>CM077643.1:127242604-128442604 GCA_039707465.1 Rhabdophis nuchalis
GCATGGGAGCTGCTGTTCCAGTTTTCAGCGCTCCCCCACATGTGTTCCCTCCAGTTTTAGCACTCAGTGCCGAAAAGATTTGCCAACACTGATACCCTGTTTCCCTGAAAATAAGCCCTCTCTGGATAATAACCCCAATCGGGCTTTTGAGTGCGTGTGGTAAAATAAGCTCTTCCCAAAAATAGTGCAACACAGCAGCAGCCATGAGGTAACCATACTCTCCACCTCCTGCACCTCAACAATAATAAGACCTCCCCGAAAATAAGGCCAAACACTTGTTTCGGGGGTCAAAA
Source organism: Rhabdophis nuchalis (assembly GCA_039707465.1). NCBI lineage: Eukaryota > Metazoa > Chordata > Lepidosauria > Squamata > Natricidae > Rhabdophis > Rhabdophis nuchalis. The sequence goes on from CM077643.1 coordinate 127,242,898, forward strand.
GAAAATAAGACCCTGTCTTATTTTCGGGGAAACACGGTATATATCAGTCACATAGAAAAAGAACACTCAAAAGCTCAACCAACCAATCATATACAACTATGCATTCCATAACTAACTAATACACATTATTTCTCAAAGATCATAGTGTGGAAAATGTTACCTAGGTGGGAAATAAAGGAAATAAAACATCTGCCAATGAAAAACCAAAACTTTCTACAGTTTGACATGTTTAGCTAAGTACAGGAACAGAAAGTATTTCTTGTAGTTCATTTTTTGAAAAATCCCAGTCTCTTTCCTCTGTCATTGCAGAAATCAAGAGAAGCTCTGTGCTTTTGCTGTTGAAGTGATAACCCAAAGTCTTAGATGTTTTCTGAACCTAGCGCTACTCCCTCTCTGCCATTCCACCTTGTTTTGGAAGAAGACAGAACGAAGGGATTTTAGGAGGAGGAAGGATTAGACTCAGATGAAGTTTTCTCTATACTGTGGATCTAACGCTTCCCTTATCTCCTTACTTTTGATTCTATGCACTCCAGGCTCCCTTTAAAAAAAACAAAAAAAACAGGCTATGTTGCTGTTGTGATAGCAATGTTTGTTGTTTCAATACCTTTTTCTGCATCCTAGGCAGTTTATAAACATACACTGCAGTCCCTAGGTTTTTTGAGTTAGACAATCAGCGATTTCCTTTTTATTCCTCCTCTGTCTCTGCTTCTCTTGTCTCTGGATAGCACAGATCTTTATGGCTCACTGTTCTGGCCTAGGCTTCCCCAAACTACGAAGCAGGCTCCTCGTCCCGACAAAAAACCCTTTTTGTTAACTTACTGTGAATTCCTCTCATTCCCATCCAGCAAAGTCTTTCAAGGGTGAATTTACAGTCACGTAGCTTACCTGGCTTGGAGAGCTGCCAGGCTGATATCTTCGAAACTTGGCAAGGAGTCTCAGAGAGTCATGAACCAATTAAGCAAACTAATTGTCTCCTGCAAACTCCACTCCCCTTTCGCTCCTCTTTTATTTCCTCTGGGAGGGATATTCATCATCCACCTGTGGCCTTACTGCCAAGTAGACCCTTGTTCTTTAGTTGTTCCCTTCGTCTGGCAACTCTGTGCATGCGCACATTGAGAACAGGCTCCAGCTGTTTGTCTGCCTCACTGATGTCTGACTCCGACGTCTGATAACTGTCAGACAGCCATGGCCCCATCTCTGCCTTTGATGTAGAGCCCTCATCAGAGCCTTCCCCAGACTCCAGGACTGGGCCATGTTCGTCCCTAACCTCCTCACTGTCTGAATCTGCTGCCAGCTCTGCTGGCCATTGGTGGACCAAAACACTTTCTTGTTCCATCTCTGTAAGGTTCAGAGGAGGGCAACCAGAATGATTAGGGGGCTGGAACACCTTCCTTACCATCTGAGGCTGCAACGGCTGGGCCTCTTCACTCTAGAACGACAGCGCCTGAGAGGTGACCTGATTGAAGTCTATAAAATCATGCACAGTGTGGACAAAGTAGAAAGGAAAAAACTGTTTTCCCTATTGCACAACACTAAAACTAGGGGGCACTCCATGAAACTTTTTTTTTTGTTTGAAAGAGTTTTATTGGTTTTAACAATTTATAACAGGAAAGGGGTAAATAAGGTATTAGATAATATTTTGGAGCTTCCACATCGGGTTTGATGACCGCCTCCAAGTCTTCATACATATTCCATTAAAAAAAAAATAAAAGGAAGAGGTACATACATTTAAAATCATAAGTTTTCATATTATTTTATACATTCAATTGCTTTGTTCTATTGACATCCGTACAGGAATTACCATCACAAAAAAAATATAACAAATTATTTTTGCGATCTGAGCCTCTTTGCTATAGTCTCTTCCTCCTCCCCCCCACCAGCAGGCAGACCCGTGGCCCCTCCCGTTCCCATCTCGTCATCATCCAGGATTGAGGAGTGTTTTTAAAGAAAATTCTGCGTCTCTTCAACTGTTTTGATTCTAACTCTTCCTCCCTCCCAGAATACTAGCATCCCTTCCGCCATGAAACTTTTGATAGCTAGACCTCAAACAAATAAGAGGAGGTACTTTTTCACCCAGAGGATCACTGGTCTATGGAACTCCCTGCCAGAAGAAGTGGTGACAGCTGTCAGCCTCGACACCTTTAAGAAAGGATTAGACGAGTTCATGGAGAACAAGGGTATCCATGGCTATCATTATGGATGCCTAAGGACACCCTCCGGGTTGGAGAGATAGGCAGGATATTTCTCAATGCCATTTGCAGGGAATCATAAGCAGGTGAAGACATCTGCTTGGGAATACCCTGAAGCAAATTGTGAGCCACTGTGTGAGACAGAATGCTGGACTGGATGGGCTGTGGCCTGTTCCAGCAAGGCTATTCTTATGTTCTTATGTTCTTGTCATGTTTAAAAACCCAGAGCTTTCTCTCCAACAATAATAACTGACCAACTAATTCAGACATTCCAATCGAAGACACAGATTAAAACATTATCAAAAAACTAAAAAATAATTGGTTATTCGAATGATAAGATAACATATTGAATGAAAGGCGATTCACTAGATATTACCTATTTGAATTTTCAGCAAAAGCTTCTGAGCAAATACAACTGCCATGGCATAAGATAATAGATGCTTTCATGGATTTGCACAAGGCTAAAAATTCAGAAAATAGGCTAATACCTGGATAAGTCTCACGCATACAAAGTTGGGGTCTCTCGGGTATTGAAATTGGAGCGGATGCTTTTTTAATTTGTATATAACCTGATCTGAGGTTTGAGCTGAGCAGTGAGTGATCACATTTCCTGATAAAACAAATTGTTCAGGATAAGATCAGAAATAGCTGTAAAGAGCGCCAGAAAAATCGTATTAGAAAAGTGCACCTTAATAATTCAAAGGCAAACAGGAGGAAAAATTATAATGGTGTCACCAAAGAACACTATTTCAATTTCACCTATAGATTAATGGAATCTGAGTTGTCAGTGAATGACCAGGAAAAAAATACTGAGTCATGATGGACAGGTAGGGAAAGCAAAGAGTTTGGGTGGGGGGATTGGACTAGATCAAAAGTTCCCAAACTGGGCAACTTTAAGACTTGTGGACGCCAACTCCCAGAATTCTCCAGCCAGCTATGCTGACTGGAGAATTCCGGGAGTTGAAGTCCACAAGTCTTAAAGTTGCCCGGTTTGGGAACCTCTGGACTAGATGTTGTCCCCAATTTGGATCTGAGCCTGGTGCCAAAACCAATGATGGACGCCAGACATGAGATGCAGGTTTTCTGATTGCTTTTTATTGGAGTACTCCAAGGAAATGGGTTCCTGGTCAAAAGGCCAAGAACCAAGAACAAAGGATTAAGAAAGCTTTATACATTTTCACTAAAGAAGAAGTCAGGATAAGGTGAAATAGTAAGAAATATCCTTTAATAAACATTTTAACAATAATTCTACAATTTGCTCTATTGGTCTATAGCTGTCCCATTCCTAAGCCTTGGCTAATGAATGCCCAGGAGTTATCTAATACACATTTCATTTGTTGCCGGCCATCGCTATTTCTAACTTTTAGCTGAGGTCTGCAAATTGTCTAATTCTTGTTGCTTTTATCAACTTTCTAACTATCCATAATTGCTACAAGCTTTACACATGCATATTTCCTATTGATAAGCATCCTTTGTTCTTGTGAGACAGACAGACAGACAGACCCCTTTCCCTATTAGTCATCCTGATTTACTTTCAAGTGTGTGCCATGACCTTGCTTTAGCAGCCATCCCATCAAGATGCCCTACAAGGTTCCTTCCAACTCTGTTAATCTGAATCTGAATAAGTAGCAGTGGTCATAGGAAGAATCCCTACGTTACTCTGGGTAATAAAGTGACACATTTTGTGTGTGTGCACACATGCATATGCATTTCTGTTTTGCATTTGTGATGCATCAGGCTGCATATGTTTTATTATGGGTCAAATGACCAGGAGGAAGAAGGGAGGGGCTTAGAACTGAGCAAATGGCAACATTCTGAGCCGCTGCCCAAGGACATCTATCCTGGGGATAAATTAGGGATATTTTTTTTCTCTGCAACCCTCAGCCATGTCCAGACCATGTTCAAACATGGAATTTCTTTGGCAGCTTCAGTCTGCAACACCAGTTAGTATTGATTAGATCAGCCAATGAAAAACTGGATCCAGCAGAGCCCTTTTTATGTTGTCACATTACACCAAGTATGTTGGCTTGTAGACAGTAATCTGGGAAGGTCATTCAGCAATTCACACATGCAAATCTTCTTCAATTGCACCACTTTAACTCTGTGTGTAATGCTGTATATGTTATATATAGGAGGAGAAGGAAGAGGAGGAGGAGGAGGAGGAGGAGGAGGAGGAGGAGGAGGAGGAGGAGGAGGAGAAGAAGAAGAAGAAGAAGAAGAAGAAGAAGAAGAAGAAGAAGAAGAAGAAGAAGAAGAAGAAGAAGAAGAAGAAGAAGAAGAAGAAGAAGAAGAAGAAGAAGAAGAAGAAGAAGAAGAAGAAGAAGAAGAAGAAGAAGAAGAAGAAGAGCCCAATAGTTGCAGGGTATTTTAAAGCAAATTTGTCCTCTATTACTCCAAAGGGATAGTGCTAAACATCAAATAGAGGGAATTTCATGAAAGCTGATTTCTGGTTACACTTTGGAAGAAGCTTATACTTTCCTGAATCATTTGATTTCTCCATAAGTCTGTCATACCATGTTGAAAAGGTGTTTGAAATTATCAGATTTGTTTGTTTAGAGCTGTGGTGGCACAGTGGTCAGAATGCAGTACTGCAGGCTACTTCTGCTGACTGCCAGCTGCCAGCAGTTTGGCAGTTCGAGTCTCACCAGCTCAAGGTTGACTCAGCCTTCCATCCTTCCAATGTTGGTAAAATGAGGACCCAGATTGTTGTGGGGGGATATCAACATGCTGACTCTGTAAACTGCTTAGAGAGGGCTGTAAAGTATTGTGAAGTGGTATATAGGTCTAAGTGCTATTGCTTTTGCTATTTATGTGAGTTAGAGGCTGTCCAGATCTGAATGACTCTGGAAGGCTTACATTTTAAAAGCAAGAAGCAACAAGAAATGAATCGTGAACATCCAGAAGAGAAAAAATATACATTACAATCACAACATTCCACCCGCAACTGATGAATACTCAACATCTATGCTATCCCAATACCTTGGACAACTGCTAGCTTTTCAAAGACATTTGGAACATCATTAGGATGGGAGCCATAGGGTTATTGTTCCAGAGGTTTTAATGCATATGCCTCTCTTGAATTTTTTTTATTCCACTACATGACGTTTTCTTACTTTCAATGGAATTTTCCTCCATTGCAAAATGTCATCTTTACTGTAAGATCATATTGAGGTATGAAGAATTTGTATGTCATCTGCTGTTTCCGCCATATGTAAAAAGCTCTTTGTAGAATCAGGACATCTAAACAGATATAAGAAACAAGACCTGATGAATTATCATAACCCTAATGAAATATGTTATCAAGCAGTGATGAGGAATCTCACGCCTTTCCCCATTGGAGGTTTTATACTGCTGAGAATTTCACCTTGTAATATTTTAACTTAATAGACATGAGACACCTTCCTTCCGCATACAAAAATACTGGTTCACGTTGAACTGATGGTCAGATGATATAGGACTGACCTTGACATGATGTAGGAAGTCCAAACATTTACTTTAGTATACTGTGAAACATTTTTATCCCTGCCTGCATCAATGTGCTCAAAGAATAATTGTGATAATGTAGAACAGATATTTGATCAAACTCTATTATTTAGATCAGGGGTCTCCAACCTTTGCAACTTTAAGCCTGGCGGACTTCAACTCCCAGAATACCCCAGCCAGCTGGCTGGGGTATTCTAGGAGTTGAAGTCCGCCAGGCTTAAAGTTGCTAAGGTTGGAGACCCCTGATTTAGATAATACTTAACAGCTTAACCAGATTTCTTGTCTAATGAAAGATTATATATTTTTGCTACATTTCGGTATAGTCTTGACATCCAGTTAATTTGGAATAATTCCGTAGCTGAAAACGTGATGACACTGTCCATTATTCACTCTCGTGCATATTCTCTGATGTTTGCTAAATCCCTATTTCTATTTTCCCCTTCTGCAATCTTTTGTATCAGCATAGCAATCATTTGCCCCAATTTGCTGCTTAAAAAGCAATCTGACTTCCAAGCAAAGGTGCTTGATCCACAGTTCTGGAGGAATGATCATTTCCTCAATTAAATCAGAAATCCAAGTCTTTTCAGGATTCTCACAGCTATTCTTAGAAAAGATGGATCGAATCTGGTCCAAACTCAAGAAAGAAAACCAAAGCTCAACCCGAAAGCATAATTCTCATAGGCAAGCTCATGACAAGGGTTAAACAAAAGAAAGAAGGGAAGGCAAGGTAAAAAGGAGAGACACAGGTGAGTCAACAGTCCAACAATGCATTTTGATATTGGCATTTCTGAATGAAGATGTGTACAATTATGTTTATGTTCTGTGAACAATTATGTTTAGGTTAGTTAGGTCTCCTCCAACTTGGTGCCCGATCCTCTGCAGAATCCCTCATCTGGATGAGAAGAACCTGTCACAGATTGTATCTTGAATGAGTCCTTAGCAACCAATCAGCATTCCTGTCTTTCAGTATTTATCTTTCATCTCATAATAGATTATTGAAATCATGAGAAAGGTATAATCTATTCTCATAGAGAGACCCAATAAAAATCTATGAAAGCCTACTGGCAGCCAGTGCAGCTCCCATATATTTGATGTATTATATTAAAGAGGTTTTTGCAGAGTGAATGCAAACAGTTGTATTTTGCACACTATCACATAGGACTTCAAAGGTGCAATCATGGATATCATTTTCTTAGAAATAGCCATTTGTTGCTTAGTTTTGAAAATAATACCTGTTACCTCATATTTTTTAATATGATTCACCACTGTTGATTAGCACTTTCCACTCATTAACAATCAGAGATTTTAAGTGGGTGATGCCGGAGGGAATGCTGGTGTTTTGGGAAGGGGGAAGAGTAAGAATTAAAACAATTGCAGAGGCGCAAGCCTTTCTTGAAAAACATTCCTCAATCCTTGAAGATGAAAATGGGGGAGCAGAGGCGGCCGTGGCTCCGCCCACTGGGGGCCAGGGAGAAGAAGATACAATTGCCAAGAGACTTAGATCTCAAAAATGACTTTATTTTATTATATTATAATGTTGTTTGGATGTTTAGACACGTTTGCTAGCACAGTTCTTTTTATTATAATTATATTTGCATTTCTGTCCACTTTGTAGTACCAATGTATACATGAAACATCTAGTTTATGTATGAAGACTCAGAGGGAGTCAACGACTTCGATGAGAAAGTTCTCAAAATGTCTTTTCACACCTTACCCTTACCTTATTTGTAAAAAATTTATAAAACCCAATAAAACTTTTCATTAAAAAAAAACAATCAGAGATTCATCATAATCTGATCCCTGATTGTTATTGAAGAAGAAGAAAAAAGAAACTACAGAATATATAAAAAAAGATGTTGAGACTCTGGTGAGGGTACTGAAAAGAGCAACAAAGATGATTAGGGGGCTGGAAGCTAAGACATATGAAGAAAGCCTTCAGAAGCTGTGGGAGACCCATTACTGAAGGTTTGTGAGAAGAGACTGGACAGCCATTTGCCTGAAATAGAATAGACTTTCCTGCTTGCGCAGGGAGTTGGACTAGATGACCTCCAAGGACCTTTCCAATTCTGTTATTCTATGTTCTATGAATACCAGTAAATCGTTCTTTCTTAATAAGATAGAGGAATATTTAGTATTTTCTTATTATATTTCATATTACCTAATGTTTATGTCCCTAAGAAAAAAATCAATATGTAGATGCACATTATTTAGAACAATTAAAATGGGACCAAACCATGGAGACCAGAAAAGATTGTGATATAATATATTTTATCTATTCTATTATATACATACAGAAGGTCCAAGGACTCTAATTCTGGGATGGGTGGTTGGTTGGTTGGTTGGTTGGTTGGTTGGTTGGTTGGTTGGTTGGTTGGTTGGTTGGATGGATGGATGGATTCTTCATACTTTTTTTTTGTTACAACTTTGTTAGACATCATACCTTTTAATGTAAGATCATCCAGATGATTGATGCTGTTAACAATGGAAACCACAGAGAATTAAACTGTACTTCCGTTAAGTAGGTAAACATGAGCATGAATACTGGAATATGATACTCCTCACCTAAGTAATTGGCTATATAGCAAATAGCACATACCTTAAAGCTACATGAGAATATTTTAAGAGATTTTAAACTGATACTTTAAATGATATGTATCATTTCTGTATTGATGGTCAACCGTATTAAGCAAAAAGCAATAAAAACGTAGAGCACATTTTTCCAGTGTCTTTTTCATTGAATATACAGAGAAAGCAAAAAGAAAGTAAGATGGGAGCGACAGATTGATTTTTCCATTTATAACAAGCCTTTCTATATTGTTATTAAGACAATTTCCTATCCAGCAAGCTATGTCTTCTAAGATTCCACAGCTCTAAGCCATAGTCATTCATCATTGATGTGAAAGACTATCAAATGTATTTTGTAAATATAAGTGCATTTTGTCACTTAAATCTGTCTTATCTGTTTCAACATGCCTATTTTAAAAATAGTTTTGCAGCTTACTTGAGTTTAACTATTTCTTACAGATTCCTTCCACAGCACTGAAATCAGACCACATGAAACACCTATGGCCTAATATTATGCTATACTTCCCTGGTTTATTTGGAAAAGAGTTGCATAGAGAGAAACTTATAGACAGTATTTGTTTCTTGCTGAATTTCTCCGCATTTAACAATATAAGTTTTAGGTAAGATCTATTTGACAGAAGTCACTGTTCTTTATGATATCTAGCTGGGCTATGAAAATTCATTTTTTTATTTCCTGGAAAAGGTCTCATAAGAGGTCAAAGTGCAAGTGATATAACCAATGCCACATAGTATTTGCTTTTATACCAACCTAGATAAGAATTTTATGTCCTTATAACCTGTTACTCTCCAGAACTCTCTAGTCTTCAACTCTCATTTTCTCATTATGATGGAACTGGAATTTGACAAATATGGGGGAAATTAAAAACTAGAAACTTGACACATACGCAAGGAGAATGGGGAAGAATGTCTTATGTGCTTTATACTGAGAACACTATGTTAAAACTCAGAAATCTCACCATGGTTAAATGTATTATACAACTTTCCTAACATCAGTACATCAAGAAGTTTCAGCTCCAATGCAGCGTCAGAACAGCTGACTTACTATATTTCAGTCAATAAGACCAGCAAAGCAGATTAAGGACAAATCACAGGTCAATGTTTCTAAACAACCATAAATATGCAAGATGAGTCTGGCCCAATGTAAAGGACAAGGATAGGAAAGAGGAGATGTGTTTTTTTTTTAAAAAAATATATCTTTGGAAGCGTTCTGAGAAGTGTCGGGGCCTTACAGCAGCAAAGAGTTGCCTTCTCTTAAACTGACACATACAAAATGTTAAGTATCAACATAAGGGTTTAAAAATGTAGTGGGCACTAGCATTCCGAGATAAAAGAGATGATACACTTGTATGTCATAGGCTTTTTGGAACATAGGATTATAGAAATATTTGTAAGTCAAAAAGCTTGAATGAAAAACTAACATGACTTCAATTTCTATTACCTATGCAATAGGCAATAGGGAGAAAAGTAATAATTATACAATGAAATTGAGGTGTTTGAATCAAAGGTTTCAGTTCATGTCATGCTGCATCTGAAATCATAAATTCTGGATTCTCTCGGGAAGAATGGGCTTTTGACAAAATACCATAATTCTGGATTTTCTGTTTCCATTGGATACTATGTGGGAAGAACTCATATATTTTGAATAGGGCTGAAGCAAGACTTAGGTAGAAGCTAGGTGGTGCCTCGGGAAATCTAGTTTTTCTCAGCAAAGCAAATATAGCTTCAAGCTGGAGCTCATAAACAGAGAGGATTTCTTCCTTGAAATCCTCTTTAATTTGTAGTTTTATATTTCTAACTATTGGATGTCACTGTAGCAAATATCTGCTCTCTTAATCAAACCAAGAGCCATTTATGTCACTTTTCTTTCTACTTCTGCTGAGAAATAAACTCACATCAGGAAGAATTTCTTTCTTTTTTGCTTGAACTACATACACCAACTGATGGGATGGAGGATGGATATTAGGGGAGACGTACATTTTCTCTGGGGGCAAAACTGTTATGTGTTTAATGTCAGATGTTGCTATCTTTGGCAAAAGTGTGAGTAGAAAGGTTGCTTCTTCCCTGCAGTCGTTTCAACTTGTTCTGTTACAATGAAGGCTGAATTGAATCCTTCTATTAGACCTTCAGACCTCAGATGCCCCTGGCCAGTTCCTTACTGCTAATTTATAGCACCTTCCAGCATCATCCAACCATCCTGTTGCTGATCTATCCATTATGAAGACAGGTTTTCTTATCACCACGGTGATGTTCAGGTTGATGCTAGAAGATGCTATAAATCACCGGTGAAGAGGAAATGACCTGGGTGTCTCAAGTGCAATGCAACAGGAAACCTAGACTTTAATCCCTTTCCCACTTTGGCAGTCGCCACCTGCCTCTGAGGCTGGTAAAAGGAGACAGTAGACATTACAGAATCTCTCTGATGATGATGATGATGATGCTCCCTCCTTCTTCAATATTAGGCATCACATTCCAAGGTACGGTTTAGGAATGTTTCAGAAGGTCTCCCCAAACGTTGAAGATATTCCATCGGAAACTCTCACACAATAAACCGGAGATCAGGCAGGACGGAGAACACAGCCAGACGGAGCCGGGTCTTCTCCAGCTGCGTGACCAACGATTTAGTACTCTCTCTCTCTCTCTCTCTTTCTCCCCTGTTGAAAGAAACTAGGAGGCTTGCACGGGGTGCTGCGCATACACTTCCCAATTCGCTGCGATCTCTACTTCGACCGCTCCTTTTCCAGGTGAATTCCGCTCCGCACCCTCCCGCCAGGGATCTGCCTCTCCCGGTGCTGCATTAGGACCCAGAGAGAACTGCTCTATTCCTGGCCCAGTGCGCCTGCGCCAAGTGTCCAGAGACCGAACTAGCTGGATTAGCGGCAAGAACGGCGGCGGCAGAGGCGGCAGCAGCACCAGCGGCAGCGGCAGCACCAGCGTGTTCTCTCTGGCAACGGAGCCTTCACAAGCACCACCTGCCAGATCTTTCGGGCAGCGGGCGCGTGGGAGGGAAGAACAGAGGGAGAGCGAGGGCAAGGCGCGCCGATCTTCCGTCTCCTCTTCGCAGCACAACCCACCTGCGGCTTCCAGCCTTGTTCAACCTGCCGGAATCGCCGGCTCCATCCAGCCTGTTGTGAAGGAGGGATAAATCGCCTTGATTTATTCCGGCCACCCGGTCCCCGCATCTCGTTCCACCTTCTGCTTCAAGACAGATATAAGCCAACCAAGTCTTCTCCCTCTCCCTCCCTCCCTCTCTCTCTCTCTCTTTCTCTCTCCACGAGAGGCGCTTCCTTGGCGAAGGTATCGAGCGCTGTCCGTTCAGCACCACGCTACCGTTATAAACCCCGGCAAGCCCCGTGCCTTGCGCTTCTGGCGCCTTTCTTTTGCTCAATCCCAGGAGGGGCCCTCGAGGCGAGAGCTGCAGGCGCCGAGGGCCGCATTTTGGGCTGCTGCGAAGTGTGAACCCGCATCAGCAGCGAGGGCGCCAAGGAAGACACCCAAGAGAGAAGGCGGATTTCGTGATCTTTTCTTTCAGCTGGGAGGGAGGGGGGGGGATCATTAGATACATCTCCCCCGCCCGCCCCAATAGTAGTTGTTGCTTCATCACCGCCATCGTTTCTTTTTTCAGAGCCTTTGAATTTCACGTGCTTGTTGAATTTCTGTCCGGGGGGAGAGAAAAAAAAGCCAACCGACACCAGGATTCGGATTGCTATGTGTTGAGCTCTTCTGAAGAGCTGCCTTTTGGCGCCTCTAGGACTGAGGTACAGAAGGATTTTGTTCAGCGTTTTCAGGAGATTTGGTCTGCTGAGCATTGTGTTAATTGGTGTGTTTGTGGTGAGTGCATGTGTGGGCTGTGTCTGTAAAAACCCTATTTCACTGCCCTCAGTATCTTGTTGCAGGCCCTTATTGCCACCTTTTGCATCTTCTTTGTAGGTCAGCCGTGTGGCACGGGAGGTATTAATTGCCACCGCAATTCCTCACTCACAACCATACTTACCTCCCTAACCAAGCACCCCTCACAATCTCTGTTCTTGGAAGGAGCCTTTCATCAGCATATTCTATTTATAGGCACCTGAACCTTACAGTTACATGCTACTCTAAGAGCATGTTGATTTCCTAATAAAGAAGTTGAATCTGCCATCATTAACTTTCACTGGTACTCTTGATTTTGCATCACCTGCTGTGAAGGATATAAGTGGCTAAGAACAGTGGGCGTCTCTTGCCCACATGTCTAAGGTATCAAGTTAGTTACTGATTGCAGATGACTAGCTGCCCCTTATGAGCTTGCTGTGTGTTGTGCTTGCTTGGATGATTCCACGACATGCCTAATAAGAGACGAGATGGGCCAGGGCGATGAAAGTGATCGTATTGTGATCAATGTGGGAGGGACTAGGCACCAGACTTACCGCAGCACGTTACGCACCTTGCCTGGCACCCGGCTGGCCTGGATCGCTGAGCCAGATGCCCACAGTCACTTTGACTATGACCCCCGTGCAGATGAATTCTTCTTCGATCGGCACCCAGGTGTCTTTGCCCATATCTTGAACTATTACCGAACAGGTAAGCTGCATTGCCCAGCAGATGTGTGTGGACCTCTGTATGAGGAGGAGCTAGCATTCTGGGGCATTGATGAAACAGATGTGGAGCCTTGCTGCTGGATGACCTATAGGCAGCATCGTGATGCTGAAGAGGCCCTGGACAGTTTTGGTGGAGCACCTCTGGATAGCAGTGCTGATGATGGAGATGCAGATGGCACAGGAGACTCAGGTGATGGGGAAGAGGAGCTGGAGATGACTAAACGCCTGGCCCTGAGTGATTCCCCAGATGGAAGGCCTGGGGGCTTTTGGAAGAGGTGGCAGCCTCGGATCTGGGCACTCTTTGAGGATCCCTATTCCTCCAGATATGCAAGGGTAAGCCATACAAGTCAAAACCCAGACTACTTGTTTCCAAACCCTTTAAGGAGGTTTTTAATTTGGTGTTCTTTAACCCCTATTTGTATTTCATGTCCTGCATGCTCTTGCATATACTGTACTTAAAGATAGATAAGGAACAATATCGACTCTAAGACAGACACCACACAAAGCCAGCCCTTTGGAACAAGGGCAGATACAATGGCACTTTTCCTTCTTGCTTTTTTTGGTTTAGGAGGAGAAAAAAAACATTCCAATAAGTTAAATTCCTACCCAAAAAAGAGACACCTTCCAACACACTTGCAAGTAATTGCCTAGAATATGTCTTCTGTCAGGATTCCTCTTTAACTTTCATTCCATTTTTCTTTCCTTTCAACAAGATGAAGAGAAATTCATTACTAAAGCTTCTTAGTGGAAGACCTGTGTCTTAAAGTTTTTGTTGTTTTTCAATGAACTGCAATGGTACTTTTATCTGATTTCCAAGACAAATGGCAGACAAAAATTCTCCAGACTTGGCTTTCTCTATAATAATCACATTTTCATTTGGCTAGAGCCATTCGCCTCAAGTTATGCATGTAAACAATTATTTCACTATAGGGCAAGATGACTATTCTACCTTCTGCTCACTAACAGTTACAAGCAACAAAAAAGGATTTTTATACTCAGCTTATCACTGGGATTGTGATCATGTTAGACAAAGGATTGTCAGAATAGATGTATATGGTGTTGTGAGGATGTACTCTTTTGTGCTAAAATGAGAAAAGATTTTGTTCTCTTTGATGTCATCAAAACACATACTGACATCACTGGGGGCTGGCTCAATCACATGCAGCTCTTGCTGCAGGAAATATGGAGAGAATGGAGTAATGGTTGGAGGAAAAATACCGTAGGGTTAATTTTAGTATCTTAGTAGCTATATGTGCACATAATCACATACTTATAAAACTACACATAGATAAAAACCCACAATTATTCATCTGTAGTTGGCATTTCTACATTTTCCTCCTGCATTACATGATAGTTTCCCCCCCTTTTTGCTGAGGCATGTTTATTGGTGTCTGTTTGTCTGTCTGTCCATGCATGCAAACAGAGATGCATGCATTGGCGTTCATGTATGGTCATGCATGAATACAGAGAACTATTTCATTGCTTCATTGATATTTTCCATCTGGAGAAGGAGAAGATTCTAAAGCACTTGAAAAGCAATTGTTGATTATCTAAAGATGAACAGAAAATTTGATGGGAACAACAGAATGAATTATTGGGTACATTAAACCATTTTTGTTATTTACTGGAAGCATTTTGCTCAGCCAATATCTCAGAATAACTGGTGTGGTGCCAGTTTGGCAAAAGAATAAATGAGATGTTCTGTCTGGAAGCGAGTCCTGAGTTGCTTTCTACACTCTCTTGTAGGTGACATTGTTTTTGTTGTGTAGTTTCTTCTGAGATTCCCTGCTGAATGTAGCGAGTTGAAAGTAGTGAATCTTTAAATAGCAGGGAACAGGAAAAGATTAATTAAATATTTACTACATCATAAAAGCAAAAAGTGTTATGAAGTAGCAACTTTTGAGCCCTAATTGTCTTTCCCAGGAGAATGTGACAGAATGGAAGCCAAGATGGGGGCATTTTCAGGTGAATCTTGCTGGCTTTGAGCAAAATTATAGGCATAAATTGTTTTCTGGAAAATCTACCAAATACCTTGCCTCTCTAGAGTTGCTAAATTACACATATGCATCGAAATTAGAGGCCTCCTAGTCTAATTTGCAATTGTTTATGGAAAGATCAAATTCAATGCATTTGAGGAGAAGCTGTAGTTCGTTGCTAAAGCTCATGCTTTGTATGCAGAAGCTGCATTACTAGCAGCTTGAGTTAAAAATTGTTTCAGATATTCTGGAATGTCCTGCTAGAGTACAAGTGGTCTTCACTTATGACCTCAATTGAGTCCAACATTTCTGTTGGTAAGTGAGACAGTTGTTAAGTGAGTTTTGCCCCAGTTCACATCCTTTCCTGCCACAGTTGTTAAGTGGATCATTGAAGTTATTACTGTAAGTTAGTTATATGATTATTAAGTGAATCTGGCTTCCACATTGATTTTGTTGGTCAGAAGGTCACAAAAGGTGATCACTTGACCCAGGAGAGTGCAACCGTCATAAATATGAGTCAGTTGCCAAGTGTTTGAATTTTGATCATGTGATCATAGGGATGTGGCAATGGTCTTAAATGTGAAAACTGGTCATAAGTCACTTTTTTCCATGCCGTGGTAACTTTGAACTGTCACTAAACTGTTCTAAGCTGAGGACTACCTGTAGAAGGCAAAGTAGAAAGCATAAGTGAAGGTTCAAGTCACTAAGAGAATCAGTAGAGGGCATATGGTCTATAATATGTATTGTTTTGTGCATTGCCGGCATCAGTACATATTCTGGAATTCTACTTTATATTCCTTTGATACAATAGGCATGTGATTTGATTTCTTATGTTAATACACCCGAGCTATGTGTATAGATAGTCTTCATAGCATTATTAATATATAGGTTTTGCAAGGTTTCTGTAAAGAAGCATAAATGTCCACACAGACATTTATGTAGCTCAGTCTGTCCTGTATGTTCACAAGTTATCCATTGAAGATATAGCAATGGACACTTAACAATACCGTATATCATATAATGATCAATCAATGAATCTGTGTATAAGAGAATACTGGGATGTATGATATTATAATTTAGCAGTGCATCGATTAACAAACCTCAACCCACCTAAAATGCCGTTAAAAAAAGAAACTCATGTAGATGATTTATAAAACATAAAGCATACAAAATAAACCATTTATCTAGCAAAGAGTGTCCCAAAAGTATTATCAATAGCAATGGCACTTAGACATATAATTCTTCATAGTGCTTTATAGCCCTCTCTAAGCAGTTTAAAATGTCAGCATATAGCCCCCAGCAATCTGGGTCCTGGTTTTACCGACCTCGTAAGGATGGAAGGCTGAGTCAAGCTTGAGCTGGTCAAGATCGAACTGCTGGCAGTTGGCAAAATTAGGTTGCAACACTGCATTCTAATCACTGTGCTGCTACAATAACCCTTTATTATATTTTTCCAATCTTTGCAGTTCACATGCATTTTAATCATAATTATATATTTAGCTGTAACTAATTTCCAAGTGGCACCTGTATGTTTGTTTAGATAAAACTCAGATCTACAAAGTCTTTAGAGCTAAATGTGTTCTGAAGCCTTTTAGATACCTGCAATGAAGCATCTTCTCTCTTTTTAGAGTTCATGGTATTTCTTGGACTGTGGAGTTGTCTAAGTCCAAGAAAGAAATATTAAAGTGCATGAAGCATCGCTGTAGTCGTAATCATCACCATTATGCTCATCTGATATTGAATGAAATGATATAGCTTCATCCAGGCCAAAAGGAATGAGTCTTCATTATACATCTTTCCAGTATAATCTGCATTATGTATTCCTATGCCAAAAGCAGAATGTCTTGACTTTTCATTACCGACTTTCTGCAATGGATTCATCAGTGGGGGACCACCTGTCTCACCACCACCCCTCATGTGTGATAATCAAAACAAAATGTTTAAGTTGAAAAACTGCTATACAAGTGTGAATACTTGTTCTGGGGGAGGAAAAACCAGTTCCTGGTCAATGTAAAGTGAGACATTAAGGATTTTAAGGGTTTGAATGTATTGTAGTTTTAATTTCAAAACTTTATATAATATCAGAGCATGTGTTGCTATCTTATGACTAAACCATTTAGATATGCTAAAGGTAAAAGGTAAAGGTTCCCCTCGCACATATGTGCTAGTTGTTCCTGACTCTATGGGGTGGTGCTCATCTCTGTTTCTAAGCCAAAGAGCCAGCGCTGTCCAAAGACGTCTCTGTGGTCATGTGGTCAGCATGATTAAATGCTGAAGGCTCACAGAACACTGTTACCTTCCCACCCAAGCTGGTTCCTATTTTTCTACTTGCATTTTTACGTGCTTTCGAACTGCTAGGTTGGCAGAAGCTGGACAAGTAACGGGAGCTCATTCTGTTAGGCGGTGCTAGGGATTCGAACTGCCGAACTGCTGACCCTTCTGATCGACAAGCTCAGCGTCTTAGCTACTGAGCCACTGCATCCCTCTTGAGCCACCACATCCCCCGTTAGTTATGCTACAACCTAAGAAAACACATTCTACCTTCATCTTTGAGACAGTCACCTTCTTCTTCCTGATATACAGGCCAGCTTTACTCCTATGGGCTGATTAGACCCAGTGGTAATGAAACAGTTATTGTTCCTAGAAGTTGATGGAAAGGCAGGAAAGGGAGCTGGCTTAGAAAAACATGGATTAGCTAGCATCCTAAATATTGCATCCCTTGGCTCTTTTCTTTGTGGCAAGTTCCCCTGGAAACATTAGGACCAATGGTTGTAGCAACTGTGAAGTATCTACATTGGTAAGACCAATACCAATAAGCATAATAAGACACATTCCAGGACCCCCCTGGAACGTTGAGTGTCCTCCTTATTGACTCTTTTTGTCCTATCTCCATCATTCTACTTCTTTTCTGGCTTGTGCGGCAAGCAAAATCTCTTCCTTCCCCTTGACCATTGCCCACAACACCTGCCCATCCACACTTGCCTTGGGAGTGGGGCAGAGTGGGCAGACTGGAAATCCTGGGTCAACACTTCCTAGCTTAATTAAACAGATTTCAGATCAATCTTAGCAAAAAAAAATGAGTGGCTTTTGGGTTTTAGGATCCCTCCCCCCCCCCTGGATTCTGAGATTTTTTTCACCTCTTGTTCTGGGGTGAACTACTTCAAGGGGAAATGGTGTACAACATGAGAGGCCCTGATGGACTTGCCGCACCTGTTCAAGGATAGGTGGCAGTTGTAGTCAGGAGGGTTTTTGCACAACTTCCTGTAATGTGCGCAGATTCACGCTTTCCTAGGCTAGGAGGCGCTGCTCATGGTCACTCGTGTTTTTGTTCCCTCCTGAGTAGATGTAATCCAATGCTGTAACCCCTCCAAAGTAGACTCAATCAGAAACCAAAGTCATAAATGCTAGCACCACTTTTACAATAGAGAAACAGTATCTTGTAAATCTGAATGAACTCCCCCCACCTCCCTCCTTAATCCTCTTGAGAACTAGGAAATGTATTTGTCTAAGGTGCTTGCTCGGATTACAGTTTTGACTCCGATTTCTTTTATTTGATCATTGTCTCAGTGGTGGCTCCCATTCCTCAAGGGCTTTCTTTCTGCCTGAAACAAATGTGGTTTACCTTGGGCTACCCTTGAAGAGTTTTCTTAAGCTGCAGCTGGTTCAGAATATGGAGACACTGGCAATTATAAGGGCATCTTGGTGTCCAGGAGCTGCATTGGCTGCCAGTGTGCTTCTATGTGCAATTCAAGATGCTCACAGTTTCCTTGAAAATAAGTCCTCCCCGGATAATAAACCCAATCAGGCTTTTGAACGCCCTCCTCTAAAATATCTAAATGCATGTGCAGCCAGCCCTCACCATTTCCTGGGGAGGAAAGGGGGGGACATGCCCCACATGCACCTTTCATCTACACAGAACAGCCTCGTGGAGGCTGCTCCCATAAACCCTAGCTACCACACCCCTTCTCTTAGCGGCAGCTGCAAAAGGAACGGGAGGCCCAGCGATGCTAGGGCTGGCAAGAGTGTGCCAGAAACAAAGACAGAACCTCTGGCCCTCTCTGGATCAGCTGATCCGTGGGCTGTGGGCTGAGGTTAAGGGGTCTCCTGCACCTCACAAATAATAAGACCTCCCCAAAAATGAGGCCAAGCGCTTATTTCAGGGGTCAAAAGAAAATAAGACCCGGTCTTATTTTCGGGGAAACAAAGTATAAAGTCCTATATGACATGGGGCTGGTTTATTTGTGGGACACCTCTCCTTGACTGTCTCTACTGATCCCATTTGGTATGGCAGCAGAGATAGGCTACAGGTCCCATTGGTTAAGGAGTATCATCTTTCTGGATCCAGAAAATCAGAACACACTATATTCCCACAGAGAAAAGATGGGCCTGATCCTGCCAGTTTTTCATAAAGTCTTGCAGGTGTTCTCAGACATGGAGGCCAAACCATTAGTTGGCAAAGTTGTTTAAGTGTAGCAAACTGGTTTTAAGGCTAGGGCTAAAGCTGCTACCCATGGATATGTTTTCTTCTGATTCTTTTCAATCACCATGAATCTTTGGATTTTAGGAGGAGAGGAATGGGGGACAGAGATAAGTAGGAGGGCTATGGCACTTAAGTGGAGCCATAGCCACTTTAAGCCATAGCTACTTTAAGGAGCAGTTGTTACACTTGTAGCAGAGTTATTCTGTCTTCATTAAGAAATATTGATGCATGTATTGTGGGGTTTATGTTATTTGTATGTTGATTTTAAATGCTCTTAGCTGCCCAGAGTTGCCATGGCAAGATGGATGGCCATATAAATTGAATTAATTAATTGATGAACAAATAACTGAATAAACCTAGCACTGCATTGGACTGTTACTTAAGAAGTCTAGAAGACCATGTTCTTCTATGATATCAGCCCAATAATAATTGGACTTTCTTTTTTTGCTGTCTAGATATAGTCTTATACAGTGATAATATTTGTATTAACATAATCCCAGGATCAGATTTTGGAAAACTTTTACATCACAGATGTTTGCACAGTCTGAAGCCGCAAGCCTCTAAAGGTTGTTAACCAAATTGCAAGTGATTAAAGGAGCACAAAAAAAAGCAAATAAATAGATATTTTTTGCTTGGCGTGGTGGTTGATTGATAACATTTATAAAGTCGCTCATCTCATAAATGTGATTCTGGGCAGGGTCCAATGAAAAATGCCAGTTAAAATACATCTTATGTATAATAAAGGGGAGTGATAAGGGGAAGACAGAATGAGCCAGGAAAACATCTTTCCTCCAGTAGGGTGGGTAGCTAATTAGGTGACTGAGCTATTGAGTCTGCACAATCATCTAATTAAAGTCAAATGGTTACATTAGAAGCAGGGGTGGGCTTCAAAAATTTCAGCAACGGTTTTGATAGAATGTCATATTTTTTAAGATTTCAGAATATTTTGGAGGAAACTGGTGAATGCCTTCCTGATCTCATGAGTACAATTTTAGCAGACTATTTACATAAACCTAAAGAGGAGATCAGGGGGGACATTGACCTAGTCTATAGAATTAATTCAACATATGCCAGGATGAATGAAGTACCCAGAGAGATACATATTAAATTTGTTAGAAGGTCGACCAGGGAGGGAATTTTGAAGGCGCAAAGAGACAGGCCTTTAATTTACCAACAAAAGGAAGTCGCCATCTTGAAACAGATCCCAAAAAAGATTAGAGAGGTGAGGAGGAAGTACTCCTTCTTATCTAAAAAATTATTTAACCACGGGATTTGGTTTAAGTGGGCGATGCCAGAAGGGATGTTGGTGTTCTGGGATGAAGGAAGAGTGAGGATTAAAACAGTTGTTGAGGCGGAAGCCTTTCTTAAAAAACATTCCTCTATCCTGGGGGAAGATCCAGGGGGGACGGAGGGGGCCACGGCCCCGCCCGCTGGGGGCCAGGAAGGAGAACAAGAAGATACAATTGCCAAGAGACTTAGGTCTAAAAAATGACTTTGCTTTTTATTAATACAGTATAACTTTTTATCTGGATGTTTGTACACGATTGCCAGCATAGAATTTAGAATTTATGATGTATGCATTTGTTTTCACCTTGCAGTATTATTGGAAAATGTATTACCAATGTCTTATTATGAAGTCCCGGAGGGGCCGACGACCTCGACGTGAAAGTTCTCAATATTTTACCCTACCCCTACCCTATCTTAAAAAATTTGTAAAAACCAATAAAACTTTTTCAATATAGAAAAAAAAAAATTCAGCAACGGGTTCTCTACCAGTTGCTGGATGGGTGTGGCCAGAGTGAGCTTGGCCTAGTTAGCGTCCTGCACCAATTGGCCGGGGGGGGGCGTTTTCATCATCTCCAGGCTCCTGAGGCTTTTCTTGAACCTCTGGGAGGTTCATTTTTCCCCCTCCCTGAGCCTCCACATAGGCCAGGGATGTCCAAACTTGGGAACTTTAAGACTTGTGAACTTCAACTCCCAGAATTCCCCAGCCAGCATAGCTGGCTGGGGAATTCTGGGAGTTGAAGTCCACAAGTCTTAAAGTTCCCAAGTTTGGACATCCCTGGCGTAGGCCCTGCGCTTACCTCACATCCAAAATGGGCCATGTGGAGACTCCTGGGAAGGGAGGGATGGGAAGGGAGGGATGGGTGGGGCCAGTCAGGGGTGGGATTTGGAGGTTCTCCGAACCAGCCATAACATTAGCTATGGGATCTCCCAAACCCAAGTGAACCCGTAGCAGCCTTAGAAGTATTCTGAAGATGGGACTTCAAATGGCCTAGATTCTAGAAACAGAATTCCTTGCCTGTAGTTCCTACCCAAATCTAGCTCTGAATTCTGAAGAGTAGCTGAAAGATATGCAGCAGAGGAAATCTGGTGGAGGAAGTCAGTGAACCACAAATGGGCAAGGGTAAAGCCAGTGTCCAAATTTATAGGAAGAATCTTTTTCTCTGAGTATGTCATTTCTATTTTTCCTCTTTCTGATGCCTTCTCCTTTCTCTTTCTCGCTTCCAAGCAACAGGCTGCAGGAAAGCATAAGAGATCCCAACCGTTTAAGCTGGGCAAGTGGCATGAAACTAAGCAGAGGATTATAAGTTTCCAAAAATGCTCACCCTAGATTTTATGTGGTTGCCTAACTGGAGGAAAATTTGTGTACGGAGAAAGCTGATATGAGTAACCTGTTGTCTAATAACCTTGTGGAGGAGATGGGCAACAAATAAAACAAACAAACAAACAAGCCAACCAGAATCTATATGGTTAACAATAGGCTGTAAAAATTCATCACATATAAATTTTAAATGTGGATGGGTGGGGTTAGTTACAAATTTAAATCAATACTCAAGTATGAGAACTATTGTACAATAATGCAAATAAAACATGTCCTTAACTAACACCCGCCATAATTAATTCCTAAACAGCAACAACAACACCTCTAGCTGCTACCATTCTGGTTCATCACACCATCAATCATTCCTACGTTGTTTACATTGTCAACATTTCTGTGAGCATAAAATGCCCATTAAAAAAAAGAACGAGAGAGGTTCTCTCCATGGGAAAGTAGTGCCACAATACAGTAAGTTTGCAGCCGAGGTGCCTACCCATATGAGTCAGGTTGAAAAGACTTGAATTTGGATCTAGGTTGTGTGTGTGTTTTCTTTCATCTTCCACAGTCACATCATGTGTTTAACCTTGGGTAAGACATCTTCCTCAGTTTATATATGGAATGATGTACATCATAAGATCAAAGCAGTTCAATACTTAAATTTTTAGGTGTAGGAGATGGCGAGGCTGAGCTTGAAGGAGAGGGTCAAATGGGTCATAAGTCTTCAGTCCCTGTGGGCCCACCAGTGATTGAAGTCCGGCTCACTTTGAATGCTTTCTTAATTCCTGCTCATTTCCCTTGACCATTGGTAGCTCAGATTTTTATAGAGTATTTAAGCTTGCCATAAATCTTCATACTCATTTGAACTGCCGGAATTTCCTGATTTCCCCAGCGTGTGTAATCAGGATTACATTCAAAGATACATCTAATAACATAGCAATATGATAAATGCATACATTTCAGTGCACTCATGACGAAGCCACGATTGATTGCCATTTCCTTTTTTACACTTTTTGGGAGGTGTGAAGGGAGGAAAAAAATAATATTTGAATGGTGCTTGGGGTAAAAACAGTTTCAGTTAAAATGGAAATGTTCTCAGGAACCTATGAACTTTTTCAGGTTTTGGGTAGAGGAGGGACCCAAACCAGGATTGATAACTCGAAGGCAGGCTATGTATTGCCTGCAGAAAGTCCCAGTTTTAATTCCGACATCTCAAATAGTTGGTGGGAAAGACTTCTGCCAAAAACGCTGGCAAACGTTACCCAGATAGCAGACTCCACGGAGTAGATGAATAGTCTGATATGCTATGAGGCAGTACTTTATATTTTAAATTAATTTAAGTGCTTCGCAAAATGAAATAGGAAAATTAAAATGAACATCCTTGCTCAAGTCCTATTTTATTTACTTGCTTGCTAGACTGAGAAATTGAAAAAAAGCATACTGAGAGATGACAGTGACAACCTGCTCTGATATCATGCCAAGAAGTAATGCTGACAGAAGTAGAGCTAAAGTTACTCTACCCTGAACAGGAGAGAAATGGTTTTTCACTTAATTTGCTCTTTTTTCCCCTATATGTGCCTTCAAATCAGTCTTGACTACTGGTGACTGCCTGAATGAGTTTCTGCTGTTTCTAGGCAAGATTTTGGAAGTGGCTTGCTCTCATGCCGGCTTCCCAGGACTGAGACAGTGACTGGCCCAAGGTCACCTAGTTGGCTTTGTGTCCCAGGTGGGACTAGAACTCCTGTGCTCCTGGTTTCTAGCCTGTGACTCTACTGGCTCTCATAGTGGTTACCAGAATATAACTAACTTTCAGATGCAAATAGAAATAACCATCATCCCTAACTCTGAAGATATAAAAATGAAAAAAAAAAACACACACACACACACACACAATATCAACAAATTCCTATCCTAGGGTAAGCTATAGTGGTAGGCACATTATGTAAAATAATGGTACATCTCACTATATAGAATGCAAAAATCATGCAGCTTCATAATCTCTGTCAATTTTATCCATGTATTTGCAAAGAAAAAACAGTAGCACAATAAATAAAAGAATGTGTGATTTTTAAAAACTTGCTAAGTCATGATGATACTAATGAAAATGGTAATACTCTGCAAAGCAACTTGAATTGTGATGCTTAATACTTGGTGCGTTGCTGTGGCCCAGTCTGGTTAAATGGCCAACCAACCTGTGTACACACAACCACTATATAACCCCCAACCTACCTACCTACCTATTGTATTTCTTCCTCTCTCCCTCTACCTACCTACCTACCTACCTACCTTCCCCTCTCCAGACATCCCACCCGTCAACCTTCTCCAGGCCCCCCTCCCTCCCTGCCTCCAAGCGACCATCAGGTCCTCCCTCACCTCCCAATCTGCCCCCTGTCCCCAAAAAAGGAAGTAATAATAATAATAATAATAATAATAATAATAATAATAATAATAATAATAATAATAATAATAATAATAATAATAATAATAATAATAATTTTAATATTTCTAAACCGCGCCCTCTCCCCACAGGGACTCGGGGCGGTGCACAGGCACAGTAAAACAATAAATACATATAAACATTTCATTAAAAATAAATTAAATCCAAACCTGCGCTAAAATTCCCATTAAAACTAAGCAATAATTACAAAACCCCAATAAAACCCCAAAGACAGAGAGACTATCCTAGGCCGGCCAGACAGAAGAAATGAGTTTTTAATTTGAGACGGAAGGAGCGGAGGTCCATGGTCGTCCTAATATCGGGGGGAAGGTCGTTCCAGAGGGCCGGGCCCGCCACAGAGAGAGCCCTTCCCCTGGGCGTCGCCCGCTGACAAAGTCTAGTGGACGGCACCCGGAGAAGTCCCTCTCTGTGGGAGCGAATCGGTCGTGAGGATGTATGAGGCAGGATCCGATCCCGCAGATAGCTAGGTCCCGAGCCATGGAGCGCTTTAAAGATGATAATCAACACCTTGAAGCGCACCCGGAAGACGACAGGCAGCCAGTGCAGCTCGCGCAAGAGCGGTGTTACATGGGTAAACCTAGTGGTTCCCATAATTGCTCGCGCGGCTGCATTCTGGACTAGCTGAAGTCTCCGGGTGCACCTCAAGGGGAGCCCCATGTAGAGAGAGTTGCAATAGTCCAGTCGGGATGTCACGAGCGCATGAGTGACTGTGCGAAGGGCGTCCCGATCCAATAGGGGGCGCAATTGGCGAACCAGGCGAACCTGGTAAAACGCCCTCCTGGCCACGGCTGTCACTTGATCTTCCATGGACAGCCAGGCATCCAGGAGGACACCCAAATTGCGCACCCCATCCACAGGGGCAAGATGTTCGCCCCCTATGGCCAGCGATGGAGTGAGCTGGTTGAATCGGGCAGCCGGAAACCACAGCCACTCGGTCTTGGTCGGGTTGAGCCTGAGTCCGTTACTTCCCATCCAGACCCGCACGGCTTCCAGGCACTGGCACATCACCGCTACGGCATCGTTGGGGTGGTTTGGGGTAGAAATATACAGCTGGGTGTCGTCAGCGTATAGATGGTGGTGGTCGCGGCAGAAAAACTTTTGGCTGTGATTCTCCTGGCTTCAGCCTCCGCCAATGGCAGGTCAGGCTCCAGCGGCACCAGCAAACATGGGGAGTGACGGGGGACTGAGAGTGGAAGTTCCGCCCCCGAATCCCAGAAGTGCTCGGGTGATTTGTCTCTTGGGCCGCAAGGATGCCTTCCTCCTCATACTCCCCCCCCCCCCCAGTTCAGGTAGTCTGCCTCTCCACCTGGAGGCTATGATTAGGGGATGGGTGGGGAGCCCTGCCCCGAAACTCTGCCCCCTTATCCCAGTAATCTTCGAACAGGGGGCTGAGCATGCGTGCATCCACACACACGTATATGCCTCACACCGCCAGGGCCGGAGGGCCTTGTGGGAAGGATAGTTCATTGAGGAAGTGACCGTTGGAAATGTGATGTTGGGGGAAGGGCATCACCACACGCTGCTGCACATGTACGTGACACAGCATAAGAAGCAGCTGGGTGGGAGGAGCTAAAGGGAGGTAAAAAATTCAGAAGTGCCGCACTTTTACATTTGTGTAGTGTGTACCTGGCACAGGTGTGCCAGCCACACAATCTGTACGTATCATTGGTGCTGCACTTGTAAGGAACATTGTGTGAAAATTTGGTGGCGATCGGTGCAGTACTTTCTGAGATTAGCGGTTTTGAACAAACTCATAGTTACATTTTTATTTATATAGATGTGATAATTGGGAATAAAGATGCTAGGAATAGTAGTAGTAATAGCATTTGGATTTATATACCACTTCACAGTGCTTTACAGCCCTCTCTAAGTGGTTTTACAGAGTCAGCATATTGCCCCCAATAATCTGGGTCCTCATTTTACCCACTTCGGAAGGATGGAAGGCTAAGTCAACCTTGAGTCTGGTGAGATTCAAACTGCCAAACTGCTGGCAGCCGGTGATCAGCAGAAGTAGCCCGCAGTACTGCACTCTAATCACTGTGCCACCACAGCTCTTAGTTTAAAGAATTTTGGGAAAGAAAACTTGATCTTTGAATTTTGTAATACTGTATAATATAATTTTATTTTATTTTATTTTTTTTTATTGAAATTTTTATACTGTTTTACAATATATCACCCAGTGCTGTACAAAACAAAAGGAAGAGTTGGTTTCAAGTATCATCTATTATCTTTAGGATCTCCAAAATCCACGTTCCCTCGGTACAGGCGTCGAGACGTCCAAAGTTCCAAGTGCATAGTCCACAAATGGCTTCCAAGTCTTCCAAAAGATATCGTTTTTATAAACCCCCTCTCTAAATTTAATATCACACGTCATTTTATCATTTAAGGCTAATTTCCACATTTCACAGTACCATTCTTCTATTTTAATATTTACCTCTATTTTCCAATATCTTGCTATTACAATTCTACCCATTATAATCATAATTCTAATCAGTTCTTTCTCATGTTTTGTTAACTCTGGTTCATTAATTATCAATAACAATATAGTTTCTGGTCTCAATATTATTATTCTTTTCATCATTTCACACATCGTTCTTTCTAATTGCTGCCAAAACTTTTTAATTTTCACACATTTATACCACATATGCTCATAAGTTCCCAATTCCGTATTACATCTCCAACATTTATCACTCATTTTTTTATCTATCAGTGATAATCTTAGTGGGGTCCAGTACCATTTCCAAACAACCTTAAAATTATGTTCTTTAATCCTTATAGATAAAGTCCTCATAATCCGACTCTTCCAATTCTCGTTCCAATCCAAATCCAATATTTTAATCTTTAGATCTTCCTCCCAATTCCTTTTCATTACCATTTGTGGATTTCCATCAAAGTTTATAATCTTGTATATCTTACTGACGAGTCCTTTTAACCCAGTTTCATCCTTAATAATTTGAGATACTAAACTTTCAAATTTAGTTTTACTTCTATCTATGTTACATATTCCCCTTACTTTCATAGTCCATTTTTCTACCTGTATTTTTTCAAACCAATTTAACTCCAATTTTTGAATTACTTTTTTCTTCCTACTTTCAGTTCCTAAAGCTCTTAACCAATCTACTATATTTCCTATATTTTCATCCTCAATTACTTTGTTCCGACTTATATTAGTTTTAATCGGCCAACTTTCAGTTGTCTTTCCCAAAAACGTTATATCCGGAATCAATTTTTTAACAAATTTATTCCAAGTTTTACTCAACCCCTTTAACCAATAACTATTAATTGTCTTTTTTGTTTTTGCTCTATCTAAAAACCATATAGACCCAAATCTCTTAATATCTTTTAACTCCAGATCTCCCCAATGACCATCTCCACCTTTAAGTATTTTTATCACAGTTCTAATATTATACGCCCGATAATAATTAAGTAGATTGGGAATTCCCAATCCACCCTCTTTTTGGTTTTGATACCACAATTTCTTCATTAATCTTGGTCTTTTCCCACCATTACAAAATTTATCTAATTTCTTCTGATATTCTTCTATATCTTTCTCTGTCAAATTTAATGGTAGCATCTCAAATAAAAAGTTAAACTTTGGTAATAACATCATTTTGCACATTGCAATTCTACCAAACCAAGACAACTTTATCTCTTTATATTTATCTATCTTTTTCTCTACTTCCTTCAACATCACCTCATAATTAATTTTTTTTAATTCTCTAACTTTAAGTGAAAGTGTTATCCCCAAGTATTTCAATGTATTCTTAGCTCTTATCCCAAATTGTTCTTGCATACTCTCCCACTCCTTACCATCTTTATTCATTAATAATTCAGATTTTGACCAATTTACCTTTAAACCTGTCATTTCTTCAAATTCTATCAAATGTTTATTTATCCTCTTTAAATCTCTCTCTATATCTTTCAAAATAATCAAAGTGTCATCCGCATACAAATTTATCTTATATCCCTTGTAACCTTCCAACTCTTCATCTGCTTCTATCAATTTAATCAAAACCTCCATAACTAACAAAAATAATGTTGGAGACAAGGGACATCCTTGTCTCGTGCCTGCTTCCAATTTAATCTCTTCCGTCATTGTTCCATTCACCTTTACCTTTGCACTACTTTTTTGATACAGTTTTGAAATAACATGTATAAATTTATTACCAAAGCCTAATGCCTCGATAATTACTTTTATAGTATCCCATTGTACAGAATCAAAAGCTTTAAAAATATCTAACGATATTATACCTAATTCATCTCCATTATTCTCTGCTACATCTATAATATTCAATACTCTTCTAATTATATCACTCATATATCTACCTTTAACAAACCCTACTTGGTTATAACTTATATATTTGTCTATAAAACTATTTAATCTATTACTTATAATAGCTGTAAATATTTTAGCATCTTGGTTGATTAAAGAAATAGGTCGATAGGACTCGATCCTCTCAAGATCTTTATCCGGTTTAGGAATTATAGATATTACTGTCTTATTCCATGACATCGGGACTTCTCCACCATGTAAAATTCCATTGAATAATTTTTGCAGTTTTGGTACTATTAGTTCCTTGAAATCTTTATAAAATTCAGCAGGTAATCCATCTTCTCCTGGGGTCTTCCCTAATTTTAACTCTTGTATTATTTCGTTGATTTCCTCCTGTGTTATATCTCTTTCCATCAAATCTTTGTATGTTTGATCTATTTTCATACCATATTTTCCAAGATGATTCTTCAATTTTTCTAAATCAATTGATTTCTTTAAGTATAATTTTTGAAAAAAATTCCTAGCTACTTCACATTTCTCCAATCTCTTATAACACCTTGTACCTTTTTCATCTATCAGAGAACCAATTTCTCTCTTTTGAGTTTTATTTTTCGCCATCTTTGCCAATAACCTAGAATTTTTATTACTAAATTCAAAAAAATCCCTATTCAAATATCTTAAAATTTTTTTAACCAATTCAATATCTTCTTCTATCAATTTAGTTTTTAATAAGGTCAATTCCTCCAAACATTTTTTATCTTTCGTAAGTGAGAATTGGTTCTCCAATATCTTAATTTGTCTTGTATCCTGATCAATTTTAGCTTTGTATTCTCTATATTTCCTGCTTGACAATTTAATACTTTCTCCTCTAAATATGGCTTTCATGGTATCCCAAACAATTTCAAATTTAACCTCTTCATTATCATTCAATTCCCAACTTTCCTTCCATTTTTTGAATATCCATATTTTATCCTCCTCCCTTTTGTACAATTTTTCATCATATCTCCAACCTCTTTCCTTTTTCTCAAAATTAAAATCTATTTCCATCATAACTTCTGCATGATCAGAATCCTTAAAAATTCCCACATCTATTCTATCTACTTTATTCAGCAAATCTTTAGAAACAAAAATATAATCAATCCTTGAATAAGTATTATGTACCTTAGAACAAAATGTATACACCCTTTCAGAGCCTTTCAACTCTCTCCAAACATCTGCCACACTGTTTTGAAACATCCATTTATTTAAAATTTCCCCTTTATTTGTTTGTCTAAAGCGGGTGGGATTATTACTATCAGTTCTATCCCTAATTAGGTTGAAATCTCCCGCCACAATTACTTTCCCTTCACTTTCTGTTTCCAAAATCTTAGTAATTTTATCCAAAAATCCCTTTTGTTTTTCATTCGGTAAATATAAATTAACCAATGTCACTTTTTGCTCGTTAATATTCCCTATAATTATTAAATATCTGCCTTCCTCATCTCTAATTACTTGTTTTTTCTCAAAGTATACCCTATTTGATATCAATATCGCAACTCCTCTAGCTTTGGAAGTCCCAAAAGATTTTTCATAAATTTGCATACCTTTAATATTCATTCTATTAAAATCCTCAGATTTTTGATGAGTTTCCTGCAAAAATAATATATCTGGAGAATCCCTTTTAAATTTAAGTTCCAATCTTTTCCTTTTTATATGATTGCCTGTACCCTTCACGTTCCATGTCATTATTTTTATAAACCGCATTTAAGCGGTAACTTTTTTAATCCTGACCCCTCCTCTTCCTTTATGTGCACACCAAACACCAAACAAAAAAGACATACAAAAACATAAAACTCCACAAACAATATATAACAAACAACATAAACATAAAACTCAAATATCAGACACAACAACCACAACAAATAACAAGCAATCTTCATCCCCCACATCCTCAATCAGATATCGCCTCTATATAAAGAGTGTGGGGGAGTGGGACGTGCCGATGGTCGGATCACCTCTTCGGGCTGTTCTTTAAATTCCACTTTCAAAAAAAGAAGACAAGACTGGCTTCGCCCCGGACTCAGCTTCCTGCTTTTTACTAAGATCCTCCATCTTGTCTGGCGTTCGTTCGGTATCTTCACGAATTTTCTTATACTCAGAAACTGCCGGGGAAATTTCTTTTCTCTTTAAACTCTTGGGATCCTGGCCGCCAATTGCACCTCTTTCTTCCAAAATTGGGGATTCCTCTTGTACTCCACCCGTCTTAAGCATATAATCTTTAATTTCTACCAAATCTTCCTCTTTCTCAATCAGCCCAAGCCCCCGAATTAATCTTAATACATCTGTTTCTGGAGTAATAGTATGCATCCTTCCTTTATAAAAAAATTTAAGTTGCTGTAGTGGCCTCCAATTGTACTTAATATCATTGTCTCTCAAGAGCTTTGTAACTGGTTTCAAATGATATCTCCAAGCTCTGTCTTCCCTGGAAATATCCGGAAAAACTTGGATTTCTTTCTCCTCAAACTTAGGAACACCTTCCAGTTCCCTTATTTTTGCCATGACCTCTAGTTTATCTCCAAGGTTTGCAAATCTTACTAAAACATTTCTAATCGCTCCACCTTGCCTCTTATAACCAATTCTAAAAACACTTACTAAATTTGCTGCTGTATATTCAAATCCAAAATCATTCAACCATTTTAACACCCTCTGCTTCAAATCATCCGATCTATTTTCTGGAATATTACGTATAACAATATTGAATTTTCTAGCGTCTTCCTCCAAAAGACTAATTCTCTTATCTTGTTGCTGGTTTTTATAAAAAATTCCTTCCATCTTACGATCAATTTGTGCATCGTGTGCATGGATTTGTTCAATTTCATCTTTAATAAATTTCACCTCCGCGTTTTGCTTTACAAAACTAACATTCAATTCACTTATCTGTTCTTTAGCTTTTTGAACTTCCAATGTCAAATTCGCCACATGATCCGTCAGTCCGGTTAACTTTTCGCCAATTGTATTTAAAGCTCCAAAAATCCGTTCCAGCTCTGAAGGCTGTTGAGTCGACATTTCAGTTCAAAGACAAACTTTATATTTATATTTCTTTGCCAAGAGGGTCTTTTATAAAGAATAAGGGCAAACAGTGTCCCAAATCAGATAAGGCTAAGCCGGCTTATAATGCACCAAAGGAGCCAAAAAAAAAAGCCTAGGAGAGCTTCCCCAGTTTATTTAACTTTTAAGCCTCCATTTTAAGTGTAATCCAAAAAGCTTGTCCGCTACATTCAGCTCACACAATCCACTTTAAAAGAATTGGAAAGTTCAAAGGAGTTATAATCCACATGCCATCACCAACTTCCTTCTTTCTTAAACTTCAGCTTGTGTTTATAGCCTTGTAGCGAGACAAAAAGCATGCAAATGATCTTTGCCAAAGACAAAGGGTAACCCCCCTTACCTCGGCCGCTCGCCCAACCCTCTGCTCCATGGAGAAACAAAACTTTGAAATTCGAGCAGTTCGGGTTGTTCAATCACTTTGAAAAAGCAATTTACAAGTCACACCGACCTTCCAAAACATCTGTAAACATTTCCAGCTCCCAACGGCGCGTTTTAATCGCTTTAATCCACATTTGTTAGTAAAAAAAAGCCCTACGAGGTGGAGAAAACGTCCTCACCTCATCCGGCCATATTATAAAATTATATTATAAAATTATAATATAATTTTATAATATAACAATCAGAATCCATAAACCACTGCAATATATATGTTCACTGGGCAAAAGGTTTAAGGCAACGGAACATCTCTAAAATGGGAGGATATTATTACTGATTACTATTTAATTATTACTAAAACCATACGCCATGGTGAACTAGATATCGCCTGTGATGTGAAGAGGCCAAAGCTTTAGAGTGAGACCTCTACTGCAGAATCAGCCCTGTAAATTGGAGAGGGGGGCTTAAACAGAAACCACTTTAGAGGCATTGCATCTTGTTTCAAATACAAGCAATAGGAGAAGGGTTTATACTGCGTCTCAAGGTAGTAACCTAGTTTAATGAGTTCCGGCCACATTGTATGGCAAAGTTGGGGGTTATCTCTGCTGTTCTCCCACATCTTCCATGGGAGATGTTTATCTCACTCAGCCAGTATGGTACAACTAAGTTATCAATCTGGGAATGGAGAAACACTGGCTCAAGTTTCCACTCAACAATAATATTGGTTACTGTTCTGACTCCTTCCCTTCACAAAATAATTAACTAGATGGACTGCTACTTGGCAGCTTGCCTGAACTAACCTGAACTAGACTGAAAGATTACATGACACAATTCTCCTACTCTGTAGCTTCTCTGTTGTTTCCTGCAAACCTACTCTTCACAGAGGATTTCTTTTAAAGCCTCTTGGGAAGGGCCAGGCAATTAGGCAGCTGATACTGATTATCTCCGATGGCGTCGTTCTGTTAATTGCCTCCTCTCAATCCTTAGCCTGACATCCAGGACAAACTGGGTTTCCTCCTCTAGAGCCGACTCATAGGACTCCTCACTAGAGGAATCCATTAGCAGCTCATCCGGAGCCGGCAGGACCACAACAGGTTACTAACCATGTGACTTGGGACCAGACACTTTGTTTTGCCAGGTATAAAACAGGAATATCATAATATTGCCAGCAAGAATTCGAAAAATGGTAGGACTGATCCTATAAGACTGGTACTAAGAGTAGGGCCGATCTCTAATTTGTTCTTCCCTCTTTCTTATACAAGCATGCACACTTCCTTCCTCCTTCTCCTATTCACCGAATTTCCATGCTTCCATTCACCCTCTCTGTATCTCAGAACATGCATCTGGAGATATTTAAAACATCCCCCTTCCCCTACTACCAAGGAGAAGAATGAATAAACCTGTATTATGGTATCACTGAAAAATGCCTTTTGGGATCTTTTTTGGAGGAGTGAGGGAGATTACAGTCCAGAAGTGAATGCCATCTTGAGAGGATCAGATTTCATGGATTGGCTACTTTACGGAAATGCAATAAAATTCAACTAACAGTAGAAGTGTCTTTATGTTCCTTGTCTCTGCCTTCCTTCCTTTCTATGTATCACTCTTGGACATTTAAACTGTAAATCCAATAAACTCTGGTCCACAGATTCTTTGAGCTTTTACTCTTTGACTCTGAAGGAGAAATTCTGTGATTTATCTTCTCTTTCTCTCCCCATCAATATGTCTGCCTGGCACTTTCTGAAGTCAGGAAATCCCAATATCAAAAAATACCTACATATCTTCCTGTCATAGAGCACAAGAGACAATGCTGGGAGATGCTGAGGATCCAAAGGTTCTTCAAAGACTCTAAAATTTTTCTAGGCCACTAGCATAAAGGTATATTTAGACCAGGGTGGCACTCAAGCTAGAATATATATATATTCGTAGATTTTCACGGGTGTAGGTATGCTGGTCTTGTGGTATTTGGGTGTTTTCCCGTGTAAGAATGAGATTGTTTTTACAATGTTTTGGCAAGATCTCACATGCCATCTTCAGGCTTCGGTCTGAGACTGAAGGTTTTTGAGCTTTTATATATATATATATATATATATATATATATATATATATATATATATATATATATATATATATATATATATATATATACATACATACATACATACATACATACATACATACATACATACATACATACATACATACATATATATATATATATATATATATATAAAGTACATAACAGAACTCATAGCTTTCTGTCTAGATTAAGGTGACCAGATGTCCCGCTTCTGGCGGGACAGTCCTGCATTTCAAGCATCTGTTCCACGCCCCGCGGCCTCTTAAAAATGTCCCGCTTTTTGGCGGTGGGGGTCAGGCGGCCGGCGGGCGCTCTGCACGCGCTCAGAAGCACGGGGGACGGGCAGGAAGTGGCAAGCTGGCGGGCAGGCAGAAGGGGAGGGCTGGTGAGGGAGGAGCCAGGCCCAGGCAGGCAGCAGGCAGCAGAAGAGGAGGAGAGCCAGCCGGAATCCGCGCGGCCCTGAACTTCTTTGCGCTGCACCGCGATGCACTGAGAGCGGCCAGCCGGAAGCCCCATCGCCGCCCGCCTGTCCCACCATGGGCACCCGGGACGAGCCAGGCGAGGAAGTGGCAGCGGTGGGGCTTCCGGCCGGCCGCTCTGCATGCACATCGCGGCGCGGCGCAAAGAAGTTCAGGGACTTCTGGCTGGCTCTCCTCCTCTTCCACCGCCTGCTGCCTGTCTGGGTCTGGCTCCTCCCTCGCCAGCCCTCCCCTTCCGCCTGCCTGCCTCCCCGCCAGCCCGCTGCTTCCTGCTCGCGCCCCGTGCCTCTGAGCGCATGCAGAGCGCCTGGCACCTTCCCGGTCCCACCACCCCACCAGACGCCTACCTGCAGGTGCCCTGCTTGGGGGGGAAGGGAGGGAGGGGGTTGGCCTGTGCGTCCCCTGGCCAGCGAGGGAAGTGGGTCACCCCCACCCTCGGTCGATGGTGTCCCGCTTTAGTCAAGTTGAAATCTGGTCACCTTAGTCTAGATGGTCTCTGGTGATGAGCCGAAGGGCAGAAAAGGAAAGCAGTATGCTTCCTCCCTTAATTGGGGCTTAACAGGGTGTTGTGACACAAGTATATATCTATCTATTTATCCTAGTCTCCCTGATTTATTGATCAGCTCAAAAACCTAACATACACACACATACACACACAGAGTATAAGACGCACCAGAGTATAAGACGCACCAAGGTTTTGAAGAGGCAAATTACAAAAAAAAAGTAGGTAGGTAGATAGAGGGATAGAGAGGGAGAGAAAGAAAGAAATACAGTAGGTAGGTAGAGAGAGAGAGAGTAGGTAGGTAGGTAGATAAAGGGATTGAAAGAGAGAGAAATGGAGAGAGAGAAATACAGTAGGGAGGGAGGGAGGGAGTGTGTGTGTGTGTGTGTAGGTAGATAGGTAGGTAGGTAGTAGGATAGAGAGAGAAATAGAAAGGGAGGAAATACAGTAGGGAGGGAGGGAGAGTGTGTGTGTAGGTAGGTAGGTAAAGGGGAAGAGAGAGAGAGAGAGAAATACAGTAGGTATGTAGGGAGAGAGTGTGTGTGTAGATAGGTAGGTATAGGGATAGAGAGAAATAGAAAGAGAGAGAAATACAGTAGGTAGGTAGGGAGAGAGAGTGTGTGTGTGTGTAGGTAGGTAGATATATAAAGAAATAGAGAGAGAGAGAAGAGAGAGAGAGAGAGAAATACAGTAGATAGGTAGGGAAAGAGAGGGTAGGTAGGTAGATAAAGGAAGAGAGAGAGAGAGAGAGAATAGAGAGAGAGATAAATACAGGAGATAGGTAGGGAGAGAGTGTGTGTGTAGATAGGTAGGTAGTTAGAAGGATAGAGAGAGAGAAATAGAGAGACAAATACAATAGGTAGGGAGGGAGGGAGAGAGAGAGAGAAAGAGAGAGAGTGTGTGTGTAGGTAGGTAGGTAGATGTTTCCAGGTGTATTTATCCATGTCCTAGAGAAGGAAATCGCTGGCAAACCTTAGATTTTATTTCTCCTGGCACAAAAACAGTTAAAGGGCCTTCGAAAAGAGCTTTCCGAACAGTGTTTTTGCACTGCAAACCTCCCCAAAACTGCTAGTTTCTCCATGAAAGCGGGGCCATTCTTCTTCAAATAATAATAATAATAATAATAATAATAATAATAATAATAATAATAATAATAATAATAATAATAATAATAATAATAATAATAATAATAATAATGAATTTAATTTGTAGACCGCTCCCTCTCCCCGAAGGGACTTGGAGCGGTGCACAGGGGAATTAAAAACATACAAACATAAATACATCATAAATATATATAAAATCAGATTAAACAATTTATCCCTGCGCTAAAAACCCAAAATACTAAAAACTGAACCCCTTAAAAACCCAATTAAAACAATTTAAATGTTCAGACTGAGAGGCTGGAAGGTAGGTTAGGCCAGGCCGGCCAGTTGGAATAGATAAGTCTTGAGCTTTTGTCGGAAGGCGCGGAGGTCCGTGGTTGTCCTGAGGCCAGGGGTAGGTCGTTCCATAGAGCTGGGCCCGCCACAGAGAAGGCCCTTCCCCTGGGCGTCGCCCGCTGGCATTGCCTAGTGGACGGCACCCGGAGAAGTCCCTCTCTGTGGGAGCAAATCGGTCGGAGGGATGTATGGGGTAGGATGCGATCTCGCAGAATAAATAAAATGAATAAATAAATAAATAAATAAATAAATAAAAAGCATGACTAGCCTTGGGGAGGCTTGCAGTGTGCTCCTGGGTGGGATGAAAAATGAGCAAAAAACCTGCCCCATTTATCGCAAAAACGGGCCATTTTTGTGTCAAATTAATTGCATGCACTCTATGGAGGCTCAGAGTGCTGCTGGGGGCTGGGGGGGCAAAAAACGGCCTGTTTGAGGGTACTTTCTGCCCTCCCCAGCCCCCAGGAGCTCTCTGGAAGCCTCCATAAGGCTAGACACGGCCATTTTGGTGAAGGGGACGGGGTTTCAGGAGGCAAAAAATGCTGTATTTGATGTATAAGACGCATCCAGATTTTCAGCCACTTTTTAGAGGAAAAAAGGTGCATCTTGTACTCCGAAGAATACAGTATGTGTGTATGTATGTGTGTGTGTATGTGTGTGTATGTATGTATGTATGTATGTATGTATGCATATATATATATATATATGTGTTAGCTTTTATGAGCTGATCAATAAATAAATCAGGGAGACTAGTATAGATTTATTGATTGATTGATTTATTGATCAGCTCATAAAAAACTAACACACACGCGCACACACACACACACACACACACACATATATATTCTGAACAGTGATGTAGAAACCTTTACAACAAAATTTAAAAGGGAGTTTCCTTTATGAATAATCCAAGAGGAAAAAGTTGGGGGGGGAAAGATTTTTTTCATGTTGCTCATTAATACGATTGTTCTACCCATTTAGTTGACGTTCCTTACTTACATGCAATTTTAATTCAGAATATGCTTCATTATGAGCTCTAGTTTAAAATGGCAATTAATTACTCAGCAGCTTTCTGATATAAAGTAGGTAATAAACAATCACCCAAGAAGAGAGTATGTCATTTTGAGTTTTGTTTTGTTTTTAATTTTATAATGGATCTAGTCTTAACTATGCTCACATTTGCTGCCAACGTCCCATTTAAGGCAGAGAGAAAGAAAGAAAATAATGTCTCTTGGGTTTAAGGCAGAGAGGCACACAAATCTCTGTGACAGTTGTTTTTTTTAAAAAATACATTATGCATGCTCAGATAATTTGGGATAAAAATCAAACCAGAATTTCAAACTTTCCATGGTTAAAGTCTTTTAAAAAGTAGATAATTCAGTAATGTAATTTTGATAATTTTTTATATTTAGTACTAGCTCCTCACACTACTCTTTGCAGAAACTGCTAGGAGAAAAATTGCAAAAATCTAAGGACAATAAACAACTGAAAAATCCATAAACATGCTACATTTCTATTACAGAAAAATCTGATATTTTACCAGAAATAATTTTAAAATGCTAAAATTTATTTTTATCAGTTGTAGTTACATGTTAGCTTATGTATTTTATACCCAAATTAATTCTGACAATTATATCTGGTACCCTCAAAGGAAATGAATCCAAAACATTTGTTAACACATACTTTAACCAGCAGGCATTCCGATTTTTCCAACAGATAGCGCTCTCCAATTAATTGCACATTTATATTTAATTTATATTAGCATTCACTTAATTTTATTTGCTTCACTTTCTTTAATTAAACAGCAAAAAGAAAAGGAAAAGGAAAAGTTATACATACATATATAAGATACTTATATAACATGAAAACAGTTAAATTAAGGATGATTGTTTCAATGTAGTCAACATCAGTCAGCAACTGTTTCCTAAGTCTCAAATAACATCAGATCTTCAGCCCACTAAATAATTGCGATTATACATGCATCTTTTCAATACTGAAAGAATGGAATGGAGTAGGGTAGGGTAGGGTAGGGTAGGGTAGGGTAGGGTAGGGTAGGGTAGGGTAGGGTAGGATAGGATAGGATAGGATAGGATAGGATTCTTTATTGGCCAGGTGTGATTGGACACACAAGGAATTTGTCTTTGGTGCAGATGCTCTCAGTGTACATAAAAAGAAAAGATACATTCATCACAACATATAAGCCATATCTCTAGCAGTAAACATAATGGAGGTAACCCATTTTTATTGTCCAGTTGTTCATTTCCTTATGATACTATTAAACTTCCTTCCAGGACATCCAAATATGGACATCCCCAAAATAATAATAATTTTAAAAAACCCTTTCTCAAAGTCCAATTACTTTATGTAATTATGTCTTCCAAGAAAATAACACTTCAAAAAAAATCACAAAAACATATTTTGTATCCCACCTTTTATTATTTTTACAAATAACTCAAGGAAACAAACATATCCAATACACCTTCCTCCTGCTTTTTTCACCACAATAACAACCCTGTGAGTGGAATGGGCTGAGAGAGGCTGACTGGCCCAAAGTTATCCAGTCCGTTTTAATGGCTAAGGCAGGACTTGAACTCATGGTCTCCCGCTTCCTATCCTGGTGCCCTTAACCACTAGACCAAACTGGTTTTCTATGTTTGAATAAAATATTGTCATTGTGTTTCATGCAAAATGATGATTTACTCATTCCTTTTCAAACACAATGACATCCAAAAAATCTGAAATATTGTTTTCTCGTGAATAAGTCAATCTACAATCGATTGACATTTTTATATAAATGTTAACATGGTCTCCCATCTTCCATTCAGCTGTCAATACCTGCATATCAAATTGATTTATTGACAGCAAATACTTACAAAGACTATTTGTGGGTTTTTTAGTTTCAAACATTTGATAATCAGGTCTATCCATTTAAGTATCTCTTAAGCTGAAAATTGATATGTCAGAATTTGTGACTATGATATATAGAACACTTGCATTGTCATCTATTTAAAGATAACTTTCATGTTATAAATCTGCAAAGTTTATTTGATGTGATGTTCCATTTATGTCAAGAAAAATTGTTACTAAGTAAAGAGAGAATGAGACCTTTATTAAGATTTCATTTAAGCCAGCCTGCTGCATTTTTAAATAAACTGGAATAAACAGCAATTATCAACCATTTTGAGGATTTTGTAATTAGCTTTGCAGTTTTTATATACTTAACATATCTTCCTGCTTACTGAGCTGGTATTTTCTACAGAGGAAATTACATATTATATACTCCTACCACAAAGAAAATTCATTCAAATTATTATCACCGGATGGATAAATTTTAAATGTGTTTTAAAATTAGTTGGCATCTTTATCTCTGATCCTTCTGTTACAAATTTTAGCCATCTTGAATTGAGTAAGTAAAGCTGACATTAACTAATCTAGGCTGGACGTAATTGAGAATGATGTTTTCCATCCTTTCTCTATGCAAATATACAACTATAGGATGCTGGGCAAACCAGTCTTGGTTTTGTAACATTTTGAATTGGTTTAAGACAGTCAAATTTATTTTTGAAGTTTCTTTTGTTTCACAAAGAGTTGCAATCATTTTTCTGTCACTAACAACCAAATCAAGGGCAAATGGATCAGGTTTCAAGGGATTCTTATTTCCTTCAACATGATTTATACATGGCAGTGCCACCCAAATTAATCATGCTAAAAAATTAAGAATAAATCGTTGCTCCAAGATTTTCTAAGGTAATTGCTCATGAAAAGCTTCTTTAATAACAGTATGTTAAAATTACATGATAATGACCTAGAATGGAGGAGGTGGGAAATGTAATAACACTGTAATTTCAGTGAGCTGCACAAAAAGCTGTAATTTATTTATTTTATTTTTATTTTTCATATTTATAACCTGCTCCCATCTCACAACAAGGGACTCGGGGCGGCGAACAGCAGTTAATATTCCTTTAATAATCTCTTATTCTGGAGGTTTTTGCTACCTGTCTGGGCTCTTTGATCAGATAATTCAGATAAACAACTATTTCAATATTTAGCAAGAGGTGGTAGATATTTGAGCATTTAATTTGCTTTGCTAACCTTAGTGAGGAGCAGTGTAGAAATAAGCATAGGTTATCGTGCTTGCTGTGTTTAGTTTTGGCTCCAGCTATTATATTCATAAGGGCCAGTTTGCTGTAGTGATTAAAGTAGTAGGATAGGAACCAGGAGCCTGTCAGTTCTAGTCCTGCCTTAGGCACAAAGCCAGCAATCGGGTCACCTTGGTCTAGTCCTTTTCTCTCACTCTTAGGAAGGATGCAAGGGCAAATCACTTTTGCAAAACCTTGCCAAGAAAACTGCAGGAATTTTTTCAAGCAGTCTCCAAGAATCAGGCATGATTGAATGGAAGAGATAGAGATTGGTAGATGCAATGGCAGATTAAGACTCACTGGCACCCTAAACTCTGACAAATCTTGGTGCCTCTCCTTTTTACATATTGTACAAATCTTCATTGGTTTTTTTTTTCTTTCTCAACTTTGTGGTGCCCCCTTGGCA
Organism: Rhabdophis nuchalis; assembly: GCA_039707465.1. Lineage (NCBI taxonomy): Eukaryota > Metazoa > Chordata > Lepidosauria > Squamata > Natricidae > Rhabdophis > Rhabdophis nuchalis. Next base: position 127,284,014 of record CM077643.1, read on the forward strand.
CTGGTGCCCTAAGCATGTGCTTAGTCTGCTTTAATGGGTGGGTGGGTGGGTGGGTGGGTGGAGGGATGGATGAATGGATGGATGAAGAGAGAAAGGAGGGAGGGAGAGGGGGTGGGGGAGAGAGGGTGGGTAGGAGGGAGAGAGGGAGAGACAAAGATGATAGATGATGGGATGGAGGAACGGAAGGATGGACGGACGGACAGACAGACATAGATGATAAATAGAATGCCTTACTTAATTTTCACATGGATGAAAGGATATTATATGGAGCAATTTTTTCTTCGCTGGGGTTTTTATTGTTCTTTCATATCCTATGGAATAGTTTTGAAAAGGGGAGCAAGGGGCAAGAGCTTCATTGGTCGCTTTCTTTGGTTAATTTATGGCAGAGAATATTTATGATGCAAATCTCTCTTGTAATACATACCATGCTTAATCTTCCACCTCTTTTCCTCAGATTAACCGATATCAGGTTTTACAGATAGACCAGCAATTTTACCAGGCTGCCAAAAAAAATACCTGTCAAGGATAAATAGTTTATGTATAAAGCTGAGTGGGACGTTTCTTTCTGGAGAAAAGATATATAGGATTGAACAGCAATGGCAGCAAATGCTTAATGGCTATTTGATACAGAAGTGAAAGAGTTGTTTTGAGAAACAAACACATTCATTGAACTATGCTCAAGCAGTAAAGATGACTGTAGCTGCACTGATGAGTCTGAGGTGCTTATTCTTTTAAGAAATCCCCAGAGTATGTGTGACTTTATTAAAAGACTTAATGTAAATTTAAATCACTATGGATTACTTGAAATGTTAGCTACATCTAAGCAGCAATAAATCAATATCCCAAAGTACAGTCGTGTGAGAAGACTATTCCATGACAAAAACTCATGTGGGAAGATCATTCCATTTTGTCCTTTGCAAGTTTCATGAACGTATTTTTTCATCATCATTTCTTCTGTTTCACCTTACATTTTAGGAATGCAAATAAATACACACCTACTGAGCCACACAAGCAGCTCATCCCAACAACAAAAGTCTCTGCAAAATGTAGACTTGTCAGATATTCTCATGTTGTTACAGGATTTGCAAGTTGTCCGTTGTGCTGTGGCAGCTATTGTTGAATCTTTGCTTTCTATGACACAGTCCCAGAATTGTGATTTCAAAATGCAGTAGGTGACTTTTAAAAAAAATGCAAGGGGATCCTTTGTTAACTCAGTACATTGTTACATAAGTTACATCAAAGAGCTAAGAAGCTTGTTCAAGAAATGGAAGAAAGAGCTGGCTTTCTAAAGGTATGTCAAGATTCCTCTTGCTAATTATAGAACATTGCTAATTATTTTGCAAAATGAGGTTGGGGAATACCCTCAGTTGAGAGAGTTTTGCTAGCCTTGCACAGTCTTATGTAGTCTTTTGAAATTGCTAACTATGAATCATGAATGCTTTAGATTATTGTCTAAATTAAAATAGTGACCCAGTAGCCCATCTTTAAAATGTTCTTATATCCTGAACCTTAGTGAAACAACTGACCTTTGGGAACCTCAAAATCTTCAGCCAATCTGAGCAAAAATTAAACGCAAAATATGTCAGTAGAAAATCACTTGGTTTGACTTCTTAAATAGCTGAATAACTACATGATTCATTAACATATCCAGCCCACTTTTTATTTACAAGGTACAGTGTCTAAGCAATATAAATATAGTAATGCAGCTTATTGAATTTAATTTAGACTGGAAAATCTAATTTGTCATCTAGGGATGAAGGAAAACAGACATATATTTAATATCCTAAAATGTTTCCCAATAACAAAATGAGAGTGGCTGTCAGAGTTTGGGAGGGACAGAAACTCATCTAGTCGATTCAGATTTGAAACCTACTTATTTTTTTCCATAAATTCAAACACAAATTGAGCACAAACCCAAGACTTACGTCAAGCATATTTAGCCTCCTCTTTTTTAAGACAGCAAAAAACAACTACTCTGGGCAGGAAAGACTGGCAGAAAAATGCTAGAAGCTGGTCAGTAAAAGTGGAGAAAAATGATTCCCTGCATATCTGAATTTCCTATATTTTACACAGGAACTAATATTATTAATTATTTTTAAAATATTACTTGTCACTCTACAAGGAGGGAGGGAGGGAGGGGGGAGGGAGGGAGGGGGGAGGGAAGGAGGAAGGAAGGAAGGAAGGAAGGCAGGGAGGGAGGGAGGGAGGAAGGAAGGAAGGAAGGAAGGAAGGAAGGAAGGAAGGAAGGAAGGAAGGAAGGAGGTGCTACAGAGAATCCTAGATTCTCCTTGAGAGTCCAGTGAACTTAAGGTGGAAGAGAGATTTTTAAAGATTTGGAATGACCTCAGCACAAAATATTGATTTGATCTCCCTCCCATACAGTTTTCTTTTCATTGTGTCGCCCAATGGAATATATAAAGGAGCCCAAACACTATAAGAAAATAAAACAAACAACAAAAACACCCAAGCTGGGGAAAGCCCACATGTAGTTCTCTAGCAAAAGATGTCTATTCTTATGGAAGCCTACACATAAATTAAATACAAATAAACACATTTGTGATTATACTCCTGTGGTCTGAAGCAACTGCTGAAGCTTGCTGTTGGTTCCACTCATTCTAATTTGTTTTGGATTTTTAAAAAAATGTACAGGTTTAATGGCCTTCTACAATTAGTAGTGGACTGTGGTTAAAAATCTGTATGGCAATCTTTAAAATGGATTCTTCACAGAATACATGGAATTATCCCGCGGTGAGTTGTCCTGTGGCAAGATGGTCGCACCGGCTTGATGGTAGTAAGATGGCTGTGACAACTTGGCCATGGCGAGTCATCCTAAACCTAAACCAGGGGCTCTAGTAACATCTGTGGAGAGATGTCCATGGAGATTCCTAGTCATCCAGGTCATGATTGTCCCAAAGGTGCTTTTTCAAGAGACAACCGAACTTTCTGGTTTTTCTTTGAAGACATTTCGCTTCTCATCCAAGAAGCTGCTTCAGCTCTGAGAGAAATGAAACTTCTTCAAAGAAAAACCAGAAAGTCCAGTTGCCTCTTGAAAAAGCACCTTTGGGACATCTGTGGAGAGGTCTTCAGACTGTCTTCAGGTAGTCCTTGAGTTACAACCACAATAGAGCTCCAAACTCCCATTGTTAAGCAAGGCAGTTGTTGTGAGGGGAAGCTGCAACGGTTGTAAATATGGAATCCAGTCATAAGACACTTTTCTCATGCCATTATAACTTGGAACGGTCACTAAAAGAACTGTTGTAAGTCTAGGATTACATGTAAAAGAAAATACATAATTCTGCTTGTTTGGACAATTCCCACATCTGCTAATCCATGGTTTGTGATGTATTGTGATCTGCATAATATCTTTTCTCTGCATGAAATGGTAGAACCGTAATTGTAAATTAAAATTATATTCAGCAAGGCACATTAAGAAATAAAATAACAAGAAGCAAGAGGGTAACAATGACATAGTTTATCTTTGAGCGAAGATCATTGAAAGCTTATTGGAAAGCAAAGGCTGGGTCTAAAGAAAGGCAAGACCCTATTTGATCATTGGTCGTTTCATTGCAAATAAAGTGTTACGGCTGCTATTAGCAATTTTTCTGCAAACATGAAGCCTTGAACGGCTCCATCAAGAAGAAAAAGAGGAAACACTATCCCCCCACCCCGTGCCAACCTCCATTTCTGCCTCAAGGGGTCCGGCTAGCATAAACCAGCAGGATAAGAATATAAATTAATATTATCACACCACATCTAGGATTGCAATATTCTTCAGAATTACCATAAAACAAATTATTTCCAGCTGGTCACTGGCCAGCGGCTTTGATCATATTCATAATCTTTCTTGCATAAAAATGAGGCACTTCAGAAGCTAACTAGAGTCAAGGAAGCATAATTTATGAGGCACGGCGGAAGATTCTATCAATAGGTCTTGCAAGCCAGCCATTCAAAATATTGAAATGCACGACTGGCGTGCGACATACAAGAATCTGATCCATAAATGTAGTTTGTGAGCCAAAGAGAACTGGGGGGAAAATAATCAGAAAAGATGTGAGAAAACGTGGAACAGAATACAGGAAGAGGGAAGGACAATGTGATGGAAAAATAGGCAGTGTTCCATTTACATCTTTGGAAAGGAAGATTTGTGTCTCAGGCAGATATTTTAAGTCTAAGTAAATCGGACAAGAAACAGCCACAGTTCTTTAATCTTGTAATGCATTATCTTTTTGGACAGCATTACATTTGAATTTACATCACCCTCGCATTCCCCAAACATTTGCAACTCAAAGTTAATGAAAAGGAGAGTTGATCTGGATATGTTGGCTTACAAAAAAAAAAAAAAAAGACAGCTATATCCTTATTTGAACCCCATTGGGTTCAAAAATAATGTTGATGTCTGTTCATATATCAGAAAGGAAATCTTCAGTTATGTTCATACATGCAGATTTTGTCTTTGTGAAGTATAGTATTGCTCTCTGTCTAAACCAATGGTTCCCAATGTGGGGCCCAGGCCTGATTTTTATTGGGGGCAATTTGAACCTTGTTCAAACCAAGTTAATGCTTTTTAGGCTTCCTCCACGTGAGTAGAGTTCACCTTTTGAGTAAAGTAAGAATTATATGTTACAAGGGGTGGGGATCAGGATTCTAAATATGCTTAGGTGGGGCATGGCCAAAAAAAGGCTGGGAACCACTGGTCTAACCCATCTTATAATAGAGTTCTGTTCTATTAGAGCAACTAGTTTAACTATAAGATACATAGAGAGTTTTTAAAATGCACCAAGAGACTCTGACATCTATGGCGTTAGACATACAGTATTTATCTTTTAAATTCCTTTGTTCTTGTTGATTCAGAAGCAAGCTTACTACAACTTAACACAGATCAAAATATTAACAAAAGCCAACAAAAGTAAGTTAGCAGAACATTTTCATAATGAAATCACATCTACTTTTCTCAAGGTTTATAGCAATAAGTGCTTACCAAGCTTATCTGAAATAGGGTGCACACTTTCATTTCAGATAGATGAAATGGTTCCTTCCATGTTTTTTCCAACTAAGTATTCACTTAATAATTTATGCCACATATTTAAATTGATAGCGTGTTTAGTTAATTTGAGATAGCACAATCTTTCTTCCCAATTATTGTCCTATCTTTTTGGATCAATTTTTATTTTTCTTATTTATTCATTAATGTAATGGTAAAGGTAGTGCAGGTAAAATCATCCACACCAAATCTAAGTTCTTTGGACAATATTAACAATCTTTCATCTTACTTTCTGTCTTGATTGCTGTCACTCTCTACTCAAAAGTATTCCTTGCATTTCACTTAATTTGCATCATTAAATTCTGTTTCTTTGGAGCACATATTTATTTGATTCACCAATGATCTCTTCCACACAGACGGTGCTTCTTCCATCACATCTGCGTTTGCAAAAGGACCCTTATAATTCATGAGATTCACATACATCCATCGCTTCCTAGGACTATGCAGTCCTATTTTAATTCTTTGAGAAACTACATTATCTACTTAGAATAGAAGGCTGATTCAACCTCCAGGGCTACATATGATATAATGAAGAGAAGTTTGTTGGTAGAAATAGAAAGAATCATTTGACATAAATAATGTCCCCAGCTCTTAAAATGAAAGTATTGTTATTTGGGTGGACCAGTGAATAAACTGTCTGGATTACCACCAGAGAAACAGAAAAGAGGCTGGGCTCAAATTTTTTTTTTAAATTAAATTTATACCCCGTCCTTCTCCAAACGGACCCAGGGCGGCGCACAGGAATGTTAAAATACATACAAAACATATAAAATTTAAAAAACTTATTCTAATAAAACCTGCGCTAAAAACCAAATTAAAATCCCAATTTAAAACTGTCTAATAGTCAGTGATGGAGGTTACGCTAGGCCGGCTAGATGGAATAGATGTGTCTTCAGACACTTGCGGAAGAGGCGGAGGTCGGAGATGGTGCGGAGTTCAGGGGGTAAGTCGTTCCAGAGGGCTGGGCCCGCCACAGAGAAGGCTCTTCCCCTGGGTGTCGCCAGTCGGCATTGTCCAGCCGACGGCACCCTGAGGAGGCCCTCTCTGTGGGAGCGTATCGGTCTGAGGGATGTATGGGGCAGGAGGCGGTCTCGCATATAACTAGGCCCCGAGCCATGGAGCACTTTAAAGATGGTCGTCAAAACCTTGAAGTGCACCCGAAAGACCACAGGAAGCCAGTGCAGCTCGCGCAGGACAGGTGTTATGTGGGAGTGTCTAGGCGCTCCCGTAATCACCCGCGTGGCTGCGTTCTGGACTAGCTGCAGCTTTCGGGTGCACCTCAAGGGGAGCCCCATGTAGAAAGCATTACGACCCTCAATCCCTCTGAAATTGCAGAGAGAAAAATAACTAATCTTAAATGGTATAAAACAGATATTTTTTTAAAAAGTATTTTTAACAAGGTAAATAGATCTAAATTAAAGAGAGAATGTTCAGGAGATATGTTTATGTTGTAAGCTGCCCAGAGTCATTGGACAGTGAGATGGGTGGCATATTAATTTAATAAATAAATAAATAAATTCTTGTAAGGGGAAGGCATCATTTTAGCCATGGTCTTAACTGTTAAGACTTGCCAAAATATGACTTCTTGTATGACAGAGCAGAGGTAAATTATTCAAAGGTCGGTGTGGTTGCTGAAGGATGAGTGACCATTGTTCTGGCCTGAGGACAGAATTGACATTGATATTGGAACAAAAGTGCAATTTTAAGAGCTTTTGAGAACTTACAGTAGAAAGGTACTAGGGCTTTAAATAAAAAAGGAGATCAGTGAAACTTTGATTGAAACACCCCATCCAAGTCAATTTGCAAATGACTGCACAGTTCTGCTTTCATGGAGCAATTTGAATCAGGTAGCTGTGAAACACTCCATATATTCAGGGCCTTTTCTGCTCTTGTTGCAGACAGTATATAATATTGCAGCTTCACTTATATAAATGCTGATCATTGAGTGGCAGTGGAAAAGTGTAATGGGCTTTCCCATAAAGGCATTAGTTTTATGACCTCTTTAAACTTTCCTTCTGTAACAGCTCTTTGAGGAGAGCAAAGTTAGCAGAGCTTTGGTCTTCATTAACTTTCTCAGTTTTAAATTTTTTTCATATGGGCAATCATAAACTTTAACTTTGCTCTCTTTTTGCTGCAGGGAGGGCGACTGATGGTGACTATTGTCTGTGGGGGCTCCCTTTCTTGGGAACAGCTTTTCCCCCTGGTATTATACATGATCTTCCAAAAAGCCTCTAAGACAGAGGTGGGTTGCCTTTTTTTTTTACTACTGGTTCGTGTGCACGATGCTTCTGTGCATGCACAGAAGCATCTGGGTGGCGGGCAGAGCCTCCCAACGCCGCTATTACTGGTTCGGCCGATCCTGCCAAACCGGCAGCAACCCACCTCTGCTCTGATATAAGATAAGATCCCAGAAGATGATAAAAATGTGGCTGTCCTGGATGACCTTGGGAATTTAAAGAGCTCTCCTGGAATGTTACAGTTACTTCTATGGGTGATTTGAGCTTTTAACCTACAACCATGTATTAAAATACCAATGGTCTACTACACATTCAAACAGAAAGAAGGAAGGGAGGGAGGTAGAATTACTTCTGTGCTGATGCTGACAGCACAACTGGACTTTCAACATTGAATGTGGACTTAGCGCTCATCATTCAGCTATTGAATTTCGGATTAAGCCTTATTTTAAATTCTGCATGATTGGGATAAAGTTTCTCAAGAATGTATGAAAGGATGGCTTAGTTCAGAAAGGGAGTGGTGGGTGGAGAGGGGAAAGTCAGGCAGACAGAACTAAAAGGCTTTGAATCCCACTTTCCTGCCCACTGCCCACTTCTGTAGCATTGTGTCACAAAGCTCTAGGCTTCATCTGTTGCCTCTACTAATTAAAAAAAACACCTCAGAGAACTGCCAGCATACTACAAACCCGATCCAACTGAATCCTGCCAAGAAGAGGCCAAGGGACTGTGTGCAGACTACAATATGAGCAAAACATGTTCTTTCTCAGGAGGGAACAAGCTTACTTAAGTATTATGTCAACCTTCTTGGTACCCTCTCAAATCCATTGGTCAGCTAGGCTGCCTCGCAAGAACAAATCTGTAGTCATTCTTCTGAGCCTGCACGTACGGAACCAAGGTTGCCAGCATGCCCTCCGTAGCCTGGCATCCTATCCAAAGGAGAAGGACAAGGTCCCTTGCAACTCTGTTATTCTGAGTCCTTTTCTTGAAAGATCAAGCTTCCCAATCAGCTATGCCAAGCATCCAGCACTCTATTTGTTTACCCTGCTAAACTGGGGGAGTAGAAGCAGAGGTGGTATTCAGCCAGTTCTCTCCGGTTTGGGTGAACCGGTAGCGGTGGCTGCGGGAGGCTCCACCCCACCCACCCCCGCCCCAACATAATGCGAGAGCACTGAACATGCATCGAAGGCGGTTTTAGAACCGGTAGGGAAGGTAAGTGAATCCCACTGCTGAGTAGAAGCATCCTCTCGAGGTAAGCAGGAAGGCCAGAGAATGACATCCTCCAAGTGTCACATTCCAAGCTCTCAGTCCCAGAAACAGCACATATGGCAACCCCAAGAAGGGGGTGCTTGCTGTTTCGGGGGTGGACACCCCCATTTTCTGCCATCCCAGAAAACCAACAAAGAGCTTGCTTGTTAAAATGCTTTTGAATATTTAAAGTAAAGTACAAGTCTTTCGAGAGCACTTTGCAAACCTTAGACTTTATGCTGGACAATCAGTAGACAACTGAGCTGTGCTTTCCTCTTTCCTGCTATTTCCCTTTTAAGAAGCACAAGATTAGTAGTCAAAGATTTATGGAAACCTTTGGAAGGATCTGATAGATATTCTAGAGTTACTCTAGAAGGGATAAGGTTATTCCTTCTGGTATTCATCCCATTCTGAACATGCTATGAATAGAGACTGTCTTAGGCTCAATCAATAGTATTTCAAAGAAGGATGAGGAAACAGTGGAGAAAACGGTGGAGAAAACTGTTTAAAACTCCAGAGAGATGTTACTCATAAGCAAAGAAAACACTAAGCCTAATTTGCTTTTTTCTGTGCTTATTGTTATAAAATTGTAGTTATAATTGGTTCTTGCAAAAATGGCTCTAATATTTGTCCTTTTAAAAATAATATATAATTTCTAGAGTTGTTAACAGAGAAACAGATTGTGAAGTGATTAAGCCACAACAACACCATAATCCTTTAGACTTTCTTTTCTCAATGATATTTGTGATGTTGCATGTTCTACTAGAATATCACTAACTGGAGGAGAAAGTACAGTATGAATTTGTGTGTGGTCTGGTTTCATAAATAAGCAGGCTAGTGGACCAACTTACTCCAGCTCTCACCTCCCGTGCATCTTATGGTGCTTGGGTCGCAAAAACGTTTCTCATAAATTAGCGCCACTGGTATTTTGAAAACCTAGGGTGTTTTTAAAAGCAATATATTTTATTGCAAGAAATTATGCTATTGACCATTCCCCCAATACTGTGCTCCAGATTATGTTACACCAATAGTAAAAGAGTAGAATAAGTAGAGAGCCAGTCTAGTAGTAGAGATCCAGTTTTGTCTAGTAGTTAAGTTGCTAGGCTAGAAAGTTCTAGTCCTGCCTTAGCCAAGAAAGCCAGTTGGGTAACCTTGGCGAATCTCTATCTCTCAGCCCAACCATCTCACAGGATTGTTGTTGTGGAGAAAACAGGAAGAGAAAGGTGTGCTGGATATGTTTGTTGCCTTGATTCATTTGTAAAAGTAATAAAAGTGAGATACAAGTAAGTAAATAGTGGATTTTTTAAAGTTGACTGACTCTCAGTATTTTGTCTTTACTTATGAATTTTCTCTACGAGTTCACGGCTTTTGTGGGTATCTCCTTCATTTTATTTTCCACAATAAAACCAGGTGAAATCAGGTAACTCAAAGTCATCCAGTGAGTTTCTATGGCTGATGATGAACTTGAACTTGAGTTGTGCAAATTTTGGCTCAGCACCTTAACCTTTATGCCACAATGATATTCCCAAAGATAAAATCCTTAATATAAGTGTCCTCTAGAAATAATTACAACCATCTAGCAGTTAAAAAAAGCTCTTCCTTACACTAGCAGACTGCTGAAGCTGATTTCCTAAGATAACATCTTGGGTTGTTATGCATGGTTTTGTCTTCTAGAGAAGCACATGAGCTGTTGCTCTCTTCATTGTTGTTTCTGGTTTATAAGATATAAAGTGAACAGGATTATTTGGAGTCAGGTGGCCTCTAAGTTATACAAATAATAAAGCATTTCACAGCTTCTATGACCTGTTGAGATTTATATCAGGCTCTATCATTGCCAAAGTCTAGTGCCCAATTATTTGACAAAGATTAATTTAGGTAGCCTTGTTCCCCTAAACTTCTTGGATTCTCTCTTTTAAGTCAGGACAAGTTTCTTTAAGTGTCTGTGCCCTGCATTTCACATACAGGTAGTCCTCAACTTACAACAGTTTATTTAGTGACCGTTCAAAGTTACAACAGCACTGAAAAAATTCATTTATGACCATTTTCCACACTTACAACCATTGCAGCATCCCCGTGGTCACGTGATCAAAATTCAGATGCTTGGCAAGTGGTTCCTATTTATGACGGTTGCATTGTCCCGGGATCGTGTGATCCACTTTTGCAACCTTCTGACAAGCAAAGTCAATGGGGAATCCAGATTCACTTAACAACCATGTTACTAACTTAACAAATGCAATGATTCACTTAACAATTGTGACAAGAAAAATTGGAAAATGGGGCAAACTCTTTTAACAAATGTTTCACTTAGCAACATATATTTGGGCTCAATTGTGGTCATAACTAACTGGAAGACTCCCTGTTTTTTGGTAGATAAAACTAGTGAACAGACTTACAATACAATACAATCGCAGAGTTGGAAGGGACCTTGGAGGTCATCTACTCCAACTCCCTGCCTAGGCAGAAAGCCCTATACTGTTTCAGACAAATGGCTATCCCAACATCTTCTGAAAGACTTCCAGTGTTGGGGCATTCACAACTTCTGGAGGCAAGCTGTTCCACTGATTAATTGTCTTTAATATATTTTTAATAACTTTAAAAGATACAAAAGATGTTTCACTGAACACTAGATTATTTTGGGGTTTAAGGTTTGAAAGTCCATATAAAATTAACTTCTGCTCTTTGGGCACAAAGTAAGATTAGGTATTGGAAGAGATTGTCTGGTTCTAATTACTGAGAAGCAAATTGACTAATTAATATTAGGCTTTGGTTTCTCCAGATATCAGGGCATTTCCTGGCATAAAAGAGCAGAAAAGAGAATTTGCACTCAGCATTGGAAAACATATCACTTCTTACAGATATTGTTTTTAATAGCTCGTTTTATTGGTGGTCTCTCTCACTGTTGCCTGGACATAGAGAACTGGTCACAGCAGGCTAGGCTTCCATGTAAAGACAGCCTTATATTTCTTATTTACCAACCTGAAATGAATAAACACCTCTAATGCCTGACTGCCTTCAGTTGTGGGATTCATTATTTTTAGGGACAGGCAGAGATGCGCAAAACCCCTGTTTTGCTTTACCTAATTTAAAAAGTTATTTGGGGGGGGCGGGGAAACGCAGGAAACCAAGTGGCCAAATATAGCAGAAACAGATTACCCCTGTGAGAATAGAGATGCACTCTAAGATTGTTATATAATGATTTACCAGCCTGTAGGGAATGCACTGAATTTATTCCAAGCTTATTCTAATCTAGGTATTGGCCACCAATATATTCACAGTGGTTTGTCTCCTCCAGCAACTGGATGTCAGGTCAGAAGACCACCGTTGATCTTTCTAAATTGGTTGGCTAAGTTCACAGATTGTGCTAAGTCAAAATGCAGCTTGCTTTTTCACGCTGCAGTGAGTTCTATGATCTGTCATTGCGGCTCGCAGACCGTCAGTAATAGATTAGTGTATCGCGAACCTCACTGGTTGCAATTTATTTAATTAACTTTGATTAAACCTCCCATAGCTTAATGCAAAGTGTGAATCTTCTCCTTGTGGATATTAGTGGGAAGCGTTAGGGGCACGAGAAATTAATAACCATCAGTTTGGGGAATGACTCTGAAAAAGCAAATGCACTGTGCAATAATGTAAACATCATAGATACATGCTAGGTTTTTTTTCCAGCTTAGAGTATTGCTGTACTTTATCATTTTAGTTCTCTTAAATCCACAGTTAGAACCAGAGTGGTATAGAGAGTGAAGGTCCAGACTGGAAACTGGCTGCCTGTTAGTTCTAGTCCTGCTTTAAGCACAAAGCCATTTGAATGGGTTTGGTCCAGCCCTTATCTCTCAGTGCTAGGAAGAAGGCAATAGCAAACCATTCTTGAAAAACCTTCCCAAGAAGATTGCAAGGCCTTATCCAGGCATTGCCAGGAGTCAACACTACTTTCTGCATACATTGTTCATTATTTGCCATCATTTGTTGGGCTTTCTTTAATTTATCTTCTACTTTCTCTAATTTATCATCCACTTTCCCTATTTTTTCTTTGACTTCTTTAAAATCATCACGGAGCGCCTGAATCATTTCTTTCCATTCTGACTGCACTTGCCTCTTGCAAATCAGACACAGCTAGGTAAAGATTCCCCTCGCACATATGTGCTAGTCGTTCCCAACTCTAGGGGGCAGTGCTCTGTTTCAAAGCCGAAGAGCCAGCGCTGTCTGAAAACGTCTCCGTGGCCATGTGGCTGGCATGACTAAACACTGAAGGTGCATGGAATGCTGTTACCTTCCCACCAAAGCTGGTTCCTATTTTTCTACTTGCATTTTTTTTTTAACGTGCTTTTGAACTGCTAGGTTGGCAGAAGCTGGGACAAGTAACAGGAGCTCAGTCCATTACGGGGCACTACGGATTTGAATAGCCAAACTGCTGACCTTTTGATCGACAAGCTCAGCCTCTTAACCACTGAGCCACTGCGTCCCTCCTAAAAAGCCATTTTTCTCAAGGCTTGGGGGTTCTGTTTCGGTAACTTTTTAGGTTGTTTCATAAACTGAATCCTGAGCTGAAGCAGTGTGTTTTTTCTGATTATTGTAAAAAGTCATCACACTAATAATAAATGTTTACTTACGTTTTTGAATGGTACCTGGGATTGACATCCCAACCCTCAAACCACTGACAGTAGAGGATAGCAAAATGAAAGCTTGGCTCCCAACTATAACCAGACAGTGCTGATCTGTCCTTTCTTCTTTTTGGGGAGGAAGAGTCTTTTTCACATCTGGGAAGTGGGATTTCTACTTTCCCAAAGGCAGCTTGTCCTATTGCTGCTGGAGGCACTTCTCTACCAGCATCAGTATAGAGTTGAAAGAACATTGCAGCCAGCCCATTAGCCCATAATGGCTTCTGATCATGGCAATCACAAAGCAAAAAAATAAAAATAAAAAAACAGTCCCAGGTGAGCAGCTTTCCAATGCCATTGCCCAGAATGGAGAAGCAACAGAGCAGGAGTAAACAATTCGCCTAACGCTGCCCAAAGCTGGCAAACATAGAAAGAAATGAAGCCCCACAGAGCGCACTAAAGGTGCCCCCTGGGATGTTTACTTTCATCAATTATTGTTACACAGCTGCTCAGTGTCAGTCGGGACTAAAATGCGTCCTTGGTTGTCTCCTGTCTGGTGCAGGCAGCATTTAGCCTTCTATCTCACATATTTCATGCTCATCAATGTTTGCTTCTACCAAACACATTCCTGCATTCCTAAATGCACAAGTGCCTGGTGCAGCAGGAGGGCAGAGGAAAAGTAGGAGGCTACATGGGTGAGATAGACTTACCTGAGTGACTTGTAACCTTCCCTGCCAGCTTCCCCATTGACTGTTTTTTCCTGCAAGCCTACCACAAGCAAAAACTTTGCTAGTAGGAAGGCGGCAGAGAACATTGGCATTCATGATCAGAGTTTATTTAAAAAATGTAGAAATCCCAAAACATCTCTTGGAGATGATTTACAACTTGTTAGTGAAATACAGCTCAGAAACCCAACAAGTTAAAGATGGTGTGCTTTAAAGAATGAAGAATTTAAATAGGGTAATTGATATGCAACAATGGGAAAATTGATGGGAGGCAAGTATTAAATTTGCCATCAATATTACGTTTACAGAAAATGGATGCAAGATACTTCGCTATGCTGATTGTCATAATTGATAAACACGCTTTATGAAAACTGTTAGAAATGCAATAATCAGTCCAGATCATTCTTTCATATCTGGTAGCAATATTATAAAGCTCCAAAAAAGTGTGGAAGAGATTTATTATAGAAATAAACACATTTTAAAAGTTGAATTCTCTTTTCTGCCAGCTGTTTTTCTGTTAAACATCCGCAAATCGCATATCCCTACAAAGTATACTGAGTTGGCTCGGTTTATGAAACCAGCTGCCAGGACAAATTATCCCTTTTATTGGAAATCACACATAATTCCCTCTTTAGAACCATAGCAAATTAAACTGTGGGAGTAGGCATCAATGTCAAAAATAACTTTACATTTGAAAAACAAATCTGGTGCAGAATTTAATTCAACTTGGAAACTGCTTATGTATTATAATTCTACTACATATGGACCTTCTAGCACAACTGAAGTTTGAGTTTCTTCAACATAAGGTTTTCTTTCATTTGCTTTTGCCTAATTTGTTAAATCATGATAGACACGCTAGATAAGACAGAAACTTTTGTTAATGCTTCATTCTGACTTATTTATATTACAATACAATACAATAGCAGAGTTGGAAGTTACCTTGGAGGCCTTCTAGTCCAACCCCTTTTAAAAAATCATATTAGGTTTATTCGTATGCATGTATACATACATACATACATACATACATACTGTACATACATACATACATATATATATATATGATTTTTTTTTAATCACAGAAGTTATGTATGTATGTATGTATGTATACACACACATAAATAAACCTAATATGATTTTTTAATTTTAATTTTAATAGTATGTATGTATGCATGCATGCATATATGTATGAAAACACACACACAAGAATAAACCTAATACACCTTCCACCTATTTTCTCCAGTTCAGCAACCGTGTAAGGTAAGTTGGGCTGAGGGAGAGAGGAGCAATCGCAATAGCACTTAGACTTATATACTGCTTCTTAGTGTTTTATAGCCCTCTCTAAGTGGTTTACAGAGTCAGCCTATTGACCCCAACAATCTGGGTCCTCCTTTTACCAACCTCAGAAGGATGGAAGGCTGAGTCAATCTTCAACCTGATGAGATTCGATGAACTAAATTGCAGGCAGGCAGCAGGCAGCAGAAGTAGCCTGCAGTACTGCCTTCTAACCACTGTGTCACCACGGCTCTTAACAATAACAGAGTTGGAAGGGACCTTGGAGTTCTTCTAGTCCAACCCTCTGTTCAAGTAGAGACCCTGTATCATTTCTGACAAATGGCTGTCCAATCTTTTCTTCAAAACCTATAATCCAGAACTAAAGAAATTTCCTAGTGCAACCAATTAAGTAACATCCACAAATCGTTTTACTAATTAATTGTTCACACTAGGATATTTCTTTTTAGTTCTGGATTGGATCCCTCCTTGGTAAGTTTCCATCCATTATGAATGAATGAATGAATGAATGAATGAAATTTTATTTGTATACCGCTCCCTCTCCCCGAAGGGACTCAGGGCGGTGCACAGGGGATTATAAAACATACAAACATAAAACCATATAAATATCTAAAATCAGATTAAACTACTATAACCCTGCGCTAAAACCTAAAATCCTAAAACATTAAAACCCCCTAGAAACCCAATTAAAAATTTAAATATACAGACTGGAGGCAGGAAAGATAGATTAGGCCATTACTTCTTGTTCTGTTCTCAGGTGCTTTGGAGAATAGATTGAACCTCTCTGGTTTCATATTCATAATGTGAAAGTATTGCGTATGCTTCTTTATAGGCTAGTTAGTCAGCATCTTCCCTATTTCTTTGCCAGAAGCCCATGCATTTGTTTTAAGATCAGCACTGTAATCCACCAAATGAATTTCAGGATGGCCTCCTACCATCAAATAGTGAAATGGCTTTCTTTAAAAAGCTATCTGCACCATAAAATGATTCTTAAACCAGGCTCTCTTCTAAAAGTTAATTTGGGCTCCAAGAATTAAACAGTTAATTGCTGAAGATTATAAAAATTGCAGTGTACACATCTGAAGAATAACCAAGTTACGGAAGGCTGGTAGACAGTCACTTTGCTTTTTTCCCTGAAGACAAATATGTGACACACTGTGTCTCTGCGCACCTTTTGGCTGTTCTATGGAATTCTGCTGGAAATGGAACATGGTTCATTAGTGTGTCTAGAGCACATCTCAACTCAAGAAGATTCCTTTGCTCATGCTTGTTCTAGATTACTTCTGTCCCTAGAGTAGATGCAAGAGTGTCTCAGTTGGAGCAGAGATGAAAGAATCAGTTCAGTTATGAACTTCACTTATTAGATACAGTGTACAGTGAATATATTTCATCCTAGTGGGGCAAGGATTGCGGGGAAAGTGCTAGATAATTTTTTTCTCAAATTTTATAATTTTTTTATTTTTTTTTATGCAGATCCACCTTTATGAAGATTCTGCTTTTCCTTTATTTATTTAGCTATTGCTTGCCTTGTTTCTAGGATCTTGGTAACATTCATGAACAGCTTCCCTTCAGTGTACTCTGTTAAAAATGTTTATTAACAATAGCAATAGCAGAGTCAACATATTGCCCCCCAACAATCTGGGTCCTCATTTTACCAACCTTGGAAGGATGAAAGGCTGAGTCAACCTGGAGCCTGGTGAGATTTAATCTGCCAAATTGCAGGCAGGCAGCAGAAGTAGCCTGCAGTACTGCACTCTAACCACTGCAATACCACAGCTCAGTTAGGTTGCAACAAGAAGCAGTAACTCACCCAAAATCTCCCAATCAGTTTTTGTTTTGTTCAATACAGACTTAAATACCTTAACTTTAACCTCTGCACTATCCTGTCGTCATAGCTGAAATCCAGACTGGCAAATCTTTAAAAGCAGTAAGAACATATAGTGTGAATACCTAAAGATCATACTTGGATCATGTTTGATAGTGATTTCGCTTTTTCAATTAAATGGCATTTCTTAAATATGTCTGGATGAATGAGATTTTTCTGCAGAGATTAAAATTAATGACACTGTTCCTTGGTGGAAAAATTCAAGAGAGTGGCTTTAAAATAATGTAAGTACCAGTAGCATTTCAACAGTGATCTATTACAAAAAAAGTACACAGCCATGGAAGGGTTTCAAAGCTTCTGGCCAACCCACCCAAGTGAAGCCTGTGGAAAGCTACAAATGAAATATAAAGGAGATAAAAGGATTTGCCCAAAGTAGTATAGTTCTGAAGTAATCAGTGTTTTTATTATATAAAAGGGAAGCAGCAGATGAGCAATTTGTAGATTTAAATACATTAATGGGTCTCAAACATTAATGGATTGGAAACTAATTTGCAAAATGTAGATAATCGTGTGAACCAATTTATGCACAGACCAAATTTTCTTCCTTTGAGCCTCCATGAAACTTCTTGAAAACCAATGGCTACTTTTTAATTTTCCCCCCTTCATCTGTAGTCACCGATTACAGGAGGGTAGAATTCATGTTCTAGTTGAAGAGATTAGATTCTTTGCAGAAATAAGAGGCGTGAATGGATCATCTTTCATTTTCATGACTTCTAAGTGCATTCTCTTCCAGATCTTGTCCCATTTTGTTATAGGCAGTGGAATGTGAAGTTAGGAGGGCATGTAAGGTATTTCTTTGGTACATTCTGCCTTGTTACTTGCTTCTCTCAAATGTTTGTTGTTTGTACTTAGGATGTTTCTCGCACAGAACTGACATGGGAAAGGAAAACCTTTTTACTTATATAAGGTCTTATAAATGCTAACTGGAATTGAAGTGTCCACATATTATTTGTGTCTTCAGTCTTCAGCAATTTTTTTTTTTTTGCAGCACATTCTGTTTTATTTTCCTCTAAGGTTGTGTGAAGGAATGAATTCTAGTTGCCAACCATATAAACAGATTTCAGGCTACTATTAGTAGGCAGGAAATTATTAATTATTTACTAGAGGGAGTATGTATGTCAGGCCTGTAAGCCATGTTAGGCCTGACAATGTAAGTAGGTAAAAGATTGTACTCTGTGGTATTATTTTAGTCATCACTACAAAACGTTATAAATGTGAAAAATAAATAATAAATAAATAAAAATTGTGGTATTTTGTCTCACTCTATATCAGTGGTAGTCAACCTGGTCCCTACCGCCCCCTAGTGAGCATTCCAGCTTTCATGGTGGGCGGTAGGGGTTTTGTCCAATACTGAAGCACTTTCCTTTTTTTAATTTAATTGACTTCCCTACTTTATAAATCACCATTACTGTGGAACCGGTGGGCAGTTAGAAAATTTTACTACTAACAAAGATACAAAAGTGGGCAGTAGATATAAAAAGGTTGACTACCCCTGCTCTATATGAACAGTAATTGTCCAGTATTTATAGTTAAATATTTAATCCTCATGATGGGGGCTATTGTAAGTTTCATTTTACAGATAAGAGTAACAATTGTATGATAAGCTGTGATTTGCTTGAGGCCATTCAACTAATTTCATAATTGCATCACAAACTGAATCTGTGCCTCCTGCGCCAAGATTTTATCTTATCAAGTGGCACTGAGCAGGATTAGACCAAGTGTTTTTTCAGATACCCAAAATGAAAAAGGGTGGGCTTTGCAGAATGAAAAAAAAAGTTTCAATTGTTCTCTCATAAGGAATAAATTCATTTTTATTTCATAGTTCCATCATGAAATTAATTCCCAGTAGCTTAGAGGCATAATTTCTTAACTATGATGGGAGAGGGAAGAGATACTGCAGAATATTTTTTAAGGATGAGATATATTATTATTATGGTTCAATGCACCATCAACCACATGTTCAGGATGTGCTTGGCATTTTTGTCCACCTATCGAGTTCTTCCCAAGGAGCTGGAATAGGCAGGTGTGGATGTTTGCTCGTTTTAAAGGCGTTGCCATAGGGCAGGGGTCTCCAACCTTTGCAACTTTAAGTCTGAAGGACTTCAGCTCCAGAATTCTCCAACCAGCAAAGCTGGCTGGAGAATTCTGGAAGTTGAAGCCCTTCAGACTTAAAGTTGCAAAGGTTGGAGACCCCTGCCATAGGGTATAAACTGTTCCAAGTAAAGCTGGGTATTTTTTTAAAAAAATGACCAATATTTAATTTATTTATTTCACTTGTGCCACTCAACTCTCAAGATGGTTCAATTGAACAAAGAAATCACAACAAAACCAATAAAAATAATAAAATCAAAGATGGCAAGTGAAATGAAGTGAGGGGGTTGAATCTCCCACACCAAAGGGCTGGTGAAGAGCCAGGTCTATATGGCTTTTCTGAACAACAGCCTAGTACCATGATGGCGAAGCTAGGGCACAGGTGCCACAGGTCGCACGCGCAGCCATTTCTGAGGGGACGCAAGGCATTGCCCTGTCAGCTCCAGCACACATGAGCATGCTGGCCAGCCTTGATTTTCAGGCATTTTTTAATAATAATAATAATAACAACAACAACAACAACAACAACAACAACAACAACAACAATAATAATAATAATAATAATAATAATAATAATAATAATAATAATAATAATAATAATTTTATTTATAGACCGCCTCCTCTCCCCAAAGGGACTCGGAGTGGTGCACAGGGAAATTAAAAAGCAAATATAAAATACATAAATAGTTAAAATAAGAATTAAACAAATTGTCCCTGCACTAAAACCCACTATACTAAAACTAAACTATACCCCCCTAAAAAACCCAGTTAAAAACGGAAGACTAACCTAGGCCGGCCAAGCAGAAAAAGTATGTTTTCAATTTTTGACGGAAGGAGCGGAGGTTCGTGGTTGTTCTAGTTTCGGGGGGAAGGTCATTCCAGAGGGCTGGGCCCGCCACAGAGAAGGCCCTTCCCCTGGGCGTCGCCCGCTGGCATTGCCTAGTGGACGGCACCCGGAGAAGTCCCTCTCTGTGGGAGCGAATTGGCCGCAGGGATGTATGGGGCAGAATCCGATCCCGCAGATAGCTAGGTCCCGTGCCATGGAGCGCTTTAAAGATGATGACTAACACCTTGAAGCGCACCCGAAAGACGACAGGCAGCCAATGCAGCTCACGCAAGAGCGGTGTTACATGGGTAAACCTCGAGGTTCCCATAATTGTTCGCACGGCTGCATTCTGGACAAGCTGAAGTCTTCGGGTGCACCTCAAGGGGAGCCCCCATGTTGCCCTCCTGAAGCCTCCCGAGGGAGAAAAATGGCCCAACAGGCAACCTGAACGTCCATTCCTGAACTTCTGGTTTGTGTGTTGGGCCTTTTTTTGCACTCCCCAGGCTCCTAGAAAGTTTCTGGAGCCTTGCGAGGGTGAAAAATGGACCTACCAGGCCTACCAGAGTCAGAAAATGGGCTGTTGCCTGCCTCTGGGGGAGGCCATTTTTGCCCTCCCCAGGCCATGTGTAAATGTGCTGGACAGCAGGGGATGTCACACAGGTATTCTCAGGGGGCACGGCATGAGAGGCATTAAGTTATGGGGGTGGGCACACGAGTGTGCACAATAGCGTGAGCATGGGTGTTATAGGCACTCAAGGCAAAAAAGGTTCACCATCACTGGCCTAGTAGGTCCATCCAATTATCAGGAGTCATCTATTTCCAGAGGGCAGGAAATGCTGTAGACAAGGCATGCTTTGGGGGTCCTAATAGATGATGTTGGATGGGAAGAAACGGACTCAGGCTCAACCCGACCAAGACCGAGTGGCTGTGGTTTCCGGCTGCCCGATTCAACCAGTTGACTCCATCGCTGGCCATTGGGGGCGAACATCTTGCCCCAGTGGATGGGGCGCGCAACTTGGGTGTCCTCCTGGATGCCCGGCTGTCCATGGAAGATCAAGTGACAGCCGTGGCCAGGAGGGCGTTTTACCAGGTTCGCCTGGTTCGCCAGTTGCGCCCCCTATTGGATCGGGACGCCCTTCGCACAGTCACCCATGCTCTCGTGACATCCCGACTGGACTATTGTAACTCTCTCTACATGGGGCTCCCCTTGAGGTGCACCCGAAGACTTCAGCTGGTCCAGAATGCAGCCGCGCGAGCAATAATGGGTACCGCAAGGTATACCCATGTAACACCGCTCTTGCGCGAGCTGCACTGGCTACCTGTCGTCTTTCGGGTTCGCTTCAAGGTGTTAGTTCTCATCTTTAAAGCGCTCCATGGCTCGGGACCTAGCTATCTGCGGGATCGGATTCTGCCCCATACATCCTCATGGCCGATTCGCTCCCACAGAGAGGGACTGCTCCGGGTGCCGTCCACTAGACTTTGTCAGCGGGCGACGCCCAGGGGAAGGGCCTTCCCTGTGGCGGGCCCAGCCCTCTGGAACGACCTTCCCCCCGACATTAGAACAACTATGGACCTCCGCTCCTTCCGTCAGAAATTAAAAACTCACTTTTTCTGCTTGGCCGGCCTAGGTTAGTCTCTGCCCAGGGATTAGGGATTGTTAATTTTAAATGGGAATTTTAGTGCAGGGATAATCAAATTTAATTTGTTTTTATTGTATTTATTGTGTTCATGTATATATTTTATGCTGTTTTATTTCTCCCTGTACACCGCTCCGAGTCCCCTAGGGGAGAGGACGCGGTTATACAAATAAATATTCTATTCTATTCTATTCAAAGGATCCCAGAGAATAAACCCCTGCAGAACTGAAGGACTCCTGTAGCATCAAATTGGCCAGGCAGAAACAGGCAGGAAAACTGCTATTAAGAAGCTTACTAACCTGGACAGCTAAACTGCTCTCTGATTTAATATCAGAGTTATCCAATTCACTGATTCTGCATATCAATCCACATAATACACAAATAGCTTACTATAAACAATGTAGGCTTTTGAGTGCTTCCTTCTTTCCATGGAATAATAAAGTACTATATTCTTTTATAGAGTGATAGTTTTTTTTAAACATCAGAACTGATGTGGCTACATCTACATAGGATGCTGCACTTAAAAAATATACTAGGCAGTGGTACTTTGCATCACTATTTTAAAGAAGCTGTGTTTTTTCATGCATCATGTCCTAAATATGACCTGCTTAAGCAGAACTTTAGAGTCCTTCCAAGATAACTATTTATCTTCATGTGCAAACCAGGATGAGTTTGGATTTTCATGCTGCTGCCTTTCTGCTCATTAGTTCTCTTAGTGGCAAAAGAATAACAATCGTGTGAATGAAGCCCCAGCATTTCCTAATCTTCAGAAGTATTTTCATTGAACACTAACTGTAGGGAACACTTTTGAAAGTGAGGACATGTCAAAGCTGGCTCTCTAATCACCATCTCAGGTGGCAGATGTTGGGAAACAACCATGAGCATGCCAAAGTGATGGCCATTACTTAGTGGCATCCTGGAGTCTGACCGAGATTTAGGGTGTAGCGTTTGTGTGATGATTTTACGTGTCTCGCCCCCTGGAAGAACACATCAGGGGTTGTGAGGGGAGAATGCTGCATTAGCAACTTCCTATCTGTTCTTAAAATTCCACAGCATTCCTCTCTCTTGACAAACTAGAATACATTCTCTAAAGTACATAACTGTCCTCAGGTACATCGGCAAACATTATTCTGTGATCAGTGGGATTCAGTCAGATTCATACAACAATAGTTTAGAAGTGGCTTCCATTTTCCTCAAGAAATTAAATGTTTTAGCACTGGCTTGAATCACATTTAGCATACATCCTTAGGTCAGTGCCCAGTTTCCCTGAAAATAAGACCTCCCCGGATAATAAGCCCAATTGGGCTTTTGAGTGCAAGTGCTAAAATAAGCCCTCCCTTGGAAAAAAAAAAAACCTCCCCCAAAATATAGCAACACAGCAGCAATGAGGTGGCCATGCTCACTGCCTTCTACACCTCAAAAGTAATAAGACCTCCCCGAAAATAAGACAAAGCATTAATTTCGAGGATCAAAAAAAAAATAGACCCTGTCTTATTTTTGAGGAAACACAGTATAATTATGCTTGCCCTCTGGAATCAAGACTTCTCTTGTTTTCTTTAAACTTATTTTAAAAATTTGAGAATAGAAATCACTTGAAAATAGGGTCGCGCGACTTGTTTGATAAAGCCAAAAATGAGATCGTGTAGCTTGTAGTTCAGTTTGTGTTCATATTATTTACACATTGATATGTTATGGGTCAATAATGACTTAGATTTTTTTAATGACACCAAAATGCAATGTTGGCTCAAATTGTTTGCAGGCATTTATCCAAGGCATCTGTATGTCATTAGCATTGTTTATTTTATTATCATTTTGTTGTAATTGCTTGGGGTGGTTTACAGTTAAAATATAATAAAATAAATGAATAAGCAATAATTCTTCATAAGAAAAGAGGAATATGGCATATATTGTATATAAAGCTCCATCTTACCTTTTGCAGTGATTTATGGATTCTGCCTGCTATGATTCAATAAATCATCCATGGTGCCATGTTGTGATTTCAGAAATGGTCTTCCTGTTAGCACAGAGGACCAGGTTTGTATAATTACAGAAATGGTTTTTCTGGAAGGCATCTGACTTTTCCATTTTGAAGAATATGCCAGCATTTTAGCCACCGGTGCGTAGAGAAGCACAGCAGAGAGGTCTGAAGGCCCAATAGGAAAGTACTTCACTGGTGGTAACTACTGGACTAATTAGCTAAAACAAACCTCCCCCCACCCCCCACCCCGTGTTCCAGTTCCCCTTCTGCCCAGGGGTGGTATACACTTACCTTCCCTACCAGTTCACAAATGTGAGCGTGTGCAAGGCAAAAAAGGCCTAAATGGGATGCCATAGAACTGGACGTGAGTGGGAGGAGCCACACATGATTTCCACTACCGGTTCGATCTTGTCCAAACCGGTAAAATATCACCTCTGCTTCTGCCTATCTTTTTAATTTCATATTATTGTACTTCCATTGCTTATTTTAGTTTATATTTTTGCTATCATTCTCTTTACATTTTTGTCATCTTTTTTTGCTGTCCAGAGTAGCCCCATAGCAAGATGGATGGCAAATAAATTTAGCAACTAAATATACAAGATAGATACCTAGACAAATCCAACAGAAAAGAGACACAGAAACACAACATTTGTTTATTTATTTATTTATTTATTCATTCGTTCGTTCGTTCGTTCATTCATTCATTCATTTATTCATTCATTCATTCATTTTTTCTGCTTTCAGGAATATATCATTGTTTATCATTCTTGGAAACTAATTCCCAGTGTGAATACAGAATAGTTTCTGTTAACTGCTTATTATAGCCTCCGTGGTATCTAAGTATATCTTGATAGAAAAAGAAAACACAGAATAAGAGAAAGCCATTGGCTTTTAAGATTGCCCCTATTATAAACAAATTATTATCCAATATGCATTTTGTACTATAATATCAACAATATGTTTCTACTAGATATGTTTTAAAAATCTGTTTAGAACATTTAAAAAGATTTATCATTTTTATTTTCCAGGAAAATGTTCTATAATGTATCAAACCAAGAAGTGATAGGAAAAGATTTAAGTTTAGTTTTTGTCTATTGTTATGTGTGGGCTGGTTTCTGCATTTGGGGAAGTGGGAGGCTTTTGATGGGAGTGTCACTCAGACTTTTAAAAAACTGATTCCATCAAGTGAAGGGCTGCACCGGCTCTGGCAAGGCAAAATTTGCTCCCAAAATAGATGAAACACACACCTATTTGTTGTGTGTAAAACAGTAGTGGATATTTCAGACTTTTAACTATCAAACCCATCTGCACAAGTATTTGATGGCTTTATATAAATAGTTATTGATAATTGAAAAGTTAATGGCAAGATTTTCAAACTAACATAGTCAATAGTGAATAAGAATTTTAAAATACTATATTCTTCGTAGAAGAATAGCATGGAACATTAGTGGTTCTAATTATCCCAAATTTGATTTTTCATGGTTTTTTAAAAGTTGCCCTCTGACTTAAAAGGGTAGTATATTTTGACCCAGGTTCTTCCCCAAAAATGCTTTAAAAAGGAGACAAAATGTTTGGACCTTTCTCCTGTGGAATCTCTCAAAGCGGCCAAACTGACTATTTTCTATTTCCTTTTTTGGTTCTTTTGTCTCTTTTTCTATATATAAAGTGTTTTTTTCTTCTGTCAAAGCACCTGGTCTGCCCAAATCTGGGAGGGAGCATACTGCTTCCCTTTTGCCTCTCAGCCCCACTCCAGGCAGTCACTTACACAACAAACCATTTTGTGTTACATTTTTGTAAGCAGCCAAAGTTTGAATCCCAGCAAGGGTATGACTAGCTGATGAGAACTAAATACTGTAGTTTGAAATAGATCTATACTACTCTCCCTTCACGTGTGTGTGTTACATTTGTGCTGATAAATAAATAAAGGCAGACTAGTATAGATCTATCTCAAGCTATTTAGCTCTCATCAACTAGCCATACCCTTACTGGGATTTGAACCTGGGCTGTTTTTACATGTTAGGCAATTGTATTAGCCTCTAAGCCACAAGGTTTCCTCCCTTATCAGATGAGCCAAGGAAATGATTAAGTGTTATGTCAAAGCACCTGGTATGCCCAAATATGGGAGGGAGCATACTGCTTCCCTTTTATAAATGCAAATGCAAATGCAAATGCAAATACAAAATTACACAGATAGCCCTTGACCTATGACCACAATTAGTGAATTACTGCAGTTGTTGAGTTAGTAGCATGGTTATAGAGTGAATCTAGTTCCCCACTGACTTTGCTGCTCAGAAGGTCACAAATGTAATGCTCTCTACATGGGGCTGCCCTTGAGATGCACCCGGAGGCTCCAGTTGGTGCAGAATGCGGCCGCGCGGGGGATTTTGGGAGTTTCAAAATACTCCCATGTAACACCTCTCCTGCGCGAGCTGCACTGGCTGCCGGTAGCCTTCCGGGTGCGTTTCAAGGTTTTAGTGACCATCTTTAAAGCGCTCCATGGCAGTGGGCCTGGTTACTTGCAGGACCGCCTTCTACCGCATACCTCCACTCGACCTGTCCGCTCCCACAGGGAGGGCCTCCTTAGGGTGCCGTCTGCTGGACAATGCCGGCTGGCAACACCCAGGGGAAGAGCCTTCTCTGTGGCAGGTCCCGCCCTTTGGAATGACCTCCCCCAGACCTCCGGACTATCACCAACCTTCGCCTCTTCCGCCGGACTTTAAAAACCTATTTTTTCCGTATGGCCGGCCTGGCATAGCTGCTACAATCATGTTTTATTAGATTTGGGTTTTAAATTAACTGTCTCTTTTTAGCATGGGTTAAATTGTTTAATAGTAGTTTTAAATTTTGTAGAATTTGTACTATTTTATTGTTGGTTTTTAAGTCCCTGTGCGCTGCCCTGAGTCCCTCTTTTGGGAGATAGGGCGGGATAGAAATCTAATAAATAAATAAATAAATAAATAAATAAATAAATAAATAAATAAATAAATAAATAAATAAATAAATAAATAAATAAATAAATAAATAAATAAATAAATAAATAAATAAATAAAAGGTGATCACGTGACCCCGGGACAATACAACAGTCATAAAGAAGAACCAATTGCCGAGTGACCAAATTTTGATCATGTGACCATGAGAATGCAGCAACGATCATAAGCGTGAAAAACGGTCATAAGTCACTTTTTTCAGTGCTGTTGTAATGGTCACTAAACAAATGGTTGTAAATCAAGGACTACCTGTATATCTCAAATTTAGAAACTGCCATCTCCCTCACAGAGGGTCCCTAGATGGTGGACAAGTAAAATGGAGCTCCAGATGGAAGAGATTTCCCCCTCTTTTCAAAGAGCAATCTGCCTCATTAAGAGAAGCAGGGCTATGTGCTCCTCCACTGATAATATTCAGCAGCAATAACATTTTGAAGAATCAGACTCAGATATAAAAAAAATGGGATCTTGAGAGACAGGGAGAAAGAGTATGTCATTACATAATTATTCTGCACAAAGCAGGAACTGTAATTAATCGCAAAGGAAATTAAAGACTGAAATTAGAATTGGAATTCAGACACTGCATGGCACCTTTGATTAACAATGACTAAGAATAAATACCAATAATGAGCTTAAATAGAGACCTAGATAGGCTTAGCAAGAGAGACAAGCTAAGAAAGACCACGGAAATGCAAAGTTTGAACAAACCCTGTGGCCACATCAGTCTCGCACTGCCCTTAGGGCCATGACCTAAAAATACAGCTGTCCAAGGGATTCCTTCCCACCCACGCTAAAACAATGTGCAGTCATGCCGTTATGCAAAGTAAAACATGTATTTAAGATAAGAAATAACTGTATCAAAAATGTGCTCAGTTACACGTAAGGGAGAAAATGTTGTTTATCATGAATCCATGGTTAACATAACTTTCCTTGTCAAGGTGACAAGGCATAGGATTGCCCACATCTTCAAAGGAGTATTGGGTTATCAAGGTTGATTGGTTTCATCTAAGTCCGGGAGATCTTCCACTGTTCAAACCAACAGAACCACAGTTCCATTAGTGCCCACATAGGATCCAACCAAATCCAGAAACAACTAGGATTAATTCAAGTAAATTTGCTCATTTTCTGAACTGAAGCACAACTTCACCTGAAGGCTTCTGCCCTGGAGAGATTTCTAGAGATACTGAAATAAGTTTGTATATTATAAAAACTGATGCATTTCTCTCAAAGCTCACCATGATAGGAAAAACAACAACTCCGGAATTGGGAAGGAAAGGAGGATTTCAGTTTTCTGACTGACAACTGTAGTTTCTACTTATATTAAATGATTTTAGCAGGCTTAGCAGCCACAGGACGTTGCGATAGTAATGCTGAAATGTAACTGCAGCAGCACTCTTGAAAAACAAGAGTGGTATTGCTAGTTTTCTCTTCCAAGGACAGACATTTGAAAGGGTTTCAGTGGAGCTCCTGAAATCTGGATGAGTAAACCTTTAAGTGCATAGATTTTATTTCCTAGAATTTCTTGCAGCTGCTATTCTGGAATATTTCCAGTTCCCTGTCTAGTCATATATGTGTGGTGCATGCTAGCTTCATACAGGTTGCTTAGTGAAAGGAAAGGAAAGCATTATTCATCCACCTCAATTCTTCTTCTTCTTTTTTAAAAAAAAGATTTATTCCAGGGGAATTACCACTGCTGCTATTCCTCTGAATATTTTATAGCATTACCCACTAAAAGCATAGGGGGGGGGGGGGGGGGAATGACATCCTTTTTTTTAACCCCTCAAAATCTAAGTGCTACTCTTACATAATCCACCCTGTGGGTTATTGTTATAAATGATTGGTTAAACCTGCCACTGATCTAGTGTTGTTGTTTGGTTACCTTGGCCTGCCTGTATAAGTTGCTATACACTGGATTTGGATTCTTGTAGAGCAGGGGTCTCCAAGCTTTGCAACTTTAAGTCTGAAGGACTTCAGCTCCCAGAATTCTCCAGCCAGCAAAGTTGGCTGGAGAAGTCTGAGAGCTGAAGTCCTTCAGACTTAAAGTTGCAAAGCTTGGAGACCCCTGTCCTAGACCCAGCTGTCTATTTTTCTATCTTACAATAGATTTGCTGAACAAGTTAAATTAATATAGGAACAAAATGTGTGTTTGTTTCACTTCCTTCTCTATTCTGAACCACCATATCTCTCCCTACTCATTTCTAAGAGTAGGTAATTTGTGCTTTCTTCTGCATCTCCCTCTAGTATATCCTCTTCCTACATACTTATGTACACGGAGCTGTTAGCTATTTAAATCAGGGGTCTCCAAGCTTTGCAACTTTAAGTCTGAAGGACTTCAGCTCCCAGAATTCTCCAGCCAGCAAAGCAAAGCTGGCTGGAGAATTCCGGGAGCTGAAGTCCTTCAGACTTAAAGTTGCAAAGCTTGGAGACCCCTGTTCTAGAGGTTTTAGTAAAACAAGGAGCAGAGAAATTAATCCTGATTCAAATATCTTTTCTTTTTAATTAGTAGAAAAAATATCACAGCCACAATGAAATAGGTTTTTTTCAAGCTTTCGAGCCTCACTTTATCTCCAGAAGGGTAGACAGAGCAGAAAGAAAAACAACCACAAGATATCCATCCTCAAAATAATGCTAAACTGGTCACAATCAGTAAAGACTAAAGGAAAATAAGAAGTGGTGGGTTCCTACTGGTTTGGACCGGTTCGGCCAAACCGGTAATGGTTTGGCGGCCTGGGATGCTGAAACCAGCAGCGACCCAGGCCTCCTGAACCAGTTCCCTGGATGGTGCCATAGGCACCGCCATCTTGTTTTGTGCATGCACAGAACAATTTTAATAGCATTGCGCATGCAAGCACAGCGTGCATCAAGCACATGCATGGCGTGCACACGAGCAAACTTGCAGTAGTGCCTGCCAGAACCCACCCCTGAAAATAAGTATAGCAAGGTGGCTAGTATTATTGAGAAGACGTACTGTATGCGTTTGATAGTGCTGTAGATTGCTGGGCATTTTTTTCAGCAAGACTTGAATATTTTTATCAGGAAAATTAGATAGCTATGGTTTTTTTAAACAGTTTCTGTTTTACTGAGTGCAATTGAAGGCAAAGCTCACAGCTTATTAAGAAGGTTCATTGCCTGCTGTGAGTCTCCCAGTCAAGTCCTCGCAGTTCAGATTTGCAGAACTGGTAAAAATACTGCAGAAACCTTTGCTATACCAACCATTATTATGGGCAGCCTTTGCTATCTCTGTAGAAACGTTCAGTAGAAATGCTATAAACCCACAATCTGGAGTAAAGACAAATGCGAATAAACATGTCCTGGTAACAGAGTCATCAATCCAAATGAATTGTCCTTTCATTGTTGCACAGGTTGACACTTATTGGATCAATGCAGTTGTAAAGAAAGGGACTTGCAGAAAATGCAATAAAATGGGACAGTGAGCCACAAATCCTTGATGCAGGACTGAAGAGATTTGTGCAACAAAAGAAAGTTCTTTAATCTAGTATTATACAGTACAGTTTATGCCATTGATGCAGAAAGTCTACAAGTGTACGTAGAGAAAATTCAAGCAGTTCTAAATGCCCTAATATTGCCAGATGTGTCACAGCCATTGTTAGGGGATATCTCCGTTGGGAGACAGAAAGTTGTGCAGTGGAAAATGCAGCTAGACAAATGTTGCCTGTGGGCCACCACTTTGACACAAAAAGTATGCAAATAGGAAAGTACTGAATTTGGTTGCAGTGTTAACTGCTTAAACTAGAACTTGTACGTAAAGGAGTTTGTCTTCATTCTTGATCATCAGTAAGTACTGCTGATCTTTAACCCAAAAAATCCCACTTACAACAGCCACTCAAATGCAACATTGGCCTTTTCCCCTTGGCAGGCACCAATACAAAATAGAATTGAGAAGGCCACACAGTCATGCACTGAGACTGAGAATTCTCTTATCATAGCTAAGATTCAAAGAGAAACTAGGAGAGATGCAGCACTGTATCAGGTCTATGGAGCTTCTCAGTCATCCAGGTCATGGTTGCCCAAAGGTGCTTTTTCAAGAGGCAACTGGACTTTCTTTGTTTTACCTTGAAGACATGTCACTGAAGAAGCTTCTTGGATGAGAAGCAAAAACAAAGTCCAATTGCCTTTTGAAAGCAATTGGGGCTACATTTTATCAGGTTGCATACAATTTAAAGCAACATGTAGCAAACTATCAGTTTATAGATTTTTATCACTACCGTGGTGAATTTATGCTTGACAGTGGTTATATTATATGAGCACTGAGAGTCATCATATCATCCAAGATGAAGATTTTGAATGTTGAATCTATTTCATGCTGAACCTCTTGGAGAAGAAATGTCAAGTAATAGTATTATCTGGTAGCTTAAAACAGTCCAAGAAATGAAACAATTTGCAGTGAGTGATTGGAGAAATATTACACTGAATTAAAAGCTTGAAAATTTCAATTTGCATATTGCAGCGCATTACTTGCAACAAGACATCAAACACTAACAATGTTCTTCTTAGAACGTTTCTTACATTTGAAATTGGGCTTTCTTAAATCTAATTTGAGGAGGAGGAACAGCTGAACAGTTGAGCCATCTTTTCACACTGAAGCAGAACACAATGTGTAAGCGAAGACAACAGAGGTATAGAAAAACGTTAAGCCTGACCCAGTTGGAAACTTACCTATAATTTCTAAGTGACCATCAGTGACCTATCATTCACTGAGTAACTAAAGTAGACCCACCACAAGGAATTGCTCCAGTATCACTTCCTGTTTGTGGTGGCAGACATAATTGTGCTGATATATGAACGCTACCACAGTGCCTAGATTTTTTTAATAAAACGGACCTGTGGGAGAGGCAGTATTCTCTATTGCAGGGGTCTCCAAGCTTTGCAACTTTAAGTCTGAAGGACTTCAGCTCCCAGAATTCTCCAGCCAGCAAAGCTGGCTGGAGAAGTCTGGGAGCTGAAGTCCTTCAGACTTAAAGTTGCAAAGGTTGGAGACCCCTGCTCTATTGGAATATTGCTATTGAATAAGCATGGCTGTGATTTTGTTTAGTTCCTGGATTACATGGGCCTGGCTATATATATTAATTCTTACAGACTGATGAGAGTGAGTTCTTCTAATAGTTTCAGGAAAGCAAACCACCAGGGAAATCTATTCCTGACTAAAACCATTTGTTTGTTGTTCGGGGGGGAAAGACATTTTGCACCTGCTTATCTAAACTTTGCAGATATAACTCTTCACGTGGTCCATTTTATCTGTAAGTTTCATTTATTTCCTCCAAGAAATTAAATTAGGATCTGCAATGGCTTTTTTAAAAATAACAAGGTAAAGTTGCAAAAAGAAAAAAAAAAGCTCCATGGTATTTATCTGAAATTTATCCTTCAATAAGAAATTGAGTTTCCTAAAAGTGCAATTAATTACAAAAAAGAGGGGAAATGGTTATTTCTGTTATATTTCTATATTTATATGGATGGGAAATTCGGGTTCTGTATCAAGCTTTGAATTTAGTCATGAAGATGAATTAGAAGTGGCTTGTAAATCAATCCAAGGCAAAGTGGTTGTTTCCTGAATCTATCCATCAGAATCGAGATTTGATGGTGCAAATCATACATTTCCTCATTCTTTTTTTCTGAACCTTCCCTTTCTATTTTGTAATGATGCAAAATGCTTTGCTGCCCATCTTAAATGTAGAAGTGATTATGTTCATCGATTGTGTTCGAAGAGGACCTTGACATCTAACACAGGGGTCTCCAACCTTTGCAACTTTAAGTTTGAAGGACTTCAGGTCCCAGCTTTGCTGGCTGGAGAATTCTGGGAGCTGAAGTCCTTCAGACTTAAAGTTGCAAAGGTTGGAGACCCCTGATCTAACAGGTTGTGGGCTGTCCTCAATGGGTCCGCAGGTGGCTGGTAAGGCCTACATGGGCACGAAATGTTCTGCCACATGTCGGGCAGACATGCATGGGCACCATTGTTGCAGCATTTGCAGCTCTGGCTTTGTGGAGTTCTTGCTTCTCTTGTGCTATGGTGGTTCTTCTGTCCTCAGATGTCCTGTAGCCTTGGCGGATCAGCATATGCCATGTCGATCGATCTTGTGCCGGGGTTTCCCAGGAGGTGGTGTCAATATCCAGAGACTTGAAGGAGGCTTTCAAAATGTAGAAGTAGCAGCATGATGAGTCACAAATTGGAATGTCCTTGCACAACTTTTTGTAAAGGGCAAAGGCATAGAGTTGCATTCTCACTTCAGGTACCCCATCACATATTCTGGTATGGAAACTAAATGAAAACTGGTTTCTAAATACCTGATTCCAAGACAGAAAATACATCTGTCAGATCTTGAGGAACAACATAAATAAGACTAATTAGCAATTAATCACAATAAAATAAGAATGTTGCAGGATCAATTTAAATGCCTATTCTTTTTCGAGTATTTTTTTTAATACAATAACCAATTGAATTTTATTTTATTTTAAATGCTACTGCTTTAAAGAGTTACATCAACCGGAATGAGTGGATTCCTTAAAGCAGTGATATCTCATTTTCAAAGTTTTCAAGGAAACAAATAGATTCAGTTCCACATAGGCTGAACAAATGCAGAGAAAGATTAAATGTATCACATAAAAGCAATTCTGGGCATCTTCTAAAGAATCTACTTATAATTTGTAAACCCACAGCAATAATTCTTCTTTAAAATATATTTTTCATGTACCCTATTATATATTTTCAAAACCACACTTGTCTGCATCTTCTATAACAAAGCAATTCAGGCAAATTTTTGCTTATTCCTCAAGTATTACAGCAATATTTATCAACAAAATATTTTGTCTTTCTGAGAATGCAACTAATACTCAAATATATAAAAGTATGCTTTAGGAGGAAAAAAAGAACTTTTATCACAGCCTCTTCCACAAAATGTCATGACAACAATTTTTACATAAGAAAAAATCTGAGAAGAAAGTACTTCACAGTGTGACATTATTTCATCAGTAAGAAATATCATTGGTAGACTACAGGTTTAGGAGCAAACTTCTTCCACACAGCAAAAATATATAGCTGACACTGAATGACAGCTGCAGCTCAAGGATGCTATAGAACAGGGGTGTCAAACTCGTGTTGTCATGTCGTCGTCATGTGACATATCGTTAATTTCCCCCCCCCCCTTCACTACAACAGAGATAGATGTGGCCAGCGTGTGACGAACCTGCCTGCAGGCCACGAGTTTGACACCCCTGCTATAGAATGATGTTTCATAAATCTCTATGATAGCTATGTTTACTAATTTTTGAAGAAAAAAAAGATTGGAGAACAGATAATCCTTGATTTATACCGATTCATTTAGCAGTCTTTTGAGGTGACATGAAATTGAAAACAGTACATTACAACAGGTTCTCACACTTATAGCCATCATAGCATCCTCACAGTCACGGTCAAAATTGAGGCACTTGGCAATGGGCATGTAGTTCACTGAAAACACACTTCTTTCACCTAGCTGGCCTAGCTTAGAGCTTAGATTTTAGATTTTAGCTTAGACTTTAGCCTAGATTTTAGACTAGAAATAATTTAACTGTATTTGGTAGGGGATTTTAAAAGTTTTTAGTTATATTTTAGCACAGGCTAGTTAATTTAATTTCATTTTAACACTGTATTGTATTTATTGTATTGTTTTATATTTGCCTGTGAGCCGCCCTGAATCCCTTCGGGGAGATAGGGCGGGATATAAATCCAAATAAACTGAAACTGAAACTAGTTACAATGGTTGTAGCATTCCAGGGTCATGTGATCACCATTTCCAACCTTCCCAGATAGCTTCTGATAGGCAAAGTCAATGAGGAAAGCTGGATTTGCTTCAAAACTGCAAGATTCACTTAACTGCAGTGATTCACTTAACAACCATGACAAAAACAATCATACAATTGGGCAAAACTCATTTAACAACTGCTTTGCTTAGCAATTGAAATTCTGGTCCCAGTTGCAATCATAAGTCAAGGACCACCAGCATCAGGGCTTTCAACTTTGCAGCCCAAGCTGCAGGCGTCATGCACTGGCCACGCCCATGCCCAGTTTAGTGAAGGTGAAAAAAATCAGGATAGGTCACATGATGCCACTGTGACAATGTGAGTTTGACACCCCTGATCTGTATCCATTTATTTCCCTTTCCCCACCCACTTTGATCAACATGTTTCAGAAGAAATGAACATAATGTATAGACTTTAAATGAACCCTCCAATTTATTTTAAAAAATAAAATCTAGTTTATTTTCTATCTTCTTTCAAGCTAACATTTAAGACTGTGCATGTTACTTGTTTAATATGCATCTGATAATTTACGTGGTGAAATTTCCTTATGGTGCATTTTTGCATCATAGCTGAATCAGCCCTGATCTCTTTGCTCTTACATCAACCAGGGTCAATTGCAGCATATCCAAAGTTTCAAGGGGGAAAAAAGTAATATTTCTTTTTTGTTGTTGTTATTCTAAGTTTTTATTTTGCTTTAAAACATAAAAAAATTCCAATTTCAATTGATAATAATAATAATAATAATAATAATAATGATAATGATAATGATAATGATAATGATAATGATAATGATAATGATAATGATAATGATAATGATAATGATAATAATAATAATAATAATAATAATCCAAAAACTAACTTGGAACTGGTTAAGATCGGGAGTACTGAAAAAAGAAACAGAAGGTTTTATTTTGGCAGCTCAAGAACAAGCCTGACTTCCGGTTCCGGCTCCTGCGGCGACGAGCGAGCCTAGCGCTCGCTCGCCGTTTTGTTGCTTCTTCTGCCCCCCCACGGGGGCGAGACGCCCCTTTTTTGGGGGTCTCCCGTAGGGCCGGCTCGGCAGGGACGCCCCCCCTCACGGCGGTGGGGGAGGCGACCCTTTTGCCGCGGCCTAGGTGAAGGAGAACATGCTGCGGGGGGTTCTCCCTTCGCCAACGGCTGTCGGCGCCATTCACTTTAATGAAGAGGGCTGAGCGGAAGAGATCGGAAGGTCTGCCGAGGCTTCAGCTGCGAGGGAGAGTGAGTTTAAAAAAAGACTTTTTTTCCTTGCTGCCAGCCAGGCTGAATGGACTGGGAGGGGGGTGTTTGTTTTCAAAAAAAACCCCTCGGACTTAAGCGGCACTTAAAAATGGCTTCTCTGGAAGAGAAAGCGGAAATCTTAAATCCGGACTGTCTCTAACAAGGGAAAGTGGAATGCGGCTATTTGCAACATTGTTTCTAGGTCTGGCTGGTTAAAAAAATTTTTTTATTTTACTACTCTCTCCTCTGGGCTCTGAGATGGGCGGTGAAAAGTGGCTTCTCTTTGTCCCTGCCTGACTATTTTAACTATGGAAAATTCCCAGCGTCTCTTTATAAGTGGGACTCTCTCTGGATATTAATGAAGAATTTTTTTCTGTTGGATTTGTGGTTCCTTTCTGGATTACCTTCGTTATTATAATTATTGAGTTGGAAAATTGGCTCTCTCTTGGTTCCTGAATTTTACAACGTTCCAACCTTGATCTGAACTTTTGGCTCCCGGTTAGTCTCACCAACCCCACCCTGAAAACGCCATTTTGGTGGCACTGACTTTAACAGTTAATCATGGCTCAAGAAACAGCACTGGCAAGTTTAGAACAACGGATGGCTTCTCTTGAAACTGTTATACAAACTTTGGTAAACGAAATTCAGGCCCAGAGGGCTGAAAACATCAATTTCAAGAAGGAGCTATTGGACATAAGGAAGCAAACGCTGGAAATTACACAGAAGACTGAAGAATTGGAAGGGGGGTTGGTGGGGGTTAAGGGAGAGATTAAAAATGTTACTAAAGAGGTTGAGGAAACAAGTGGGCATGTGTCTAGGATTGATATGGAAAGAATGACATATTTTTTGAGATTTCAGAATGTTTTTGAGCAACCTGGTGAATGCCTCCCTGATCTTATGAGCACAATTTTAGCAGACTATTTACAAAAACCTAAGGATGAGATCAGGGGGGACATTGACCTAGCCTATAGAATTAACTCAGCATATGCCAGGATAAATGAAGTGCCTAGAGAGATACATGTGAAATTTGTTAGAAGGTCAACCAGAGAGGAAATTTTGAAGGCGCAGAGAGGGAACCCCTTAATTTACCAACAAAAAACGGTCACTATCTTGAAGCAGATTCCTAGAAAGATTCGAGAAGCAAGACGGAAATTTTCCTTCTTGTCTAAAATTTTATTTGATCATGGGATTTGGTTCAAGTGGGTGACACCCGAAGGGATGCTGGTGTTCTGGGAAGGAGGAAGAGTGAGGATTAAAACAGTTGTTGAGGCGGAAGCCTTTCTTAAAAAACATTCCTCTATCCTGGGGGAAGATCCAGGGGGGACAGAGGGGGCCACGGCCCCGCCCACTCGGGGCCAGGGAGGAGAAAAAGAAGATACAATAGCCAAGAGACTTAGATCTAAAAAATAACTTTGCCTTGATTTTCCTGAACAATTTTGCATAATATTTTCTGGATTTTTTGTAAATGTCTGACAGCATGGAATTGAGAATTTAGGTATATTTACTTGCTTTTACCTTGTAGTGTTATGAAAAATGTTTTTTTTTAATTTTTTTATTGTGTATTTTGAGGTCTCGGAAGGGCCGACGACTCTGACGTGAATGCTCTCAAAATTTCTTTGTATCCCTTACCCTACCCTACAGAAAAAATGTAAAACCAATAAAACTTTTTCAATATAAAAAAAAAAAAAAAGAACAAGCCTTAGCCACTAACTGCATGAAGGCAAAAATTCAACATATTACCACCAACAGCAAATGTCGCCTCTGTAATGAGAAAGATGAGACAGTCGACCACCTGATCAGTGGGTGCAGCAAAATTTCACAAACTGACTACCTACAACGCCATGACTGTGTTGCTAAGATCATTCACTGGAAATTGTGCCAGAAGTTTGGATTTGAGTACAGTAAAAATCACTGGGAACATCAGGTTGAGAAAGTTTTAGAGAATGAGAAAGTCAAGATCTTGTGGGACTTCAGAATTCAGACTGACAGGCATTTGGCCTATAACACACCTGATATAACAATAATTGAAAAGAAAAAAATATGATTTGTTGACATTGCAATACCTGGTGATGCATGAATTGAAAATAAGCAGCAAGCAAAAATTACAAAATACCGGGACTTGCAAATTGAAGTTGAGTGACTATGGAAGAGAAAGTTGTGTGTTGTCCTGATTGTGATTGGAGCCCTTGGAGCAATACCTAGGGGACTGCCTCGCTATGTGGAGGTTTTAGGTTTGCCAGACTTGAGCATTCTGACTCTACAAAGGGCCACCCTGCTTGGAACAGCTTATATCCTCCGACGTTACCTTGACAGTTCCTAGGTCCTGTGTTACGACTCGAGCTGTTGAGCTATCAACCAGCTCCAAAGGCTGTGAATCACACCAAAGATTAACCACAGAATAATAATAATAATATTTGTTTAACCAAGTTAACATATCTTCCTTATATCACTGATCCTTCCATGTATTCCCTTGTTTCTAGCTCTTCTTTTTATCAGTTAGCCATTGATAAAATAAGTCTCAAATCGAAAAATATTCAGTTTCTTTCTTTTCCTTAATTGTGTTACCTTATCCATTTCTGCACATTCTAATATTTTTCTAATCACATCCTCATCTGTTGAGATCTCTTCACTTTTCCATTGTAGTGCAAATATTACTCTCATTGGAGTCAATACATGTAAAATCAGGTATACATTCCCTTTGTTATACTTGTCTGGTAAAATGCCCAACAAAAATGTCTCTGGTTTCAAATCTATCTGTTGTTTTATTATTATTTTTCCAGCCATGTATGTATTTTTGGCCAATATGTTTTTGCTTTTTGACATGTCCACCACATATCATAGTATGAACCAGGTGTCTGATGACGTTTCCAACATTTTGCAGATTTATCCTTAAACATCTTTGCTAGCCTTGATGGCGGAAAATGCTATCTATAAAGCATTTTATAAAGATTTTCTTTGTATGCAGTAGACATTGTTAATTTATAATTTCTATCCCATAATTTCTGCCATTTTTCTAACTCAATCAAATAGTCAAATTTTTTAGCCCATACTATCATTGTCTCTTTTACTTGTTCATCTTCCATCTCAATACTTGACA
This sequence comes from Rhabdophis nuchalis, assembly GCA_039707465.1. Taxonomy (NCBI): domain Eukaryota; kingdom Metazoa; phylum Chordata; class Lepidosauria; order Squamata; family Natricidae; genus Rhabdophis; species Rhabdophis nuchalis. The sequence goes on from CM077643.1 coordinate 127,322,675, forward strand.
AATAGCTATATATTTTCTTTATTAATTTTTCATCTGTCCCTGTTAATATCTGATCTAATTCTGTTAAAGAAACAACAGAATTAGATCAGTGGCATTTCTTGTAGTACCATTAAAAACTCTGCTAAGACTGCATGGGCTGTTTTTCCACTGGCAGAAAGCATTCAAACAATTTTCAAGGACCTGAGTTTTAACCAATACAGAATTCAATTCACACATGGTGAGACTACATATATACAGTAGGCTAAACATATTCTGAGAAGCACTAGAGGGCAGCAAAGAGAGTTTTCAATACCTCCCCTTTGCTCCACAAATATAGTGTGGTAGACACTTGAAGGTAGGTAGAATTAAATGTGAAATGCTGACCAGGTTAAGTAGAAATCTAGATAAAAACGGAAATGGAAAGATATAGTCCAGGAACATTGAGTCTCATTTCATGCCTGGCAATTTTTTTTTCTAGGTCAACAGTTTTAGGACGTTCATGATTGTTCTATATTTGGGAGAAGACCTCTTCCCTCACTTTGGCATAACCAAGAATCACAATTATTATTATACTTGTTAAAACAGTGGGAAGCCAGAATTGCGAGTTAGCCAAATCAATTTATCTGGTACTTCAATTAGAATGATCTGATGATATTGATTATTTCTTACAGGAAATGGAATTTTATAAAATATCCACATAACTGATTATGAGAGTTTATTTTTCCCCAATATTTAATATGTTTTGGTTAATTTATCAAAGCTTAAGTATGTGGTCAATGACAGAGTACTCACAACATCTGGGCAATAGTAACCCCAAATCACCCACGTTTTTTGAAACTATGTTAAAAAGACATAGATGGATTTGACCATGTCATCACAAAACTGAGACAGCTAACCTGAGGGAGACTTATGACAGGAGAGGCAGGCATTGTTATATAAATACAATAGTTATCTTCACATGTTTTGTTCATAGTCATTTATTTAATGTTAATGAACTGATGGTTGCTTCATTCCATTTTGCACAAAAATACAGTGTACATAAAAGTGTCATTTTATGCCATAATTATCCAAGGTTTTATCAATAATTATAGTCTGATGAAATCAGTAAAATTTCCTTTCACTAAAATGAAAACTATTCAGCTGCTGGCAGAGCCTAGAAATTTCTGTCAAATGAATCACAGTGGTTATGCCTTTATGTTCCAGCCAAAATTGAAATACACAGCATGGGAAATAAAACACAAAATGTCTATATCATTCTTTTTTTAAAAAAACTATTAAAATTAATAAATAATGAGCACAAAAAATTCATAAGTATATAACAGTGGTGGGTTTCAAATTTTTTAGAACCTACTCTGTAGGTGTGGCCTATTTTGTGGGCGTGGCTTGGCAGTCATGTGACAGGGTGGGAGTGGCCACCTTTTAAAATGTGGGAAACTCATTTAACAACGCTCTTGCTTAGCAACCAAAATTTTGGACTCAATTGTGATGATTCTTTCTTTCTTTCTTTCTTTCTTTCTTTCCTTTCTTTCCTTTCTTCCTTTCCTTTCCTTTCCTTCCTGTTGGGTCACTGGCAGTGGCGGGCCAGATTTACTTCCAGGTACGCCAGTGGAACCCCCTCTCACCGGTTCTCTAAATTTCATCAACCGGCTCTCGCGAGTAGATGCGAGCCTGCAGAAACCCACCACTGGTATATAAAGAATAAACGTCAATACAAACTATAAAAATGCAAACAAATATGAAAGCAAAAGAAGACGTGAAAAGGGGGAGGGGAGTAAAAGTAACTTTCCCATTTATCCCACCAGGTAAAAATAATTTTAATAGTTTGCCATCATCCCCAAATAAATATAATCTGTCTTCTCTCCGAACCTTATATTTTAGATAAGGAAAAAAACAAAAAATGTACATCAGCTACATCAGTCAATCTTTGTCAACAAATTTCAGTAAAGGCAACCAGATATAACTTTTTCCCCCTTTCACTCTGATCAGTCAATCTTACAAATCATTCCTGATTTGACCCCTTTAAAAATATATCCTGTTCATCTGTGTTTCAAATTCTGAAATTCTTCAAAACTTTAACAGATTTCTCCTGTATCCAAAGTTATCCCTTTCTTTGTCACTTCTTAAAACGTCCTTCCAAATCTTAGCAGAGCTTATTTGCATATCAAGAGGAAAAAAGAATATTCAAATCAATTTCCTGATTTAATATTTCTTCATCTCCTGTAGGGAATAAGCCTTTCATCAGATTCATTTAAATTACATTTAAGATCCCTTTCAAATTAATTTCATAAACATTCATTGCAACTTGTTCTGGATTTATAACTTCATAGGAACATGCTCTGTCAATTTTATCAAGCATTTCATTCATTTTCTTCCAAAAGTTTAGCTGAAAGATATTCAAATATTTGCACTAAGGATATCTGCTCTATTTTCTTTATCCTCTGGCACTGGCAGCCTGGTGCTGAAAGTAGCCTTCAGGGTCTCCTTATCAAATTAAAAATGAAAATAATTTCCATTTTCCCATTAGAACATATCTTCTAAACAATTCAAAGCTGTAATCCCAAATCTTTCTGGCCCTTTAATCCATTATTAATTTTCCAAAATCCATAAACCCTTTTCCTGAACTACCCCAAAAATTGTGAAAGTATGTATTTTTGAAAGTTTCAAAAGTATATTAGAACAGTGGGAAGGTGGGGATAAGGTTTGACCAGAGGAGATGGACTGGACTTAATACCAACAATCCACATTAGCTATCCACATCTTCATATCTATGTCAAAAGACATTGAACTTTTCACAACTACACTATTGCAAACAATACCATGGATAATTACCCTAAACCGTGCCAAAGGGAACCTTAATTCTTTTATGTACATTTGCATGGTAAAGAAGGACAGTAGGCTACCAAGTGATCTATTCTGTACTTTGGAGAAACAATTTGGTAATGGGTGGAAACAATGGGTGGAAACTAATCAAGGAGAGAAGCAACTTAGAACTGAGGATAAATTTCCTGACAGTTAGAACAATTAATCAGTGGAACAGCTTGTCTCCAGAAGTTGTGAATGCTCCAACACTGCAAGTCTTCAAGAAGATGTTAGATAGCCATTTGTCTGAAATGGTATAGGGATTCCTGCCTAGGCGGGGGGTTGGACTAGAAGACCTCCAAGGTCCCTTCTAACTCTGCTATTGTATTATTGTATTACAGTAGGTAGGTAAATAGAGGAATAGATAGAGAGGGAGAAATACAGTAGGTAGGTAGGTAGGTAGGTAGGTAGGTAGGTAGGTAGGTAGGTAGGTAGGTAGGTAGGTGGATAGATGACATCCAAGGTCCTTCCAACTCTGGTATTGTATTGTATTGTATTGTATTGTATCGTTTTGTGTCGTATCGTATCGTATCGTATCATATTGTATTGTATTAAGAAGCGGGTGGTATAGCCAATATTATGCAGATATAGAAGCTTATCTGCCCTTTTGCACACACAGAAAGTAATTTTAAAAAGGATCTGAAATAGCTGTATATGAAAAACTTCACAATGATATCTGATCTCCTTTTAGCAATCACAAAACCACAGACAAAATGCACTACCTGTATTTTATTGAATCGCTCATCATTATTTAACAAATCTCAAATATATGTGAAATAGTGGTATATAACATTGCTATGAATGAAAAAAAGAAACCTATGTTGCTATTTTCCCGGATTTCACAAATAGCAGTGTGGTGAATGATTTTAAACTACATTCATAAGTATTAATGAATAAAAGCAGTCATATAGAGATGGCTTCTGTAATTAGATACAAGCAGAAAAGGAACAATTTCCTGTGCTGAATGCAACCAAGTAGGACAAGTTTATTCCACAGGGCATTTCCCAAAAGAAAATGTGGCTAAAGGTTAAATTTTGAAAGTTGGCTGCCACTTTGCCCAATTATGCGCACACGAAGAGAAAAGAAATGCCTCGCTGGATCAGGCCAATGCCCCCATCTGGGCCACAATCTATTTTCTGCAATTGTCCAAACAAATTGCATTCAAGAAGCCAATGGGAAAGGCAGGAAAACAATCTAATTTTGCTATCAGTTGTTCCCAACATGTGACATTCATAGATACGTTGCCCACGTGGCAGAAATTTCACGGAACTCATTTTGTACGTTAGTTAATCCAAAAGATACTGGCGGCCACCTTTAAAGCGCTCCATGGCAAGGGACCTGGTTATCTGCAAGACCGCCTCCTGCTGCCAAATACCTCCCACCGACCAGTCCGCTCCCACAGAGAGGGCCTCCTCAGTGACAATGTCGGCTGGTGACCCCCCAGGGGGAAAGCCTTCTCTGTGGCAGCTCCTGCCCTCTGGAATGACCTCCCCCCTGAATTACGCATGATCGCAGACCTACGTCTCTTCCGTCGGGCCCTGAAGACACATCTATTTCGTGCAGCCGGCCTGTCATAGTCTTTTTATTGGGTTTTTAGTATTGGGTTTTATAATAATAGGCCAAATTATTTAATACTTACTAATTTGTTATTTTAACTTTTGTATTTCCTCTTTTTATTGTGGCTGTTCACCGCCCTGAGTCCCGAGAGGGAGAAGGGCGTTATACAAATTAAATAAATGAATAAATGAATAGAAATTTCAGTTCCGCAAAAGTCCACATGGTGGTACCTCAAGTGAAAGTGAAGAACCTATGCCCTTAACTTGATGACCCTGAGTGAATAAGATCTCTTAGAGGCAGGGTAGTAACAAACTCAAACTCAACCCGTCCAAGACCTAGTGGCTGTGGTTTCCGGCACCCCGGTTTAGCCAGATAAATCCAACACTGGCCATTGGGGGCGAACATCTTGCCCCCGTGGAGAGGGCGCGCAACTTGGGCGTCCTTATGGATTCCCGGCTGTCCATGGAGGACCATGTGGCGGCCGTGGCCAGGGGGGCGTTCTATCAGGTTCGCCTGATACGCCAGTTGCGCCCCTTACTAGACCGGGGGGCCCTTCGCACAGTCACTCAAGCGCTCGTGACATCTCGGCTGGATTACTGTAACGCTCTCTACATGGGGCTCCCCTTGAGGTGCACTCGAAAGCTAGAATGCGGCCGCGCGGGTGGTTATGGGTGCCTCAAGGCAAGCCCACGTAACACCTCTCCTGCGCGAGCTGCACTGGCTGCCTGTGGCCTTTCGAGTGCGCTTCAAGGTGTTGACCACCATCTTTAAATCGCTCCATGGCTCGGGGCCTAGCTATATACGAGACCGCCTCCTGCCCCATACATCCCTTCGTCCGGTCCGCTCCCACAGAGCGGGCCTACTCCGGGTGCCGTCGGCCGGGCAATGCCGGCTGGCGACACCCAGGGGAAGAGCCTTCTCTGTGGCAGGCCCGGCCCTCTGGAACGACCTACCCCCCGACCTTCGCACTACCTCGGACCTCCGCCTCTTCCGCCAACGTCTTAAGACGTACTTATTCCAACAAGCCGGCCTAGGATAGCCCCCCGCGTCTGACTTTTAAATATAAATTATAATTTGGTTACGGTTTTAATAACGGGTTTTAGCACGGGTGAATTAATTTAATATATTTTTAATTGATGTATATTGTATTTATGGTTTTATATAATGCCTGTGCGCCGCCCTGGGTCCTAACAAGGAGAAGGGCGGGGTATAAATTTAATTTTAAAAAAAAAAAACTTCTTTTCCAAAGGACCAGAAAGGCAAGACAAGAAACGATGGATAGAAACTAATCAAGAAGAGAAGCAACCTGGAAGTAAGGAGAAACTTCCCTGGACATTAGCCAAGATGCCTTAGCTCCAAGGTTCTCATTCGTAATAGCAATAGTCTATTGCTTTCGTGCAAAATGTGCCAGGAAGAAGCTATACCCAAGGGGAAAGAAAAGAACAGTTAGTGAAGACAGGTTTTTGAGAAAAGACGTAGACAAGGAACAGATCAGTCACTCTACTGCTTCTTCACAACACATTGCTCTTTCAGGATACTGTTTTACAGTGAGGAAATGGGCTGACCTATATTCTCAAACCATGTATAATTAGTAAAGCTGTGCAGCAGTATGGATTCAAAGGGGAAAGGTTATATGGATTCCAAGAAAAGACACATTTCATTTCAGGAGTTGCTGAAAAGCGTCCCTCATGTGCTCTGGGTCACTTTTCCCCAGTGGTGGGATTAACTTACCTTTTCTACTGGTTTGCAAATGTAAGTGCACATGCCACGTCTGTGCATGCGCAGTGTTTTCTACACATGCGCAGTGCTCGTGCATTACACCGGGGTGGGGGGGCGGAGTCTCCAGCAGCCACTGTTACTGGTTTGCCCGAACCAGAGAGAACTGTCTGAATACCACCTCTGCTTTTCCCCCTTTGGATCTGAACCATTGCACAGCTTTTTACTATTACATCTTAAAGAAGATGGGAAGTCACCCAGAGCTGATTGAAAGATGGGTATCTAGATACATGTTTTAATTAATACGTAAATACATAAACTAAGCTCATTGAAGACCTGTATGACTGATGATCAAACTGTGTACAAGCATTCATTCTTTCTAAACATCTTGCCATCATACTTATGAAGCGATGAAACCGTATTGAGGTCAGTTAGGCACTTAAATTGTTTTGCAGTATTTTAAAAAAATCATTTTTAAACATCTATGACCATCAAATAATACAGGAGGGATAATCTGAATGTATTAAAATGATTATGTATTACAAAAATACGATGCATAAAATGAGTATATGATTAATACAACCTGCTTGTGGATCCTAAAAATAGGAATAGTTGTATTAAAAAGATTATTTATAAGTACATAAATACTGAAAAATGCATTTTCCCTTTTGTTACACAACAAACAACAAATGGAAATAATAAATTGCAAAATAATAGAGCCATGACATAATCATGTATCACAAATTTCAAGAAGGAAAAATAATTAAAAATGACTGTTAAATATCAGCAGAATATGTTTTAAAAAATGCTATGAGGCAAGAAAGTTGAAGGAGTATCAACAAGATCAAGGAGCACCAACGTTCAAATTTGGGTAGAGCCCCCCCCCCCCCGCCCCCCAAGTCCTTATTTTTCATTCCCTGGTGAGCACAGTGAAAATTTCTGATGGATTGTGCAAGGGCAAACTGCTTATAATATTGGTTTTACAGGCCTTTCTATATATCTTGTTCATCTTCTGAACCTTCTATGGAGTCATTTTAACTTTCTTTCTTATTCTAATAGTAAAAGTGAATATAACCTAAGAGAAAGAAAGAGAAATAGAGGGAAAGAATTAAAAATGCAAAAAAAGGAAGAAAAAAAAAGAAATATATAAAGAAGTAACTTCATTACAAATATAAAGAAATTTGATAACTCTTAACCCCCTGTAAGTTACAAACAGACATCTCTTCTTCCTATAATTCCTTCCTTATCTATATGCAAATGCATAATTTATCAATTTTTCAGTCCTGGTGTCAACCCACAAACGGTTATCAGAACTTTATAGGAAGGGCAGTTCTGAAAATAGTTTCAAATGACTAATACTCTCTCGTAGTTTGAAGGAAGTTGCTACCTGCATGGTAGTGGTATGTGTAACTATATCTTTCCCAACTTCAGATGTATTGAAAATATAACTCTCCGAATTCGGAGCCAGAACTTCTGGAGCAGGGGTCCCCAATCTTTGCAACTTTAAGTCTAAAGGACTTCAGCTCCCAGAATTCTCCAGCCAGCAAAGCTTCTGGGAGCTGAAGTCCTTCAGACTTAAAGTTGCAAAGGTTGGGGACCCCTGATCTGGAGGACCCTGAGAAAGGCATCCGTATTTTGCTTGAATTGCTAAAATATTATATTTCAAATACCTTCTATTTAAGCAGTGGTTTATGCTCTGCAGTCAAAATAGGCCTTTTGAAAAAGTCCAGTCCTTTTGTAGCTTTACAGAATTTATAATAGTATTGGCTTCATTTGAGGCCTTGTTTGATTCACTTTTTCAATATGCCCTCAGTTCTGGGATACTGAGAGAAAGCAAGGGAATTTGCTAGATCAAGTCATGGACAATGAAATAACATGGTTGCTCATCTGTGTCAAAATGTACAGGTATATATCCAGCTGCTGTTTCTCAAAGCAACACCAGAAATCTAAGAAGGCATAGAGCAGCCAGAATGACCCCAAATTGTAGCCACTCTTGTAGAAATGACCCAGGTTAGAAAGAAAGACAAATAACATGATAGAGATGTGGAGAATTATGGTGACATGGATACCCACAACAAATGAAAAAATTACAAAATAATGAAACCTGCCTCTTAAATATCTGAGTGCCAAACCATGGAGAGTATGATTATCACAGAACTAGCTTCTAGAATTCAAATAGCTGCCCATAGTGGCATTGAATTAGTAAAGAACAATGATTGATTCTACATTACTTTACCAGCCTGTGGAATCTGGCTTCCTACATGATACTTGCTAGGGTCCTTAATTCACCTGATTTTGTTTATTTAAAGGAATTAATGAATCACATACCCATTCACAGAAAGAGGGTGGGGAGAGAGAAAGCACGCTAGCATTCTGTAAAACACCAGCCATAAACATTCTTATTTCATATTAAAGAAAAAGTGGAGAGTTGCAACAGACTGACTTTGTCTGGGCTTAGAAGCGAAGCAGTGGTGGGTCTGATTAGTACTTGGATAGAAGACACTAAACAACCTATGACCCGTTGGGTTATCCTTTCAGAAATATTTCCCTACCTAAATAGATAAACAGAATGACCATAGATGGGAATAATAAATAAGTAAATAAAAGTAGTGTGCTGGAAGTGACTTCATTGTCAGGTTGTGGGAAGCTGACAGGGTGTGTTGGAAATCATGATCATGTTACTGCAGTGGTCCCAACTTTGCAAATACAATTGGTGTGATGATTCTTGAAATTTCAATTACACTGGAGTAATGGGTCCTGGATTTTGTATCCATTCTTTAAGTTAACAGATTTGAAGTACATTGATTCAAAAATGTTTGAACAAATATGCACCATTTGAGCTAATTGAAGGCTACAGACAGAAGAGTATTAATAGTACATAAATGCTGCCTTGGTCAGGAGATCAAAAAATATATCAAAGGAAGCAAAATTAAAATACCATTGTTGAGAAGGTCCATGAACCTATCAGGAGAATATCTGGCTCAAAGGGATTTAGGGGGGGGAAAAGAATAGAAATATTTTGATTTCCAAAGGTAATAAATAACACAATTTTCAATTATTTTGAAGCACCTGATTTCCTTTAGAAAGTCTAAAAATTCATTGTTACCATAGTCACCCATGCATAGATCAAAAGGAAGTAACCCATTCATTTCCAGTGGAATGCAATACATTCTATTCTATACCATATACTGGACTTCCAAAGATAAAGCAAATGTAAATTGCGCTATAAAATAGAGGCTGATACACATTGGGATTATAATTTTATTGTGAGTTTATTTATGGTCATATGTGAATGTAGGGAAATGACAGCAAAAAGCAGTGAAGTGAGAAATTAGGACAACAGATCCAGTCCAGACCTCTTATTTTTCAAAATGGATTTTTGCTCCATGCTATTATTAAGTAACTAATAAAAGAAAAAAGAAAACAAAATATTACAAGCATTCTAAGTTGGAAACAATATAAAATCCAACACCTGTTATAAATATGATCACTGCACTGATTGGAAACAAGCCAATCCTAGATGCCATATAAAGTCTGCCTAATCCACACTGCTGATATTTAATTTCATAGTTTTGGAATGCCTTCCCTTTAATCATATTTGGTGAAACATGCTGACTTAAAAAAAAAAGATTCACATCTCACTGTTAACATTTTTCAATCTGTTTTAGAAAGAGATGTAATTTGAATTGCTACAGTAGTTCTTTTTCGTTCTGTACTATGATTTGAATCATTAGAGGACATTGATTTCCTCTGGGTTTACATGATCAAAAACGTGATATATATATAAACGTAATAGCCTGAAGTCTTTGTTCCAGACCTTTAGTTACTAACAAATTCTATTAATGGTATGATCTGATTTGCCTTTTAGAATATTGCACCTCCCTATGACTTATTTTTACATGCTTGAGCTTGTTTTTACTTATTTTAGCTCTCTGCTGTATTTTGTAGAGATGCTCAGTCATCCGGGTCATGGTTGTCCCAAAAGTGCTTTTTCTGGAGGCAACTGTGCTTTCTTTTTCTCTCTCTCACTTTTTTCTTTTTGCCCGCCTTTTTTCTTTTCTTTTTCATTTTTTCCTCTGCTGTATTTTCTTTATAACATTTTGAAAGGATGGGTTCGGGGTATTTGTGTTTCTTTCCATTTGATATTTTGGGATTGATTGTATACGCATTCATGCAAAAAGACATTCCTTTCTTTTGCCTTTGAAAGAATATCCTAACGTAAGTAGTTCTAATGGAGGACATCTATTCCATTATGACAGTGCTTCTCAAATAGTGGGGCGCGCCCCCAGGGGGGACGCGAGGCTCCGTAAAGGGGACCCGTTTGACCTCGGCAAACACTGTCATAACAAGCCAAGCCCCGTGTTTATGTCTCTGTGACTGCGCATGCTCCTCCCTTTCGAGGAGAACAGACCCGATTGGATAGACATGATGCTCTATCCTGATTAGCCAAACCCGCCCGTGTGACTTTTAGACCCGGATGATGTGGGGGGCGCGAAATGTTTTCTTCTTCCTAGGGGGGTATGACAGAAAATAATTGAGAAGCACTGGATTATGATGACATTTTGTATGACCAAAAGAGATTCTCTTTTTCTTCTCTGCTTTCACTCCCCCGAGGAATCCCTAAAGAGAGGGAGCAAGTTGGAGCCTTGCTTTTCTGACAGTTTGCAGGACAGCACGGGCTCTGTTTAGGGCTCGACGGAAGATCATTCATGTATAATAGCAGGAAGGTTACCCAAGCATTTAATTCAGGATGACAGCAGATTGCTTCCCGTGAATGATCTGCTGCATTTACATAGAGCTTTATTTAGCCAATTCCTCAGCAGGAGGATGGGAGCCCTCCAAGGCGCATGGCCGTAATCAGAAATGAAGGGATTGGCAGGATGGGTTCACGTTTTGCTACTGAATTGAACTGAAAGGAGGAGTATACATCCATGCATAAGAGCTTTAACAAGTAGGTAGGTGGGTACTTCCAAGCTTCTGATTAACCACTTGCCAGTTGTTGACCCTCGTCCATGCTCAAGAATAAAGCCAAGACAATCTTACTTGTACATCACTCAGAATGGCTCTATGAGGGAGATGGGCAGTTTTTAAATTCCACGTATAGAAAATAAATAAAATCAAAATCCAGAGGCGCTTTAGTATTTTTAAAAGGGCTGTATTTTAAGCCATGGCTTGGCAACATCTCCTGGCTGCAGAGTAACCCCACCCACCCACCCACCCCCAGTGAGGAGATGCTTTTATTTATTTCCGTATCATTACTGTCATTCATTTATTACTGGAAAATGAGGCTGCCTGAGTGCAAATGGGTCTACATTTGGCCGTCCTTCACCATTAACTTCATGTAACCTGGCTTTCATCCACAGCAGGGAGATGCATTGCATTGAGGGTTGACATCAGCCTATTTTCCCTGTGATGATGGGCCTTTGGCTTGGTTTTTACACAGCAGGTTGGTTACTTCTGACCTGCGGTCATGCTGAGCTTTTATCCTGTCCAGATGAAAGGAGCCCAAATGAGTAGCTTCTTCAATAGCCACTGGTAACCTTGACCTGCCTGGATTTAATGGGATTGGTCTTGTGCTGAAAGTGGGTGGGATTTAGCAATCTTCACTCTTCTAAGCTCAGTCTGACTCATTTCTCATAAACAAGGTAATAAAGGAGTTACTGGTATCAAATACATTCTTATGTAATAAATGCAATTTACTTCATGTACAGTCTCTGAGGATTAGAGAAAATTGCATTTTTATGATAAGACAATTTTATCATTGTCCAGATAAAGGTCATGAATTATTAAGTTATTCTTGTAATAGTACTTTAGGTGTGTGTGTGTGTGTTAGTTTTTATGAGCTGATCAATAAATTAAATTAGAGAGAGACCAGAATAGATCTATTTCGAGCTTATTAGCTCTCATCAACTGGCCATACCCCTTACTGGGATTTGAACTGGGGCTGTGTTGCATGCTAGGCAAGGAGCCTAGCACTTTAGCCAAGCCGGTTCCCCTTATTGCATCAGCTGAGACAGGATATATTAGTACAGGTAATTGTTTCACAACAACCTGTTATTAGGCCCCAATTAAGGGAGGAGACATACTGTTTCCTTTCCTGCCTTTCTGTTCATCAACAGAGACCATCTAGACAGCAAGCCAAGAATTACGTTGTGTAATTTTTTTGATTGGCTTGCTGTCTAGATGGTCTCTGGTGATGAGCCGATAGGCAGGAAAGGAAACAGTATGTCTCCCCCCTTAATTGGGGCCTAATAACAGGTTGTTGTGAAACAATTACATATATATGTGTGTGTGTGTTTGTGTGTGTTAGTTTTTATGAGCTTATCAATAAATTTAATATAATATATATATAATAAAACTAACACACACACATACACACACACACGTTTTATATTATAGTGTTTCTTTAAATTTCCTTCATAAAAAGTAACTGATAGGATATGGTCTGTAAGTAGTTTTTTTTTTCCAAAGAAAAATCCTTCCCTTGTTATCATTTTGCATCAAAGTAACAAAACTTTGCTGCTAAACTTAAATTTGAGAGAATTCCAATTATAGTGTACATAGGAAACGATATCATCAAAAGCCAAATGATTTTAATAGACATAATTAACATAATTGAGACATAATCAAGTCAATTATAATTTATGTGCAATTAAAATTCTGTACATTTCCAGGTCTGATTTCTGCAATGATATGATGCTACTTATACTGATAAATATTCAGCAGAAATAGTATTATTCACTTCTGGTCCTGTCCTCTACAAACTTGAAAGTAATTTCAAGTTATAAATTCAATACTGCTATGTTCTCTATAGGTTACACTCTAAACTTCCTATCTATATACTTAACATTTGCTTACTCTGCCGTCCTTGTAATGAGCATAAAAATGCCATTAATTTCAGGACCTTTCCCGAGTTTGAATTTTGCCAGTCATCCACAAAAATCATTGAGAACTTGTCACTAGTATAAATTATTTAATTTCAGTCTATATTTCCTAAAACTTGAGAGTCCCTTCAAAATTGTTTGTCTCTTCCCAGTCATACTTATGTTTGTTTGCTACTTTATCCCAAACTGGGCTTTTAAAGTTTTCTTTTACTATTTATCTTATTATTTTAAGCTTAAGCATTTGAATAGCAGTCTAGTCCTCTTCTTTTACACAGCTTCCATAATACAGAAGAAGGTAAACCTCTAGTTCTGACCAAAAAAAAAAAAATCTCCAGAAAGTTCGCAGAATACGCTTGGTACCATTTCTTAATATTTCTATATCTATCCAAAGCATCAAAATGTAAATATATACCAGTGTTTCCCAAACTCAACCACCTTAAGATATATGGATTTTGACTCCTATGCTGACTCTGGAATTCTGGAACTTGAAGTCCATACATCTTAAAGTTGTTGAGGTTGGGGAACACAGGTATATACATTGATATTCTTGTCCCTTTATGGATAAACAATAAACAATCTATCTTCCTTGAAGAGATGCCATAATCTTTGAACTCATTATGCTTAATGAATTGCTGAGGTTCCACTACTCTAAACAAACTTGGTTTAATGATTGTAATAGCATTCTTTGTCATAATGCTGTGTTAAATTCCCTGGGACTTACAGTTGCTTTTATTGATCTAATATTTATTTATATTTTCATCTCAAAAATGGGTGAGATTTTCTGATTGAGATTGGCATTGAATTGATTGACTTTTATAACAGCTATATAGCTATAGAAATGGCAAGATGCCTTGTAAATCTTGAAAGTATTTGCAAAGCATCTTTCACAACCTCTAAGATTTTAGTCAATATCAGTGAAAATTACCATACTTTATAATATTGCACACTTTTTTTTATATATGAGTGAGCTTAGTGGAGGGAATGTATTCCCAAACCAATGCTGATGATGAGGGAAAGATGTCCCATGTAACTCCTATAGAATGTAATACACAAAAACAATATTGCATGGTAATGAAATTACAGTATCTAATATGACACAGAGAAATGACTACAAATTGTGCCAAAAATGTGAACTAAGCAATGCACATTGGGTTTAATACATGACTGAATAAGCCCCAGTGACAGGATAATCACAGGCATCTAATATCTATGTATTGTATTTTGTATTTATTGATTTAATTCTATGTTCGCCGCCCCGAGTCCCTTGTTGTGAGATGGGAGCGGGTTATAAATATGAAAAATAAATAAATAAATAAATAAATAATCACATGACACTAAATTGTAAGCCATCAAGGTTGGGCTCATCCACCTTGATATATTCAAAACAAGTAAGCACCCTAATGGCTTAACCAAATGGGTGAACCTACCAGCAATATAAGATAGCAAAATTTTAAACTCCCTCTTCTGTTGTTGCCATTTCTTTGCAGAAAAGCCTTTGGTCAATAAGGTAGACTCCCACAGCCTAGGATTTCTGTGTAGCCTTTGTTTTCTGATATGAAAATAATCATATTGTTAGTGAGGGGTGTATAATTAATTGGAATAGCATTTGGAAGGGGATTAACACAGCTTGTTCAGTCATAGTGGAACGACATAATTAACACACAGCTTTAACTGTATGCATGTACTTAGGTATATGAATGTTTCTTAAAAGCCTCAAACATTCAAATTTAAGAGGTGGTTGCATTTAAGCAAAGGCCTCTGGCCAAGAAGATAAAAAGGATCATTGTGAGACCTATAATAAAGGCTAATAAGTAAGAAAAGAAAAGCTATTTTATGGTACTTTTACATATTTTATATACATTACATATTACTTTGCATTTTATGTTACTGGAAAATGCAGGTTTGTATGTGAGAGATATTACTTTAACTGAAATGATCTCTACTGGAGATGAAGGAAGAGTTTATGAAAATGTTTTTTTTTAATCTCCTCAATTTCACTAGATCAGAGTAGGCAGATAACCCAGGAGGAAATCAATGCTTGAACCACTAGTAACTAATGGACCAGCCACCTTAAGGCTGCTAGAACAGATTCCTTGCCTGCTGGATTACTTCTCTTCTATTTGATCCGTCTCACGGCAGATGACCCACTCCAACCATAGCCTTGGGTATTTTTATTTTATTTTATTTATTTCTATCCTGCCTTTTATTATTTTTATAAACAATTCAGGATGGTGACCATATCCATCACACTTTCATCCTCCCATTTTCCACACAACAAAACCCTGTGAGGTGAGTTGGGCTGAGCGAGAGTGACTGGCCCAAAGTCATCCAGTTGCTTTCATGCCTAAAATGGGACTAGAACTCACAGTCTCCTGGTTTCTCTCCTAATTCTTTAACCACTAGGCCAGCTATACATATCTATATCTACATTTATATCATCTATCTACTGTATATCTATATTGATATAGATATGTAGATATAGATATTCAGTATATCATCTATATCTATATCTATACCTATACTTATAGCTATATTATTTATATTTCATATTTCTGAAACCCACCTCCCTCAAAAATCTGACTGTCTGTCTGCCTATCTGCCTGTCTGCCTGCCTGCCTATCTGTCTGTCTGTCTATCACCTACATCTCCATCTATAGCCATGTCACGAATACACATATGCACCGTTTCCCCCAAAGCATGTACCTTGGTCTGCACAGAGCTACTGTGGAAACTCAAGCAATATTCATTTCTAAGTACATCTTAGAGCTACACTGTGAACAGCCCACATAATGAGTACATGGCACTCACAGATAGCAGTCTTGGTGGGAGTGCTGGTTTGGATTTAGAGCAGCAGCAGAGAGATTTATTCTGGTATCTCAATCTGTGGTTGTAAAGGTAAACTAGTTTTTACATGTTCATAAAGCTGATAACCCACTTATTTCCATGATAGAGAACAGTCATCAAAGTGAGTAATATTTAAAACAATAGAAATTCTGAACAGAGATGGCTACTTATTGAATATTAAAATCCAACAAATGCAAATAACTTTTTGTAAAATTTAGTGAAATTTCAAATCCAAGCCAGAAGGCTCCCATCAATTATTCATTCGTTGGAGGAATTACATTGTATATTTCATCTGAAAAAATGAGATAAAAAGAGGAAAGCGCTTAGATCTGAAATTGTTTTCCTACCATATTTAGATATTGCAATCTTGATGCCATTTTGCCTATCTACATTTTCTATATGCCTGTACAGAGCTTTGGCCAAATCTAACTGATTCCTTAAGAGGAACTGAATAATCAGTTTCTTTTGGAGATAGCCAGAGCATAAAGTACAGTGGAGGCAATACTTTGGGAGGCTAAATATGGTGGGGGTTTATTATTCTTATTCTTTCTTATTCTAATCATTACTGCTATTTTCATATCAACTATGCCTAATTCAGCTTATCAGTTATACCTGCAATATATCAAACAGAGCAGACCATGTGTTTATGACTTTAATTGTATTTCCTGCATTTAATTTTGCTTTTTAAAAATCAGTTTTGTTTTATTACCGCTCATATTCGTTTTAATTTGTCATGTAATAGGACAGAAGCTTCCATTAATCCTAAGTATTTGTATCCTTCTACTAGTGCCAATTGCCTAATTGTGATGGCATTCATTAGCTAAAATCCATTTTCTTCAACATTTTTGCTTCCTTTAATTTCAAACTTGCATATTTCTCCAAAGAAAATTGCAATTGCATTTCTCTAGACCAAATTGCATTAATTGTCAATGTTGCGCAGATCCCTAGTCCAAATTGGATAATGTTTGAAGCTCCTGCTTTTCATGTTGTGAAGAAAATTTAGATTATCCATGTGAAGCAAATGGGTTACTTTGAGATTTCGTTTTGTGAATTGATAGCCACATATGGCTTTGTTTACAGTAGTGTAAGTGGTACCACTGCCTAAAGCTAATAGTAAAGATGACAATTCGTTACATTTGAATATTCCTTTTCTGACTTCCTATGATATCTTCATCATTGTATATTAGATTTGTTTTTCATCAATTCATCAACACTTCCAATTATCTTTGTCTGTTTTTACTAATTCCAAAACTTTTTCTCCTTTTCTAATCTAGCTATGTAGAAGTGAATCAAATGCTTTTTAAAGTGATCTATCCAATATGTAAATATGTAACAGGATTTGTTTTTCTTCTTTGAGCAGCTGATCTATCTGCTTTGTGAATTTTGGGAAGGTCCCTTTGGCTCATTGGAGAAAAGGGCATTTTCTTTCAAAGAAGAATATAATAAGTTTGCTATGAATACATACTTAAATATGTATTTTCTTATATTTTTCTGTATTAGAAAGATTCTGACAATTGTCATCTATTCATCATTCTTTGCAGTTTGCAGAAACTCACTGAGTTTGTTGAGAACTTGAAATGAATGTGGGTGTTTCATCCCAAAGCTATGCAATTTATCCCTTGCCAAGACACATCTTGACATTGAACACACAAGAGCCATAATCCCCATTATGGTCCTTGTTTACCTAGACGCTGGCCAATCAGGGAGGCAAATTGAATTGTTTTCAACATTATTAAGATGGTTTGAAGCTGTTTAGCCTGATTTGTTCATCGCTTCTGGAAGCAAGTACATGGTCAAGATAGCCCTCAGCATTTTTGAAGTATATAATAACCTTACAACAAGAAGGTGACTGTTATGTGGATGATGTTATAAGTATCATTGTCATTGTTGTTGTCATCGTCATTTTTATAGCACCAATTCCTGATTCAGAATCACCCAATTATGTTTGCATATGAGGCTCAAGGCTCATATTCAAACTTTGAAATCTTGAAAATCTGAACTTCAAACCATTTCCATTTCTCCTTAGGTTACTCAGTGACTTTTCATATGAAACATAATCTCACACACTGTGTATTTTGTCTGTATGGTACTTGACAACTGTCTACTGAGGGGGGGGGATGTATGTATGTATGTATGTATGTATGTATGTATGTATGTATGTATGTATTTAATATTTATGCTGCCCATCTCTCTGATCCAGTGACTGACAAACAGTCAAAAAAAACCCCTACAAAATGTGGTCTGGTGGTGGGGTTCTTCTCTACCGAATCAGCCAATCCTGATGTAGCTCTCCTAATATAGGTTTCTATGCTAGCTATCAATCAATACATTTACAAACTTGATCATCAAACTACCTAATGCATCTGACTACCTGGATGTACCACTTAGCAGTTGTTCTTCCATCGGGACTCATCAGACATTAGTCATCAAAAGTTTTTCTATGAGGCTTGAACCTTCTGGCAGGGATATCTAGAAACCCTCCAAAGATAAGTGCAGTCCACTTTTCCTTAAACTCTCAGAGTAGAAAGATACAGATGTTGTATTATATCATGCTCCCATGAAGAAATCCTCCCTTTCACAACCAAGAGAGGCGATAGGAGTTATGTAAAACCCTATACCAGGGTCATGACATAATAGAACATCTGAATTTCTCTCTTTAGAAATTTAGTGGAAGATGGACTGTCTATCATCTACCTACCTATCTACTTATCTACCTATCTATCATATACCTACCTATCTACTTAGCTACCTATCTATCATCTACCTACCTATCTACCTATCTACCTAAAAAGTATATAGCTGTCCATCTCACTGAAGGTGACTCTTGCTTAGGTGATATTCCTACTCAGAGCACCGTTAATGTAGTCAGATCAGGCCCTGGCTAAGGAATTAAAAGATAAGGAATGTTGGTTTTGTAAAAGTGCATTTAGCAGACTCTGTTAACACTTGTAATCTATGTAAAAGCCAAATATCATTTCATAGGGAGGGAAGGAGAAGAAGCTATACCTTGAACAGCCTGTCCCAAGAATTACAAGCATGCAAAAATCTGTGCTGATAACTTGTGTTCCAGAGAGCCATAAAATTCAGCGTGCAAGTGAATATACAACCTTGTCAAGAAGGATAAGTAAAGAGGAATGAGGAATATTAAAGTAGCCCGGCTTTGCTGAACTACTTCCATCAGTAACTTGCCGCTACAAGATTCTTCAATAAGAGAACTTGTAGTACATCAGCCTTCTTTTTATTGGAAACAGTCAGTGGTGGCTCTAAGAGCTGCCATAAGCACTTCACAAATAGGCAGGCGGACTCGGTTTTGAATAAGCAGACAGGCAGGAAGCCAAAACAGGCTTAGTGAGCTCACCTAGGATCAGTTCTGCTGTGCTTGCACACAAAGTGATTAAACTGAAGGCTGGAATGGTAATCAGGGATGAGTAACCCAGCTCAATGTAGAGAATAAAGTTTGAAAGGGTTTCTTGCTTTTGAGTGGCTATTGTTTATGCATCGCTACATTTAAACTATGTTTTTTTTTTCTGGCAGAGAAATAAAATTATGCTTTCTGGTTCTAGGTCCTTCCAAGCAGGTCAAGTCATAATTCATATTATATATCAGAGTTGAGCAATTGTATTTCTGCCTAGCAACATCCCTGATACTTTTAATCTCCAGGGCATGATGGTCAGAAAATACCTAATACACTGCACTGGTGTAAAAGGCAACATTTATATACATTCAATTACATTATCTTATAGATCAGGGGCTGGATTGGTGGCCTATCAGGGGTGGGATTCAACCAGTTCAGACCAGGTCGGGTGAATCAGTAATTCCGGTGAGCAGTCCCGGAACTGTCCCCTGTTTTTTAGCTCAGCTGATTCACACAGTATAGCGGATTGCCGCACGTCAGATGTTTTACTCACTGGCGCTGACATAGAAGATAAGTGTTTAAGCTTAAAATGGGTGGTTTTCTAATGCTGCGCACGCAAAGCATGCATTAGGCATGCGCATGTGCAAAGCTCACTCATGTCCAAAGCACACTTGTGTGCAAAGCGTGCATACGGATCAGGGGTGGGTTTCTGGGGGATCGGCCAGGATCGCGCGAGCCCTTTCGTAAAATTTAGAGATCCTGGCCGATCCCGTTGGACGATGGACCCGGAAGTTACTTAACTTCCGGAGCACGTGGCTCGCTCGTGTATCCCTAGCAGGGAAAGTTTCAAGGCCCAAGCCCTTTAGTTTTGAAGCTGCCGGGCCTGCTTTCCCTGTTGGCGCGGGGGGGGGGGGGCGGGGGGGTTCGCGCAGCCTAGCGCTGGTTGAAGGGCTCGGCCTTTGAAGCCTGCCGGCTAGGGGTGGCGTAAGAGCGCCCTAGGCTGCGCGAACCCCCCCCCTCGCCAGTCGCGGCAAAACTTTCCCTGTTGGCGCGGGGGGGGCAGGGGGGTTCGCGCAGCCTAGCGCTGGTTGAAGGGCTCGGCCTTTGAAGCCTGCCGGCTAGGGGGGCGTAAGAGCGCCCTAGGCTGCGCGAACCCCCCCCCTCACCAGTCGCGGCAAAACTTTCCCTGTTGGCGCAGGGGGGGTGGGGGGGTTCGCGCAGCCTAGCACTGGTTGAAGGGCTCGGCCTTTGAAGCCTGCCGGCTAGGGGTGGCGTAAGAGCGCCCTAGGCTGCGCGAACCCCCCTCTCGCCAGTCGCGGCAAAACTTTCCCTGTTGGCGCGGGGGGGGGGGTTCGCGCAGCCTAGCGCTGGTTGAAGGGCTCGGCCTTTGAAGCCTGCCGTCTAGGGGTGGCATAAGAGCGCCCTAGGCTGCGCGAACCCCCCCCCCTCGCCAGTCGCGGCAAAACTTTCCCTGTTGGCGCGGGGGCGGTGGGGGGGTTCGCGCAGCCTAGCGCTGGTTGAAGGGCTCGGCCTTTGAAGCCTGCCGGCTAGGGGTGGTGTAAGAGCGCCCTAGGCTGCGCGAACCCCCCTCTCGCCAGTCGCGGCAAAACTTTCCCTGTTGGCGCGGGGGGGGGGGTTCGCGCAGCCTAGCGCTGGTTGAAGGGCTCGGCCTTTGAAGCCTGCCGGCTAGGGGTGGCATAAGAGCGCCCTAGGCTGCGCGAACCCCCCCCCTCGCCAGTCGCGGCAAAACTTTCCCTGTTGGCGCGGGGGGGGGGTGGGGGGGTTAGCGCAGCCTAGCGCGCTGTTACGCCGCCCCTAGCCGGCAGGCTTCAAAGGCCGAGCACTGGTTGAAGCCATCCCGACCCCCTGCAGCCACGCCGGCAGCTTTAAGGGCCGAGCCTTTTACATTTGAAGCTGCTGGGCACCGGGGCCTTTCTCAACATGGCTAGCCGCTAACTTGTTGAAAGTTAGTTGAAAATCATTTTTTCAAAATGATTTTTCACAGCAGATTCACAGCATGGCCCTTTAAATTTCGCGCTGCTGGGGGGGGGGATGCCGGTGCGTGAAATTTAAAGCGCCCTCTATGAAGCTGCCGGCCCCTTTTTCAACACGTTAGCGGCTAGTCATGTTGAGAAAGGCCCCGGTGCCTGGCAGCTTGAAATGTAAAAGGCCTGTGCCTTTTAACACGCGTTTGGGGGTAGGCTAGCTTTCGCACAATGGCCAAAAGCCCCCCAGTTCCCCTCTGTCTCAGCCTCATCTGGCTGGCTGCCTCCCTTCTCCCTCTAGTCAGATAGGTTTACCTGCATCTTGTTGCCTCTTTTGCATCCATCGGAGAGCTGCTGATTCTACCTTCTGGTAAGTGACCTGGTTTTTTTTCCTCTTTTATTTTTTTTAATGGTTTTTTTAAAGATTATTTTATTTATTGTGCATATAATTTTTTAAAATTGTTTTACCTAACTATTGAATAGAGAATTTTTAAAAATGGTTTACTTCAATTGATTGTGTGTGGGTTCTTTTTTTAAATTGTCTTAGACCAAGGATGAACAAACTTGGGAACTTTAAGACTTGTGGAATTCTGGAAGTTGAAGTCCACAAGTCTTAAAGTTCCCAAGTTTGGACATCCCTGTCTTAGACTATTTAAAAAAAGATTCTATGAAAAACAAATTAATATAAACCATTTTTAAAAATTCTATACTCAGTACTTTATAATGTATTGAGTAGAGAATTTTTTTAAATGGTTCACTTCAATATACAGTGTTAACTGGTTTCATTTTCAGTCTTTTGTAGGAGGGATTCTAGTTTTTGGTGTTTTCCTGGCACTGTCATAGTTTGCGTGGGTGTATTATGTCCTGCAGCAGTTGTATACATTAATAATGATCAAGTACTACTAATGTTTCCTTATACATTTTAGTGACCTTTCCTTACATAATTGGTGTTGTCTTTCATACTTTTGGATTTCTATTTTCTGTTTCTGTTACTTAGCAATTGTTAAAACAAATCCCACGTGAAAAAATATTCAAAGCCTTCTTGATTTTAATTGTCACTTTATTTATTCCTGCACATTATAGTATTTATTCATTTTCATATCTGTTTTTCCACTTAATTCCAGCATTTTCCACATAATTCCAGCAGCTGCTAACATTCCCACCTGGTCACATGGCCAGAAAGCCACTCCCACCCGGTCACATGGCCAGAAAGCCACTCCCATCCGGTCACATGGCCAGAAAGCCACTCCCACTCGGTCACATGGCCAGAAAGCCACTCCCACCCGGTCACATGGCCGGCAAGCCACTCCCACAAAGCAGGCCACACCCACAGAACCTGTTCCAAAAATTTTGAAACCCACCCCTGATATGGATGCAAAGCCTGCGCTTACTGAACTGGTTGTTAAACCAGTTGCATCCCACTACTGTGGCCCATACAATGGCAGCATCCATATCAAGCATGTCCCGATTGTATTGATGATATGGACATAAATTCTGGTTGTTGTTTTTTTTCACGTGGGAAGGATTATAGCTCAATGGCAAAATACATGCTCTGGCTCTTGGGTTTTTACACCCAACCCGCCAGAAGTACAGTAAATTAAAAATGCTTTTTTTTAAAATTCAAAGTCAAACTTTCTCTGAATAAAGCAGTTTCTGTCTCTTATTCATCAAGTCTACTGCACAGTATGGATTGTCTCAGGTTGCTAGAAAATATATTTTCTTTTTTTACCATGGTCTAGCAAATATATAACAGCTGTAATGCTACAGCATCTAACACATTTTATATTATATCTACGGGCTGTCTGCTGGAGGAAATATTATATGCTTTAACACCCCTTTTAAAAAAAAACAGTGCCATGCTAGGCTCTAATTAGCAAGGCATCTGTAAATTGCCAGTATTGGATTTCTATTCGACATTCTGAGGAATTTACTTGCCTATTAGCTTTTTATTGAAGGCTGGGTGAAATGAAGACAGAACTGAACCTGGTATTAAACAACAGGGATGCCCTTTGATGTTGTGCTTTGTAGCAGCAAATATGGCCTGCATATAAATATGAACAATGAAAAGAAAAGAGTTTAAATGCATACTGTAATTAGCAAATACTAGGCCTGTACAACATTTGATGAAATGCTTCACTTCTGAGCAAAGCACCTCTCTGGATTCACTCCTGGAAGCCGTAAAGGAACTCAGAATCTTGGTGTGAATTGATCCGGGACTCTTCTAGGCTCTTTTGGATGTTTTCAAACAAAGATCGAACAGGCAGTTGTCTAGGAAGGACTGAGGATTCCCACATTGGGCAGGGAACTAGGCAAGAAGACCTTCATCCCTGCTATGATGCTATTTTGGAGAAGACTGAACATGACCGCTACTGTCTTGTGACTTTGAGAAGCAGATCCCAGGCTGTTTTGCTCCATGCAGTACTAATTGTATTGATAGCATAAAAGGTAAAGGTTCCCTCACACATATGTGCTAGTTGTTCTCGACTCTAAGGGGCAGTGCTCATCTCCGTTTCAAAGCCAAAGAGCCAGCGTTGTCTGAAGATGTCTCCGTGGTCATGTGGCCGGCATGACTAAACGCCGAAGGCGCACGGAACGCTGTTACCTTCCCACCAAAGGTGGTTCCTATTTTTCTACTTGCATTTTTACCTGCTTTTGAACTGCTAGGTTGACAGAACCTGGGACAAGTAACAGCAGCCCACTCCATTACGCAGCTCTAGGGATTTGAACTGCCAAATTGCCGACCTTCTGATCAACAAACTCAGCATCTTAGCCACTGAACCACCATGTGTGTGTGTGTCTGTGCATCTGTGTGTTTGTGTATGTATATATATATAGCATAGAGCTGCTCCTCAAATATAGGCTCTTTGGCCCCAAATTCCTGTATTATTGCAGTAAGATAAAGAGCAAAAGCATCTTGAAATGGTATGTGGGAAAGAGCTTGAGAGATAGGTCTAAGAGAGAGACCATCTAGGACAGTCAAATAAGAAGTTGCATAGCATGCATCTGGACAGTGAGCGAGGCAAAAGGAACAGAAGAGACCTTCCCTAGTATCTCAGAAGGTAAAGGAAAGGGGGAGGGAATTGTACTTTCAAACTTGCAAAATTTGGATAATGTAGCTTTACAATAAAATAGAATTTCCTCATTTGGTCATGTTCCCTATCAGGTTTATCTGGTAAACCTGACACACCTTTTGGTTTTGGTGGTCACCACTGGGCCAATGGGAAACCACAATTATCAGTACAAGAAAAGAAGGTGAGATGGTTGATTCTCTAGCATGTAGTGATAAATAGAGTGAAGTGGCTAACCAGGCATGGATAGCCACATTTTGGTAGCTTTATTTTTCTCACTTTAGCTGGAATATTAGTCCCAACAGGGGGAAAAATATTGTTGAAAAAAAATGTTTATTTTTGCACGCTTACCAGTAGGATAAAATAAAGCTGAGAATGGGGGACGGGAGGAAGGCAGGGATGCTGCAGTTGGATATAGAGGGGGGTGCGGAATGTAACACTGCTACTAGTGATTCAATTAGCTGAGTTAAGTTGCTGGGATTCTAAATTTATATGTGGGGGTGGTCAGGTTTATTTCAAAGCATTGCTCTATCTGGCACCCTAGGCAGTCTGCTTAGCAGTTTTGGGACAGGAATAGCATATTGATTACAGGTCAGGATTGTAGAAAGTAAGAGCAGGCAGCATAGACAACTGCAGAGAAGTATCTTAGCATATGCTCGGTAGCTGTCCCTATTACTGCCTTTCCCCCGTCCCCTCTCTGTCAGTGGAATTACCCAATACCTTATAGCTGCCTTAGGATCAAAGCCACCATGAAGCACCTAAAGTAAAGTCAGCTTCCTCTACTATTCTATGCCTTTAGAATCTTTGAGAAATGTAGATTCTTGAAAATGAGATTATTTCTCATCCCACTCCATTCATTACATTGAATATTACAGAGGAGTTCAGCATGGAAGCATTTTTTTTTAAATTAAGCTAGCTTCAAATGTGGTGCCAATAGAGATTTTCTCACTTGAGCCTTATTTTTTAAGCATTCTCTTCTTTTGTGCTGCTCACAAGGTCACATCCCTTCAGAAATCATCTTTAAGCCTGAACTTGGTAACATGTAAAGTGCTGATTCATGAGAACAACTTTATTTTTAAACCTGTCATATGGTAAAGAAATTGATCCCAGCGTGGTTAAATGTTCCTTCTATATATTTTTTTTCCAGATCCAGTTTTAACGGTCATATTTCTGGATACATCTTTTAAATGCCCTGCGAAAGATTACAGTTGTAAATACTTAATCGTGTAGCAGACATTAGTCATAGCACTGTGCAGCGAAAGTATACATCATTGGGGAAGCTCTATCGGTTTAGGCCTTAAGATCACAGGCAGGCAAGAGGATCTTGACTGCCTGCGGGATCGCATCCTGCGGGATCGCATCCTGCCCCATACATCCCTGCGGCCGATTCGCTCCCACAAAGAGGGACTTCTTCAGGTGCCGTCCACTAGGCTATGCCAGCGGGCGACGCCCAGGGGAAGGGCCTTCTCTGTGGCGGGCCCGACCCTCTGGAACGACCTTCCCCCCGATATTAGAACAACTACGGACCTCCGCTCCTTCCGACAAAAATTAAAAACACACTTCTTCTGCTTGGCCGGCCTAGGGTAATTAAACTGTTTTTAAGGGATTTTTAGAGCTTAGTTTTAGTTTATATGGGTTTTAGCGCAGGTCTGGTTTAATTCATTTTAATATTGTAATTGTTTGTGATTTTATTGTATTTTTAATTTCCCTGTGCCCCGCCTTGAGTCCCTTCGGGGAGAGAGAGCGGGTTATAAATTATTATTATTATTATTATTATTATTATTATTATTATTATTATTATTATTATTATTATTATTATTATTATTATTATTATTATTATTATTATTATTATTGAGGATTGTTCAGTAAAGGATCCAATAGGCAAATGAACACCCATGAAGTGGGACAAGGTCATCCAGTTAAAAATGATGCATTGCAACACTTATATTCAATTGGTTGGCAAGTGGCACCTCCTACTGGATTGGAACATGTACACAAGCCAAAGGATATTGAATTTTGGATTTCTGCTAAGGGTCAACACATCTAGGTCCATGTTCCACTGCGAGATTACATGGCTAGATCTCTGTATTCTGACTCAGTTCTGATTTTTCTGCATTCTCTCTTATTCATAAAGATGCCAAACACTGGTCTGGTACTACTGAATTTACTCAAAGAAGATTGGCATAAAAGCCGAGCAAACTCACAAACAGGTGGTACAGAATGTCACAGAGTGACTAGGGTCTTTTTTAGAACTGGAAATACATTTAGCCTTACAAGAATGGCAATTGACACACACACAAAAAATCAAGGCAGTGTAGGCTTTTAGACTTCTTCTTTACTATATAGACCAAAATTAATTTATAACTGGTATTTACAACATGATTTTAACTTTTATCCAGTGTTGGGTTTCCTTGAAGTCTCACTCTCCAGAACTATGCCCCTCTGACACTTCTCAGCTTCCTTCCTTTTCCCTCCATCTCCCTCTCCCATTTCTGAGATCAACAAGAGAGAGTTAAAAGGAAGGAATATGCTGGATTTATGAATGCGTTCAGCACTGCTCACTGTCTTTCTTGGATCTGCTCAGCCAGTCAGCATCATCTGTGGCTTCTCTGTTGGGAGAAGAACCTCTCTCAGGAGCCTTCTGCTCAGTCTTTCCCCAGAGACTGGGGCTTTGCCAAAGACAGTAATCTCCCTCCTTCCTTCTTGACTGAAGATCTTGTGTCTCTGAGACTTTGTCCATGGAAATACTGCCCACTTCTGCCCCACAACAGTTCCAGCTAGCAGCCAATTTAGCTCATCAGCTCTTGTGACAGCATAACTGTTCTTCAGGGCCAGAATCAAGTTTCTTCTCTTTTTTCCTCTCTTCATTTGTTGACTCATGCCGGCATAACAGCAGCCATAATAGGCCACTAAAACCATATGCCACAGTCTTTTGGGGTTCTTCATTTCATTCATGCACACGTACCATTATATTCAGCTATAATTTAAAACATCTTTAAGGACTGACGTTGATGGGATAAAGTATAGGAAAATGACCCATTAAAGACGAGCAATTAAAAACAGAGGAATAATTAGAAAGATGGTGGCTCATTCTGCTTGATTCTTTAAGTCTGATTTAAAGAGGAAATAAAGAATGCTTCTTTTATATCAAGTCAAGTAGCTTTTCCATCTGAACTATGTTGCTCCTTCTCAGAGGAAATCTTTCTCATCACCCATGGCCTTATTTTTTTAATCAGAAGCACCAAAGCTCTTCTAAATTCCATGTTCTGACTTTACCTTTGAATTCCTATCAGGTCCCTTCAGCTTAATATGGTCCTTAGAAACAAAACTAAGTAACTCTAACCTACTGTTCCTAAGACAAGAGATAGCCTTAGAATAGAATAACAGAGTTGGGAGGGACCTTGGAGGTCTTCTAGTGCAGGGGTCTGCAAAGTTGGGCCTTTTAAGACTGGTGGACTTCAACACCCAGAATTCCCCAGCCAGCCAATTGAAGTCCACCAGTCTTAAAAGAGCCAACTTTGCAGACCCCTGTGCCTGCTTAGGCAGGAAACACTACATCACTTCAGACTAATGGTTGTCCAACATCTTCTTAAAAACTTCCAGTGTTGGAGCCCTTATACTGTACTCTTGTACTTATCTTCTTTTCATATTTGGATCTCTAGATATTTCCTGGTAGGAATGTAGCCTTAACCTGATGCTCAATATTCTTTAAGAATATGCTTATTATATAGCCATAGCTAAATAGCCATAGTTCTGGGCTGCTAGTTCTGGGCTTGCAAATGTAGATGACACCAAACAATTAGAGTGTTCAATATCACTTTAATGTCATTTAATTTAACTAGATTATTGTTAAAATCTTGGTCCCTGAAACTCTAACAACTATAGATATGTATAACTGTGCAGAGTCCACTCCTCCTCCCCCCACCCCGTCCCATCTCCCCGGCTTTATCACCTGCAGATCATTCTTTTGAAGACATTATGGCTTGGCATTAGCAAGTAGATTTCCCAAGCCTGCCATCAAACCATTAATGTGGATGGCCACAAATATATGGACAATTACCATCATGCCTCTAAATAGAGCACAGCTTGTGTGCTTCATTATTTTACATCTGATGAGCAGGAACAAAACTTTGGATGAAAATAGCTGCCTTCTTTATGTAAAAAGAAAATGGACCGTGCTGTTGCTCTGTTTAGAGTTTAATGAAGTCTGATTTCCATATTTTTACAATGGTACATCCAGGAATTGGGCACAAGTCCAGGCCCAAACTCCACAGTCGAAATGCCCTCCTTCTAACTTCTGTAGCGCTGAAGATATTCAACAGCCAAAGGAGGGGAGATTTGCATTCAAGTCATTGATAGGTATTGTTTTTCTCCTTCAGATATGGAGAAATCAAAGACAGAATTTGACTGCCCACTTGTCTGCCACAAATAAATGCAAACAATCCCATTGCTTGTATTTTATTTTTCACCCTCTAATTTTATCTACCGTACCTTTTTAATTTTCTTCATTGGTTTGACCCATATTTTTCTATTCATCTTTAAACATAATTAGCTGTTCAGCAGTTTCTTAATATGGCTTTGATTTACTTTTAATCTATTCTTTAACTTAATTCCTTCCTTGCTTCCTTCCATCCATCTATCCAGCCAGCCAGCCATCCCACCATTGCCTATCAGCTACTCTGATCACTTCTGCTTCTTTTAGAGATGGGGAGGCTACTTGGAATGCTGGCTTTCAATGGACACCCCTGTTTGCATTTTTCATATCCAATCAATTTGCCTTTGATTTCTGTTGTCCTTTCTGATTGCTTTAAATTGTTGCTGTCAGGTAGCTTCCTGAGGCTGAATGGGGAAAATCAATATTTAACTAAATGAATGAATCTTTCCTCCTCTAAAAGTCCACTACCAGAGAGAGAAATAGTATTCTTGTAAATAACGGCTATCTAGTAAATTAGCCCAAATTAAAAATGGGGGTCTAGGACGACTTGCTCTCTGCAGCCAATCCAGCACAGCCATCTCACTGCAGCCAACATGGTACAGCCATCTGGTGGTGGGACAGCTCACTGATAAATAATAATAATAATAATAATAATAATAATAATAATAATAATAATAATAATAATAATAGTTGTTGTTGTTGTTGTTGTTGTTGTTATTATTATTATTATTATTATTATTATTATTATTATTATTATTATTATTTAATTTATAACCCGCTCTCTCTTCCCGAAGGGACTCGAGGCGGGGCACAGGGAATTTAAAATACATATAAAATCACAAACATAGTACAATATTAAAATAAAATTAAACTAACCCTGCGCTAAAATCCCATATTAAAACTAAAAATTAGTCGTTAAAAACTCTAAAAACAGTTGATTACCCCAGGCCAGTCAAGCAGAAAAAGTGTGTTTTTAATTTTTGACGGAAGGAGCGGAGGTCCGTAGTTGTTCTAAATGTTATGTATCACTAGGTTTTTTATATATTATTTCCATTGACAGAAATGGAAATAGTGAATTGGTCAGGGCAAGACGTTCATGGTGAGATGGCTGCACCAGGCTGGCCACAGCAAGATGGAGTTCACCACGGTGAGATGACTGTGGTGAGATGGCCGCAGCAAGTTGTCCCATTCCGAAAAGATGGGGGAATCTGCATTTCATTATGACAGCCTATTCTTGATTTTTAGAGTTAGATTATAATATCCATATGATAGTAGGCTATTAGACTATTCGCTGTGTGTTAACAGAGTGGCTTTTATATATTTTGATTGTGATATTCTTCTTTGTAGTACAATGATTTCTCATTGTACTGTTGAACATTCTGAATAAGCTAGTAATCTTCCCAATTAGTTCTGATTTTTAGGTTAATTTAAAATGAAAATAAATAAATAAATAAATAAATAATATTTCTTGGCATAAATAGATACTTTCTAATTCTGTATCAATTAACCTCAGCAAGATTTATTTCTCAGTAGATAAGCCTAGGAAGGATTTGTGAACCCTATGACAAAGTGCAAAGGTATTTTACCTGAAGGTTAAAAACTATATGATTCTGTTTCTCTGTTATTTTGCTTTTGTTCAGGCATTAATCACAATTTGTTGATATATTTTATTACTATAGTTTGTCAAGCATAGGAATTGCCTGGGAAGTGATCTCAAACAATGAAAATACCGAGTGCGGGTAGTCCTCGCTTAACAACCATTGGTTTAGAGACTATTCGAAGTTAAGACAGCATGATATGAAGTGTGACATATGTTAGGTCCTCATAGGTGTGGCCATCACACCATTCCTGTGGTGATTTAGGCACTTGGCAACACTTTTGAAATTATGGTCCCAGCGTTCCACAGTCATATAATTGTATTTTCCACCTTCACTGCTGGTTTCTGATAAGCAAAATCAATGGGGAAAATAGTAGGAGGTTGCAAATGGTGATCATGTCATTGCAGGACACAGTGACCATGCAGGATTTGCCTAAAAGATGGAAAATGCAGCACGACCCCCTGTGCTCCCCGTCCCCCTGTGCATGCGCCCTGCCCCCCCCCACCCGTTTTTTGCTTTCAGGTTGATGCAGGAGCTTTCTAGGCCCAAAATGGGGCATGGGGGGGCCCCTCGTGTGATGTCCCCACACCCCATTTTGGCTTCCAGGTTGGTGCAGGAGACCTTCCAGGCCCAAAACAAGGCAGGGGAACTGCACAAGACCCAAAATGCAATGCAAGTACCCTCTGCGCATACACCCTGCGTCCCACACATGCATGCACGCTTCCCCTGCATTCACTCCGCCCCCCCCCCCCCGTGCATGCGCGGCAGAGACCCAAAGGCTAGCTGGCTGGCGAGAGGCACATGCGCATGCGCAGTGGAGCTGGGCTGGGGCAATGGCTGGCATGTCCACAGAGAGAGCTTTGCGTACCACCTGTAGCACACGTGCCATAGGTTCGCCATCACATTTCTATGTTATGTAAGCGTACCAATTTATGACAGCCATTCAGGCAGCTGCATTTTCCATTTTTAAAAAAGATAACCAAAACTTCAGTTTCTAATTTTCGTGCCAATAAGGTCCAAATAAAACTGAAACATAAGTGATCAAAGACATCCTTGATGGATTTCAATTACCCATAAAACAATCCCGTTAGAGATGACTCAAACAGGCGGATTAGAATTATTCATTGTAATCCAAGAAATAAATACTCTATTAAATCTAAACTTCATCACTTAAAAATAATAATTTTCACCATAACAAGGGCCTTTTCTGAATTCAAACCATGCTGAATTCACAATGAACATATCATTTCATTGATTTTTCTCCCTATGCCAGTGTTGGCTAATCTTTTTTGGTTCGCATGCCAAAAGCGGGGAGAGCGCAGGACGTGCCACACCCATAAAGCTATGTGCATGACCCCTCCTGCTTTTGGTGCACTTTTTTCACCCTCCCCGGGCTCCAGAGGCTTTCTAGGAGCCTGGGGAGGGTGAAAACAGGCTCCCCCTCCCACCTCCAGAAGCTTCAGGAGCTTCCCTGAAGCCTCCAGAGGGTGAAAAATGGCCTCAAAAGAAGGCCTAAATCAGCTGGCCCACTCACACATGTGCGCTGGAGCTGACAGGGCAATGCCTCGCGTGCCCTAAGAAATGGTTCCGCGTGCCACCTGTGGCACCCGTGCCAGAGGTTCGCCATCACGGTCCTATACTAGCTGTGCAATTTCTTGAGCTCCCAACATGTTCCAGAAATGTGTTCTAATCTTGGATATATATATATTTTTTTTGAAAAGAATTTTTATTGGTTTTATAATTTATAATATGGGAAAAGGGTAAATAGGGTTTATAATATACATTTTAGAGCTTCCATATCAGAAATGGTGGTTGCATTCGGGTCTTCATACAATATCCTGTTGGATAAATAATGTTAAGAGATATATACATTTTTTTTAATTCATACATTCAATCTTTAGTTTTACATTCACATCCGTTTCAAGAATTACAATAATTCAAAGTTAATTATTTTTGAGATCTGAGCCTTTTTGCTATCACACCTTCTTTCTCCCTCCCCT
The DNA here is from genome assembly GCA_039707465.1 of Rhabdophis nuchalis. Lineage (NCBI taxonomy): Eukaryota > Metazoa > Chordata > Lepidosauria > Squamata > Natricidae > Rhabdophis > Rhabdophis nuchalis. The sequence continues at coordinate 127,354,955 of CM077643.1, forward strand.
CGGCGGGAGCTCCTCCCATTCCTTCTTCTTCATCTCCCAGGATTGAGGAGTGTTTCTTAAGAAAGGTCTCCGCCTCTCCTGTTGTTTTAATTTTTATCCTACCTCCATCCCAGAATACCAACATTCCTTCAGGCATTAACCATTTAAACCAGATTCCATTTTTATATAGCTTTTTGGACAGGAAGGAATATTTCCTTCTCATTTCTCTAATCTTTTTTGGAATCTGTTTCAATATAGCAATGTCCTTTTGCTCATACAGTGGTACCTCGGTTCACGAACTTAATTCGTGAACTGACTCTGGTCGCGAACCGAATTGTTCGTGAACCGAGGCACAGTTTTCCATATGCTAAAAGCATAGCAAAAATAAAAAAAGTCACTGAAAGTACTCACAGTGTGCATGCTGGGGCTTTTTTCTGTGTTTTCTTCTCTCTACGATCTTCCTACAGGAAGTCACAACCATGTGACAGCCAGGAATACATTTAAAATGGCCGCGGTTCCTGTTTGTGAACCGAAGCAGAGTTCGTGAACCGAAGCACATTTTGAGGAAAATTTCTGTTCGTAAACCGAATTGGTCGTGAACAGAGGCGTTCGTGAACCGAGGTACCACTGTATTTCAAAGGGCCCTCTCGTTGTGCCCTCAGTATCTCATCCCACATGTACCTTCTTAAAAATTTGATATGGATCTTTCTGGGAACTTCATTTATTCTAGCATATGCTGAATTAATTCTGTAAATTAAATCTATTTCCCCCCAAAGGCATTCTTTGCTATTTTTAATGTAATTTGCTAGAATTCCACTCATCAAATCTCTTAAATCTTCACCTTCTCTCTCAGGAACGTTCTGAAACCTAAGGAAGAAAGACATTCTTTCAAATTCAAATTTAGACATATGTTCAGAAAATTCTGCAGTTTCTTTTTGCAGCTCCTTTATCTCTCCTTTCATCTCGGCTGTCCCTTTCTTCAACTCTCCAATTTCCTGTTGGTTAGTTGTTATAGTTTTTTGTGTCTCCAGTAGTTCTGTTCTTAAGTTCATCAGGTCTTTACATAGGCTTTTCCCCATTTCTTGTATTTCCTTCATTATGTCCTGAAGTGTTGGTTCTTTCTCTTTCTCTCCTCCTGTTGCCCCTTTCTGTAACATGGTAGTGATTTTCCCTTGCAGCGTAGTCGGAGTGGCTCTAGTTGAAGTTTGAGCTAGAAGGGACTTTCCAGTTGGGGATTTTTTTTTATGAGGCATTTATAATTTTTAAGTTCGTGCACTGAAGATGGCGTCAAGGAGAAAGTAGTCTGCGAGATTCAAGATGTCAGGAACAAACTGAGTCAGTGGTCAGTGATCTAATTTTGTAATTTTATAAAGTCCAGAGAGGTAATTTTCCTGTAAATCCACAGTAGGAAAAAAGAAGGTCCACTTATTGGGAAGTACACCGAAGGCTTCTTGAGAAGACCTTAGAAATATATTTTTCCTTGATTTTCAATTAAGTGAAGGAAAGTTTCCATAAGTCAATAAAAGTTCTCCGTTCGGAACAAAGAAATCGCCATTTTGCTGCCTCTCCTCCGGAAAGGAGAAAAAAGTGAAAGTTCACACTCTTTAACAAGCTACAGATACAATGTTGCCGGTTGTAATTCCAACATTGAAACAAAGTTTCTTTAGATGGTATAGAAACGGATGGTGTTAATCCTTCTCTCTCCTGAGTTTGGAGAGCATTTTAAACAGCTGCTTTTTCGAGGGGGGGGTTTCTACAATTAAAACTCCCCCCTCTATTTTTCTTTCTGCCACAGATTTAATGAATAATAAAACAGAAACTCACAATCACTTTTTTTCCTTTAAAAGAGAGTCCCGTTGCATTCCACCAAGTCCGGCATTTCAGCCCGTCTTCTTTATTTTGTTGGTTCCAGTAAGCATTGGCGAGGGGATCCCCCCCCCCCCCCAGCTTTCAGCGCCTTCGGCTCCTAGAGCAAAGCGGGAAAAGGCATTCCGCCGACCGCCGTCAATACGGAAGCCCCCGCAGCCGCTCGTACGGCAGGGAGTTAACCCAAACTCCCTGGCCCCCCGGGGGGGCCAGCCAGAGAAGCAAGCGGCAGGAGCGCTGGAGAGGCGCTCCTGTCGCCGTCGAGAACCGGAAGTCAAGATCCTAATCTTGGATATTGAGGGAGGGAGGAAGAGAGGGGGTATATAAGTGTGTGTGTGTGTGTGTGTGTGTGTGTGTGTGTGTGTGTGTGTGTGTGTGAAATATAATCATTGGTGCCGTGTGGCTTTCTATGAAGAACCAGATCAGAGATTGTTCATGTAAGGATAAATTGCCCCATGTTTCTCACAAATGTGTGATACTGTATAAATGAATCCAAAGTAAACTCAGAAGCATAGAAAGTTAAAGCTCCTTTAGGAATTAACCCCCAGAATTCTTAATTAGGCTGAGGAGGTTTGGCAGAGATTCTCCACCTCTTCAGTGAACTACTCCAAATAAATATCACTGGCATGTATAGAAGACAAAGCTTCAGGGTGGATCAAATTATTCTTATCTGATACTACAGCACTGATAGTGATTGATATCAAGTGGCACACTGCAGTGTTGGCGTGGGTGTTGGACTAATTTACTTATGTGCTTGCTTTCTGAGCTTGCTTGTTTTCCTGCAGATGTTTCATTACCCAAACTAGGTAACATCATCAGTTCTAGCTTTTTGTTTATGTTTGCCATGTTTGCTTGTTTTAAAAATGTTTATGGTTACCCAGCTTGAGGATTGGGACACCTGGGGGGCATGTAGTAGGCTCTAATAAGTTCAATATTTCTTCACAGTCACAAGGCAGACCTGAAGCCAATTGGCCCAAAATGCTCACAGGTGCAGAAATATGATAAGCTCAAACTGACAACGTTTGGCAGCTGTGGGGGTAGAGTATGTAATTCTCACGATATCTTTATGGTCCAGATTCTGTCTGGATACAAATATGGACTGGACCTCATTGGTTTGTCTGAAAATTTTCACGGTTTTGAAGAAAGATGCCAGAATTTCTCCAGGTGATAAGCTATGAACCTTGTACTGAATCAAGGCAAAATAATTCTGGGATCAAAAATTGGTCCTGACTCCCACTGAACTCCTCTAATGCAAACTGAATTCCATGTTTAGGAGACATGGAGACTCGTGAAAAGCTGTCTCAAAGCTTATTTCTGATTGGCTGCTTCTTGCCGCTTCTGATCCAGGTCTACAGATAATGCTGAACTTTATGCAAAATGTTTATAGCCTTGTTACTATTTTATTTCTAAGACATGCCGACTGTTTATGAGCTAAAACCCTAAGGAAATAAATGCATGCTGTTGCCCTCAATCTATCTCCAGCCTGGACAAAGACAAGCTCTGTCTCTTCTTACTGCCCATCAAGACAAGTGTTTTTCCCAGTCCTTCTGCTATAATTTATTTTGGTGTGCTTAAGGCCTCCCCACCAACTGATTGATATGCACTGTAGTAGGAATGCTCCCTTTCCAGCCCACTTAGAGAGGGCTGTAAAAGCACTATGAAGCGCTATTTATGTTGCTAAGTGAAACATTTGTTAAATTAGTTTTGCCCCATTTTATGACCTCTCTCAACACAGTTGTTAAGTGAATCACTGTAGTTGTGGAGTTAGTAAACCAGTTAAGTGCATCTGGCTTCCCTATTGATTTTGCTGATCAGAAGGTCACAAAAGGGAATCACCTGACTTCGGGACACATAAATAAATATGAAACAGTTACCAAGTATCTGAATTTTGATCATGTGACCATGGGGATGCTGCAACAGTCCTAAGTGTGAAAAGTGGTCATAAGTCACTTTTTCAGTGCCATTGTAACTTTGAACGGTCACTAAATGAACTGTTGTAAGTCAAGGACCACCAGTATTGCCCCCAATAGTCTGGGTCTTCATTTTACTGACATCAGAGCAATGGAAAGCTGAGTCAACCTTGAACCAATCAGGATCAAACTCCTGGTTATGGGCAGAGTCAGCCTGCAGTACTGCATTCTAACCATTGAGCCACCACGGCTCCTCCTCCAAAAGATGTTGTTAGAAAACAAAACACAATAGCCCGATGTAAATACAGTCGGGCACTGTTATTTTCACTACTCTGATGCCGTTTTGTGTGCTTTATGATATCTCTGGGTGTTTTGGATGCTTGCTGCCAACATGCCCCTGGCCTCACATTTCATTTATTCGGCTTATTAACCGCCCCCCTCTCCCCGAAGGGACATTGAGTTGACATATTTGTGAGCAGGGGGCAAAACGTGTTATGACAGAGGATAGAGCTTCAATGGAGTCCTTTATTGCTCTGTTAATTTCACAGCAAATGGCCCTGCAATGGCCAGTAAAGCTCCATCCCAAACGTCCCTGAAAGTGGCCACCCACAGTTCCACAAACAAAGCCAATGATCACCAAAGCCAAATCGCAACGGCAGAGAGGAAGTCCAAAAACAAGGTGCAAGTCCAGGCAACAAGTTTCGTAGGTGGTACATGAGATTCCAGATCGGCTGGGCAAGGTCAGAGTCCACAAGTGAGAGTCGAATTCCATAGGCAAAAAAAACAATGCAAAGCAAAGTTATTCCAAAGCAGGCGAAGTACATGCCGAAGCAAAACAATTGTTTCCAACAATCTCCCCTGGCCTCTGTGTAAATCAACCCAAGCCATGTGTTCCTTGCGAGGAAAGGTGGGGTGACCTTCTACCAAGCAGCCTCCCAGATCTCCTTTGAGCTTGCCTCCACTCTACTCTCCGTGCCCTCGAATCAAGCGAGGGAGGTAGCTGTTCCTCATCAGAGGGGATCTGCTGCCACTCAACATCTGCAGCCAATCCTCCCCTTTGTCTGTGAAGGCAGCCAGATCCACCTCCCCCACCTCCCCCAATGTTTGAGGGGTCTGGGACAGCATCATCCTCAGCCCCTGGCCTCTCCAAACATTCCAGGGGAGACGTGCCATCTCTGTCAGTCCCAGTTCCAACTCCTGCTCCTCCTCCAAACCAGGATCCAATGGGGTAATGACAAAATGGACAACAGCCCTGTCAGGTTTTCTTACCTAGAACAGGAATCAGCAACCCACAGCTTTGGAGCTGCACGTGGCTCTTTCATCCCTCTGCTGCGGCTCCCTGTCACCAGTCGTCACCACAATTTTGAGAGGAGCTAGCTTCTGGAGGGAAACAGGGTGCACCAGGAGGAGACTCTATGGCAAGGGGTGGGTTTTCCAGTCAGCTCCACAATTGATACCGCTTTCGGTTAGGACAGGTAGAGGAAAAAGCCCGCCGCGCTAGGAGGAGACCTTATGGTGGGGAAACCGGACTTCCGGCTAGCTCCAGAATTGAATGGGTGGGTTCCAGTTAGGACCTTTGTGGCTCTTTAAGGTTGACAACCCCTGACCTAGAATGACAGAAAGATGTGAAATGATGGTGTTTTTCTTACCCCACCAATGGAACAATGATGTACAGGGGAAGCAGTAACATATTGCATCAGAACTCTGGCCCATCTAATCTCGTAGTCTCTTTTCATTAAAGCTCCATCCCAAACTTCCCTGAAAGTGGCCACCCACAATTCCACAAAAAAACCCCATAATCACCAGAGCCAAATTTCAGAGAGGAAGTCTACAAACAAGGTGCAAGTGCATGCAGCAAGTTTTGTAGGTGGTACACGAGATTCCAGATCGACAGGGCAAGGTCAGAGTCCACAAGTGAGAGTCGAATTCCATAGGCAAAAATACGATGCAACGCAAAGTTATTCCAAAGCAGGCGAAGTACATGCCGAAGCAAAACAATTGTTTCCAACAATCTCCCCTGGCCTCTGCTTAAATCAACCCAAGCCATGTGTTCCTTGCAAGGAAAGGTAGGGTGACTCTTTTCATACCGGCCAACCAACTGCATAAGCAAACTTACTAATCTCCCAGCAGATGGCCTTCACAGGCATCAAGACTAATAGCCATTGAGCCAATAAGGGAGAACATTTGTAGCTCAGGGTTGAAATGAGGGGCTCAGTGCTCTCAGAGCTTGGTTGTTTGTTTGTGGACATTTCATTACCCAGACTAGGTAACATCATCAGAACTGAGATGATGAAATGCAAGAAAACAATCAAGCTGAAAGAGCAACAAGGAGCCATTGATCACTTCCAGGAATTGATCCAACCCTTTTGTGAAGGCAGCCAAGTCGGTGGCCTGCATCACTGCACCCAGCCTCATGCTAACAAATCTCAATTTTTTTTTATTGCATGAGTTTCAGGAGTCATTGCTAGAATGGTGAAGTGGGGATGTTCTCCCGTTCAGCAGTTCGCTGAGTGCTCATCATGAGCAAACAACTCCAAGTTGTTTTCTAACTCTAAATATGCTAAGATTCCTGAATGTTGTTTGTTCACACAGATGGAAATGTGTCCTGAAAGAACTGCTACCGCCAGCCTCACTCACACACACGCACACACACAACCCACATACACAAATTATTGGCACTTGCCTTCTTGGAACAGGTCGAAGGGTTAAAGAAGCAGGGGAATCCACCAATCAAGGCAATCACCATCTGGACAAAAAGCCTAGCCAACATTGTTGCCAAAACATGAAATATGACAGCGATTTCTTAACTAGTTTCGCTTCCAGTTAATGTCAGCCTAGAGGACGAGAGCTGAAGGCTACTATGGGGAAGTGCCCAGAACCAAGATTTTAAAATCAGTGAATAGCTTCCTCCAAAGGTATACTTTCGCAAGAAAAAAATAACCATTAAGGATTACACTAATGCCAAAACAAACATGAAAGAAAACTAGAATTGATATTTGTGAACTTGGTTGTAATAGCTATTTTTCCCAGGGATCTGGAAAGTAAAAAAATGTGGCTACAAGAAATACGAGATTTACTGCCATTAATTGTTTTTAAAAAACAAAGGTTAGATAGGGACATTCTGATCAACTCACAACAGAGAATGCCTTGCAATTCCAAAAAAGGAGATCACTCGGAGGTAGAAGTTTACTCCTCTCATAATAGATCCTCACTATCCCTAAGCCAATAGGGCACCTCAGATGCCATGGTGAATATATATAAGCCATGGTGAGAGGTAGTTGTCTTCAGAGATCCAGGCTGGGCCAGTCAATCTCATCTATATTTGCAAAAAAATCCCCTTCTATTGCCTTTCTTCTTCCTTGCTTTCCATTCTCCTCCTTCCATCCCCACTATTCTTCCCCGTAAGCTTTCCACTGGGATTTTGTTTCTGATTAGGCAGCTTGTTTTTCCTCCCCACCTCCACAGTCTTCAATATTTCACCAAGGCTGCTTATCAGCTGGTGTTAGAATTTATACTACCCACCAATTTAAATTGCAGGGCTCAGTGACAGCATATTGCATCTCAAATTAAAGAAAGCATATCTTGAATAGCAGATGATGGGGAGCAGCAGTGGAAGAGAACTATTGTCCTACTACCCCTACTTGTGAGCAGGGATAGTGTCATTTTGGTGTTCTGCTATCAGGCTGCTTAGTCATATGAGTTATTTAAAAAAATGAGCATCAAGTAAACTATATAGTGAATGCTTTAGCTGGTGATTGTCAGAATGCCTGTCAATAAACATTACACAGTTCTTTGCAGCTCAAGAGCGATCTGATCAGTTTCCAGAAACAACTGTTTCCATTTATTTAGTTTTACTTCATATTTCTGGTGAATTGTAATGTTATATCCACACTTTGAGACTTGTGTTTCCTAAGGCCCTAACATCTCTTGGTGTGTGTGTTCTGTTAAGATATAGCCTATTGTACCTCAAAATGGCTTTTACTGTACTGCCATAAAATGGCTTCTACTGTACAGTGCAGAGGAGTTGCCATGGTAACGGCTTTAAAGTACTCCACAAGGGGGCTCCCTCTGGTAACAGGGAAAATCCAACATTAGAAATTACGTTTAGTCCAGACATTTCCCTCCTATAAATAAATACCCGGGCAATGCCAGGTTATCAACTAGTTTATACTAAAGTAAATCTACATTATCCATGTATGTTTTTCCACTGAGGTCAGCATATAGTGTAAAAAGCTCAAAGTGACATTATAAACCAGCAGCTACTGTTGCTGCTGAATTTTATTCCATAAAAGGATTTGACATTTCAGCAGTCCCACATAATATAAAGATATATAAAATGTTTACTTAAGAACTGCAAAGAATGACATCACCCGTAACTAATTTATTATCCTTGCAAAGGTTCTTGCTTTGACCCTTTCTCTCACCTAGGACCACAATTGATGTGATTGCATGGGAGGCCTGGGCTGTAATACTACCATCTTAAGCCACTAGCCTTTGGTCCAGAGGAGATGTTGCTGTTTATTGCCATCCCCAAACTATTCCTGATGATGTCTTTTTTTTTAAAAGAAATCAGTTGTTCATCTCATGTGGGAAGCAGCTGACTCTTAGGGCAAAGTAGTAAAAGCCACATAAAATTCAGTAGCAGAATTTGTACAGTGAAATGTAGATGTTACCTGCACATTTCTTCAAGAATTCAAGCCAACAAGCTAAACCTATTTCTGCAGGTAGCATATTGATGCTAAAATCGCATTGTTTTCACGATACAAGCCACTCATTTAGTTGAAGAAAGATAAGTTGTCTGTTTATCAATTAAGCAGTAAAGCTGTCAAAAAAATTAGGAAATTGCCACTTGGGAGAGATCCAGGCTCATAAATTCATTGCCATAACACACACAGGAAGGGCTAATGTTCTCCTTACTGCAAGAGCAATTCCTTACAGATGAATTGCACTAAGTCAAAAATTGTAGCCTTTGAACAGATGCTTACTTTACTTGCAGGGGTTGGTTCCGGCAGAAACTGCTGCCAGTTTGCTCAGGGATACGCCGTGTGTGCATGCTTGATGCATGCTGCATGCTGCATGCGCATGAGCAGTACAACTAAAATTGCTCTGAAGTTGTGCAGAAGCGAAGAACAAATGGCGGCACCTACAGCGCTGCTGGGAGAATGGATTCGGGGGCATGGCAGGCCTGGATCATTGCCGGTTCCAGTGACCCAGGCCGCCAAGCTATTACCGGTTCGGCCGAACCGGTTCAAACCGTTAGGAACCCACCACTACCTGGGTGTTTAAAGTAAAAGAGAGGAAATGACCAAATCACCAAAGAGATTGAAAGGTGCTATACTTCAGTGTTGTTTTTTTACATGGTCCATACTTATAGGTTGTAACTTTATAAATTATGCATTCCATAGAGCTTCAGTTAATCAAGCTGCTCTACCTCGGTTTTTCTTATTATTAAAGTATGTGGACAGTACATTTGTCCACTAGTAATGCAGAGAAGAAATATTCAAATATCTCTTATTGAAGTTTTTCTATGAAGTGAAGATGATTGTGCACCTGTTTTGCAGTTTTTTTTATATTGGGGCTCAGCAACTGATGGCATCTATTTTGACTCCACTGCCTGAAAGAGCCACTATGTTAAATATTTACAGCAAGATAAAATCCCAAGGATAATTCCATTCATTAATAAGTTTCCATTAATGGCTATAAAAGACCTGTTTTAGAGATCAGAATTACTTTAAGGCTCTGTTGTATTTTATTTATGCACTGTATTATTAGTTGGAGGCATTTTTTTAACTAAATTTGCTGTGTGTTATTTTACCTTTCAACTATTGACAGTAATAAACTTTAGAGCTATATGAGCTATCCATAATAATTTTAATTTCTTCTTGCTAGGGTGACCAGATTTTAGCTTATTTTGTTGACTATGGAACATATAATATTCAACTGTGAAAAAAGAGCTATTTTTCCCATCAAAGCTATACACTGTTTGTACATTCTGAGCAAATTCTTAAATGCATGACACACATATTATTGTGGTTCTGAGTCACTGGGTCAAACTTTGAACATTGCTGATTTAAAAGATCTTTACAAATCTTAATTACCTTCAGAATTCTCAATTCTTACCAGGTCTGCCTTAGCCAAATATTCAGTTTATACTTACAACTCTAAAGTCCCTTATAAAGTTCTGCAGAGGGACAAGTGGGAAAGTCCCAATTTTTTTTTCATCAATCTGTTTAACGTGAAGCAGAGGGGGAAAATATATCTATCGGGCCAACAAATGTTTTGTGTGCTATGATTTTGTTTCTGTCCCAGAATCAAATTCATGGTCATTTGTTTTTAATGTAATGAAATTATGTTGCCTGGCTGCTATTTGCATATATAACAACAGTGCTTGGCATTCCAAGCAGCAGAGCCACAGATATTCCAGTTGTATTTGGTCTACTAGATGTGCTTCAACAACAGTTCCATGTTTTTGATGTGTTTCTTTCATGTGTGCAGCATAGCCAATATATACTGTGGTTGTGTAAAAACAGATTTCTGTGAAATGGTATGTAACAAGTTAAATTACAGATTATATTCATGATTAGCAGCCAAAAATCTCAAAGTGTTCCGGAAACAAAATATTTGTTGTCCAGTCATATCTGAGGTTATCTATTCCTATTTGCAGTTTTCTTCATCCAATGGATAAAAAGGATGAAGTGGGGGAAATAAGATATCTTTGAGGTCCAGAGGGGGAGCTCTCACTTCCCAATCAGGAGGTTGTGAGTTCAATCCGAGGTAGAGGCAGATGTAGGGTCTCCTGCTTGGGCAGGGGGCTGGACTAGATGACTTGCAAGGTACCTTCCAACTCTGTTAATCTGTAATCTGTAATCTATATTTCAAGAGACAGTACATATTTTATTCGGTTTTTGTGAGTGCAGTATAATAACCAAGGGAGCTTCCAGATGAAACTTCTACTGCACGATCACGTTTCTTAAATCGCAGAATTTTAAGTTCCCAGTTGGTCATATTGTCTATAACCAACTCAATTTTTTCCCAACACTTTTTCTATATATATTTTCTTTCCCAAGAAAATCCATTAAGGAAGAAGAGGTCGTTGCTATACCATCCCTTTTGATTCTTAGCACTCAGAGCAGTCTGAATGGAATCAGTCCAAAAGTCAGTCTATGGATATTTTACTGGAAGGACAAAGGGGATGAAGGTTTGCCAATTTGCCTTCCATTTAACATAGAGACTATTATCCAGGTTCAAATGTGTTTCTGGCATAATTTAAGGATGTCATTTCGACTCTCTTAAGAGTCTTAAAGGTGAATCCACCTTTTTGGTTTGTACATGAGTCCCACCTGGAAGAACTCAGGAAGCTGTCTTCTTGAATTAGGGTCACTCACACCATTGATTTATCACAATGTCTTGCGATTCATTTTATAATATGGAAAAGTAATACTTTATGTTCAGCCCAGTTCAGCTTAGCTGTGTATCTGGAGAGAAATAACAAAGGAGTGACAAGAATATGTAAAATGCCAGGAAGAACATCTTGTACTTAGGCTGCGCATCAAAGAGGTTGCAAGGCAGACAAGCCGTCAGACTAATTAGGTATTTAAAAAACTAAATTAAAACAAGCTGCAATCCTTATAATAAATGGTCGACAATAGATACGCATTGCAAGAGATACCCAAATTGTATCTTTAAAAAGAAAACGAATAAAACCCAACAGGAATGTTTTTAGAAGGATGACTTCAGAACATGTTTGTAGAAGTAGAATGTGTAATAATTAGGCAGCAGTATATTTATGAACCTTAATATTGCAGTGAAGGTTTTCCCATTATTAATTGACATCTGAAAACATCCTCAGATTCATCATCAAAACCTCTTAATAAGATTTCAGGGCTAAACCCAGACAGGTGTTGCCATGGAAATGATCATCTGTTTCCCTTTATTCTAAAGAAGTAAAAAAAAAAACCCTCCCTTGTCAAGCTTTCTCAAAAAAGATAATTGGTTTCATTCCACCCTCTTTTCAATCAGAGCTGCATTTGACACCCCCATGCACGTCTGTGTTTGACAGGACTCTTGTATACACCCACACAGGCCATCCTACCAACCTGTGGAAGCCTGCCCCATGAAGCTGCACAATGAGGATTGTCCTCTTTCCTTCGTTAACAGAAAGATTGCACTGAGAAATGGGTATTCAAATAGGGGTCAGAGATACTGAAAATAGACAAGCACAATGTGGGGGTGGGACAGTAGTGGGCTTCAAAAAAATTTACTACTGGTTCTGTGGGCATGGCTTGCTGGGCTTGGCTTGGCTTGGTGGGCTTGGCTTGGTGAGCATGGCGGGACAAGGATACTGTAAAATCTCCATTCCCTTCCCACTCCAGGAGAAGGATACTGCAAAATCCCCATTTCCTCCCAATCAGCTGGGACTCAGGAGGCAGAGAATAGATGTGGGCAGGGCCAGTCATAGGTGGTATTTACTGGTTCTCCAAACTATTAAACATTTCTGCTACCAGTTCTCCAGAACTGGTCAGAACCTGCTGAATACTTCCTCTGGGATGGGGGAGGTAAGCAGAGTATACCACATCAATACCCTGCAGAATTGCCCAATCATGGAATAGTTCAATGCTGTATTTTGAAGAAAGCCTCTTTTAGAGGAGTCTGCTAAAGTGGACATCCCTTAAATTGGGTTAAAATATGCATTTTAACTTCCCTAACTGGGAATTCAGGAATCTGAAGATACTCTCTGGACTTGTGCAACATCAAAAAGTCATATAGTGAGTGTCAGGTTCCAAGTAACGGCCCCAATGAAAGAAGACTCCGGGGCTTGAGTTTCCTCAAGTTCTATTTTATTAGAGATGCCATATTGGCACATCTGGGAAAACCCGAATCTGAAAGTTTCCAGGTTTTCCCCACCCAAAAGAAAGTTCAAGTCCCTGCCCAGTACCCACATGTCCATCACAAGATCTAATCAGGCACCATCCAAAACTGGAGGTGCCTCCCAGTTACAACATCACAGCTGCATGGCAAGGTGTCCTTGACTCTCTGGGTAAAGAATATTATTTTGATTATATATCACCCATACTCCATATAATTCCCCCCTCCCATTTTCCCACAGTAGAAAATGTGGCAGGCCTGAAGGCCCAATGTAAAAAATGGCTTCCAGGTCTGACAGTGAGTCAATCAGGGATTTGAGTAAAGAAGGAAAGGGGAAATGGTCTCGTCCATTTCCATATCTCCTGAGACTCAACCGAGGTAGTACAAGGCTTCTGTTTCCTGAAGCCCATCGTGTTATGAGATGAAATATAAAGCATGAGCAAATAGATAGCAACATGTTTCACACTTCTCTGATTTGCAGTTATTGACAGCAGACAAAGGTTGAGAAGGACAAAACCACATGATTCTTTGCATGTTGCTGCCCATTGTATTCAGCGTGACTATAAATGCATTCTTCTAATTTGCAAAAATGCAGAATCAATCATTATTCTATTCTGGCCAACTTATCCCCCTTCCCGTGGTGCATCATTCAGCATAAACTGATTTTCAGGATAGAACTGCATGACTTCAATTCATATGCACGCATTTAATAAATCCTTTCTTGCCGTAATAGAACAAAAATGCAGATCCCCAAGAAAGCATTCAGGCGTATCACTCGGGGTCAAAATCAGTACAAAAGTGTATTTGCTTGTTAACTCAAAAAGTTTTATTTTGCTTTGAAGATGCTGTTATCAAAAAGAAATCTTATATCCATGCCGTTTTCATTTTTTAAAAATGACACACAGGATTCTTCTGCCAAAATTGTATTGCGTATTAACATGCAGTTAGCCGGCCATACATTATTGTTACATCATGTGGACTCAGTGGCTCAAAATGGTTGAACGATTTCTTCTCAAACCAACAGAGAACATGAGTAGGTTTGTCTGACTTTACAATAAATAGTATTACTCTTCCAGTTGCCTTGGTAACCAAATGAAACTCAATTACCTTGGTTGCAGCTTTCAAAACCGAATCCGAGCTAGAAGAGTAGCTGTGATGGTCTGGTACAGCAAACAGAACAAAAGGGTTACCTTGTGGTACCTTGAGGGCTAACAAAAGGCTTATTATGCTACAGGCTTTGGTAGATTTAAGCCCATAACAGGACATTCACTTGATAAAATCAGCTTCTAGCCTCAAAATGCTTATGGCATAATGAATCTGTTACTCTATATGGAGCCTCAGACCAATAAATAAAATCACATCCTTCTTATCTGTAGATGTATAATTTTAACAACTAAACCCTATGCTTTAGTATATACAGTGCTACCTAATGAATACTGTGAAATGCAGGCTTGAAGGACAAATCCAGATCGCTTTGATAGGAATTTAGTTTTGTTACTGCAATATTACAACTCATGAGAACTTTCCCCAGAAGTTAAAGAATAGGAAAAGCAGATTTCTGATTGGGTGGATACTTCAAAACTTTAAGTTTCGATTCCCACTTTCTTTGCTTTGATGTGCTTTCATATCTCAGTCAACCATTCTAATTTTGCACCCCTGCTAAAAGCCATTGTCTAGGACTCCATGAATAATTACTTTTTTTACCAGACAGCACAAACAGTTTTGACATTTTCTTCCCTAAGCAATAGCCGGAGTATTGTTGAATATGTGCCTATTCTTGGAAGTCTCCTCTCAGCAGAATTTGGCAATGAGACTCTCTGAGCAACACACCTTTCACTAATTTGAGTGTTGTTTCCAACCTGTTACCAAGGCTGGGCAGTGTCAGCAGATTGAAGAGAATGTTTGAAAAAGAAATGCTATCATCAGAACCTGCCTTGCAATATCTTACTTTTGTTGTTTCCAATGCAAGAGAGTCTTCTGTTTTCCATCTTATCTGTGGAACACCTTAGAATTTAATTCACATGTCTTTGAGTGGTCCTTTGGAGTTGATTTGATTGGAGTGATGGCAGAGTTTAGAACTGGTGTGGCTTTCTGTATACAGCTTTCTCATTGACTGCTGTTCTGACTGCCAATACCCAGTTGGACAAGTTTCTTTAAGACATCTCTTTCCTTGGAACACATTTGAAGCATACGATGCCAGGGACTAATAGTAATTCATAGATGGAACTACACCAACTTAAAATTGCATTCTATTCATCAAAGGCTTTCTAGATTGCATTTGAGAGATTATAATCAAATCAGTGCAAACTGCCATCTCTGACAGTACAAAGAAATGTAGTTATTTCTTTTGGCAGAACGTTTTCAAGGAAATTGTTGACTTTATGGCTATCATCTGATATAAAAAAAACCTTCACAGATTGGATGATCCACCAGGACAGATTCTGTCATAGTTCTCAATTCTGAAGTTTAGGACAATATGATGTACCAGTTTATTTATTTTATTTCTTTATTTCTTTTCTAGGAGCCAGAGCTTCTTAGATATCAATGGTCTAATCCCAGAAAAATATTCAAGGGATACGTAAGTCCTATAAGATACCATATTTTCGGAGTATAAGATGCACCTTTTTTCCTCAAAAAAGAGGCTGAAAATCTGGGTGCTTCTTATACATCGAATATAGCATTTTTGGCCTCCTGAAACCCCATCCCCTTCACCAAAATGGCTGTGCATAGCATTATGAAGACTTTCAGAGAGCTCTTGGGGGTTGGGAGGGCAGAAATGGGCTGTTTTCTGTCCCCACCCCCACCCCAGCAGCACTTTATAAGCCTCCATAAGGCTATGCATGCAATTTTTTGACAAAAAAACAGCCCGTTTTCATGTAAAACAGGCCATTTCTTGCTCTTCCTCCCCCCCCACCCCTCGGGAACACTCTGCAAGCTCCCCCAAGGCTATTCATGCCTTTTATTTGGAAAAAAACTGAGCCGTTTTTGAAAAAATGAGCCGTTTTTTGGAGGTTTGCAGAGTGCAAAAACTTTTTTTTTCTTTTGGAAAGCTCTTTAACTGATGAGAATTACATTGATCAAGTGCTGTGCCGGCAGAAACAAAGTCTTAAGGTTTGTCAGCTATTTCCTTCTCCAGGACATGGATAAATACACCTGGAAACATCTACCTACCTACCTACCTACCTACCTACTCACTCTCTCTCTACCTATCTACTGTATTTATCTCTCTTTCTATTTCTCTCTATCTGTCTATGTACCTACCTACACACACTCTCTCCCTACCTACCTACTATATTTCTCTCTTTCTCTCTATCCCTCTACCTATCTACCTACCTACTCTCTCTCTCTATCCCCACCTATCTACTGTATTTCTCTCTCTCTGTCCTTCTACCTGCCTACCTACCTACTCTCTCTCCCTATCTATCTACTGTATTTCTCTCTCTCTCTTTCTATTTCTCTCTCTCTATCCTCTACCTAACTACCTACTTACCTACCTACACACACTCCCTCCCTCCCTATCTACTGTATTTCTCTCTCTCTATCCCACTACCTACCTACCTACTCTCTCTCTCCCTACCTATCTACTGTATTTGTCTCTCTCTTTATATTTCTCTCTCTCTATCCCTCTACCTACCGACCTACACACTCTCCATCCCTCCTTCCCTCCCTACTATATTTCTCTCTCTCTCTCTATTTCTCTCTCTCTCTCTACCCCTTTATCTATCTACCTACCTACCTAACTACTCTCTCTACCTACCTACCCATCTACTGTATTTTTCTTTCTTTCTCTCCCTCTAGCTACCTACCTACTTTTTTTAAAAAAAATTGCCTCTTCAAAACCTTGGTGCGTCTTATACTCTGGTGCATCTTATACTCCAAACAATACGATACTTGCATAGAATAGGAATAGGAAACAACATCGGGCAATCTAGAACATGGAATGTAATAGCAAAAGTTAACTATTTCCTGCCACACAGAGAAAAAGTCTGAAAGAGCTTAAATGCATCAAATCCCAACAATATTTGAATACCTGTAATTCTGGTCTATAAAAAAAACTAAAAGTAAAAAAAATTATTTGCCTAGCCAAAAAGTTTTTTTTTAAAGGAGGTAGAAGGCAGGCAAGACATGGAATTCTCAACTACCTGCATCATAATTTTAGCAACAGTCTGATGCTTTGATAAAACAAAACATTTGGTTTCCTTTTTAAAAATGCCTCTTCTTTTCCTTCCAAGTGCCAAAGTTTATAAAAGAAAGATGACATTTGTTAAATTGTACAGTGCACATATTTGAAAGGTTTTAGACAAATGAATTAATGTTTTCTACAATTAAATATGGTTGATGAATACCCTGGGGAAATTTTTCTTATGGCTGTTTTGTAGGACATGGGCTTCAATGAAGTCCTTTGCTACAGCAATAGGAGAACTGCAAAGAGGAAGCAGTGATGGCTACATATCATGCCAGCCTATATTCAATGTTCATCCATGCAGATGTGAGATTAAGATGCAAAGGCTAGACACATTGAGCCTCTAGGTGTGTTCTGCTCTCGCTCTCTCCTGCCCCATCTAGCCAGACCTCCATTCAGGTGTTATTAAAACCAGAAAAGCCCCCTTCCTAAAATCAGTCAGTGGTCTTACAAGCACAATTGTCTGCCCTATGAAGCCTTCATCTTAAATTACACTTGGGCAAACCATTCTGAAAGCTGTGCAACCTGCCAGGAAAAAAGCCACATCTAGCCACACAACATACCACAATGATGTTCTTTGATGAGACAGCATCAGGCAAGAGTTGCTCCTCAGTGATTTTGTTTATTTGTTGGATGGGAGATCATTGTTAAGTGAGGTTATCCAACTTAAATATTCCCCTTACTAGGAATGTATAAGATAATTGGATATGGTAGGATTGTTTTTCTAAATATGTAATACTCTTCACAGCATTAATGAAAAACCAAATGCATTAGAGGGACAATAGGCTTTTTGGGGTCTTAATTTCTTAACTTTTGCTATGAGCCTAAAAACAATGCCAATGTTTGTATCGGTATATACCTCCATGGACATGACATAGTTGTTTGCAGCAACCTCTTTAATACCTAAGTAATACAACCTGTTCCACAGGAAAAATAAACCATGTTACGTATTCATCATGAAATGGGATTGGCCAATATTGAGGGAAGGGAAAGGATGCCTTTAAAAAGAATTCCCTGGAATGGCAACATGTCCATTAGGAAAAGCTCTGAAACTGCAGCAGAAATCCAGTCGAGAAATTAAAATTGCAAGCAAAGCAGACATGCATCCCCATGACAACAGAATGAGAACAAACACCTTCTTGAAAGCAAAGAAGAATAGATGCTTAAAATGAATAGAGCAGAATTAAAAGCAGAAAGAGAATTTCCTGAAGGAGAGTCAGAAGCAAGACAAAAGAAATTTCCCTGGCTGTACAAACTGCAATATTTATTCATTTTTGTTCATTTTTCAGGTTTTGCTGACACAGAAAACCAGAGATCTGATCTGGACATAAAATAGAGTTAATTCAATTTCTTCCTGATCTTTGGCATGATTTCATGGAGATCAGTGTTGGATTCCTACCAGTTCGGACTGGTTTAGCTGAACCGGTAGTGGTTTGGCGGCCTGGGTCACTGAAACCAGGCCTGCCACATCCCCAAACCAGTCTGTCTTGTATTTTGCTTCTGCGCATGCGCAGAGCAATTTTTATTACACTGTGCACGCACGCACAGCACAGCCACGAGCGAACTGGCAGTAGTAACCCATCCCTAATGGAGATGTAGGTACAGGATGGATGGATGGATGGATGGATGGATGGATGGATGGATGGATGGATGGATGGATGGATGGAGAGAGGGAGGGAGAGAGAGAGAGATATGGAAAACACATTTTAAATAATTTTCAGTTATTAGAAGTGGGGGTTTTCTTTTGTCCTGATACTTCTCTTCCCAGCATGGCATGGTTGAGGACAGTGACTTACTCAAATTCATGAATGGGATTAATTATTCAATAAAAACTCAAAGGACATTTACTTTAATTCTTATTATTATAAATCTATGAAACCAAAATCACCAGTCATTTTGTAAACTTCACCAAACATATTTCTGGAGCAGGGCAAGCATTTGAGTTAGAAGAAAGAAAGAAAGAAAGAAAGAAAGAAAGAAAGAAAGAAAGAAAGAAAGAAAGAAAGAAAGAAAGAAAGAAAGAAAGAAAGAAAGAAAGAAAGAAAGAAAGAAAGAAAGAAAGAAATACATACACATACATCTAACATGCTTAATCCCTGAATGACCTAAGATTTTTCTTTTTCTTTTAAATGCAACTTTTTATAAGCTTCTCAGAGAAGCCAATCTTTTCAGAGGTGTTCTGTATTTTTTTTTAAAATGCAATTCGTTAGTAATAGTGTTGCAGCAAATTTATTACCATAATAATAATATGGCAGGTAGGGAACAAAAATGTATTATGGTAGTATCTGAGTCTTCAACAAGAATTCAAATAATGATACAGTAAACACTATTTTTACTTACACAAGTATTTTATTTTATTTACTTGGTTTACAGTTTGATGCTATAAAAATGTAAACTGTCTTTTAAAAATAAGATGTGTTAGGTCAGTTAACAACTGAAAAGCATTCCAGGAAGCCTTAAAGGAATTATTATTTTAGTTGGAAGTGCTTAATGAAAACACCCATGATGGTGGAAGTTGTTTGAATAAATCTGATGATGATGATGATTACAATAGGAGCCCTGAGTAATCCTGAAGAAGTTGCACTTTGTTTTAGTACTTCATGTCAGTTTTGGGTTGTTGTTTTTTAACTTCTGGGGACTGTTTGGACAAATCCTTGCAGTTCAGTGGAACAACTTGCCTCCAGAAGTTGTGAATG
This sequence comes from Rhabdophis nuchalis, assembly GCA_039707465.1. Lineage (NCBI taxonomy): Eukaryota > Metazoa > Chordata > Lepidosauria > Squamata > Natricidae > Rhabdophis > Rhabdophis nuchalis. The sequence continues at coordinate 127,374,454 of CM077643.1, forward strand.
TTCCAACACTGGACATTTTAAAGAAGATATTAGATAGATAACCATTTGTCTGAAGTGGTGTAGGGTTTCCTGCCTAAGCAGGGGTTTGAACTAGAAGATCTCCAAGGTCCCTTCCAACTCTGTTATTCTATTCTGTTCTGTTCTAATCTAGTCTAGTCTTGAAAGAACTCTAGATGCACTGTAAGTGCTCCTTGTAACCAACATAGCATTTAAAAGATGTGCATTCAAAAGTCCCTTCCTCTGCTGTAGCATCAGATCAGGATTATAGCCTTGTGAGATTATTGTATGAACAAAAAACCAGAAAGATTTGCCAATATATGTGCAGAGGAAAGATAGGTGCCTGAACTTGCTAAAGCAGCCAAACCGATTTGTTGGATTAGAAAAAAGACAATATCGAAGTTTATTGGTGACTTAAAACTAGGTAGCTAGGTAGGTAAGTAGGTAGGTCGGCAGGCAGGCAGGCAGGCAGGCAGGCAGGCAGGCAGGCAGGCAGGCAGGCAGGCAGGCAGGCAGGCAGGCAGGCAGACAGACAGATATATATTCAGGATTATAGTCTCGTCCACAGAATTAGTGATATCTGATAGGTGAATACAGTATTTGGATTGCATAAGTAGGTGCAGGATGTTTGGCTTGAATAAAGACTTTTGGCATTGCTGCCTGCAGGCAGCTCAACATTATGTCTTCGCTAGCCTGTCATTTACACGGCTCTTTGCAATAAGAAATTTATGCATACAGCCAGCAGGACTACACCATATATATTTAGGAACAGCTGACACATAAAAACATTAAAATAATTTCTCACACTTCGTGGGCACTGGCAAATCTCCCATATCTATATATTTATATCACTATCTGCTGTTGTGGATGTGACAAGCTGTACCTTTTAATTTATTGCAGCGTCTCACCTGAATAGCACCAAGGACTCAGTGAGCAAACTAAACATCATGACTCACACACTAAATCAAAAATGTCAGCCCTGCTTATTATCTTTTTAGATGTTTCTAATTTTAGGAGCAAACACAGCCTATCTAAAGTATCCTTCAATTCAGAGTTATCTGCAAATGTCTCACCTGCTTGCACTTGTAAGAAAGGAACATTGTTTTGCTGCTTTGATTATCCCCTGCCTGGTTTTGGCCTCGAATGTCTTTTGGAAGGCTAAGCAGAAGCAAAAAGTGCATCAAGCTTTCTTTCCTTGATTCTAGAGCTTGCCAGTGTTTATCACACTTCCTTATCTCCAGTGGTGGGATTCAGCCGGTTCGCACCTATTCGGAAGAACCGGTTGTTAACTTTCTAAGCAGTTCAGAGAACTGGGTGTTGGAAAAAAATCTCCTTTTGTTTTTTTCCCACTTTACAGAGTTAATCCTGTAAGTCAGACACGAAGGAAATATTCTGGCGTTGTTTCTAGCCTCAATCTTTGTTCCCTGCTTACAGAAACTGCCTTTCCTGTTAACCCTTATGACATTGTCACAGCCAAGGCGAAGCGCCCATCGACATGAGTGATGTTGAGTTGGCCACACCCACACAGTCACATGACCACTGAGCCCCGCCTACCCAGTGGGTCATTAGGGCAGAGAACCGGTTGTTAAATTATTTGAATCTCACCACTGTTTATCTCCCAATTCCTCACTTCTCCAATATAATTGCTTACCTCTCTTCTTTGTTCAGACATCTATTCCGACCCTAACTTGGATTTACCTCCCTTGGAAATTTCCAGGCTTTAGTTATCCAAACTTCTGCCCATACAGTTTCTTTCATTCTTAGTACTCTACGAGGTTTTTTCCCCAATATCTTATTTTTATTCTCTACATGTTGTATACTGGGTTGGCATTTAGAATATTCAGAAGCACTGAAGGTAGAAACAGCTTATAGAGTCGAGGTGGCACGGTGGTTAGAGTGCTGTACTGCAAGCTACTTCAGCTGACATCTAGCTGCAGTTCGGCAGTTCAAATCTCACCAGGCTCAAGGTTGACTCAGCCTTCCATCCTTCCGAGGTGAGTAAAATGAGGACCCAGATTGTTGGGGGATATATGCTGACTCTGTAAACCGCTTAGAGAGGGCTGTAAAAGCAGTATGAAGCGGTATATAAATCTAAGTGCTAAGTGCTAAGCTTATGATATTTGTATAGCAATGGGCACAAACTTCATATAGTAACTATGGCTGCGTGCAATGGAATGTAAACATAAAGCTTCTGTTCCTACAACACCAATGATTAAGTCATCCCTTCTGCCATTTGGTTGACCTGCTTTTGTGGAGAAGCAGCACACATAACATTTTTGGTCCTTTCATCCACCACAAAAGGAACTAATGTCGTTTTCCCTGGTATTTTTTCCCTTCCTTTGGAGGAAAAAAAATCAAAATCCATTGTGTTGGTGATTGCAGTTGGCATCACAGTCGAAGCTTGGATGGGGCTGGGTAACCTACATCAAATTCTACCTCTTTTTCACCCCGCATGGCCACAGGGGTACCTGTAACCTGAAATGATCATCAGGATTAAGTGGGTAGAAAAATATTGTTTTGTGGGGCTTCTCTAGGTTTATCTCTACTGTAGATTTCAGAAAGGCATTCCTCTCTTGACAGCATGATCATTGAGGTCCACTTTATTTGCACATCAGATACGTTGCAGCCAAATCTGTCCGGATTCAAGACAGAGTTTGCTAACTTGATGAAGGATAACTTTTATTCTAAACCTGCAGTTGGATTTACAATTACTAAAATAGTTATAGTTATAGTTATATTTTATTAAATTTATATACCGCCCTTCTCCCTTGAGGGACTCAGGGCGGTGAACAGGCATCAATAAAACAACAAAGAACATCAATATATAAAATACTTTAAAATGGCAATTAAATTGGGGGCCTGTTCTAAAATCCAAATAAAACTGCTAAATAAAATCGATTAAAAACAATTAAAAACTACGCCAGGCTGGCCACATGGAATAAATGCGTTTTCAAGGCCCGATGGAAGAGGCATAGGTCAGTGGTCATACGTAGGTCGGGGGGTAGGTCATTCCAGAGGGCAGGAGCTGCCAGAGAAGGCTCTCCCCCTGGGGGTCGCCAGCCGACATTGTTTGGCTGACGGCACCCTGAGGGGGCCCTCTCTGTGGGAGCGAACTGGCTATTGGGAGGCATTTGGTAGCAGGAGGTGGTCTTGCAAGTAGCCAAGTCCCATGCCATGGAGCGCTTTAAAGGTGGTTACTAGCACCTTGAAGCGCACCCGGAAAGCCACAGGCAGCCAGTGCAGTTCGCGCAGGAGAGGTGTCACGTGGGAGCATCTCGAGGCTCCCAGAATCCCTCACGCGGCCGCATTCTGCACTAACTGGAGCCTCCGGGTACACCTCAAGGGCAGCCCCATGTAGAGAGCATTGCAATAGTCCAGGCGGGAGATGACGAGGGCTTGAGTGACCGTGCGTGGAGCGTCGCGATCCAGAAAGGGGCACAACTGGCGAATCAGGTGAACCTGATAAAAAGCCCCCCTGGCCACGGCTGTCATATGATCATCTAATGACAGCCAAGAGTCCAGGAGGACACCCAAGTTGCGAGCCCTCTCTGTGGGGGTCAATGATTCGCCCCCAATGGCCAGAGATGGCACCAACTGGCTGTATCACGATGCTGGAAGCCATAGCCACTCGGTCTTGGACGGGTTGAGTCGAAGCCTGTTTCTCCCCATCCAGACTCGCACGGCCTCCAGACACCGGGACATCACTTCGACGGCATCGTTGGGGTGGTCTGGGGTAGAAATGTACAGCTGGGTGTCATCCGCGTACTGATGGAATTCTACCCCAAAACCACGGATGATCTCACCCAACGGCTTCATATAGATGTTAAACAGGAGGGGTGAGAGGACCGACCCCTGTGGTACCCCACACGTGAGGTACCTCAACGTCGACCTCTGCCCTCCTGCATTGCGACCGGTCGGAGAGGTAGGAGGAGAACCACCGTAAAACAGTGCCCCCCAGCCCCTCAGTTATGTCAATCCATCTTTAATTGAGGTCTCATTAATGAAGTTGTAATCCTGCTTCACAGATTTCCTGGTGGAAGGATGAGATTGTGATTCTATGCTAATTTATCTGGGAACACCAAACCCAACTGAATTTGATGGAGCTTCCTTTAAAATAAAAATCTGTAGAATTGCATAGTCACTGGAGTTGTTTGAAATACTGGCAGTGTTTTAACTCTAAATCAAATTATTTCATTCCTGAATGCCTATTCATTTTAACTACTCAATTTGATTTTAGAGGCTTAAATTAGGGAGCTGTCATTCAGTATTGCTTTATTTACATTTTTTTTTAAAATACCCAATATAGACTGAGTACCATTTGCAAGCCACATATACTATGCTTTTCAAAAGACAATAATTAATGAAAGGTGTGTCTCCTATCAGGGGTGTCTGCAGGAAAATTGATCTCACGGGACTTCAATCCTATGGCCATGGTCTCCATTCATGATTTTTTTTTACCCCAGCTCTGCAGATACCCTAACTTCCATCTCAAAGTTTACCCATCAAAGATTGTGCTTTCTTGGTGCTACATCAAGAACTCAGGGAGAAAAAAAAAATTTTTTTTTTACTCTCCAGATGGCAGCACATTGATTCTTTCACAGTTTTCTCATCTGAGTGTTCTTCCCCAAGACAAAGCCAGACACCTTATAGAGCACAATGCATTCTGTTTTCAGGATTGCGTAATCATGTCTTTTAGCTTCTCTGAAAGCGAATGGACAATCTTTATCCTCCAGAGCTAGCTTAGCCTGTCTGCAAGCTTGCGACTTCATTATATCTCACAGCTGGATAACATGAATACAAAAGGTTCTGTGGCTGAGTGAATGGTGTTCATTGAAGTGAATTGTTATATTGATTACCTTAATATTGGTTCACGGCACTAACTGCAAGGAGAGAGAACTAGAAGGCAGATTATTATTTGCATAGAAACCTTCTGTTGAAGAAATGACTCAACCAAGCCAAGTATCAGCCTCCATAAAATTCACATGGGGGGGGGGGGGAATCCCTACTTGCTTAGTAGATATCATACATTCTGTATATTCTTGTTGCTTAATTTTGAAATCAAAATAGAGAAATAGAGGAGTAATAACCATTTCCCCCCTCTTTCTGGACACTCCGAAGCACTGAACTCTAAAGACTGACACACTATTTGTTCTAAGGCTGGAAAAGATCTTCAGGAATTGAGTCAACTCTTGAGAGTCTTAATACAATACAATACAATACAATAGCAGAGTTGGAAGGGACCTTGTAGGTCTTCTAGTCCAACCCCATGAGTGGGCAGGAGCCTCATACCATTTCAGACAAATGGCTATCTAACATCTTTTTAAAGACTTCCAGGGTTGGGGCATTCACAACTTCTGGAGGCAAGCTGTTCCAGAGGTTAATTGTTCTAACTGTCAGGAAATTTCTCCTTAGTTCTAAGTTGCTTCTCTCCTTGATTAGTTTCCACCCATTGCTTCTTGTCCTGCCCCCAGGTGCCTTGGAGAATAGTTTGACTCCCTCTTCTTTGTGGCAACCCCTGAGATATCGGAACACTGCTATCATGTCTCCCCTGGTCCTTCTCTTCATCAAACTAGACATACCCAGCTCCTGCAACCGTTCTTCATATGTTTTAGTCTCCAGTCCCCTAATCATCTTGGTTGCTCTTCTCTGCACTCTTTCCAGAGTCTCCACGTCTAAAAGCTCTCAATCTGGTACACTTTTATAATTCCAGCCCACATATGAAACTATGATCTAGGAACTGCATTATGTACTTAATCTCCTGACTTCTCCTGAGCCACAGCAGAGAAGAGATAGCATCATTCTATGAGGCATGTTACTAAGGACATCTCTGTTCATCTCTGCACCATTGTAGACCCGATTCGTTTCAGGACCTAGGAATGTTTCTTCCTCTCATGAACATAATGTCTCCTTCCACTATCAGACTAGATTCCATTGCTTGCTTGTCTGGGTCTGGAAATGCAGCAAATTCAGCAAAGGATCGAGGACCACATATGGATATCCAATGCTCTTGGATTTAAGGAAGTTCCTAGGTGGCCACATGACAACAATGGCAAGGAATCCCTTTGCAGATTCTTGGATAATGCATTAGTTGCATTCCCTCTGCTATAGGTGGATTTGGCCTCAGTGACCCATGTTTTAATAATTTCTTATTTAGATTACTGTAACATGCTTAACTATTGCAAGCAAATTATATTATATATATATTATGCATCATGCATTCTACAAATCAGAAGGTAGCATACAGTACTTCATTTGTTACTTTGTTCTTCTCTTTATTGGCAGATCTTAGGCTTGTTGGATCTCCTTGAGTTATTGTTTGCTTGTTTGTTTTAACAGAATAAGATTTCCGTTAGGTTTGTGTTAAATTTCACTGCAAAATTTCCAAATGTCCATCTAGTAAAATGACATCTTCTTTCGGTCAAAGCTTAACCTCTGATGACTTCATACATAAATCCATGTATTTTTCTTGGCAATACGATGCAGCTGATTTTATGCTATTTTCTTTTAGAATAGTTTTTTTGTTTTGCTTCCCAATATAGTCCACAACCCAGGCATTATATTGAAGTCTTCCATCCAATAACTAATAAAATGTAATCCTACTTAGCCATGAAGCCCAAACAAGGTCAGCCAGTTATATTCACTTGCTGAGATTCCAGGTAGGGTTAAGATTGGAGATGGCTTTTATGGCTGCCAGCAATGACATTAATTTCAGCAATTTCTTTTAGTTGTATTTTTTTTACTATTATGAAATATTCTCCTAATCTAAATGTTAATGAAAGTATATTTGGAGTTTGTGCATGAAATGGGGAAGAACCAATATTCTGCAGATCAGTCAGACGCATTGATTAATTGACTGATTGATTAAATGGATTGTGTCCCTTCAAGTCATGTTCAGCTCCTAGAGACTTGCATAGATAGATTTTCTCCATGACAATCTATACCTCACCTGTTCTTTCAAGATTCCCAATGGTGCACTCATCATCACTAAGACCTGCGGTGGCACAGTGATTAGAGTGCAGTACTGTGGGCTAATTCTGCTGACTGCAGGCTGCCTGCAATTTGGTAGATTGAATCTCACCAGGCTCAAGGTTGACTCAGCTTTCCATCCTTCCGAGGTGGGTAAAATGAGAACCCAAATTGTTGGGGGGAAATAGGCTGACTCTGTAAACCACTTATAAAGAGCTGTAAAGCATTGTAAAGTGGTATATAAGTTTAAGAACTATTGCTATTGCTATCACTGTAACAGAGTCCATCAATTTCTTGTCCACCACTGCTGTAGGCATCTGATGAGGTCAACAGTGTTGCTGTTATATTGTAGGTAAACACATTCTATCACTTTGTTCTCTATCATGGTAAAGCCTAAGAATAATTAATAAGCCAGTATTCATCTATGAAGTTCCCATTGCCTGCTATCTATATATGTGCTTAATGTTTGAAATCATTGAGTCAAAGAAATGCATTAAAGAGACGAGGCATGAACACATTCTGTTATGTATGATACCAATACAGATATGGCATAAAAACTAGTGCCAATCATTTGCTATTCATGGCAAATAGATGCCAGTTCTTGTACAAAGAAAGCAGCTGCCCATTGTAAGCAAGTATTGCCATACAATTATGTTCTGTATTATAAAAGCCTCCAATGAAATCCTGAGTGATGATAACACTCATCATGCTATTTCTTAATAAAGGTCACTTAGCTGTAGAGACTGAATAAACAAGGACCATCTGGAAAAATAATTACCCAAACAGCATCTTGATTAAAATCAAGAAGATATTTATGGACAGAATAAAGCAAGCCATGAGCAAATCAACGTAAAATTCATGCTTGGCATGCATAAAGTTCCAACTTTAGGTCCTGGTATGTCATTTTGTGTTGTTTGTCCATCACCATCATCATTGAAGACCTCAGCACCATTTTTAAAATCATATTGAGATTTAGTTGTGGTGTGTACAAAAATGACTGAAGAGATACATTGGGGCACACTATGTTCTCACACATATTGGATAGATATGTTGTTGCACTAAGCTCTGGTCCTATGTAGTGCTTTAGCATTGCACCTTGCTTCATAAGCTTCAAAAGTCCAGCCATAACTTTGTGGATGAGGTCATTCCTGGTAGGGCACCTTTGTTCCAGAATTTTCCAGGTGCTTATGCAACCTCAGGGAGTGAGGTTTAATGTAACCTTTAGTGTGTCTTTGAAATGTGTTTTCTGCCTCTAAGCAAGCATCTTCTAGCAGAGTATTCTCTAAAAAGCAGCTGCTTTTTGTATATGTGCTCATCCAGCAAACGAGTGACATGACCTGCCCATTGGGTCTGTGCTCTCATCATCAGTACTATGGACTGAGGGTAGACATGTTCTAGATAAAATTTCAATGTCTGACCCTTTATCTTGCCACCTGATGCCTAATTTCTTGCAAAGACAAGTCATACAGTCTCCTAAAATGCATGGTCCATTTTAGGAGACTCTGGAGAACAGATTCCCCTCAGTATATGTAAGATTCATTTATGCAGGGGTCTCCAACCTTTGCAACTTTAAGTCTGAAGGACTTCAGCTCCCAGAATTCTCCAGCCAGCAAAGCTGGCTGGAGAAGTCTGGGAGCTGAAGTCCTTCAGACTTAAATTTGCAAAGGTTGGAGACCCCTGATCTATAGTCTAATTTAATACAGTGAAGTTTTTATGCCCAATATTGCTAAGGCATAATAAAGTGCCTTAATGTAATCAAATGTTTTAATTTAGTAGATCTGTGAAGTGCTCTGGATATGATTCATTTCCAAAAAAAAAATACTAGAAACAGAAAAATGCTTATCCATTAATAAATAACTGTTCATTAGCAACAGGGCCACCAAAAATACTGAAGGATTCTTACAATTTAATTTGGAAATGGACTCAAGCCTCACATTTCACAAGCAGTGGAGAGGGGGACGTCAACAACAATAACAACTGTTAGTTGTAAAAATCATTTACACTGTTTCAGAGCTACTAACCTTCTAATACCGATTAGTAACTGATAATGAAATGAGATTGAAATGGATCCCAGTTTTCACTAAAGTCTTCCATGTGTCACAAAATGCCTTCCACTTTCAGGTTTCCTAATTTCTGCATTTTTTTTTTCTAACTCAGTTTCAATGAGAGAACACATGTTTTGCAACTGGAAGACAAGAAGTTGGAGAAACATGCTAAAGAATAGAAAGCAATTCTGTTCAAGCAATTCTGTGTTCGCATTAATTAGAAATAGAGAGTCTATTGCACGGGACCTAGTTATCTGCGGGATCGCATCCTACCCCACACATCCCTTCAGCTGATTCGCTCCCACAGAGAGGGACTTCTCCGGGTGCCGTCCACTAGGCAATGCCAGCGGGTGACGCCCAGGGGAAGGGCCTTCTCTGTGGCGGGACCTACCCTCTGGAACAACCTACCCCCCCGAACTTAGATCTATCACGGACCTCCGCTCCTTCCGCCAGCAACTAAAAACCTACCTTTTCCAACAGGCTGGCCTGGCCTAACCTACTGTACCTAGCCTTAGTTTTAGTAGATAAATTTGTATATTGGGTTTTACGGATTAGTTTTAATGGGGAGATTTTAGCACAGGGTGTTAATTTAATATAGTTTTAAGTATTTATGTATTTATTTGTGATATATTGTGTTTTTATATTTCCTGTGCACCGCCCTGAGTCCCTTCGGGGAGAGGGGGCGGTTAGTAAGTCGAATTAAAGTAAAGTAAAGTAGAGTAGTTTTGAAGGGTGACTAAATGAACACAGAAGCATATCTAACAAAGAAAAGGAAGTGGGGAGGAAAATAATGTAAATAATAAAAATAGGAAGGGAGTAATCTCAATAGATCTTTCTTTGACAATCTGAACAAAACTTGACTGAACGTAAACAATTCTAGAGCATTATTTCTAGAAGTCTTTCCACTTCCTTAACAGAAGTGACCATAATATATTTTTCCTGGTAGTGGTAAAGGACCATCCCAATGACAGGAAGAGCTATATTGTTAGGGGTATCTATTCCCAGAAGTGTCACCTGTGATGGTCAAGTCAGAGATGAGGGATTAAACTAAATATGATCCACTGGAGAACTCATTTTAGTATTCTGTCAAAGAAAGCCAAATAGACATTCATAACCAAAACAATGTGGACATGATACTGAAAAATAAGTCAGCCAGGTTGAAAGGTATGAGCTACTGAGGGAAAATAAAAGAGGACAAATATCAATAAGCACTGGTGCTTATGACATGGGTGAATTAATGCTGAAAGGATGTCCAGCTGCTAAAGTGGCCAGAGTTAAAAGAAAACTTCAGTGTTGCAAAGGGATTCTTAACATTGGAGCCATGAATCAAGGATATGTCAAGTTTGAACATTAATATTCTGTGTATGAGCAAACTGAAATGGATGGAATGAGTCACTTCATATCAAAGGAGCATCAGATCTCCTTCTGTGGACAAAAAAATAATAATAAAAGAAATGGAGCCACCATCTTTATTAAGAAAAGGCCAACAAATATTTATGGGAATCCAAGAATATGTTTCAACTACAAAATCAGAATATATAATTTGCAACACTTTGCACAACACCCCCCCCCCCAAAAAACCCCATCATAAATATTGAAATGCTATAGTCGGAAGTAAAAAAAATATTGGAACAATGAAAAAATGGGCTCAGTGTATAAAAGAAAACTGGAGATAGATTAATAATATTCGGCCAAGGAAATTTTGATGTTGTGACCAATGTCTCCTTCCAACCACCTAAACAATGATTCTTCATATGAACATCACTGGATAAACAATGTCAAAATCATTGTTGGAAAATTTCTATTTGGTCACCAAAAACAGTGCTTCTCATGATTGAGGCTGAGCCCATGAACTGTATCTTGCAAAATTACAACATAAAAAGAAAACAGATAAAATATTCAGATCCAGTTATCACTTCAGTAACATGATGGAGACAAAGAATAATTTACAGGATTCAATCTGATAAAGAGAGCTCTTCAAAAACTCTAAAATTTCTGACATCATCATACAAAGACCTGCAAATAAAAATAGAACCTCTCAGGCAAAAAAAATGTACCAATAGTAATGTAAAAAAAAAAAATCTGTCCAATTAAATATCCAGTTCCAGAAAAGAGCGAGAAGGCGGAAGGAATTATATTTAAAGAACCTGAGGATGGCAATTGAATGGAAGGACAAGTGAATTACAGAAACAAAAGAAACTCCGTTCATTCAAAGAGGGGTACAATAAAAGGTCTACTGGAGAAAGAAGGTATAAAGAAAAGATAATGAGACAAATTATACAAAACAACTTCCCTAAATCAATGATACGTATCCAGACTTGATAATTGAACAAACATTCTGAAAAGTGAAGTGTAATGAACTCTAGATTTAGATTTTTTAGATTTTATTCAATTTGTATCCCCCCTTCTCCAAAAGGACCCAGGGCGGCGCACAGGAATTTAAAATAACATACAAAAGTAATACAAAATACACAAATTTAAAAACCTATTAAATAACAAAAACCTGCGCTAAAACCAATTAAAATTCCCATTTTAAAACTATCTAATACTAGTCACAGCGGAGGCTATGTTAGGCCGAATTGATGAAACAGGTGTGTTTTCAGACACTGGCGGAAGAGGCGGAGGTCGGTGATGGTACGGAGTTCAGGGGGTAGGTCGTTCCACAGGGCAGGGCCCGCCACAGAGAAGGCCTTTCCCCTGGGTGTCGCCAGCCGGCATTGTCCGGCCGACAGCACCCGGAGAAGGCCCTCTCTGTGGGAGCGTATCGGTCTAAGGGATGTATGGGGCAGGAGACGGTCTCGCAAGTAACTAGGTCCCGAGCCATGGAGTGCTTTGAAGATGGTCGTCAAGACCTTGAAGCGCACCCGAAAGACCACAGGAAGCCAGTGCAGCTGGCGCAAGATCAGTGTTATGTGGGAGCATCTAGAGGCTCCCGTAATCACCCGCGCGGCCACATTCTACACTAACTGTAGCTTTCGAGTGCACCTCAAGGGAAGCCCCATGTAGAGAGCATTGCAGTAGTCAAGTCGGGATGTCAAGTCGGGATGTCACGAGGGCCTGAGTGACTGTGCGAAGGGCAGCCCGGTCCAGTAAGGGGCGCAATTGGCGCATCAGGCGTACCTGATGAAACGCCCCCTGGCCACGGCCGCCACATGGTCTTCCATGGACAGCCGGGAATCCAGGAGGACACCCAAATTGCGCGCCCTCTCCACGGGGGCCGGTGTTTCGCCCCCAATGGCCGGAGTTGGAGTAATCTGGCTGAACCAGGGTGCCAGAAACCACAGCCACTCAGTCTTGGATGGGTTGAGCTAGGCAATATTGCTAAATATTGCTCTAGGCAATATTGCTAAATGATATTGTAGGAATTAATGTAATATTAGCATCTCCAAAATCTTAAAAGATGTTGTGGTTTGTCAGCAGGTTTAGTAAAAAAAAAAAAAATTACTCCATTCAATTGTATTTAAATCTAGGAAACTGTTGAACAAGTTCCTGCAGTTTTCTTGGCAAGATTTTTCAAAAATGTTTTGTTATTGCCTCCTTTCTAAGGCTAAGAGAGAGTGACTGGCAATGATCACCCACCTGGCTTCATGCCTAAGGTGGAAATGGAGCGAATGGTCTCCCGTTCCTTACTTGATGCCTTAATCAAACTGGTTCTGTGCAGAATGAAGACGTCCGCAGCATTCTGAGCTGCTGCACAAATGCTTCTCCCATAAGGAATGCGGTAGGGACTTTTTCCCTCCTCTATCCACAGTGCCTAGTTTGAAATCATTTTTTTTTCTTTTCCTGATTTTTTTTCAATCTCCAACTTGGTCCTGCTCCATTGTTTTTGGGCAGTTTATCTGCTGTTGGTAGGTAGACGGGAAGAGTCCCAATCTCTTTATCAAAAAATGCTAACACTTACCCCCCAAATTACCCTCTTTAAGGACATTCCATCCAATCAACAGTGGGTTTCACTTATTTTTACCACTGGTTCTCCCCACACACGCAACTTCCCTGTATGCACCTACAGGCCTTCCCTGTATGCACCTTCCACACATGCACCTGACCTCAAAAACGTGACTAAATAGGATGGTTGAATGCTGGGGTGGGTGGGTGAGCCCACCCACGATCTCTGCTAGCAGTTCACCTGAACTGGTCCGAACCGGCTGAATACCACCTCTGCATCCAATATATTTATGCCTATATCAGAACACTCCTGCTGATCCAAATAAACAAGGCAAAAAGAAAGGACAGCATTTGCTGCCCTTCCTTTCTGCATGTTTTGCCCTCAGCTCCTGGCCTGGGAAGACCATCAGTGAGCGGGAGGCATTTGGTTCCCTCAGAGGTCACCAGCTGCTCCGCAGTCATCCCCATCTCTGGGTCTTTGGGACGCATCTTTGAAAAACATAAAGCAGGGTGCTACAACTCGTGAGTTGCCAAATGTTCCTTAATGAGGACCATTGTGAGGATCCCAAAGAAAGGTCAGCAGAAGATGAGGCATTGTCATTACTTGCTCTTTCAATCAGAAGGTGATAGGAGAGAGACAGTGAGATGCTTCCTTGACAAGGGAAGTGAGAGCCTCGCTTTTCGCTTCTCCTAAAATAGCCCAATTGAACTATCTGCATTACAATTTGCTGCCAGCTGTAATTGGAGATTATGCATGCATATCAGCTCTCCTTTCAAAACATTACATTTTGCATTATTTATCCAGGGAAGCAAAATCTTCCCTGCTTGCCTATAGCTGGTTTTGAAAATCTGATACTAAAATCCGTGTTAGAGCTTGATTTTTAAAAGAAGTGACAGCAAGTGGCCCTACTGGTATCAGAGCCTTTTGGCAAATGTCCCCAGCACCTCACTTTGTAGAAAAAGACATCCATTGCTTTGGGATGTTTTAATGAAAATGATAGTTTAACCGTAGACAGAATCATATCTGTTATATAATCTGCCACCGGTTAATCGTGTTTTGGCCATAAAGATCAAAGAAGGTGACCCTGAACGGGACGTTGTGGAGAGAATCCACTGTGAGGTTAAGAAATAAAGGGTTGAGATCATTTTGAAAAATCTATTTGTAACCCAAGGACATAGGTGAGCACAAGAAGTTTTGACCAAAGGTTGGTTTTAAATATGTGGCACCTGCGTTCACATTTATTCACTTACATTTCCAACTACACCACGCAATCACATTATCTCAGACCTGTTCATTTTTCAACAGTTGTCTCTGCACAAAATATCAACTCTCGCATATTCAAGCACCAACTGACTTCAGACCCAACCAATGCAGTCTTTAGATTAGGTGCTAGGCATCTATGGAACTGGAAGTCAACAGAAAGGTTTCTTAGGCTCCTCAGGTTTATCACCATATGCAAGATTTCTATTTGTGCTGAAGAACCAGATGAACAAAATGAACAAAAAGCAGTGAACAAAAAGATTGATCGGTAGCTACTGCTTGCTTTTGCTTATATTAATGCCAGGCCTTAACTCTCATGAGAGCAGCTGAATAGAAAGGAGGGAAGGCAATGCATTTGAACAGAAATAGTAAAAGTAGTAAGCGGACGCAGTGGCTCAGTGGCTAAGAGGCTGAGCTTGTCGATCAGCCGGGCAATGCCGGTTGGCGACCCCCAGGGGAAGGGCCTTCTCTGTGGCGGGCCCAGCCCTCTGGAACGAACTACCTCCCGAACTCCGAGTCATTTCTGACCTCCGCCTGTTCCGCCAGCACCTAAAAACGCACTTTTTTCATCTAGCTGGCCTGGCATGAACTACCTGACTTTGAACTGGCTTTTAGTGATAAATGTTTTAATTTTGGGTGTTTTAATGAGGTTTTAGCGCAGGATGGGGTTTAATATAGTTTTAATAGGTTTTGTATTTTGTATATTTGTATATCTATGTTTTTAAATTTCCTGTGCACCGCCCCGGGTCCCTTGGTGGGAGATGGGCGCGGGATATAAATACGAAAATTATTTTAGTTTAGTTTAGTTTTAGTTTTATTCGATTTGTATCCCGCCCTTCTCCAAAAGGACCCAGAAAATAAAAATAAATAAAAATAAATAAATAAAGAAGGTCAGCAGTTCAGCAGTTCGAATCCCTAGCACTGTTACAGAGTGAATTCCCGTTACTTGTCCCAGCTTCTGCCAACCTAGCAGTTTGAAAGCAAGTAAAAAATGGAAGTAGAAAAATAGGGACCACCTTTGGTGGGAAGGTAACAATGTTCTCTACGCCTTCAGCATTTAGTCATGCTGGCCACATGACCATGGAGACGGCTTCAGACAGCACTGGCTCCTTGGCTGAGAAACAACCCCCCCCCCCCCGAGCTAGAAATGACTAGCACGCATGTGCGGGAGAACCTTTACTTTAGTATAGGTAGTAGTAACTTTGAAGGCCATAATCTGTAATGTTATCATTGATGTTGGCATTACTGTTTTGTGCAGCATAAATTAACATTATTGTAAAGGTTCCCTGGTTCTCTGAACGCCCCAATTTAAAAAGGGCCCAATGTGAGGCTTCCCTCATATGATATCCACTTGAGGGTTTATTTACAAAGAAAGACAGGAAATTCTCACAGACACTTTAGTCATCTTCTTGTTGTTGTTATTGTTCAGTCTCTAAGTCGTGTCCCACACTTCGTGATCCCATAGACCAATTAGTCATTTTGCTACTAAGTATAGAATCAACATGCTCCACCCAGGAGTATTTCTCAGCAATTCTCTCTTCCTTTGAAACAAATTTTTGAAGCAAATAAATTTTCTGAAGTAAAACAGTTGGAAGAGAACCTGAAAGAAACAAATGGCAAAGAAAAGATCTGCTAGCATTCGCAAACATATTTTCACGTTTATGTAAATCTTGAGTACCTTTCAGTGTTTTATACAGAAGTACTGGCAGATAGCACATTGATGGCAGAAAATGGCTTGCTACAGAACTCTAAAATGAAGAGAATGGTGTCAAGTCCTTTTCCTCTACACTTAATTACCCATGACTGTGCAATTCTACAAGAACTCACAGTTGATAGCTAGAAAAGATGCAAAAACTTTTGAATATAGCGATCTCCAATACTGATATTTAATCATTGGTGACATTCAATGAACTTGCCTTGGTGACCATAGCAACTACATGCCAACTAGCTTTCACAATGGGTCAACTTAGGAGGGGAGGGAAGCGAAGCCTTTGTCAGCCACAACATCTTATGACCAGCACACTAGGCAAATAATATTCTTTGTAACAACAGAATATCTTGCCATGACAACTCTTCTCTTATTACTGTCTATGCGTTAGCTCAGTGTTTCTCAACCTGTGGGTCAGGACCACTTTGGGGGTCGAACGACCCTTTCACAGGGGTCACCTAAGACCATCGGAAAACACATATTTTCGATGGTCTTAGGAACCGAGACACCAATTTTATGGTTGGGGGTCACCACAACATGAGGAACTGTATTAAAGGGTCACGGCAAGGGAAGGTTGAGAACCACTGCATTAGCTGATCAGGAAGCATCAGAGATATGGAATTTGCATGATTAGTTAAGCCTGAATAATTATTTATCCTATTTGGAAAACTTTGGCTCTATGTTGGTTTTTATCTATGATACTATATAAACACGATCTTTTCTGAAGCAGAAGAATAAAGATGATGATGATATTGTTCAACTATGTGAATTTTGAAATGATGATGTTCTGACTCATAAGTATAAAATTAGCATATATCTTTTGGGGGGGGGAATGTACATACGGGCAGTTGTCTTATATCCCTTTAGTTCCATTCCTCAGAAGTGTCATTGCTATAGGAATTAAACCTACCACACAGCTGTGCTTTTGAATCTTTCCACAAATGTCATAGTGGCCTTCTTCTGTTTTATTTCATTGCTTCCTGACTAGCTTTCCAATTAATTGTTACAAGTTTTAGTTGATGCTCATTCTTAAAGCTCTCAGTTTATTTCATATTCATGTAAAAGAGCAACTCTATGCTATATAAGGTGGAATAGTGATGTATTCCAGTGGTGTCTGATAGTGCTGTTAAACTCAGAGAAAAAGGTGTTTTGGTGTGCATGGCAAAGAGTAGAGTAGCTGCACAACTCTAGGAAGCTGCATTTTAAGATGTTACAGACAGATGTTTTGAGCGCACTCCTATATGCTCTGAAACATCTTCTTACTTTCATAGCTGCATCTCTGTGAAGCCCTTCGGTCTAGCAAGAGTCAGTGAGGATAGGAACAAGGACTGCTTCTCAAAATCTTACACATTTGGATGTCACAATAAATACAAATGCCCAGTGTCGACTGCTTGATTGCTCCCACTTGGCTCCTTCGGCTCATTTCATATTAAATGGGAACCAGAATGGCTCATGGAGTCATAGGCCATATTTCATTTCCTGGTTTGTGGTCCTGCTGTGTTACAGAACAAGCAATCCAAAGTTACTGGTTCACACACTAAACAAATCATAGATAGAAACAGCCTGAGTCTAGATTAAGCATACAGTACTTTCATTCATCATAAGCCTATGATGTTTTAGTACAATCTCTGATTCTTTTGAGGGGGGTGGGGGAAGGAATTGATATATAGTTGAACTGACAATTAAACTTTAACTCAGCATATTTGCGTTTCACCTTTTAAGATATCTATATCTGGATCATTAATTCTCATTTCCGAGACTATAACTTGGTAGGCATGCCTAAGGCATTCTTGTAATGCATATGAATAAACCTATCTTCCTATTTTTACCTTAATATGGCATTCTCACACAAGTGGTAGCAGCACTGGAGTGAAATAGAAGCAATACTCTTCTTGTAACGAATGGTTACATTGAAAATGACAGACGTAAAAAAAAATCAATATTTATTTTAAATTTGGGTGTCCTTGACAGAATGTTATCACCTTCAGGTGCAATAACCTGAATAGAGCAAGTGATTTCTGAATACAGTCATGATGGTGCACTATTTGGGTGAGTAACTATCTAAAAGCATGGTGTTTTCATCCCAAAAAGCACTTAAGTCTTTTCCAACTTCAGAGATCAGAAAAATGGGAAGAATGAAAACAACCAGCATATAATTGGAGATATTCTTAATAAATGCCTATTCATGAACTTTAAATAGTTATTTAAGTGGTCACCTGACATTTGTGTAAGTTTCAAGTGTTGTACAGTAATAAATTATGCATTCCTGAGTTTCTGTTTATAAAAAACCCTGTGACTTTGGCTGGATGTTTTAGCTGAGTTTCCTGGAACGAGGGCTTTGCAGTATCAGGGCTTCATGTCAGCACTAGGTCATGTGTACGAAACAGCATAAGTGCCGGGGGGGGAGGGGGGAGAGAGAATGGAATGAACAACTAGGGCCGTGATGGCGGACTTATGGCACGGGTGCCACAGGTGGCACGCAGAACCATTTCTTAGGGCATGCGAGGCGTTGCCCTGTCAGCTGCAGCGCGGCATGTGTTAGCTGATTTAGGCCTTCTTTTGAGGCCGTTTTTCGCCCTCTGGAGGCTTCAGGGAAGGTCCTGAAGCTTCTGGAGGTTTAGGTTTTTTTAGGTTTTATTGGTTTTTTATACCGCCCTACTCCCGAAGGACTCAGAGTGGTGTACAGCCAGAATAAAACAAATATATAAATGTTTAAAAAGTTTTAAAAGACATATTAAACAATTTGGCCTAACAATGAAAAAACCCAACCAACCCTGATTAAAATTAATAAAAAATTATAATTTAAAAATCATTTTTATGCCAGCCCGGCTTGTTGGAAAAAAAAGGTTTTGAGAGCACGGCGGAAGGTGCGTAAGTCAGGGATAGTTCTTAATTCAGGGGGCAATTCTTTCCAGAGGACAGGTGCTCCCAAGGAGAAGGCTCTCCCCCTGGGTGTCGCCAGTCAACATTGTCTAGCCGACAGCACCATAAGGAGACCCTCTCTATGGGAACGTACTGGCCGGTGGGAGGCTCTTGGTGGCAGAAGGCAATATCATAAGTAGGAGGTGGGGGGGAAGCTGTTTTCACCCTCCCCAGGCTCCTAGAAAGCCTCTGGAGCCTGAGGAGGGTGAAAAAAGTGTGCCAAAAGCAGGGGGTCACGCACATAGCATTATGGGTGTGGCACGCCCATGCACGACCCCCCTGCACTCCCCCCGCTTTTGGCACACGAGCCAAAGAAGGTTTGCTATCACTGAACTAGGTTTTTAAGCATGTGAAGTACTACATTCCTGATGTTACAACATTAAACAATACAATATTTAATTTAAAGTATACAAGCAGCTCTGTTCAAAAGAAAAAACAAAAAAATGTATGAAAACATCCAATTTGAAATGCCAGGATGTTTTCACTACTTTCTTACAGCATAAAGGCAATTCAGAGAGTGCAGTGTCTCCCCATTTTCACTGGAGGTTTCTTCAGCTATTCTGTAAATTAGACTATAGATATGGATATGGATAGAGAGGATAGATGTAGTGATAGAGACTGAGACAGAAATAGATACACATACACACACACACACCATAAAGCATTCAGCACCTTGTTCCAAACAAATTTTGCAAATCTCCAGATCTTCCCTCTATCCTGAAAACTTTGATTATGATATCTGGTATCATTTAATTATTATCAGACTTTTCTTCTAGTTATACCTATGATTACCACCTCACCTTTTTTTTTAATTGCCTACCTTCTTATTCATTGCTGCATTTCTTTTATTTGAATTTATGACCTGTTTTGCTTTTAATGCTGATATTCAAGGAGGCTTGCAACAAATGAAATGTTCTGATCTCCAAGCTAAAACATGACTTAAAATAATGCAACTTTTAATATCTTTTTTCCCTTCGGTGCTAAAAATTACTAACTATGGTAGCATCAGCTGTCATGAGATACAATGATAAACATTGGGAATTTTCCGTTATATTAAAGGAACAATTGGCCTCGCTCTTTTCACTGATGTCATCTAAATATACCATGCCATACCAT
Organism: Rhabdophis nuchalis; assembly: GCA_039707465.1. Classification (NCBI taxonomy): domain Eukaryota; kingdom Metazoa; phylum Chordata; class Lepidosauria; order Squamata; family Natricidae; genus Rhabdophis; species Rhabdophis nuchalis. Next base: position 127,394,354 of record CM077643.1, read on the forward strand.
ATATTTTGGCCAAACACTTTCCTGCATTTAACGTAATGCCTCTTTTTTTATGATTCTAGAATGTTAAGTGGCCGAAACAACGCCCGCTTTTCTCTTTGAAGCAAAATGCAAACATGTTAATATGTTTTTTAAAAGCGAAATCTCAAAACAAATTCTATACAAAAAAATGAGACAAAAATTCCCAAAATGATTCCTGAATTGTATGTGAGCCTTCTCTTCCCTCATAAATTTACTAGACCAGGACCTGGTTACTTTATTAGATGAATACCAGAAGTGGTATTCAGCAGGTTCTGACCAGTTCTGGAGAACTGGTAGCGAGAATTTTGAGTAATTTGGAGAACCGGGAAACACCACCTATAACTGGCCCCTCCCCCATCTATTCTCTGCCTCCCGAGTACAAGCTGGTCAGGAGAAAATGGGGATTTTGTAGTAAACTTCCCCTGGAGTCCAGAGGGAATGGAGATTTTACAGTATCCTTCTCCTGCCATGCCCACCAAGCCACGCCCACAGAACCGGTAGTAAAAAAAATTAATCCCACCACTGATGAGTACCTAGAATCTGTATTTAGGTGTTTGTGCCAGCCTTATTTTCTTTAATGAGTAACAAATGGATCTCTGTATGCTTGGTGATCTTTCTATCCTTCCCAAAGAAACTTAATCCTCTAACTATTTTTTTCTTCTTCTTTTTCTTTTTACAGTACATCGCATTTGCTTCCCTCTTCTTCATTCTGGTTTCCATCACTACCTTTTGCCTTGAGACCCACGAGAGATTTAATCCTATCGTTAACAAGACAGAGAAGGAAATTGTTGGCAACGATACCCAGGTGCGGGTCTATCAGGAGACTGAGACGGAGGCTTTCCTGACCTACATTGAAGGGGTCTGCGTGATTTGGTTTACTTTTGAGTTTCTGATGAGGGTCATTTTCTGCCCCAACAAGATGGAATTTATCAAAAACACCTTGAATATCATTGACTTTGTGGCCATTCTCCCTTTTTACCTGGAGGTTGGACTCAGTGGCCTGTCTTCCAAAGCCGCTAAGGACGTCTTGGGCTTCTTGAGGGTGGTCCGGTTTGTGCGGATTCTGCGAATTTTCAAGCTGACTCGCCATTTCGTAGGACTGCGGGTTTTGGGTCATACTCTCCGTGCCAGCACAAACGAATTCTTGCTGCTCATCATCTTCTTGGCACTGGGCGTCTTAATCTTTGCCACAATGATCTACTACGCTGAGAGAATAGGTGCTAAACCCAATGACCCTAGTGCCAGCGAACACACACATTTTAAAAATATCCCCATTGGCTTCTGGTGGGCTGTTGTCACCATGACTACCCTGGGCTACGGAGACATGTATCCTCAGACTTGGTCAGGCATGCTGGTGGGGGCCCTCTGTGCTCTCGCAGGCGTGCTGACCATTGCTATGCCTGTACCCGTCATTGTGAACAATTTTGGAATGTATTACTCCTTAGCTATGGCTAAGCAGAAGCTACCAAAGAAAAAAAAGAAGCATATCCCGCGGCCGCCCCAGCTGGGATCCCCCAATTATTGTAAATCTGTCATAAACTCTCCACACCACAGTACTCAGAGCGACACATGCCCACTCGCCCAAGAAGAAATGTTAGAAATTAACAGAGCAGGTAGGAAACCTCTTAGAGGAATGTCCATCTGACTTTTAATCTCCATCCTTTCTAGAGCTTGAAAGATTCAGTCAGACTGCATTCTTAGCCCAATGGATAGCACGTTATCCCATTATTGTCCCACTGCCACAAATGGAATCATGTGTGGGACGTACAGGTTGCAGGGACAGGTGACAAACAGGAGAAGCTGATGAACAAAATTTAGCACTTGCACAGGTTTGTTAGGAGCCCTCCGATCAGTCCTGTTTAACGGGATACTTAAAGGCTCTGAAGGAATAACTAGATTGAGGAATATTTTCAGAGTTCTATCATTTTTACTGACAGACTACATTTTTTTATTTCAAGATGGTTCGCAAAGATTGTCTGCTGCCTAGCATATTAGCAGTCAAGGGCACAGCTTTTGGCCCAAAAAGAAAACACAAACATAACACTACATGTTCCCCCTAGCTAGCTACTTTCCTTTTATACTTAGCTTTCTAAAGTTGCAGAAAACCATGGATTTGGGGGATTAGAAGAACAAAGCAAACAGTAACTTACATCTACATGCAAATCCATAAGAAAAACACTTCCCCCCCCCAAGTGGTTTGCTTATTTACTTATTAGAACGGCAGCTTAGATTTCTTAAAAGCATGTGATGAGGTTCAGAAAGGAACAAAGCTAAACGTAAGGATTTTATTCTGTGGCAGGCAATTCCAACTCAGTAGGATCATACAGAAGCTTAGCATTTAGCATTCAAAACACAAGGCTCATCAATGCTTTCTCGTGAAAACTTAGTCTACAATCAACAGCTTCTGCAACCATCTACTATTGAAAGGCTGATGGAAAAAGGGGAGCATGGTGGCCATTGGGGGCAGATTTCTTCTGAAGAGCCTTGAGCGATAATCTCACAGGGTATCTTTTTTTTAAAAAAACATAGAGATAAATGAAAGCAATAAGAAAATAATTCCATTCGGACGAAACTATTTTTCACATTGGTTCAACATAGAGGTTGGGGAATAAAAATACTAGTCATCATGGAATATGTTATAATATCCCATGGCTAGTGGTCAATTATGGGACTATCTCAGTTTTATGAGACTCCTCAAAGAGCACACAAACATACAGGGCTTTGATCTGATTAGTTCAACCCCATAATCTACCTCTATCCATGGAATATCATTGACCTATTTTGTGGAAAAAAATGTAATTTCAAGACAAACAGACACCAATTATTTTGGCTGGTGAAATCAATGTAAGTTGCAAGCCATGTGCAATATTCAGCCTAAGTGTTGGGGGTGGGACATTTCTGATTGGTACATATTGAGAAAAAAAATCATCATTTATACAGCAGTCCATGCTAAACTTTAGGGGTAAGAATATGTTTAAAAGGATGAGCTTATGATGGTCTTGCAGTACCATTTATTTGTTTACTTTTGTGGAAAATCTAATTTATTGCTCCATGCGGTGAGGACTCTTCTCTTTCCATCTCATAGCCATGCATGCGGATGCTATCGAAAGAACACAAAAGAAGTATAATTTTCCTTTGTGTGTGTGGCTTCACCGGTGCCAAATGCTAATTTCTAAGAGATGACAAAGAGATAGTACAACTTTTCAGTTATTTCGTTGTGGAACTTGAAAATCCATCCAGATGGGTAAAGTTTTCATTTTTGCCTCTGTTCTTTCCTGTGGATTTTTTTTTAATCCTTTAATTTAATTTGAAGACTTCCATTGCTCCAGGCTGGCCACAATCCATGCAAATGACTGCCTCTTTACTATTTTACCCTTTGCACATACCTACGCATTCTTCTCAGGTTGCAAATGTTTATCACAAAGTCATCACCAAGAATAATGCAACTTCTTCATGAGTAAAGAAGTACATGTATGATTCTATAACACAGGGACGATAAAACAATGCTTATGAAGCAGTATGCTGCATACTTCCAATTGCTGAACAATGTCCCTGCTTATTGGGTGCCTGTAATCCAGAGAACCAATTGGTTTTCATGAAGGCTCTAAAATCATATGTGACCCTTGTGTGTAAAAAAAAATATGTGGCCACCTGTTATCATTGGCCAACAAATGTGGCCATCTGTTATCATTGGTCTATTTCTTCTCACATGTGGAATTATGTGCAGTATGAAGTGAACTGTACTGTATATGATATAAGCCAAGCAGCTCTTTTGTACTGGTTATGACTGGGCTAGCACTTCTATGCAGCCCAGTTCATCTTAGGAGATCAACAAATGGTTCTACACATGAAAAGGGTTATGTGCAGAAAACAATTGGCCAGCTTGCATGCATGAGCCTTAAAGTCAACAGTTTGTTTGTGCTTTTCATCAGCTCCAAGAGCCCATTTGTAATTTGTTTAATAGAGTTGGATCATAGTACCTGGTTGTTTATTCAATACAATAGAAGCAAATGTTTAATACTTAATTGGCAGGGAAGGCATTAAGGAGTTGAGGAGGCGTCTGTCATATCCAGAATAAAGAGATCTGGAGATTCCAAGGTGATAAAATAAATCCTATTCCCTGTATACGAATGCCATCAAAAGTTACACTTCTAAGTATCAGCCACAGATATCCCAATCCTAGAAATGAAAAGCAACCAAAGAGAATCACAACCAACACCCAATTATCAGTGGATGTTGACCTATGAAATATATAACATCTATGAATGACTGTAGATGCCCACGTTATCCTGGGTTTCTCATTTTCATATCTGAAGAAACATGCTTTCTTTACAATTTTGTTATAATTCCTACATGTAGTGATCAGCTACTACTTTGTTGTATAGAACACAAGGACGTAAGCTGCTTCAGATGCAGATTTAATGAATGTTCTGTGCACCTTGCAATAAGATATTGATCAGCGGTTGTCAGTTTCTGGTGCAGTAGGAAATTTTAAAATTAGAGTATTCTACTCTCAATGTATTAAAATATCCCAAATTTTATTTGGATGTCCCTCTAATGACTGCCGCTAGTAGTAGCACTAGTAACACTAGTCAATTCCAGTGCAAAAATATTCCTTCATGTTTGCACAAGTCTCTGTTTTCTCCAGCTTTTACAGTCCATATTAAGGAAGAGGCAGATGTTTTTTTCTAAAGAGTTTTGAAATGATTAAAAGGCTACTGAAAAGAGTAAAATGGATGCATTTGTGCATCAGAAATCAAGCTGTCAACAGCCTAAGAGAAATATTTGATGTTCTTCCTGTGCTTGGTGCAACTTTCCAGTGTTTAGAAGTAAGGAACCTGTTCTAGGCTACCAGATGAGCTGAAACAAGTGAGCTCAAGCCAAGTCTAACCAATGTAGTAAAGGTACGATAGAGGATAATATGTCTGTTTGTTGACTAAGGTGATATGAGCCTAAGTACCATACCATTTCATTTAGAATGGTCTAGCTGTCTCTGGAGGATTCATTAGAACCCACATAACCGGCTTCATTATAGAATTGCACTATCTACCTCATAATGGATAGTTTACTTCAATAGAACTGTTTTGCCTTATTGAAGGAAAAAGTGATTCCTGATCTTAGTTGCACAGAAGCAAAATTATTAAGCCAACGAGGTATATTTGAATGCAGTAAAAGTCAGGCAAGATGTTGTGTTTGGTGAGCATATTTGCAGTTTTCAGCGCTTGGCATGAGCACTTTCGCAAAATGGCTGCCAAAAAAGCACTCACCTACTCACATTCATTGATATGTTCCGTCACAAAACACCCCCATGTATCTAATGGCAGGTTAGTGATGGTGCTTCCTGCCATCCCCTCTAATAATAATTTCTCCTCCCCTATCTTCAAAATGAAGTCTGTAATCTCATGTCAGTTTTGCCTTTTTCCCAGAACTTCTGCAGTCAGCCACCATTATTATTTCCTAAGACTGCCTGCGAGTCTATAGGCAGCCTAGAAAAATCTCTATGTATAAACAGTTGTTTTCAGGAAAACAGCTTCCGGCTGTTTTAATTACAGGAAAAAAAACTGATGGACCATAGAGTGTATTTGCAATGTCCACAGGTATAGCAATGCTCCCATTTCCTAATCCAAATGGAACTATACAATTAGGACATGCCATCCCTTAGGAGTCAAGTTTGTTCTTCACATGCAGAAAGCCTCTGTGTCCATCTTCAATATATTCAGGGGAAACTTGGAAGTGGGATTGCTCCCATTTAATAAAAACAATATGCACCAAGGATGGTTTTGCTTAGTAGAAGTCACCTGCTCCATCCCAATGAGAATAACTCTAACCTTTATCTTTCATTAAATGGTAATTCTACCCCAATTCATTCCATGCCCAGAGAGGTATTAGACTTAAGGCAAAAATGAAAATATTCCAAGTCCTCAGATTTATAACCAACTTAAATAACTGATATAATAAATATGTATTTGTTTTAATTTGGGGCTAGTTATTTTCATGTTCTTTGGCCTGGAGCCCTTGCCCTTCTTGATAACTTTATCAGGACCAAGAACAGACAATTTGCATTTCAAACTTTTTCAAGTGGGAGAGAGAAAAATCACTAGAGATTTCATCTGAGCAGGCCCTTTTTACTAAAAGGAACAAAGACCAAAAAAAGCACAATACTATTTGTTTCAATCACTTAATTTAACACTATTTGCTGCAATGATCAAGGCATAAGTGTGATTCAGCTCTGCATAGACCAGAGAAAGGGATATATACACATTACATTTCCATGAGAACACCATGAATATGGAGTTTACATAGCAGTCTTTCTCCCTTGTGCCTGTTAGATTGAGAAACATTTTCAGAGGATTTGCTAACGTTATATTAAACATTTCTCTGCCGAGACTGATGAGGCTGGAGAAACTCACTGTGTGATTGCATGATAGTGTACGATAGGAACTCTGAAGTCTAAAGTATGATGAGGTTAAGGAGAAAAAGATGGCTGACAGATGCAGCTTTATTGTACGGAGTTTATCATGTTTATTCACATCTTAGAGAGGATCGTTTGGGGTGGATCCATTCTGAACTGAAACAGCAAAGCATAAACACTGACCTGTTGCTATTTTTAATTCTTTTGAGGCACGAAAGTGAGATTTTTCCAGATTTTAATTGAAAGTCAATTTCATTTTGGCTCTCTGCTTTTGCTATGCCAGAGGTAGAGAACACAAGTAGAAACTCAACAGAATTTGAAGACTTGTTTACTTATTCCCCAAACTTGCACTGAATTTGAATTATTACCGGAACGTTTCATCCAACTTTGGCTTAACTTGTCTCCCTAGCATCAACATAATGGTCTAAAATTCTACATTTCTTTATTAAAACATGAGTTTGAATAGGATGCCTTGTGTTTTCCCCTCCAAAATTATCTATACTGAGGGAATAGGTTAAAAGATAGGGACCCAAATTAACCCCCTCAGTGGCTGAAGTAGATTAGATCCTGACGTTCCCTGGTTCGAGGCTTTCACATTCACCGTGATACTACCCTAGCTGTTGTCAGCATATTCCAATTCCATGTCTTTGTACTTAAAAGAAATAACTCAATGAAGATGCTGTTTATCATCATCTCAATTTGAAATTCTAGCTTCAGCAATACAATACCGTCTTTGTCTAGGAATATCTAAATCCTGGATTCAGTCATGTGTGATTAATAAATAGAGCCAACTGTATTACAGTTCCTTAAATACCAATATTGGACAATCATTCACTCTACATGCAATGGAAGCCTAGCAGCGATGTTATGTATTTGACTTTGGAAATTTGTGAATGTGAACGTCAGTCACCCAAACGAAACTGGGTAGGAGCAAAATGAGCATCTCTCTACCTTGTGGCATTATCCAAATCTATTTGCTTCACTGAAAATGATGCAATCACAGGTCACGTTGACAGCCATCTGACCTTCAATGGTCACTTTCTGCACCAATGCTGATCAACATCAATGCAGCTGCGCCAAAAAACCCCAAAATCCAAGATAATAATCTGATCAGAATTCAGAATTATGTCTTAAAATCAGAACTTGTAATAAGATGGGAAGCCTAGAGCACTGGGTGATTTGAATCCTAGAGCTAGTGATAAAAGTGTATGTAGGTCAGAGGTCTCCAACCATGGCAACTTTGAGACGAGGGGACTTCAACTCCCATAATTCCTCAGCCAACTTTACTGGCTGAGGAATTCTGTGAGTTGAAGTCCACAAGTCTTAAAGTTGCCAAGGTTGGAACCCCTGTAGTAGGCCAGTAACAGAAAACAAATGATGGTTAGCTTGCACAACTAGAAAAGGGAACAAACAATAATTTCATAGGGATCTTTTCAGTGTACTTTTTCTTACTCTCTTATACATGACGTAAACTTCTGCTAAGGTCCTTCTGCATCTGCTATTTTCATTAACTAACCATTCTCGCTCTCATGGTTCTTCACATTCATTCCCACTCCATGAATGGCATAGTTGACCACCATGTTGCAGTGTTTATTATCTAAGAATGTATCTAAACTCAGGGATCTTAAAGGCTAACGGGGAGAGGTAGTACCCGCATTAAATCTCCCTGTCGCAGCTGTACATTGAATGTAATATAATCTCCTTCAATGTCTGACTTGTGCGTAGTGCATTGTAACAGAGCATTGCTATGATTTTAGTATGATTTCATAGATAGGGCCACTATCTATGATGGGCCGTAAGTACTGCAAGACCACTTCAAGTTCCGAGATACATTTTGGGAAGTATTGCTGGGAACCAACCTTTTTTTCAGGATTACCCAACTGAAACTTTCCAGAGTGACCTGTAAAGGAGAAACTGCCTGACCTTCTCATACTTATTTTAACCCTTTGGCTTCAGCGGTTAGTAAACCATTGTGCTACCTCATTCATTTTTAGAGATACGAGATATTCTGTCTCTAAAAATGGGGGTATTGTCTAGGAGGGAGATCACAGTATTGGCCAGTAAGATTTGAGAGAGGTTATTTGCTGAAAGATCTTTACTGGGACCTACACTTCCTGGAGGGATCCAATTCAACACACTGGTGAGTAACTACTCACAGGTAGGTTGGGTTTAAGGGCCTTTGGGTTTAGTGTGCTAAGCTAAAATTTATCAAGATAAGCTCTATTGCTAGAAGGATGACATTGAATCACACACTTAGATACGTGCATAATTCTAAGTTTTATGAAAAGCAATATTACTTTTTGGTTCAAAAAGCTAAAACTATAAAGTTTTGAGATAGTTAAAATCAGTTTCTGTGTAGAAACAACTGAAGTCTTTACATGTTCTTCATGTTTCTCTTTTTCTCTCTTTCTCACTATTTGGTTTATTTATTTATTTGTTTATTTATTTATTTACTCCTATATGTTGCTTCCAACTTATATATGTTACAGACTGTCACATTTTATATTCTGAAGTTTTTCTTCAATTGTCATCAACCTGAGTTCCATACTGGGCAACAGAAGGACATTAGAGTACACTTCTTTATATCCAAAACAACAAGGGATATCACAGGCTGTAGGTAAACTCCACTGAGGTTGTGACACACACACAAATCCTGATGAAAAAGGTATAAATTCCAAAAGAAAAAGTAAGTACTTGATGCAACATGGCACTAATTGGCTATGTTGCTCTCTTTAGTACTATCTGCATGGAAAACAAGTTAAGATGCATAGCTCTCCAGCAGAATAATTCCAAAATGTATCCGCTGTAAGAGGTTTCCACTACTGCTTTCAAAATCACTTCTGTCATAGCTCGAAGCTGTACTTGTATCCATCATCTTTCTAAGCTGTCATTTTCTCACGTCATCATTACTTGTCTGGATTTTCTTGTCTCTTCTGTAATTCTTCTCTGTTATAATTAATGGCAAATGTGCTACTCTACCTTTAACAATCAAAACAAGTCCATGGTTTTCAGTGGAACTACTCCTAAGAGAGGGTACTTAGCACCAGAATGAGTCATCTCCTTTCACAGCAAACAATGGAGTCCTTTTGGAATTCCACTGGAGTTCTGGTACACATAAATATCTAATGTTTCTTTCTGAGCACAGTCTGCTGCACAAGGCAGACAAATTCAGATCTAGAGCCTGTCTGAAAATGTCCCTTTTGTTTTCAGTGAAGCAAATCTTGATAGTGCTTTTGTGTTTATTTCTCAACAAAAGAGAAATAAATATATGGAGGTGTCAATCTGAATGCAGCAGTCTGGATCCTAATTTATCATACATTAGTTGAAGCTAACATAAGCCACGTTGGTTAAAGTATTAGTAACTAAAAACAATTCCATTAGAATACGCAGAAAAATAAGGGATGGGGTGGGAAGAAAAGCAAACAAAAAGGATATTAACAATTCAGCTCTAAAAAAAAAATTCAGCTCAAGAACCCCAAAATTCTAAACTTAACAGTGTAAAGTGCAATTTCACAAAACTGAGTTAAATATATAATTTGTTAGAATTTTACCACATCTAATGAAACCATATATACAATCAAACAAATATTTTCATTTGTAACTAAAATAGCTAAATAACTTGATCTCAGTTAATGGATAAATAAAAATTGATTTTTACGAAGAAAGAAACTCTTATTTTTAAGTTAATTTTAAACATTCTTTATTTTAAATATATATATTTTTAAGTTTGGTTCCATTGTGTCAGGTCTGGTCTTTTGGCAATTATACAGATAAATGCCCACCATCTCAACCTGCTACAAACAATAATTCATTTTTCTTCCAAGATAGTCCAGGCAACCCATAAATCCCATTGATCCACCTGCTCTATTCTCTTTTTTCCACTTTCCTCAATTTTGCCAAGCATTGTTATTTTTTCTACTCCATTGCCTGCTCACATCTATAGCCCAAAGTAAATGTGACTTTCTACTTTTTGGTCATTGCTTCAAGGACATTATTTCATCCAGGGCCCACTGGATTTTCTTGAAGTCCATGGTATTTAATAATGGTTTCTATGATTTAAAACATTTATGTTCTATCTTTTGATCTCTCTCAATGTCCAGCTTTCAGAGTTGCATATTACTCCTAAGTAATATGTTAATAAAGTTTAGCTTTACTAAAATAAAGCTGTTACTTTAATTATTCTGATTTTTGTTGTCACAGAAATATCCTTGATCTTGTCTAACTTTTCTTTCTTCCCATGAATTAAACTATTCAGCTAGCTGTTTTGATTTCTGAGTTCCAGAAAATCAAAACTATCATCTGCATTCACTCCCTGGTATCAACTGTGAGATCATTAGTGAGCCAGTTGACGTTACCTTTGTAACTTTAATCTTTAGCTTTAATCCATATTGTTCGCTTTCCAGGTTTTCTCATTTAACGAGCTCATTTCAGCTTTTTTGCTTCAGCTGAGGAATTAGTCTTGTCTAGGCAATTCAGTGTTTCTAGCTTGAATTGTGTTCTAGCTGACATCTCTTCCAGTCTTGTCATGTTTTACAATAGATTTGCTGAACAAGTTAAATTAATATAGGAACAAAATGTGTATTTGTTTCACTTCCTTCTCTATTCTGAACAACCATATCTCTCCCTACTCATTTCTAAGAGTAGGTAATTTGTGCTTTCTTCTGCATCTCCCTCCAGTATATCCTCTTCCTACATACTTATGTACACGGAGCTGTTAGCTATTTAAATCAGGGGTCTCCAACCTTTGCAACTTTAAGTCTGAAGGACTTCAGCTCCCTTTAAGTCTGAAGGACTTCAGCTCTTAGACTTCTCCAGCCAGCTTTGCTGGCTGGAGAATTCTGGGAGCTGAAGTCCTTCAGACTTAAAGTTGCAAAGGTTGGAGACCCCTGATTTAAATGCTGCTTCTCCAGTAGCTGTAAAGCTTTTTTTTTGTACTGGGTATTTTCCAGTATGGCGGCTGTTTCACTGACTCTTCATTTTTGTAAGGGAGTCAATTATTGTCTCTGAAAATGTTTCTGTTGTTTATAATCCTATTGGTAAAGGACTGTAGTAGATATACTTATTCATTAACTTCACATCTATGGAGCTTCTCAGTCATTCAGGTCATGGTTGTCCCAAAGGTGCTTTTTCAAAAGGCAACTGGATTCTCTTTGTTTTTCTATAAAGATGTTTCACTTCTCATCCAAGAAGATTCTTCAGTTCTGATTGAATGATGGAGAATGGAAGGATTTATATTCTTTGCAGTCATCTGGTCATTAGCACTCTCCCTGAGAATCATTGAGGCCACTTGGAGGTTTATCCCTCAAGGTCACCTGAATAGTGCAAAGGGGTGTTTCAGCAGGTCCAAGAAGTTTCCGCAGCTGTTTGTACTATTCAGGTGATCCTAAGAGCTCAGATAAACCTCCAAGCGACCTCAAAGACTTTGAAGTACCCAATCTGTTCTAAAGTTGTACTTCCTACTAAATGCAGGTTTTCAGTGTTTTCCACCACTATATTTGTAGAGGCAACATACATTTATATAACATTGTTGTTCACCAGCCATTAATTCTAGCAGATAATATCCTAACATTTATAACCAAGCCATTATTGGTTATACAACTGTTGAAAAATATTAACTCTTTCTTTACATGGTCTTATGCCTTAAATATTTACCATATGGTCATCTAATTTATAGTAACTAATCTGGCCCATTTAATTTCAATTTCAATTTCAATTTATTTCAATTTGTATACCGCGCCTATCTCCATCGAGATGGACTCAGGGCGGTGCACAGGGGAATTAAAAAACACAATAAATAACAACAAATACAATAACAAGAATTAAAAAGAATTAAATTAAGAAACCTGTGCTAAAAATTCCCATTAATAAAAACCCACCATCCATTTACCCATTGGCTAGAGCTGTATGTATGTATAAATTTACATATGCCCAAACTATCCATTTAGTAGGCTTTATTTCTGTTTTGACCATTTCAATTTTTCTTGGTTCATATTTCTCACACTACATTTTCCAAATTGTATATGTCCTTGAAAGATGAGGAGCTCCTCTTTTAGTACAGACATCATCAGTGGCCAGGCTCTCTTACATCTTTGGTTTGGTCATATTATCACCTCTGGTTCCTTTCCGGTAATTATAGGGATTTCCTTTCACATGAGATTTTCATCATCTGGTATAAATTTGTTTCACTTTTCAGCCATATAATTGTCTTCACTTTAGTACATAAGTGGTTTGCCATGTCTTCTACCAGATTTGATTTTGAAATTCATTCTTCTAAGTGGATTGATTTTCAACACATCTTAACCTCCTTATCAGCAGAGATGACCCTCCAACTCCACCAGTGCTACTCTCAGATAATATTAAAGTTACCAAGCCATCTCATAATGTCAGGTTTCTAATTCACAGTAGGCATAATGTAGCTTATCACTCCGTTATTATTAAGTTAAAATATTGTAAGGTTTCTTGACACGTCTCCTAGGGTGTTGGATGAAATTTTTATTTTAGATAGCATTATCTGCATTTCTGGCTTCAATAAAGTGCTTTTCTGAATTCTAAATCACAAATGCAGATTTAGAAAGAACAGTCAGTATTCTTTATAACTTGTGACCACAGTGATGGTACAAATAATCTCTTGATAGAGTTTACAATTGCTTGTTAGTGAAAATGCACAAATGAAATCATTCAACTGATGGGGCAAATCTCATCCAATTGTCAGTTACCCTAGTGATTACCCGTTAAAATGTTCCTTCTCTTCAAAATTTTAGGTTTTGATATCCATTTCATTCCATAAAAACTCTTGTCTCAAATCAAAAGGGTCATGAGCTTTGGCCCCTCGTCATCTGGTGACCTCATGATGCTCACATCTATTGATACTTGGAAACCAAACAATTTTTATGTTTTGAAGTGTGGTCCTGATCGTAAAAGTAGCTGCCCAGTAACTGTTTGGGTTTGGGTTTTTTTAAATGTCACACTGTTCTATCCACAAATATTTTTAGAGTAGAGGAATTATTTTTTATGTTGTGTTGTTTTGAAGCATTGTGCTTTCTAACACAGCTGTACAATGCTTTGTGTTTTATTGCCATGCCAACTGAAGAAAACATGCAGCTGCTTTAAAGCATGGAAAGAGATGGCGCATTTTTACTCCCATATGTTTTTGGAACTCTAATTCAAAGAACAGACCTAATGTTGCAATTGAGCATATAGTGCTCAGTTTGGTTTCATTTTTAAAAAAAATCTTATATTTTGTATTTACAGAATTTGCAAGAGGAAAGAAGCAGAGGCATGGGGCCATGCTTTTGCTTTTTTTTTTCATTTTCTCTTTGCAAATACAAGCAAACAAAATATAATAGAAATATAATAGAAAGCTGAATTGGATCTCCATTATATTTTGAAGAATTACATGAGTCAAGTGTTATATAAAGAGAAAAATAACAATATCCCTTATCAAGAAGATAATAATTGTCCTTTATATTTTTCCTTTACTGATATAACTCAGATTCACTAATTAGTTTTCAAACTCAGGCCTCCCTCACCAAAATCATCTGAATATAACAGGGTTTGATATTTCTGCTTTTCTGGCTCTTTCAGGGTCATTTCTTATTTATTTCCTGGGTTGGGCAGCCATTGTTGCTAAATCAGAAAATTGAGAACTGTGGATTTATTTTATTTTATTTTAATCATATTTATATCCCGCCCTTCTCCGCAGAGGACCCAGGGCGGCGATTAAGGAAAATGGGCACAGGCCATTGATTGTTGATTCTGATGTAATGTCTAGATTCCTTCCTTGAATTCGGAATTCAAGTGAGAATCAAGTGAGTGGAGGATAAATGTTGAGCATCACAAAGTTATTTTACAAGATGTCCAGATATCTTTTTCTTAAATCATTCTAAAAAGACACTGAAATTTCCAGTATCAAACATAGTTTAAGAGTTCAATTGTCTTGGCATAGTTCATATGCTGCCTTAAGAAATAAACACATAATACACAGTTTATAAAAGTGCCATTTCATGAAATGTTTCCTCTTTTTCTAGAGGATTTAATTTTAAAAAATGTATTATTTATTAAATGTAATTATTTATATTCTACCAAATGTCCACAACTCTCTTGTCTTGGCCCCTTTTATATGTTTACAGTTACAGTTTATTGGATTTGTACACCGCTCCTATCTACGAATGGACTCAGGGTGGTGCACAGGGAATTAAAATACCACGACAACAACAATGAATACAATACAATGATAAACTACGATTAAATTATATAGCCTGTGCTAAAAAGTTGAACTAAAAATATTAAAATCTCAACCAATACATTAAAAACATCCTCAAATCTAAAATCTAAGCTAAAATATAGACTAAAATCTAACTCTAAGCTAGGCCAGCTAGGTGGAAAAAGTGTGTTTTTAGTGATTGGCGAAAAAGGCGAAAGTTCGTGATGGTGCGAAGTTCGGGGGGAGGCCATTCCAGAGGGTCGGACCCGCCACAGAGAAGGCCCTTCCCTGGGCGTCGCCAGTCGGCATTGACTGGCTGATGGCACCCTGAGGAGGCCCTCCCTGTGGGAGCGGACCGGTCGAAGGGAAGTATGTGGTAGATTGAATTGCTCTGTTCTGTGGTAGAAGTCCAGAGTAAGTGTTTTTTAAAAATAATTTTTGAGAAAAATTATAATTCTCCATGATAATTTACAAAATACTGTAAGACACGCCATTTCCTTCTAAAGAATGGCAAAACATGTACAAAGATCCAAACTATCTGAAAATCCAAGTATTACTTTTTGGTTGGATGAAAATATTAACAAAAAGGTGAATGATATAGTAAAAAAATGAAGTAATCTGTATTTGCAAGCAGGTAACATAGGTCTGAGATTGGCAAATTTTTCAGGTGGCAGGTGCCATTAAGCAATTTTGCACAATGACACAAATCACAAGAAAAATAGGATTAACATCATCCAATTTTCACAAGTTTCTCCAACCTCATGACATGTTGGTAATCACATTATGAAATCTATGGAGATTATCAGCATTTGCACCTAAGATCTCGTGGTATTTCAATATTCTGACCTGAAATCTTACAAGGTTCTGATGAACATTATGCTCTCTAATAAATTAGCAACCTCACTGAAATTTTAGCTTTTACATTAGTTTTAGTTTTGCATTAAAAAAAAGTGATTGCTTGGATATTCCCTGGACATGTTAGTGCTATTGCCAGTTGTCATTTGGTTTTGAATCCAGTTATAGTAAACTTAAGGAGAATCAGGGACTTGGTACCATCCATTTATAACTGCTTGATCCAACAGACTTCAATTTTTTTAAAAAAGCCAGGGAGGAACCGATATAGTGCAAACTCAGTATACTAATTTGGTAAGGCACAATATAATGCCATGCCAGGCTATTTCTGTACTATCATGTCTTCCGGGTAATTGTAAAGATAAATGTAAAATAGTTAACTCCTAAATAAGCTATAGAGTCCATAAACTACAGACTTGTAAAAATCAAAAGTAATTCTATATACTACCAATTCTACTTACTACCCAAGGTAGGAGGTAAATTCAAAGCACCCTTACCTAAAATTTTCTAACAGGAATAAGAAAGGAGATCAAATTAGGAAGAAACATTATTATTACCATTATTATCAAATTTATTTGCTACCCATCTTGAGGCATCCAAATGTTATTTGTATAAGTTATGCTCTTAAAATTATTTAAGTCTCACAAAGTTTTCAAATTATTTACTGATAAATACACTTGATTGTTACATGGTCTCTTATAAATGAGGAGATTGATTTTACTAATTACCCATTATGAATCAATGAAACTATAGGCTGTGTTGGACAAGTTTGAGCATTAAATTCTGGCATAAAAACAGAATATATTAGGCTCCATCAATTTCCCCTTTAGCTAACACTGGGTAGAGACACTTCTATGTCTATCCAGCTATCTTTATGTAATAAGCATTGTGCAACTGAGCATTTGAATGGTGCAATTGTAGCGTGTCAGTTCCTCTGAAAAGGTTACTTTTACATAAGGTGATTCCTTCTTGGCCACAGTGAACTATGCCATATTTCACCTATATTCTTAATATACTAATTTGCACTTTATTAAAAATTTAAAAGAGCACTTTAAATTGCTTTGAGATTGTGAAGCAAGTCACACAGAGGAAACAAAGTCAGTTTTCTTTAAAAACATGTAGATGGAAACATGTTTACAAGCCATTTTAAATCATGTGCCATGTATGTTTGTTTTTCAATCTCATTTGATTATCCAGAGATACCCAGCATTCTCTGCTGCCATAGAAATATGTGGGTCAAGGCAGGGGAGGGGGGAGACCCATCAGTCAACTTCTCGGCACATGGATTTTTACTGTGGAAAAAAAATCTATGTTCTGCTATCACATTTTCATTGCATGCTATGTGTGTCTGCATAAAATGAGTGCCACTGTTTTGTATATACGGAAATGGATAATTTTGTTCAAAATTCACAGTGGGGGAAAAAAATGTAAGACAGCAAAACTAGAAGTTACTCCAATATCACAATCTGAATCATCGTGAGTGCCAGCCTCAAAAAAATGTTGCTAGTTTTAGGCAGCTAGATGAGGAACAGATCATGTGGGTGCCAGCTTCCATTCTACTAGATATAATCACATTTGTAATTAAAGATTTCTCACAAACTTAGGAGCCATGTTTCTAGCAAGCTAACATTCTCTTTTTTCTGTTTTTCCCCCCATTAACATTTTTCCTTTAAACAAGAGTGCCTCACACTTCACCAAGCTACCCAGGACAAATGTGTTCATTTTCCTCTTTCCCCACCCCCAATACTCTTACCACTTAGTTGTGGAACTCTACTAAGAGATTTCATGTCAACAAAAGCATGCGTAGTGTTTCAATAGCCTTCTGCTTATGTTTGAAGATTCGAAACTGAATGGGGAGGTGGCCAAGGCGGCGCTGGCAAATGAAGACTGTCCCCACATAGACCAGGCTATGTCGCCTGAGGAAGGTCTACCATTGACCCGTCCTGGCACTCGGCAGAAATATGGACCTTGCTTCCTCTTATCAACCGGGGAATATCCCTGCCCGCCTGATGGAGGAATAAGAAAGGGTATGTAGATAAGGTCCGCTAATCACATAGATAGTAAGATAGTTTAAGATACTGATTTATTAAATAGTATTAAGTTTGTTTGAGAATATTGGTTTCTTGCACTAAAAGTAACAGTTAGACATCTTAATCCAGACAAGAAATTGAGATGACTGAAATTTGCACTTGTGTACCCTTTGAGGATAATTCCACTTGTTAAGGATGTCCGACATGTTCTTTCATTGTGCATTATGACCTTAATGATCATATGACTCCACTTCAGATTTCTTCCATTATTTTTGTTATTATGGCACTGCTGAGCCAGTCTGGTACCAACTCTTTCATTATCACCAATATTTTCAGCCCTATAGTTCCTTCTTTAACTCTTCTTTCCTGTAAGGCAAGAAGGAAGGTCCTTTGTGGCAAATGCATTTTTTTGCAGTGGAAAAGTGGTTAAAACATCTCTTTGCCATTTCTCCTGGCAGAAGCTCAAGTCGCTAATCGGCTTCAGGATCCTAGTTTGAGAACTACCAAGTTAAGAAAAGCTCCATCATCAAGCAGACTAGTCATCAAGGGATAGTGTCTCTTCCTGCTTATTCCTGAAACACTTGCAAATATTATAGTGTTGAAGTTAGTAATTAGTAGCTAATTGGACAATGCAGCCATGTTGTATTTTTCGTCCACCTCTGTACTTTATGATATCTAAGTGAAAATTCCTAGATACATTAAAAAGGCACAAATGCTTTATAGTTCAGAAAAATAGCCACCAACACAGTTCTACCACCATTTTATGCTGCCTTATTATTCAGTTCTATTAACTGACGCTGAATTTTTGTTTGTTACTGCAGTTTATTACTGAGTTCCCTGAATATTTCTTACAATATTGTCTGCACATATGAAAGGAAAATAAGCAAATGGTGGCATATTTAATCTAAGTCCAGGAGAATTAAAATAGCAATTTCTTAAGGTCACACCTGTGATAACATCAACAAGTGCATATTTAGAAATAAAAAACCCTATATTTTCCTCATTTAAATCAGCATAGGCAAAGGCCCTGGTGTTTCAAATGAGCAGTTCCCTTATATTGAATGGAACACTTAATGTGCTGTATTCAGTTAAGTAAATGCAGAGGCCTCAGCTTATGTTTTGGGTGATGGTCACAAAAACCTTGTGGATTGCAGCTTCAGAATATAATAATATTTCTACAGACCCTGCAAAAACTGGAGTGTGGCACAAATCAGTTCTTTACCACAGGGGTCCCCAACCTTTGCAACTTTAAGTCTGAAGGACTTCAGCTCCCAGAATTCTCCAGCCAGCTTTGCTGGCTGGAGAATTCTGGGGAACTGAAGTCCTTCAGACTTAAAGTTGCAAAGGTTGGGGACCCCTGCTTTACCAAACCTGTAGGATGCATTGCATGTTGATCCAAAAAAAGGGGGGGTGACTATAGAGCAGGGGTGTCTAACCTGCGGGCTGTGGGCCAGATGCATCATTTGCTGGGCACACCCATGCACGGTTTAGCAAAGGGGCGGGGGCGTCATGATACATCACATGACACCACCGTGATGACACAAGTTTGACACCCCTGATATAGAGTATACTTAATTATAATTTCACCATTGACCAATGATAAGATATAGGAGGATCATTGTACTATCATATGAAAGTTTTTGCTTAAGTTTACCTTTGTAGCAAAAGTGTTTTACACCTGATTCTATACTACATACAGGTTGGTCATTTTTCATTCAGCTTGAGCCCTGGTTCTTGGTTCAGTGCTTTGTGAGTTTGCTTCTAACAAGTTCTGCTTTTAGGACTGACAAATGGGCAATTCTCACAAAGCAACTGAAAGAATGCGGCTCCACCCAGTTGATTGAAAGTGTGGCCAGCTGGCCGAAGGGGTGATAAATGTCAGCATATGTTGGGATGGGTGGGGGAATATTATTAAGGACGTCTTTAGTGTTTCTACAGATTTTCATTCCATAGATTGCATAACAATGCCTCTGATTTGCTGAGCTGTTTGGTGCATGACTAAAAAAACTGGCAGAGGGAAGAGGAAACCGAATGCATGCAAAAATGCTGGTAAACAAATTGAGTAGTATCTCTATAGCAACAGAACTATAAATGCTTTTGATGGCAGGGGTGGGGAGATAGAGACAGTTTTAGTATCAGATAACACAATATAAAATGCCAAAGGTTCAGTACAATCGCATACAACACAGTGACTTGGTAGTGTGACAGTTTCTCTATGACAGACTGAGGGTTTGCATTTATTTATTTCCAACTCCTCTATATCATAACAGTGGGGGGGGGCACATTGAAACATAGGAATGTTTTTTTTTTTCTTCCACCATTTCTAGCCAAGGCCATGTTGCAAGGGATACTACTCTTGGCATGTCAAAGCATGAAAGATGCTGCTGCAATCAGGTTGTTCTTTATTGAGTTTGACCATTCTGTTGTTGATCCAATATTCTGTGATTTTACCTTTTTTTTTCCTTTTAAAAGAAGGTTTTGAGATGTTATAAGCCTTAACAGCTTAGTTTGCAGACATGGAAAAATGGTATAAAGATCCTGAAAGCCTGGAATTCTTTGACTTCATGAGACATTCTTGGTCTCCCATTCCGTAGCGTGGATCAGTGGCAAAGAATGGTCTTCTCTAGATTCTAGAATTCTAATCCTAAAGCTAATAAAAAGAGGGAAAAGAAAAGCAATGATTTCTCATTAGCTTATGTGGTGTCACTTGTAAGCAGATCCTGACGTTTGAAAGTATCACGGCTTTTGGTAGCATCTCATGGGGTTGATGTTACTACTGGTGTAGTAACACTTATCTCGGCCAGATCCTTCATCATGTAGAGCTAAATTGACACTATTAGTTGCTTTGGCGGGCCATAACACTGCATGTTATTGGTACATAAGATGCTAAGCTGGAGGCACCACATAGTTTCTTGTGGTGGTGCACCCCATCCTGGTATGTGCTTTTCTCAGCTAACGGTAGATCCACTGGCTTTTTGGATGTGGGTTAGATTGTCATATAGTCCAATGCTGAAACTTGCCAATGACTTAAGATTTTTGCTTTTCTCAGGATATTGTTGAGCCATAGGAACCTTACAAGAGTGTGAGCAAAGTACAAGCAGTAGGACAAAACTTTGCATGGTGTCTCTTCTATGTTGAAAGCAATAAGATACACTGTAGAGAGGTCTCTAGCTGGCTGGCTGACTGCATGGGAAAAAAAATACATATTGGCGGGGAAGAAAATTGGCTGCCTCTGCATGTAGCTCTTTCTCCTTTCTCCTCCTTGCTATAAAACACCCAGCTTGGTTTGAAAAGCACAGGAGAGAAGCTCAAGTATTGATTATATTCTTTACATGCAGATCTTTGCAAAGAAAGTCCTGTCATTGCTAAATATATGCCAACAGAGGCAGTCAAAGTGACTTGACATGGAGAAAACGAGATGGACAATGATGGCTTATAAACGTCTGGGTGGAACTGTGCAGGCATAGAAGACCTCTTCTTTGGACAAGTGTAATCTCCCTCCATGCAAGTTTGCAGGATGATATATGTGGTTTCAAAAAGGGAGACATGCAGGATTTCTCTATGGCCAGAATGTAACAAATGGCAGATTTTTTCCATTGTTGTTATTTCATAGCATGAATTGCATGAAGAAGAAAAAAAGAAAACCCCTGAGATTGTACAAGTTAACTTATTTTACTATTAAGGGGGTGTTTTGGGGGGGAGGGGTGGGGAGATAAAGTAATATATTTTCCTTCAAAGCTCTTTACTTTTACATATGTTGTAGTAGCAAACTGTAAAAGATATTCTAAAGCCGTACATTCCTTTGCAATGGATTGTTTATTTGTATACACGATCACAAGGGTGGATGGTTTAAAAAGTGCAATTGGCAGTCACATTGACCATGCCTTCATAAATTCATCACGCAGAACATGAAGCCCAAGAACTTTTCATCCAACTAGACTTGTGTAAAATGTATAAACAATCTTCTTTTCTTGTCTGTTTTTGTTGGCATGCTTGTGAAATCTGGGACCAGTTTTTGATCCTGATGGAAACAGCTGGTCTAAACTAATTTTCCAGCTCTGTACTTTATTGGTGTATAGATCCAGTGTGAAGACTCTTTATGACAAATTGTTTATATGAAGTGATCAGTAAAGAATTCAACCAAAAAAGGAACCAACATTGATTTTTTTTTATAAAAGCAACAACAGCAACACCTTGGGATTTACAATATACAAATCAGGAAACTACTTCGATATAAACTTATCTCAGAGTTTCAAGAAACAACAAAATGGCATTGTATGCAATTTAGAATTCTGAATAAAATGCATGCGCAATGTTATGCAAAATAATTCTAGCATGAAATAAATTTTGTATAATGGTTTCAATGCCTGCTGTATAGTATAAATCAGAAATGTTCAGAACGTCCCAAAGAAAATGCTTTTGAAATTGTAAATAAATGCCATGCAAAGATTCCCAATGGGACAATCAAAGAGAAAAAGCTTGCTTATGCTTTGCTTATAAGATGGTAAACTGGCGAGTGCCTAAGGAAGTCACCGCCCAAATCCTTGACACAACTCATGTCTTCAGTCTTCACAACACTAATCAATAATTCCATAATTGAATAGATAAAATCTAGAGATTGGTAGATTTCACTCTATTCGTCCTTGCTTAATTAATAATAAAAGTTTGGCTTTTTAGTTGATAATGTGAATTCAGTTTTCTTACTACTGTGGTTCTCTTAACAGTTGATAACACTTAGAAAGATATAGAATTAGGTACATTTTAATCATACTAAATGAGGTCTTGAATTACCTAACATTAAAGGTAGTCATAGAGATTTGAATCATACCATTTTATTTCAGATTGGAAAAAAATATTTAGAATTTTTGTCGTAAATTTGCTTGTAGTTAAAACACTGAAGCAAAGGATTCCGTAACTACTTCCTAAGAAGACAGTAAAGCTATTAATGATAATGATGATGATGATAAAGCTTAGGAATGAAGTATTTCATAGAATAAACATAAGAAAAACACGACAGTAGCAATAAGAGTTGCATAAATGTAGAAGCTTTACCTTTCATTACCACTTCCAAACTTCTTTCCATTCCTTAAAACAGAATTTTTTTCCCAAAACAATATATCTTTCTTATCCTTGAATGTTTAGGTCAGTATATTTAATAAGAAAAAATGAAGCATCTAATGTAATAATTAGTATATGCAACTCACATTTCTAAATCGTCTTTTAATTATCTATAAAACATGTATTCATATATAGGAATGTATATGTACGTTCTTCAGGATATTGTATAAACTGATAAGAGCATGGATTTTGCAGTATCAGGATTTAATCTATTTACATTGCTATCATAAAAACTCACATGTGCCTTTGTTTTTGTGTTAGTTTTCCACTCATCAGTATACAGTATAATATCAGGCCACATGAGAAACTGTATAAACTGTTTCCAGAGCAATAATTATTCTGTTATGTAAGTGTAAGAGGGAATTGCTTGAATATATGATCACATCATATGAACCAATGCAGTACTTTGAGCACATGTCCAGCAAGTAACTGAACCAATTAATTTTTTCACTAAATGGACACAAAGATGTCAAATGAACATAAAATCTTATGGAAATAATCATAATCTGACATCAGTTTAAAATGTGACATAAATGCCAAATTGGACGTCTTTTGTTGGGGTTTTTTTTTCACATACTGGAAATCTCTTGAATATCTGCCTTTTAACCCCCATTTACAACTAGTTATTATAGCCTCATTATTTTTCAAAGAACATGACTTTCATGGCAAGGAATTCAGCACATTCCACTGATAAAATTTGCCTGGGCTGGTTGTTTAATAAAGTCCCATTTGAAAGCTAAACTTTAAAGGAAGTAATCTTGTGCTACCTAGGACAGCGAGATAGGAATAAAAACACAAGACAATAAGAGTTACATGTATATACAAGAAGCATTATCTTTCCTCATCCCACTTCCAAAATTCTTTCCATTCCATGAAACAAAAAAGGCAGGAAAAAATCCAAAGGAACCTATCTTTCTTATCCTTTATTGTTTAGGTTAGTTTAATCTCCTTGAGGAGTAGCAGAGGCTGTTTCCAAAGACAACCTTTCTTATTCTTCATGGATGTCATCAAAAGGGTTTCCAAAATTACACCAGCCCTGAGACAGGGACAGAGCATGGGATCTGTTATCGATGGGATGGAGAAACAGCTAAGTTTGAGCACAGAGAGCTTGTGAAGGCCTTTCTCATTTTCCTTGGTAACTTTTTAAAAAACCCTTTGTTGTTGGAGGTGACGAAAAATTCTAGTGCTGGTGTTGATGTTTATGGTTACACATTTTTCAATCTCTCTGGATCTCACACAGGAAAAGGACTCACAGGGAGATTTCCCCCCTGCTGCATTCCCTTGGGATTCAATAAAAGTGTGAGGTGGAAAACTGCTGATTGCACATGGAAAGATAGCATCTTTCATAGGCCCCCTGGCAACCGAGTACATTCTAGAAAATCATACTACATCAATGACATTTGGCTGAAACTTTCATTGGAAAGTAACTTCCAAAATAATTCCCAACAAAGTTCTTTTTCATCAAATGTGGTGATACCAGAGATGTTTTATCGCATGTCTCTAGTTTTGACAGATGTGCCAAACTATAAACTAGTCTTATTTAGCATCAGTCAGATTGCTTTTTTTCCCACCAGAGAGTGGCTTGCTATGTAGTCCTAGATATTCTATATTTTATTTTCCTATTAATTCTATAAAATTATTTTATTTTGGGAAGCATATGAATCCTGTGTGAGTTTTATCCAATGCAGAGTCAGATAATTTTGTATTTTTTTAAAAAATACAAAGGTAAAAAATTAATAACAATTCAGAAAAATACAAAAAAAGCAAAAGCAAAAGGCGCAGAGAAAAGGAGGGATGAAAAGAAACAAAAGTATGAAAAGGATAGGTAGGTAGGTAGGTAGGTAGGGAGGGAGGGAGGGAGAGAGAGAGAGAGGGAGAGGGAGAGAGAGAGAGAGAGAGAGAGATGATAGACAGACAGATAGATATAGATATATTTTCAATTATATATATGTATATGCATGAAATATTTATTTACAGTTTTATGAGCTAAGATATGGAAAGAACTGTTTTGTGTAGTATTACAAAAAATACTAAGTTACTAGGTAAAATAAATGCAAAAAGCAAAAACAAAAAGTGCAGGAGAAAAGAAGGGATGAAAAGAAAGAAAAATATGAAAAGGATAGATAGATAGATAGATAGATAGATAGATAGATAGATAGATAGATAGATAGATAGATAGATAGATAGATAGATAGATGAGAGAGAGAGGATACACAGTGAGATAGATATTTTTAATTATGTATATGCATAAAAGATTTATTTACAGTTTTATGAGATAAGATATAGAAAGAACTATTTTGTCTAGTATTACAGAAAATACTAAGTTTCTAAGTAAAATAAATGAAAGAAATATTTTGTTTGTTTAAATGTGTATATATATTTATTTCTGGTAGTTGTTAATGGAATTTTGTTGATTGGTATTCAGTTGTGAGGTTTTATGATTTACTAATAGATAAAAGATGAGATAGATTTTCAGTAACATCATCTTTTCTAACATTTCAGCCTACATTTTACTGGTCTTGATGAAGGGAAAGGTCATATATATGACTATATAAGTGACTTCTCCCTTCATCAAGACCAGTAAAATCTCTTCATTTTATTTATGTAGAAATTTTAGGCTGAAATGTTAGAGAAGGTGATGTTACTGAAATTGTATCTCATCTTTTATCTATTAGCAAATCAAAAAACCATATAATTCAATCTTAATCAAGAAAAGTCCATTAAAAGGTACCAAAAATAAAAATAAAAACATATTTAAAGTACATCAATTTCATATTCCTTTCATTTACTTTAGCCAGTAACTTAGCATTTTCTCTAATAATACAAAAAATGACTTCTTTCCATATCTTATCTTATAACTATACATAAATCTTTAAAGCTTCATCATTTGAAATTCATTTTAAAAATTCATTAAAAGCTACCCAAAACAACATATTGAAATTTACTCCCATCAAATAATGTCCTATAAATTAATTTCTCATCATCTATTCATCTTCTTTCGGAAACTCCTTCACAAGTTCAACAGTTTCCTTTCATTCTAATACCATAGCTGTTCACTTTCTCTGAAAAGAAAAAGAAAAAATAATTTCCTCTTTCTATATCTTATCCATAAACAAATCTTTAAAGCCTCACCACTGGGTGACAATTTGTTTCCAGGTTCAATTCAAAGTGTTGGTTTTTCCTTTTAAAGCCCTAATGCAGGGATGCCCAAACTTGGGAACTTTAAGACTTGTGGACTTCAACTCCCAGAATTCTGGCTATGCTGGCTGGGGAATTCTGGGAGTTGAAGTCCACAAGTCTTAAAGTTCTCAATTTTGGACATCCCTGCCCTAATGCCATGGAGCTAAGTTACATGGGGAATTGTATTTGCCCCACCACATCAACCCCTTCTGCCCTCTAAAGCAGACCCTATCAGTTGAAGCATTCAGACTAGCATGTCTGGGAAGACAGCTTTCTAAGCCCCCCCTCCCCCCGCTTCCAATATTCCCCCCTTACAGGCAAGGCTGGCCCTGTTTCCTGCACTTTCTAAAGTATCTCAAGACTTGGCTCTGCCATCTTGCTTGGGGCTCATACAAAAGCATGCAGCAGTGTGGTTGGCTAGTGCCCTGACAACAACTTTTAATGTAAAATTTTAACTATTCTTATTTCTTTTTAAATTTTATATTCCGTTTTTATGAGTTTAAGATTTTATTTTAAGACTGCCCAGTTTTTCACATACTCTATGAGGGAGACGGATAGTTTCTAAATGATACAGGTAGGCAGACATTAGATGATTGGATGGATGGATGGATGGATGGATGGATGGATGGATGGATGGATGGATGGATGGATGGATGGATGGATGGATGGATGGACAGATATAGAGATGATATATAATAGATGGTAGGTGATAGATAGATAGATAGATAGATAGATAGATAGATAGATAGATAGATAGATAGATAGATAGATAGATGGATGGATGGATGGATGGATGGATGGATGGATGGATGGATGGATGGATGGATGGACGGACGGACGGACGATATATAATAGATGGTAGGTGATAGATGGACGGACGGACAGACAGACAGACTGTATGTTGCTAAGTGACAGAGTTAAGTGAATTTTGCCCCATTTTACAAACTTTCTTGCCACAGTTGTTAAGTGAATCACTGCAGTTGTTAAGTTATTAAAACAGATGTTAAGTGAATCTGGCTTCCCCATTGATTTTGCTTGGAAGGTCACAAAAGGTGATCATGTGATCATATGAGCATGGGGATGCAGCAATGGTCATAAGTGTGAAAAACAGTCATAAGTCACTTTTTTCAGTGCCGTTGTAACTTTCAGCAGTCACTAGATGAATGGTTGTAAGTGAAGTGCCACCTATAAATAAAAATTAAATTCAGTCCTGGTCTCCTATCCTACTCTCATACACACATACCATGGGTGTTTGAAATCTTGGAGGCTTCCAAGCCCCAAATAGTCTTCCCCAGAAATTCCTCATACCCACACCAGCCCAGCCCAAGGATTCAGTAGGCTATTCAAGGAAAACCCCATGCCAGCCCACAGGGCAAAAGCAAGTTCACAAGGCAAAGGCAAGCCCACAAGGCAAAAGCAAGTCCAGAGTTCAAGAGGCATGAGCCAAAGTTCGAAGTACAGAATCAAAATCTGGTAGTCGAGGCAAGAATGACTGTGGCTGAAGAACGCACAGCAAGAAAACAGACGTTGTTTCCAGCATCATTTCACTCCAAGCGCTGAGGTAAATACCCACTCCCCGGTGTAGTCCATCAAGAGAGGCAAGGAGGCCGACTCACAAATAGCCTGGCTGAACTTTGTTGTACCTGCCTCCTCTTGACCCAATGCACTCTCAGACTGGGAAGGGTAGGGAAATTTTCCTCATCTCCCGAAGGCTACGGGCTTCCCAGCTGTAGCTGGACCTCTCCTGTCCATTGCTCAACTGGCCACTCGTCCCATCGCTCCTCCTGCAACTGTTCTGCTCTGCTTGGTCTCGCAACACCTGGCAGCCTCCGGCAACCTCCAGATGTTCCTCCATACCCGCTCCTGATGTCCCTGGACCTGGCTCTTGCTCATCTGAACTAGCATCTGGAGAAGATATATATATCTACAGAAACATATATATGTGTTTTAGTTTTATGAGCTGATCAATAAATCAGTGAGCAGGAAGAGAACCTGGTGGCTCAAGTGGTAAGGCATTTGCCTAACAGTTAATACAGCCCCGGTTCGAATTCCAGTAAGGGTATGGCTAGCTGATGGGAGCTAAAAAGCTCAAAATAGATCTATACTAGTCTCCCTGACTTATTTATTGATCAGCTCAAAAACGTAACACACATATAAAAAAATTACACAACAGAACTCATGGCTTTCTGTCTAGATGGTCTCTGGTGATGAGCCGAAAGGCAGAAAAGGAAACAGTATGTCTCCTCCCTTAATTGGGGCCTAATTGTTCCACAACACCCTGTTAGGGCCCCAATTAAGGGAGGAGACATACTGTTTCCTTTTCTGCCTTTCGGCTCATCACCAGAGACCATCTAGACAGAAAGCCATGAGTTTTGTTGTGTAATTTTTTTATATGTGTGTTACATTTTTGAGCTGATCAATATATATATATACCTTCATCAAACAAGTCAACTGTAAAAATCTTTTTATTTTAAAAAAAGTATTGATGCTTATTCCTTTTAAGTAGTGTTCCAGAAACTGATTTCTTTTCATACTCTTTACCTTTCCTCAAGAATATCATTACAGATATAATACATCTCTTTTGTAAGGAGGTTGTTCAAGTCACTCTTTTGAATTTTTTTCCTGATAATTGACAGCTTGTACCTCCCAAAACTGCTGAAAAGATGGTGGTTCTACATTACTTGCCCCATCCATTTTACTACTTTACCAGTTCTAAGAGAAATCTTTCCTTTATTTGGCTCTTTTTCATAAGATTGTATCTCTAGTCTTTCAACCCTTCTCCGAGCTTTTTCAGCCTGCAATTTTCAATAAAGCAGGAGAAGCAGTCTTTCCCTCCATAGTACTAACAGTACGGCAACTAAGCTGTGCACCTTTTGAAAATAAGAATCTTTGAACCTTACAGGAGGATAGGACTTCCCTGTTACTCATTAAAGGAGCCAGGTTCCCCAGCCCCCCAAGGCTTCTAGATGGGACTGAAAATAATGTCACTTCTTAAATATATATTTGAATGAGCGCTAATCAGTGCTAATTCCAGGGTTGACTGGACCTCAGGATCTTATTTGAAGTTCTCTAGTTGCCCCTAACCTATGGTATTCTTTTTTCTGGCCCTACTGGCAGGATATAACATCTGGCCAAGCAGTTTATCTGCCTGAAAAGAATTGGCTTTTCTGCATTTCTTTACTGCCATCTAGTGATATTTTTTTTCCTGCAGATCAGATCTGATAGCACTAAATAGTAATCATGCTTTCCAGCTTTGTACCTGGGAAACTCCTAGGTGTGGACCTCTATGTCTGGTAATATAGAAGGAAGTTATTTTATTTATTGCATCTTAGGGCTGAAATTCATGAATTCTATTTTTTTTTTTTACTTGTTAGAAACAAATGGAGGGTGGGAAGAGCAATAGATTCTATTTCTGTAATCAACCATACGGTTAAGCTGCTTAGATGCCATATTGGTCACTTAGATGTAAATAGCCACATTTCTGTAGTCACCCAGGAATTTTGTAATATTTAAATTGGATGTATCTAAAAGTTGGCAATAGATTGTGTTTAACTTTTTTGCTTTGTGTTCTTTTTATCGTTTGCCTAGAATAAATAAAAGTAGGCAAAAATTATTTTAGTGCTAAAAGTCAATTATGAGAATGTTTCAATGTAATCATTGGATGAAAATTAATGCCATGCATACAATACAAATGCTAGGCAATAAAAATACAGATGAAATCCATGTTAAAATGCACTTAAATTAACATTGCTATCATATCACTTAACAATATGAAGAGCTGTTGCAGGAACTGAGTATGTCTAGTTTAATAAAAAGAAGGACTAGGGGAGACAAGAGAGCAGTGTTCCAATATCTCAAGGGTTGCCACAAAGAAGAGGGAGTCAAACTATTCTCCAAGGCACCTGGGGGCAGAACAAGAAGCAATGGGTGGAAACTAATCAAGGAGAGAAGCAACTTAGAACTAAGGAGAAATTTCCTGACAGTGAGAACAGTTAATCAGTGGAACAGCTGGCCTCCAGAAGTTGTGAATGCCCCAACACTGCAAGTCTTTCAGAAGATGTTGGATAGCCATTTGTATGAAACGGTATAGGGCTTCCTGTCTAGGCAGGGGGTTGGACTAGAAGACCTCCAAGGTCCCTTCCACCTCTGTTATTGTATTGTATTGTATTATTTTAATGAAAACATAATTCTGCTGGTTAAACAGATTCTAGACCTGAGACATAATAGGACAAAAAATGTGCAAGTCAGCCCTTTTCCCCAATTTCTGTTGAATTTCATCACCTGTCATGAGATCTAAAGACCCCTCCCCCACAATGATTCATTTTGATTCATAATTTCAATATTGCAGCAGAAGGGCAGCGGGGTGACTCACTTGGTTTCCAAAGTGTCCTTCTTTGATTAACTTCAGGACAGGCTCCAAAATCAATCACCAAAAAGTTCTGTAATGAGGGCCTTTGGAGGGCAGATGGAGAGCAATCAGGCCTCTTTCAGGATTCATGATCATGATAGGCTGCAGCAGAAAAGAAACTTCCTAAAGGGAGTAAAATCTAAGCTACCAATTTTCTGCTGATCAACACCAGCATCTTGATAGGCTGGAATGCAGGGGTGAAATTCAGCAGATTCTGACAGGTTCTGGAGAACCGGTAGAGGAAATTTTGAGTAGTTCAGAGAACCGGCAAATACCACGTCTGACTGGCCCCAGAGTGGGGTGGGAATGGAGATTTTGCAGTAGCCTTCCCCTGCCACACTCACCAAGCCACACCCACAGAACCGGTAGTAAAAAAAATGTGAATTTCACCACTGCTGGAATGTCACAGCAACTTTCTACAGAATCTTCAAAAAAGGGCTAACAACTCTTCTCTCTTTAAAACAATGTAGACTAAAACCTACTAAGATTTAATTCCACTTTAACGCCACAAGGCAAAAGTATCTCAACATCCAATTCTGTGGAATTTGGTAGCATTGCTATAACGCTGCAAACAAAACTAATAAAACTGTTGTGGTATTTTAAAGATTAACAAGATTGTTTTTGATTCTGCAATGGGCCACAGGCAATTGCAGGTAGATTGCTTCTACCTTTAGCAAGCCAAAGACAATATTTGGCTATTGTCTGTTTTGGCAAAGATATTTTATTTGTGATGGAAGCAGCAGCTGAAAAATAAGGGAAATCAAAGCAAAAGATATCCCCATTCAGACATCCCATAAAACAAATGGGTTCAATGACATAATGTCATGTCCTCCGATAAATTTTTGCCTAAATATCTGCCAGAGTCTCTCATTAGAATGCATGCCTATTTTAACTGAGGCTAAAAAATATTTTCTCAAAGCTACGTAAAAGAACTATTTCTGCTTTTTTGTAAGGCTACATTAAGAGAATATTGAAAATCTTGGAGTACAAAGGTACAAACTTTCTGCCACTTTGACCTGCTTGACCCTTTAGAGCAGGTCTTTCCTGAGTTTCTTTATCTGACTGTTAAGCCACTGGGAGTTTCTACCTGTCTTGTGTAATTGTTTCCTAGGTAATTGTTTTGTGGTGTAATTGTTTCTCTTCCCCTCATTTTCCAAGTCATCTACACACATTTCATTACATACAAATGCAATTTGCCTTATGTAAATAGACAACATGAATGAGAAAATAAGGCTTTGTAGCTCTTATTCTTAGCATCAGGACTGGACAAATAATCGGGCTTCCCTTTACTATTTATTAGAAACAACTGCATTGATGCTTGCTAAATATTGGTTATGCAGGTAGTCCTCAACTTATGATTCATTGCTTAGTGATGGTTCAAAGTTATGACAGACCTCTCCCGGTGTACTTATGAACTGAAGCTCCGGGGGTAGCTCATTCCAAAGGGAAGGCGCTCTCACAGAGAAGGCTCTCCCCCTGGGGGTCACCAGCCGATACTGTCTGGCTGACAGCACCCTGAGGAGGCCAACACTCCCCAAAAAAGGTCATAAAATGGGTAACTCACTTTAAGACTGTCACAACTTCCAACTGTAATGGGCAGGCACTATTACAGTCATAAGGAGAACATAAACAGAACCACCTGTATATCCTTGTTTATCTGAAGGACTGAGAATTCATATGTTAGAATGTTCTAATGTTTCTAGATGATACTTTCTGATCAACCCCATTTTTTAATTATTAGAAGTTTGTTCTAGGGATATACAATCCAAAAAAAACTTGTTTGGCAAACAGATGAAAGAACACACTTTGTAGGAACACAACCCTTTACAACAGGGATAGGGAACTATGGCCATTTTATGACCTGTGGATTTCAACTCCCAGAATTCCTGAACCAACATGGCTCAGAAATTCTGGGAGTTGAAGTCTACAAGTCATAAAGGGGCCATAATTCCCCACCTCTGCTTTACATGAACAATCCTAATTTAGCTGCATTTAATAATGTTCCCTTTTTGTCACACAAAATAATAATTCACCAGCAACTTTCAGAGGGCTATTTGGGTTGCATACATAGATTCAGTACATAAAATGTGGGGTTTCTAGTTCTGTCCCACGCGCACCTGATAGGCCTTTGCTTTGATCCAATAGGCACAAAAATTAATTAACATCAAACACAGTGGGGAAAAGATTGGTTCCATCCAACTATCTCATATCAAAAGGCCAACCCCCACAAAAAATAAATGAAAGTTTAAAAAAAATTACATGATAAAAATAAATTATATACATCAGGGGTAGTCAACCTTTTTATACCTACTGCCCATTTTTGTACCTCTGTTAGTAGTAAAATTTTCTAACCGCCCACCGGTTCCACAGTAATGGTGATTTATAAAGTAGGGAAGTCAATTAAATTTTAAAAAGGAAAGTGCTTCAGTATCGGACAAAACTCCTACTGCCCACCATAAAAGCTGGAACGCCCACTAGTGACTACCACTGATATACATGATCAAAAATAATTAAATATTCAGCAATGCATCTTGATACCCCTTACACAGATTAAACATCTAATCAGATAGTTTTAATGTTAATAATATGCAAATAAAGGAGGAGGATAAAGGAAAGAAATTCTATTTATTTTATTATGCAAAAATAATTAACGAATACAAACAATATAAACACAGCACAGAATTAACAATATAGTGTAAATCACTGAAGGTGTACACCTTATATGAACTCAAGTTTGGGGGGGGGAATGAAAAAGGAAGAACAAAGGAAGAGGAGAAAAAGGGACACCAAATGCAGCTGGGAAAGAAAATTCAATTCATAATCTTTCCCTGTAGCTGAGGATATACGGATAGAACAAGCAAATGCCTAATCAAGAGCTAGAGATAAAAAGTTTAATAGCCTGAATACAAGTAAGCCTAATAGCAGAACATGATTTTTTTTAAAAATCCTTCTGCAAAAGGATGTCAGCAAAAACATGAAGAGGTAAAATACTTTATAGCATGCTCAACATTATGAAATGATTTGAGTGCTGCTGATGATTAAAAACAAAACAAAGACAGCTGGAAGGACACCTCATGAATACTGTACTTTTTTTTTCTTTCAAGCAATCTTCCTCATCAGATTGAACATCCTTCTGCACTATTGAATTTTTATGGTGCAATCAAAGGGAAAGCGTAATAGAAGACTTTTTGTCACCCCATTTAATTTCATTGAGTTAAAATGAGCTAATTAGTTCATTCCCTTGCTTAATGCGAGATCTATTAGAGGTAGATGTAGGGGTGTCAAGTCCACGATAACATGTTGTCACGTGACGTATCACAACTTCCCCCCCTTTGTAAAAGGGGTGGGTGTGGCCAGTGCATGATGCACCCAACCCACAGGCCGCAAGTTTGACACCCCTATACTAGAGTATCTTTAATACATGACCATGTAGCCTCTGTGTTAACCAGGCCAATAACAATAGTAATAGTGTTTAGACTTAGATATCGCTTTATAGTGCTTTATAGTCCTCTCTAAATGGTTTACAGAATTATCCTATTTCCCCAAACAATCTGGGTCCTCATTTTACCAACCTCAGAAGGATGGAAGGCTGAGTCAATCTTGAGACCATCAGCATTGAACTCCTGGCAGTGAGCATTGAGTTAGCCTGCAATATTGCATCCTACCAAATATATTTGTGTACATACATTACAATTTATGTTTACTAGAGTATGTATAAAAGTAGTCACCACAATAATTTGTGGTAACATGCTTACAGGTAAAGTAACAGAGATCACAAATGGCTAAACAGATTTTGTTAATCGATCTTAATTGGCTTTCCAAATAAATTGCTTGTAAACAGATGGAACAGATTAGGCTTACAGAGTATCAGACTATTAACACAAAATCCTGGATTTGTAGAGTACTGTTATCACTGATTCAGTTGATGTGGCAGAGAACTCCAAAGCTTCTGCATTTTATACATATGGCGAACTGCAGTCTAGGAAAATAAAATTCTTTTTTTAATTAACTAGCTTATTTGTGAATGCTGCTATTATATTTATGTCCCTTCTACAATCTAATATATACATATAAAGGCTATAATTCAATTCCAAAAAAAGAGCTTTAGAAGGCACAGGACAGCAAATGTAGAACCTGGTTGCAACTCTTAAAAGCAGCTCTAACTCTCACAGGGTATCCATTGAATCCTGAGAAAAGACATGAAGGTTTCAAAGAGGTATAGGCAGGTGTTATGTTCACAGACCTGCGTATGATTGAAACTAAATCAAAAGGGCTGCACAATTCTAATAAATATATTCAGGAGTTTGACTTTCAAAATATAGGAGATGGGCATTCAATCCAGGAACGAACTGAAGGAAAAAAGGAGGAAGACTCAGGAAAAGTATTTTTGTATCTAGTGCTATCACTTAGATATTGACCTAATTCACAAAGGCCTTTCAAAATACCACCTGGATTCATGACCCAGCAAAACATCCTGTCGATAGCCCTTAAAATGTAGAGAGGTAACAAGGAACCATGAGTTTGGCAACATATTCTAGTACATACTTGATTGCTTATGTGTGTATACATGCATGTGTGTAACAGGTATAAAAATAAATGAAAAAGAAAGACAAAGAAGAAGAAAGATATTTAAAGAAGCAAATTACAATCTTCTTTGCAGCAGAATACAGAACACATATAAGAGAATAATAGAATTGAAAGAGACCTTGGAAGTCTTCTAATCCACCCCCCCTGCTCAAGCAGGAGACCCTACATCATTTCAGACACGTAGCTCTTCAAAATCATCTTAAAAACCTCTAATGATGAGCACCCACAACTTCTGAAGACAAGCCATTACTTGCATGATTATTCACCATTTCCAGCCTCTGAAATTAAATATTTTGCATCACGTCTTCCTGTAAACAATGCTTTTAAATCAGTAAATTCCCCAAACCACAAATTTGCAGCAAAAAGTCAATAAAGGGTTTCCATTCTTTTATTTAAAAAATATTATTTTTCTTTCTTCAATTAGAAAAGTCAATTTAGCCATTTCAGTCAGTTCTACTTTCCTCACATTCCACTCCACCATTGTGGGTATCTCTTCTAATAAATTTACAGGAATCTACAGTAGAACAAAATTTTTTAAAAATACCACTGGTCCCTATATTTGTTTAAAAACTTTTATAGTCCAAACTTTTAATGTACTTTTTGCTGCAAGTTAATTCTTTGGGGGGGGGGGGGGTGTCTGTTCTTTTTCTGTTAAACACAACAGGTCCAGTTAAACTGCTATTCCACAGAACTCTCTAGTTTTTAAATAGTTACCATCTGAAGTGTTTAAGAAAGTGGGACTTGATATCCATTAAAGGCTCCATTGAGGCTGCAAGTCAGATCTTCCTTGGCTCCAGGCACTTCACTCAGGAGGTGCCTGCAGAATCCTTTTGGGTGCTGCAGGCTTCCTCATAAGGAACTTCTATCCAGAGCACACATGGGCAATTTTTTTAGCTTTTCTTTGTCTGGAGAACGGCTTCGCTGGCAGGCATAATTCCATCCTCAGCATCCATACCCTTTCAGAGAAGCATCAATCCACCTGGAAGTCTCTATATCTGATTGCATATGTATTGATGAAACAGTATAGTCCAATTATAAATCTCCAATATTGAGACTAATGCTGCAATATATTTTCTTGGATAAAAACTGGACAGGTAGTCCTTCACTTAATTATCATAACTGGGATGGGCAACTCTGTTGCTAACCAGTACAGTATTTAAGAAAGCCATCAGATGACTGTGACTTATAATTTCATTGTTGGCTTCTTCGTTGATCTTGCTTGTTGGAAGCTGGCTATGAAGTGTACAATTGGAGATCCCATAACCGCAGGATACTGTAACCGTTGCAAGTGTAGGGACTGGTCATAGTTACTTTTTCAACACCATCATAATTTTGAAGAATCATTAAACAGGGCAGTCATTAAGCAAGGACTACCTGTGGTAACCATGTGCTTGACATCAATAAATGTAGGAAAGAGACTGGCAGAAGGGGGAGGAGTTAAACTAGGCCTCAGTTTAGAATCATTTTGTAGCCACAAGCGAACCAACCCACACTTGTCTGCTATTAATACTTATCTAGTTTTGTCCATGTGCTAACTCTTAATATCAGGAGATTCCTGTGTATAGGCTGTAGTAATAAATCAATTCATTAGAAGCTTTACATGTAAATTTGGTTTTTCACACTTGACAATAAATAAAGCACATCCTGTTTCATTTCATCACACCTAAATGTTTTCATACTTTGCTCCCCTCAAACAAAAGCCAAAATTTAAAAAAAATCTTCCTCCTTCTTTTAAATATGAAACCGACAAAATGACTGTCGGTATATATCAGTGATGGCTAACCTTTTTTGGCTCGCGTGCCAAAAGCCGGGGGAGCACAGGGGGGTCATGTGTGGGGCGTGCCACATCCATAATGCTATGTGCGTGACCCCCTGCTTTTGGCATGTTTTTTTCGCCCTCCCCTGGCTCCAGAAGCTTTCTAGGAGCCTGGGGAGGGTGAAAACAGCCTTCCCTCCTCACTTCCAGAGGCTTCAGGAGCTTTCCTGAAGCCTCCAGAGGGCGAAAAACGGCCTCAAAAAATGGCCTAAATCAATTGGCCAGCTCACACATGCACGTTAGTGCTGACAGGGCAACACCTCACGTGCCCTAAGAAATGGTTCCCCGTGCCACCTGTGGCACCTGTGCCATAGGTTCGCCATCCCTGGTATATATAATATGGATAATCTTGCCATGGCTAGTATGACTGAATTGCTTTGACCTTAACTGCATTTATTAACCAAAGACAAACCTCAGGGTTTGAATTTAAAATTGTGCAGAGGGTGTTGTGTCTAAGCTTGGTAAAGAGCAAAATGCTAAGGAGTGTCCGGCTCCACATCCAATTAAAAGCAGCTCTGAAGAACTGAGAGGCTCCACAGGCTGAGGAAAACAAACATTTTCTTCTCTTCCGTTGCCACACATGCCGTGCTCGTTCCATCCCCAGGAAAAACAATGGTTACCTAAGAAAAAAGAAAAGGAAATAATCAGCATATTAAAGCAGCCAGTGAAAAATCGCAACATCCAAAATCCTAGTGAATCATACTTGGAAAAGCTCACTAACTTTGCCGTCCTAAAAAAAAATGAAGAAAAAGAAAAGGTATACAGATAGTCCTTGACTTACAACCATTCATTTAGTGACCAATGGAGTTTACATCAGCACTGAAAAAAGTGCAACGTCCCCATGATCACATGATCAAGATTCAAATGCTTGGCAACTGGTTCGTATTTATGACAGTTGAACTGTCTTGGGATCACTTTTGGGCCCTTTTGACCAGCAAAGTCAATGAGGAAGCCAGATTCATTTAACAACCACTGTCGTGATTCACTCAACAACTGTGGCTAGAAAGATCATAAGATGGGGCAAAACTCACTTAACCACAGTCTGGCTTAGCCACAAAAATTTTGGGCTCAATTGTAGTCATAAATCAAGGATGACCTATGCCAATTTACAGGCCTTCACAGGGATTAAAAATTACGATGCAGGGACTGCAATTGAAATGATTATTACATTGTGGATCATTCGTAATAGTTCCATTAAAAAGAGAATAATGTGTGGTGGGAACTTTTTAATTGCAATCCAATTTTGCTCATATAACATTTCACAATTTCCCACAATATCTTCACTATCCTTTGTCTGATCAAGAACCAAGATTGATGGTTAGTGGTATTTAGAGATAGAAATTTCGTATGAAATTCTCAGACACTTTAAAATAATCTGATGCCAAAAGGAACTCTTTGTCTGAAAAGAAGCAATTTGCTTGTGGGAGAATTATTTCAGCTACTCTAATGCTCTTTTTGGCACTTACCATCGAAGAAAAATACTTACAAATGAAATGATTCTTTAAAAAAAAACTTTCATTAAAGTATCTACGTGATATTTAGTATTGAATAGATTTCTCTAGGGAAGAAAATTCAGCTAAACAATAAAAACCAAACAAATTTCTAACAGTGTCTTGGGGAGTACTTCAACCACCAGGGATGCAGTATCTTTTCTAATTGCAAGAAGCAGCTCTGTTTACAGCAGCTGTCTTTGTGAAAAAGGAGGTCTTTATAGCAGTATTTCTCAACCACATCAACTTTGAGATGTATGGACTTCACTTCCCAGAATTCCCCAGGCAACATGTAGGCTAAGGAATTCTGGGAGTTGGAGTCCACACATATTAAAGTTGAAAAACTTTGTTTTGTAATAATAATAATAATAATAATAATAATAATAATAATAATAATAAGAAGAAGAAGAATAAGAATAAGAATAAGAATAAGAATAAGAATAAGAATAAGAATAAGAATAAGAATAAGAATAAGAATAAGAAGAATAAGAATAAGAATAAGATTTCTAGACCGCCCCCTCTCCCCAAAGGGACTCGGGGCGGTATACAGGTAAAAATTAAAAATATCAAAACCATACATATAAGCTAAAATCAAATTAAATAGTCCTCTGTACAAATTTATAAAAATTAAAAGCTAAACCCATAAAACCAAATAAAATAATTTAAAATTACAGATTGGGTAGGGAAGAATGAAGTTAGGCCAGGCCGGCTAGATGAAACAGGTGGGTTTTGAGTTTCTGACGGAAGGAGTGGAGGTCCGAGGTCGTTCTAATATCAGGGGAAAGGTCATTCCAAAGGGTCGGGCCCATCACAGAGAAGGCCCTTCCCCTGGGCGTCGCCCGCTGGCATTGCCTAGTGGACGGCATCCGGAGAAGTCCCTCTCTGTGAGAGCGAATCGGCCGAAGGGATGTATGGGGCAGGATACGATCCCGCAAATAAACTTGTAGAGTTTATGAGGAGCTGGAGCTCCATTCTGACAGAGCAGACTGCAATTTCCCAGTATTTTATCAAAGATGTGTTGAATTTTGACAGTAAAAATCTCAAGCCACATGTGGCAAGGAAAAAAAAATCTCTAATGAGGCTTAGGGACATACACTTTTGGCCAAGCACATTCATTGTCAGTCTTGCCAAAAACATCAATATATAAAACCTAAGGGGAAAAATAATATAAGACTCTTGTGGAAAGAATCCCCTTGATTCCTACTTTGGCTTTAGCTGTTTGTTTGTTTTTCCAAAGTCAGCAAGAAGAAATCGATATATGCTTATGATTTCAGACTCTAGTAATAAATGCCAAGGGGCAAATTCCTTGTGCACAGTCACAACAAAAAGATATTGCTGACTAATTGTCCAAGTGTACAATATTGAGGAAGTCCCTGGTGAAATTCTCATGGATCGAACTCCAATCCATCCAGTCAGTTAAAGCATTTGTACATCCACTTGGATTCAGGCCTTTAAAGTTGAATGGGACAAAACCAAAAGCATTCTTGTCGTGAAGGACGGACCAGTGAAATTCCAGATCCAGAGATCTAGTGGACTATATTGTCACACAAAGGAGAAAATGGCATAACCTCTGACATGGCATAGGAGAATTTTAAACTTGTGCAAGATCCCAAGGAAAGTCATTATATTAAAGCTGCAATGAAATCTCTACAAATGTTGCTTTTGTTGATATTCAGGAATGTAAACTGCGAACTACAGTAAGTGGTAAGAGCCATTTACCCTAATCCAGAGAATGGGATCTTTTAACTACAAAACAGACTTAGGGATAAAAGAACTAAAACTATCTTACAAACTACTTGAGAAGATGGGGTGAGAGAAAATATGTATTCTCTCAATTGTGTGGCTCCTTGTCTGATGTATAGAAATTATTTTATGTTCATAGAAAAAGCAGAAATACTGCTAGGAATATTCAAAGAATTTACAACTAAATCAGGAACTACAGAATTAGTAAAGCACATGCTTAATATGAGGGACCCAAAACCAACAAAGCAAAATCTTAAAGCATTCACAAAGAGTCAGAAACACACTGCAGAACAAAGTACAGAATATACAGAACAAAATAATAATAATACTAATACTAATACTAATACTAATACTAATACTAATACTAATACTAATACTAATAATAATAATAATAATAATAATAATAATAATAATAATAATAATAATAATAATAATATTTAATCTTGTATACCGCGTCCTCTCCCCAAGGGGACTCGGAGCAGTGCACAGGGAAATTAAAACATATAAAATATATACAAACAATAAATACAATAAATAAAAACAGATTAAATTAATCGTCCCTGCGCTAAAAAACCCCATTAAAACTAAATTCCCTAAACACCCCAGAGGTAGAGACTAACCAAGGCCGGCCAAGCAGAAAAAGTGTGTTTTCAGTTTTTGACGGAAGGAGCGGAGGTCCGTAGTTGTTCTAATGTCGGGGGGGAGGTCGTTCCAGAGGGCTGGGCCCGCCACAGAGAAGGCCCTTCCCCTGGGCGTCGCCCGCTGACACAGTCTAGTGGACGGCACCCGGAGAAGTCCCTCTCTGTGGGAGCGGATCGGCCGTAAGGATATATGGGGCAGGATCCGATCCCGCAGATAGCTAGGTCCCGAGCCATGGAGCACAATTAGGTGCCATTGATTGTATGCATGTCATGTGTATTTTTAATTCCCAAGCCAAATGGTGACATTAGATTGTGTATAGAGCCAACTGAGCTCAATCAGGTTTGACATACCCTATGCCAAAAGTAGATTATCTCCTTATCAGTTACAATGGGCAAAATACTTATTTACTATACATTTATGTAAGGGACAGTTGTGAGTTCTCTTCAAGGAAGTCTCCAAAGCGAAAATATATTTTGCTGCAGCTTTTATTTGTTTACATAGCATGTGGCAATGGTACATTAAGTCAGGAGTCTAAAATGTTAATGCAGAGTAGCAGTTTGGCTGCCTAAGATTACTAGTTCATTCAGTTCACACTTTGCACAATATCTGGGGTGCAACACAGGGGGAGAACTAGTTCTGCACACAAAGCAGCTAATGGTGTTCTGCAGGAAAGTCAGCATCGTCGGGGTCTTTTTTTTTCTCTGCCGGTTTTCGCCTCAGGTTGGGCAGATCTGGCACGGGCTGGTTTCTTGCCTTCGCTTTTAATCCCACTGGAGTGGTACCAATTTATCCATTCGCATTTGCATGCTTTCAAACTGCTAGATTGGAGAAGCTGAGGCAAGTGACGGAATCTCACTGTGTCACGCGGTATTAAGCTCGAACTGCTGGAATGCACCTGAAGGACTGTAACAGTTTATACTTTCAGCTGTAAATGGAGCTCCTCCAACATTCCAGAGATTCATAGGTAACAGGGGAAATACTGGGAAGCTCACCTAGATAATATTTATTTAAAGCTCTATCTGGGAAGAATGAGTGCAGTAGTTCAAAGATGTTATTTCCAGT
The DNA here is from genome assembly GCA_039707465.1 of Rhabdophis nuchalis. Lineage (NCBI taxonomy): Eukaryota > Metazoa > Chordata > Lepidosauria > Squamata > Natricidae > Rhabdophis > Rhabdophis nuchalis. Next base: position 127,435,915 of record CM077643.1, read on the forward strand.
TCCAATGCAGGAGGCATAACTATCAATTCAGCTAAATGTCACCTGAGGTTTTCTAAACTGCATTACTTAAGTCACCACCAGTTGACCAGCAAGATGTTAAGCCACATGAAAATAATCTGCAAGCTATTCAGCAGATGCGTCCTCCAAGAACAAATCAAGATCATTCCTGGGATATTTGAGATATTGTAGATAGCTCAATTTCTTTTCACCAACACAAAAGCCTCATAGACACCTGAGTGTGAAAAAACAACTTTTCAAGAGTTAAAAACTATTTTATATCCTCTCTTAAAAGGGCCAGATTTTAAATTTCCATTTGTTTTGCAAGCTGATACATCTGATGTACGGGTGGGTTGCTGCTGGTGTTACTGCTGGTTCGCTTCATGTTGCACGTGTGTGCCCAGTTGACTATAAATTGTTCTGCGCATGTTCAGCACATGAAAAAAAATAGTAAAAAACAAGGCAGCAACGGCAGCAGCAACTGGGGAACCAGTTCAGGGGCATGTCCAGCCTGCCGTCTTTTCTGGTTCGGTGAACCAATCCCAGTGGGCTGCTACTGAACCAGTAGCAATGCACTTCTGATCTGATGTGATCAGAGGAGTTATGTTAATACAAAATATTAATGATGGTAGGCATCCAATCTTATATCTTTCAAGAAAGTATTTATCAATGGAAATGATATTGTTAGCCCTAAAGGGTGGGTCAAACTAAGAAACTAATCCCGTTAGTCTAAAGATACTTTCATTTGAAAAAAAAATTGACAGAAGACATCTCCTTAACTTTATCTTCATATAGCAAAAACAATTACACTTATATACCACTTCACAGTGCTTTATAGCCCTCTCTAAGCAGTTTTACAGAGTCAGCGTATTGGCCCCCAACAATCTGGATCCTCATTTTACTCATCTCCAAAGGATGGAAGGCTGAGTCAATCTTGAGCCTGGTGAGATTCGATCTACCAGACTGCTGGCAGCCGGTGATCAGCAGAAGTAGCCTGCAGTACTGCACTCTAGCCACTGAGCCACTGCAGCTCAATATGAATTCAGGATGGTCCTGTCTAAGGCATTTTCTCAAATTACAGTGATCCCTCGTTTTTCGCGGTTAATGGGGACCGGAACCTTCCGCGAAAACTGAAAAACCGCAAAGTAGGATTCGCACCGGAAACTTGAGTTGGTGGACATCGTTTAAAGCAAGCACTAGGGGGCGCTTGCCTCCTACCGATGCATTTTTTTTTCTCTGTATTTTTGAAAAACCCGCGAAGCACTGAAGCCGCGAAACATGAAGCCGCGAAAAACGAGGGATTACTGTACACAGAAACGTATGCTCTGAAGTGAGTAATGGAAGTTTTATAGTTTACCTGTATGGTGTGAATTCAATACAATGACATACAACCAACTAATAGTTTGATAAGAAAAAAGTAAAACTTCCTAATAAAAGACTTGTACATTGTTATGTGATCTTTCAACCACTAAATGCAACAGGTGGGAAACTAGCACCAAGCTATCCCTTTCTACCTTCATATGAAACTGACCCAGAAACAGTATCTTTACACTATGTATCACTGACACCTGTGAAAAGTCCCCTTCCTTTTCATAAAAGAGGAGGGTCCCATGTTCCACCATAGCATCTTCACCTATTTTTACCCAAACAGAACAGTTTGTTTTCACTTTTCTGATACAGAGATTACAGTAGGAGCTAGTTTTGTCTTGCATGGGAAAGCTCTCATAGAAGGTGGGCTCTACCAGTAAAAGATGCCATGCTGACATTAAAGGTGGGATGAAACCCAAGTATGGAAGAGAAGAAAGCTGGAAATGGAAATAATGGCTGGTGGCTCAAATGTCTGAAATGGTTGGGTAGTTAGTTTTAATAAAAACCCAATACAGCCTGGTAAATCTGGACTGGACTAGTTCTTAGGCAGCTAAAAAGAATGCTGAAAAGAATTGTTTGGACATGATCCGAAAAAACATTCTGCAGAGGGAGAGATACTATACAGAAGGCTTTGGTGGCGTTGAAGACGACAGAAGAGAAGATGATCAATGGCTTACCTACCATGGGGAAAAGAAGATAACAAATTGCTAATCTGATTGGTGGAGGATGCTACCAATATAACTTTAAGCCCTTTCCTAACTCTAGTTTGAAATATCTTATTTATTTAATAATATATAGAGGGATGTATATGTGCAAGGTGCATACATAGCTTAAGTTCATATATAACCTTCTATATGATTTGTGTTTAAAATGGCTCTGAGCTAGAAGTTAGAGTTTGGAGGGGGAAATGCTCATTTAATACAACTGCAACAGATTCTGTCAGTTGGGAGGATAGAATTGTTCACAAGGAATGCAAAACAATTAATGAAACGGTGTGACTGTTCTAATAAAACATGGCTGAAATTGCTTTCTACCATCTTTTAAGTGAACAATAAAGGGGAAAAACACTGGAAAATGGTGCCTCTTTCAATCATATCCCTTCAGCCCATGTGCAGATCCCATGGCACACTGCCTGTAGAAAGAGCACTCACACAAATGAGGCCCAGTATTAATTAAACCACTTTGTCCCATGTTATTAAACTTTTTGTCCAATTTTCTGTCCTGAAAAGTTATATAATTGTAATTGATGAATGCTGTTAGCTGATAGAACTGATCAGTTGATTGATTTATTATTTTATTTATACTTTATTATACTACTAGCTGATAACCCAGTGTTGCTCAGATATTTATTTATAGGGGGGAAATGTCCGGACCAAATGTAATTTCCAATGTTGGATTTTCCCCTTGACTAGAGGAAGCCCCCTTGTGGAGTACTGTGAAGCCGTTACCATTGCAACCCCACTGCGCTGTACAGTAGACGCCATTTTACAGCAGTACAGTGGAAACCATTTTAAGGTAGAACAGGCTGTATCTTAACCAAGGGGTGTTAGAGGTGTCTTACCCCCGTAATATTTTTTTTCCTTGAGAGTAATTTATCTGTGTGCCAAGTTTGGTTGAAATTGCTCAACCAAACTTGGCTTTCCAGAGTTATGCTGGAACACACACACACACACACACACACACACACACACACACAGAGAGAGAGAGAGAGAGAGAGAGAGAGAGAGAGAGAGAGAGAGAGAGAGAGAGAGAGAGAGCGCTATATTTTATATAGAGAGATTTATTTGTTAGACTAAAATACCACTTCTTTACACTTTATCCTTGGCCCTCAACAATTAACGTCAATGCATTCAGGAAAGAGGATCTTTATTCCTTCATTCCTTAGGAACACCTGTTTTCTCCTTTGGGGCGACCATGACCTGGATGACTGAGAATCTCCATAGAGATTCTGGAAATGGCCATTTGAGTGAGCTACACGTAGTCCTCAACTTTGGCCAGAATTGGGACCAGAAGTTCCATTGCTAAATAAGGCGACTATTAAATGAATGGTGCCCAATTTTATAAATACATGCCAGTTGCCAACCACCCATATTATGATTATGTGACCATGGAGATGCTATGAAGGTCAAAAGTGCAAAGACCTGTTACAAGTCTCTTTTTTCAGTGCCCTTGAAACTGAGAATAATCACTGAATGAATGGTTGTGAGTCAAGAACTACATGCAAAAGCAGAATGAACCATTTGTAGATCTCCAGTTTGTGGTGTCCCTCTATTCCTCTTCCAGCAGACTCCCTCTGCGTATCCGGCCTACAATTGTATGCTTGCAATTATTCCTCAATATTTTTAGTGTGCAGTCTTTTTTCTTCATGTGGGCATTTCAAATCGGAGAACAATCTCTGTATGTTTTAAAGTTAACCCAAAGGAAAGTTGGAATGGGATTCTATTACTTATTTATAACTTATTTATAAATTTTATTTGCCACCCATCTCGCATCCAATGACTCTTGTATAAGTTTTCATAAGAGAAACATATGACTAATATCCCAAAGGATAAAGATAAGCAAGAATCTACAATAGAACATTCTTCAGATAGCAGGTATCTTGTCTGGCAGAGAAACCCTTTGAAGTTTCCCACATAAAGTCACTTTATGGTTGATCTGGAAGTCCCCAGTAACCATTTTGTGAGAATGCCCACAAAACACGTTCAAAACACCAAACATACTCTCCAGCCTCTGTGACAAGATAAAGACGTTTCTGAATAATATTGTGAATCATAAATAAAAAATATTGTCCATCAAGTTATTGATGGATCTTCATTTCTTTGAAGCAAAATACAATCTATTACCCATCTGTGAAAATAAATATTGGGGAAATCTCCTCTAACTATGATGTTGCTTAATATCACAAATGGTGAAAAGTCTGTTAGATGAGACATAAGATGTTAATGTTTCATGGGATGCAAAGTATCCTCCTGAGCACATTTATTATTTAGCTGTTATTTGGCAAATAAGAACAACCACACGAAAGCTGCCTTCAGTTGCAAAAGGGATCACTTGTGATGTAACCTAGTGCACTCTGTGTTTGGTGTGAGACCCTTTCTCTTTCTTCATGTGTGTCCCTTCTTCTCATATCAGGTGATTCAGCAGTTTATTTCCTTTCAGCTGTACAGCTGAAACCAGGTGGGAATATTGATATAGAATGATAAAAGCTATTCTTACGTTGTAACAAGAATAGTTTTGTGTGTCAGAAATTCAGGGAGAAAACATGTTCTCTTTTTCTAAGTTTATTCTGCTGATTTGAACGAGCAGAGGATATGCATTAGAATAGAATAGAATGAGCTTGAAGAGACCTTGGAGGTCTTCTAGTGCAGCTCCCTGCTCAAGCAGGAGAACCTATGCCATTTTAGATAAGTGACTGTCTAGACTCTTCTTAAAAACATCCAGTGATGGAGCGCCTATGATTTCTGGAGGTAAGGTGTTCCACTGGTTAATTGAACTTATTGTTAGGAAGTTTCTCCTTAGTTCTAGATTGCTTCTCTCCTTGATTAGTTTCCAACCATTGTTTCTTGTCCTGCCCTCAGGTGCTTTGGAGAACAATTTGACTGCCTGTTTTTTGTAGCAGCTCCGCAAATACTGGAATACTGCTATCATGTCACTCCTAGTCCTTCTTTTCTCTAGACTTAGGACATGGATGTCCAATCTTTCAGCTTGCCTGGGCTGCAATGAATGAAGAGGAATTGTCCTGGGCTGCATATAAAATATAGTTAATGTATATAAATAACAAGCCTTTTATTTTTTTATATAAATTATGTAGGGCTGTATTACAAGCTCAACAGGGCTGCATGTGGTCTATGGGCCATGGGTTGGACATGCCTGCATTAGGATCTCAGAATTTGGCTGCTTAAATAATTGTTAAACCAACCAGATGAAGATCTCCCTAGTTGTGAACTGGGACAATAATATAGACAGACTGAGTTCGTAAAAGTTTCTCAATTTTAATGCAAGTAGTTGTAGCTGCATCCTCTTCTTGCTTGCCTAAATTGGCTTATATTTTTTCCCCAGGGTTTAAAAAAATGTATTTAAGCATAGCATAAATATCTGTCAGTTTTACATTAGTACCAGTAACCTGATTTAGTTGTAATGTGGGCCATTTGAAGAATTGTTTTTTAAAAAAATGTTTTCCAGCTAAAAATCAAGGAAAATTATTAATCCACACAATTCAGATTTCCCTGTCACATAATATGATAATGAAACTATAACCAAGATTGAAAGAAGGAGAAGCGGGAATGAGCTGCGTGATCAGCATTCCTTGCAGAGCTGCACTTTGGCTAAGTCAAAGATCAGAATAATTTTGAACAAAGCAGAAGATCAAAGGGCTAAAATTACAGAAGGTGTTTTTGTCTCTTGAAATAATTGCGTCTGTGAATGTAAGTGCATGCAAGGTGCAAGCTGCCAGGATATCCTTTAATTGAAGTTCTGAATATAACATTAATGTCAGTTTTTAATACAGAACAATTCACTGAAGATAACAATGGACAGGCATCGATTCTGCCAGCTTGTTGGAAACCCACAGCTATTTGCATGCTTTTTAAGGGCACATCACATCTGAAATGGCAAATTTCTTCCTTTTACTTCCTTCCTATATATATATATATATATATATATATATATATATATATATATATATATATATATATATATATATATATATATATATATATATATATATATATATATATATATATATATAGTCTTTTTGTCCAAAGAAATTACTGTTTTCCAGGAGAAAAGATATTTCTCCCTCTCTTTTCTTTCTTAAGTGCCAGTGCAGCCCATTTTCATGTGCAAAGTCTTAGAAATGGAAAGATGCTCAATTGTTAACATAATTCTGCTGAATCTAATACCCCTGCAGCATACTTGCTATTTTGAAAGGACAGAGATGCTGGGTTGCTATAGAAACAAGGCAGCAAGTCTTTAGATTGCTCATCCCTGAAGAGCTACCCTGTCAATATATTTAAAGACTGAAAATAAAAATGTAAGCAGCAACAAAATGTAAACGAAATTTTGAACAATTGTTTAATACTAGCCCCACTCAGCTTGCACACAGTCATGCTCTTTCTTATGGGCTACCCGGAACAATGTCTTTCAATAATCTATGGTATGAAAACAAAAATCATCAACCTGCAGTAATATCCAGTTGAGTTACTTAAGTATGCTCACAACGTAAGGTATTAGTTCTTGCATACACACATACCTACAAGCTCTTCCTTTTTAGGATAACCAACGTTATGCTTGGGTGCAAAGTAAGAAACAATAAGCCAAAAGTTAAATAAATGAAAAGAAACACAGCAAAAACGAATTTATATCATTTGCTATGTTTCTGTATACTTTACTATCTTTGCAAACCATCCTCCTCCCACGTTCATAAAACACTATGGATACTGCCTTTTGTGTCTTTAAAGTTCTCACACTTTTTTTTTTAGAATGTTATGAAATTAATTCAACCACAACTGTATTGGTCTTCCTTTTCTTTTTGAGCCATTTATTCCTTTTCAAATATTTGTTTTGCATTTTGTTTCTCATTTATTATCTTTAGTTAATCAAACAACTCAAATACTTCTTTCATATTAGTTTTCTACTTTTGTATTCAATTTACATGTATTCAGTATCCATTCATTCTTGGCCCTGTCTCATTTTGATTTATCACACTTTTTAAAGTACCCCATCCCACTGTATTCAATTTATTATGTTCATCGTTATATACCCAACTATCGTTTGCACAAACAAAGCAAGCAGATATATGCATTTTTGCATCTTTTGACTAAACAATCAGTTCTCACACTAGACCACATGCTACCGTCTGTATCTCAATTTTTTCCATTCACATTCCCATATTTAATTCACATTCTACCCATTTCCTCTGTTTTTTTATTTAGAACTTGCAATTATTCACTCTTGTCAAGCACAACTATCTTGGTTCTCAAAACATTAGTTCTCTGTTCCACATTTACCAAAAATCATTTGGGTTTTCAGCCAACATCTACATGCAGAAGTGCGTATACTTATGCATCATCAAGCAAGATACCTCTAATATATTTGTCCAAAAATTCAACCAAAGTGGCATCACACATCTTTACTACTCAGTACTGAACCATTCATAAACTATTCCTTTTATTCTCACGCATGCAGTGTTATATAATTAATCATGAAAGCCAGATGGGTGACTTTGATTCAGCCAATCTCCCTCAGCCCAAGCCACCATATACATATATACAATACATACACATGTATATTATATATAACCATGATTTGAAGGACCCCCTCAAAAATCATAATATTTCAGGTTGCTTCCCCAAATACATCAGCATGATCTACATTGCCTGACATTTGAGGTGAGGTGATGGTGAGCTAAGACATCTCCAGAGGATGGCCAATGGACTGGCAATGAGCTTAATCCAACTGAACCTCTCTGGACAAAGAGAGGACAAGAGACTGCCTGCTCCTCATGAGGAGACCACAGGATAGCAGACAACTCACAGGTCTGAACTACAGAAGATGAGAGAAGCCATTAAGCTCTCAATCAAGGCAAAGCTTTTAAGGGCACTGGATTGTCCACTCTCACTTTTTAAAAACACCCTCACTTTTGAAATCTGTTTAATTTAGTTTGCTTGAATCTAATCCCTTGAAGGTGAACATTCCTGCCTATTATAAGAACACTGGCCCCCGTGGAGAGGGCGCGCAATTTGGGTGTCCTCCTGGATTCCCGGCTGTCCATGGAGGACCATGTGGCGGCCGTGGCCAGGGGGGCGTTTCATCAGGTACGCCTGATGCGCCAATTGCGCTCCTTACTGGACCAGGCTGCACTTCGCACAGTCACTCAAGCTCTCGTGACGTCCTGACTCGACTACTGTAATGCTCTCTACATGGGGCTTCCCTTGAGGTGCACTCGAAAGCTACAGCTAGTCCAAAACGCAGCCCCGCGGGTGATTATGGGAGCCACTAGATGCTCCCACATAACACCGATCCTGCGCGAGCTGCATTGGCTTCCTGTGGCCTTTCGGGTGCGCTTCAAGGTTTTGACGACCATCTTTAAAGCGCTCATGGCTCGGGGCCTAGTTATATGCAAGACCGCCTCCTGCCCCATACATCCCTTAGACCGATACGCTCCCACAGAGAGGGCCTATTCAGGGTGCCGTCGGCCGGACAATGCCGACTGGCGACATCCAGGGGAAGAGCCTTCTCTGTGGCGGGTCCAGCCCTCTGGAATGACCTACCCCCTGAATTACGTACCATCACCGACCTCCGCCTCTTCCGCCAATGTCTTAAGACTTATTTGTTTCAACAAGCCGGCCTAGCCTAACCTCCCATGGGGACTTTTAGGTAGTTTTAAATTGGGTTTTTAAATTTTGGTTTTAGCGCAGGATAGGATTATTTAATAGTTTTTAAATTATATTTATTTTATTTTGTATATTTTTTAAATTTCCTATGCGCCGCCCTGGGTCCTCTGTGGAGAAGGGCGGGATATAAATTTAAATAAATAAATAAATAAAAATAACATAATATATGAAGGGGCAGCTAACTAAGATGGGACTTCATGTTAAATTTTGATAACTCATTTTAATGGTTACAGACCCCCATTGTGCAAGAATGAAGATGGGACAGCCATACAGGGGAGATGTTGGGTTACAGGATAGTAACTCATAACACTGTCATATCTCCACTCCACAGAAAGAGCAGATTGTTCACTGGAGAGGAGGAATATAAAAACCTTCTTAAGGTCTTCCATTCTACACATGTGAAAATTCAACATTTTTTGCAATGGAAATGTGCCCATGTTTAAAACTTTCTGCAGTTAAAGCAAGAACTCTCTGAAGGGTGGCAGCTTAATTGCTTCATATTATCTCCCTTTTAAAAAAAATCATTAATGATATGTGTTATTAGGCTAAATCTTCATTTTCTAAAAAGGAAATAGAGTAGCAGTTTAATGTATTAATACATCTTAGCAGTCTATTATTCTATGCGGGCTACAGAGATTAAAAGACAATTTGCAGCATATGAGAACATTCCTGCCTATTATAAGAGTAGGTGTCATTGGAGAAAGCAAAATATACAATCCCAGAAAGAACTTGCCTATAAATAAAAATAAATATGTAAAAACAAAAATAACAGAAAACAGGGCTGACATAGCCACAAGCGAGAGTGGCCAATGAATTAAAATACATTCCCTTACACATGTACAGGATCAATTCAAAGGTATATCTTCTCCATGGCAACCTGATTGTCCCAAGAATAAGACACCATTTCTAAAATAAAAAAAGTTAAATAAACTTTGGCTCTTGTGTTATGATATTAATAACAACATTTTAAAATAGAAAATAGTGGCCCAAGAGAAGTTAAATATCCTTCTTTTTAAAAGATGTATATTTTTTTTATTCATATCCAAGACGAAAAAAAATAGATTTTATCAGCAAATATGCCTTTTAGCAGCATGGGACTTCAGTAGAAACCAAGGGATGTCAATTGTTTGTTTGTTTGTTTGGATGCCATCTGATTCCAACCAACTCTGAGTAGCTCCCAACTGTAAAATAATATTAAAAATCACAAAATATGGAAAATGAATTAAAAAAACAAGAACAATATTAGTTACAAAATAATCCACAAGTTGGCAACCCAACAACAAAACAAACATAAAACCTCAAAATGGGAGAGGCCCATCCACCCGATGTCAAGGTCTGTGCAAATAGTCAGATCTTTTAAGCGTTTTGGGAACATCATCAGCTTAGGAGCCATACAGATCTCAGAGAGGATCTCACAGCAGGGGGTACTTTATAGCATGTGTGTCGAACCTTGGCAACTTTAAGACTTGTGGACTTCAACTCCAAGAGTTCCTCAGCCAGCTTTTGTGGCTGAGGAACTCTGGGAATTGAAGTCCACAAGTTTTAAAGTTGCCAAGGTTGGAGGCCCCTGCTTTATAAGACTCTAGTTTATAGAATGTAGCTGTCTACATGTTGCCCCAATTCATTCCCCTCAAATCATTCGCATTTCAGACCCACTGCATGGTGGTGCAGTGGTTAGAGTGCAGTACTGCAGGCTACTTCTACTGACTGCTGGCTGCCTGCTATTTGGCAGTTCAAATCTCACCAGGCTCAAGGTTGACTCAGCCTTCCATCCTTCCAAGATGAGTAAAATGAAAAGCCAAATTGGTGAGGCAATATGCTAACTCTGTTCTCCTCCTTCTACTTTAATTCCTTAACCACTACATCACACTACGTCTCAGTCATAGCCTTCTTTTCCATCCTGATGTTTTTCAGTTATAACAGACTTCAGTTCTCACAGCCATGAGCCAGTGCAATCAACCAAAAGCAACAATACATATCAAGAGTCTGATGTCATAAAAACAGCATCAGAAGGTGGCCTTTGGTTACAGAGAATAGTAAATTAAGATTTGGGGGTTTTAGTATTAATTTAAAAAAATTAAAGAATGAAATAATATTACAAAGAAGCTGGATATTTGTCTAACAGCTGAATGGGAAGCCAAGAGCTTATTTTTGCAGATTTACCTTTTTCAGGATTGAAGTTCAAACGGAGAACAAACAATAACTTCACTGACACTGCTTCACTTTTCTGGAGAAGGCTTTTCTCATTAAACAATCCTTTAAAAAAAAGCAATTCTAACTACCTCTCTCCCAGCCCAACAACAGTGCGCTTTTACCTCGGAGCATTCTGACATTTTCTGCGGCCTAACTTAGACACAGGCAGTCTGAGCAAAATATAGGAAAAAACACCAATTGCTTCTCTCGTCTTGCTGTTTCTATTTATTCCCACTGTGTGGAAAGAAAGAAATTGACTCCAGGCCTGTAGAATATCAAATATTTAACTAGGCACAGCTTGCGGAGGGAGATGGAGAGGATTTTGGATGCTGCCCGATGCCCATCCCCCTCTTCCTCACATGTCTCCATTAGGGTCTTTCTCTGGTCAAGATTTCTTGATTTCCAAAATAGCCTGCTTCAAAGACTAGGTGAGGTAAAAGGTGGATCTGATAATACACATACATTGCTAGTAGTAGTGTGGTGGTGTTACTATTATTTCTAGTGCAGGTTTGGTGTCTAGATGAATTGTACAGCCTGAGGCGCAACCCAAAGATATTTTATTTGACGCTCCCATTTTGTTTTCCCTTCATGGCAGTCACAAGAGTAGAGGGAAAGAAATTCTTTTTAGAAGAGATCCTATAAGAAGATCCTAGCAAACAAAATTACATTACACGAATCTATGCTACGATGGCCCTGCAACTCAGACTATTCTATATTTAGACTTGCCAAGATGAGTCAGACTCATTCCCAAGGGGAAACACTGCCTGCGATGGAAGTAAAATGGATCATGAGAAATAAAAATGACAGAAAGGATCTGTCAAGTAAGATGCTAGCAGAAATCCCTAAAGTCTTAGCTTGTAAATGCATATACTAATCTGGGTTAAGGGAAACCAGGGCTGTGATTGCCTAGAGGAGCTAAAACCACCCGTTCTACCAGCCTCTTATTCCAGAGGGTCCTCTACGTTTAATTTTTTTTTTAAAAAGGGTCCCAAATTAGATCACTGTCTTTGAGATGAAATATTTAGTTGTTTGCATAACAACCTTTTAATTTATTTATTATTATTATTATTATTATTATTATTATTATTATTATTATTATTACTATTATTATTATTATTATTATTATTTTAGCCAATGAAGTCACAGCTCAGAGGTAAGTTTGTCTGTCAGGAATAGGGATTTCTTACATGATATGGATTTCCTTTATTAACTACTATTTTTTTTTAAAAAAAAATTACAATAGGAAGCAAAACTGTTCTTGCGTTGCCATTTGTATATAAAGGGGGCTTTCCCGCTCTTCCTCCCCCCGCCCCCTTGTATCTATACAAACATGGCATTTCCTGGAAACAGAGAAGAAGCCCACTGACCCAGCCCTAGCAAAAAAATAATGTAGTCCAGATCACAAAATTGTATTAATAAAGATCTAGGAACTTCAAAGAATTACCTTATCATCTGTGGAAGATGCAATTCCTACACAATTATTTTAACAAGTTTGGGAAAGAAAGGAAATATGTTCAAAGGCAGGCAATTTAAAACTTATAGGGCTTGAGAGAGAATGTTAGAGCATACCGAAAATAAAATGTCAGTTTCTACGACATAGGGATTAATCCAGTGGTGGGATTCAGCCAGTTTGCACCACTTTGGGAGAATCGGTTGTTACGTTTCTGAGCAGTTTGGTGAACTGAGTGTTGGAAGAAATCATTGTTGTTAATTATTTGAATCCCACCACTGGATTAATCATATTTGCTTGCATGGGAAACAGAATACTTGTCAGCATTATTTCTGGAGGGTAGCCAGTGCAATCCATTTCAGAAAAAAAAAGACTGCAACAAAACCCATATTGAACCTTGACAACTAGAAAATAATTGCTTTTCTTTATCTTACATAATTCAAGAAAGCTTATCTAATATATATATATATACATATATATATATGTGTAGGTCTTTGGTTGTTCGGGTTTTTTCCCGTGTGGAATTGGAAGTATCTTCACGACGTTTCGATGAAGTCTCATTCATCATCTTCAGGCTGGTGCTTCCGGCTTGGTGCTTCCAGGAGAAAACCCGAACAACCAAAGACCTACATACAAACACCCGCGAAAACCTCAGAAAACATATATATATATATATATATATATATATATATATATATATATATATATATATATATATATATATATATATATATATATATATATATATATATATTTGTTCTAATAAAAGACAGTAAAAGAAATCCCCTCTGCTCACATTTTTATGATTATAAATCAAAAGAATGGAAATTATTTAAAATACAGGCAATTAAAACTTGGGATCAAGAAACTATCTGAAATTCCTCCAACTGCAGCTTTCTAACAAGAAAATAGCAGTTTTGGGTGCCAACAGCCATATTTACGCTATGCAATGATCAGTCATAAGAACATTTATCTCTGAGCCTAAACTGAGATGCTATGACACCTCAGAATCTTGTAGTAACATGCTCCAGAACAGACACATGCTTTGGAAAAGATTGTCCCCAATGATCAAGGAGTTATTGGCTTGTTGCAGGCAAATTAATTACTGTAGTTCTTTTGTAGACACAGAGAAACCTTTCAAGTCAGTGTTGACTCCTGGCAACTGTCTAAACTAGTTCTTGTGGTTTTCTTGGAAAGATTTCAGAAGTGGCTTGCCATTACCTCCATCTTAGAGCTGAGAGAGTGTGACTGGCCCAAGGTCACTTTGTTGGCTTCATGCCTAAAATGGAACTGAAACTCACCTTTTCCTGGTTTCTAGCCTGATAGCCTAACCACTATACCAAGCTGACTCTCTGCAGAATGCAGATGGAGCGCATTCTTCATGAGAATAAAGTCTACTGGTTTCTGTTCAGAAATGCAATATATTATACACATCCACATCACAGACCAATCAGAACACTAATGGCTGCACTATAATTCCATTCGTGTCATCTGAATTTCCATATCAGATTAGAGAGACTATTCATATCAGAGGGAGCATTAGCTCAAGTCCCTTTCTATTTAGTCCATTTTTCTGGGAATTTTCTCTCTATGTATGAACCAATATCAAGTCTTAGTGGCATTATGGACACATCAGTATGGTTTACTTGACAATAATAGCAAATGATTTTGTGATTAACTGATTCTAGAATAAAATTCCCAGCCTAGGGATTTCCTACAATTTCCTATTCATATATAGGAGGTCTACTACTGCCTAGCTTTTCAATATAAGCTAAGTAAGGGTGATAAGATGCTACCACCTAGCCAGATTATTTTTACTTTTATTTTATTTTCTGCCCAACTCCAGATCCACCTTGGGCAGCCCACAATATAATAACAAGTACGTAAGATAAATAAATGATACAAGGAAAGTAAGCAACATGGCCAACCTGGTGTTGTGGCCCGCCAGTGGCCAATGGAGCTGGCAGCAGATTTGGACAGTGAGGAGGTTGGGGAGGACGGGACGTGGGCCAGTCCTGGAATCTGGGGAAGACTCTGATGAGGGCTCTGTGGAAAGAGAGGGGCGGGAGAGGAGCCGTATGCCAGTTATCAGATGCCTTCAGAGTCAGACATCAGTGAGGTAGATGAACAGCTGGAGTCTGTTCCCAGTGTGCGCATGCACAGAGTTGCCAGACAAAGGGAACAGCTAAAGAACAAGGGTCAACTTGGAAGTAAGGCCACAAGTGGATGATGAATGGCCCCTCCCAGAGGAAATAAAAAAGGAGCGAAAGGGAAGTGGAGCTTGCAGGAGATAATTAATTTGATTAATTGGCCCGTGACTATCCAAAACTCCTTGCCAAGTTTTGCATATATCGGCCTGGCAGCTCTCTATGCCAGATAAGGTCTGTGAGTATAAATCCCCCCTTGAAAGACTTTGCTGGATGTGAATGAGCAGAATTCACAGTAAAATAATAAAAGGTTTTTTTTGTTGGGATCAGGAGTTTGCTTCATGCTCTTGGGAAGCCTAGGTCAGAATACCTGGATCACTAATATCAAGACTTATGAAGACATGGTTACATCTAACAAGGGTTCCATCCACCCTATTCCAAGACCCAAAAGAACAGCCAGATCTTTAAGACCTTCCAGAACCATCAGGGTGGAAATCAACTGGATCTCAGTGGGGATCTCATTCCAAAGGTCACGAACTACAATAGAGAAGATTCACTTTCTGGCTCCCAAAATATTACACTCTTTAATCTGTGGCATCCAGAGCACGCCCCCTGCTGGCTCTTACCTGGATAGACACCACGAGATATAGGTAGCCTTTCAGATGACTAATTTCCATGCCACAGTGGGCTTTATAAGTGGTAACCAGCAATTTGAATTATGCCTAGAACCATAGTGACAACTCCAGCATGCAAACCACATGGTCTTGTCTAGGCAGCCCACTATTTCTCAGAACAGATATATTCAAGGATATTGGGATGCGAATCCACTGAACAAAGATCTTGAGCTTTGGTTTAGAGAAAATTAGAGATTTTACAAGTGTGTGGCAGATACATAAAAAGTAGTTAAAATAATAGAACAAAATTGTTCATAATAATGATATTATCAGAAATAATGATATTATCAGAAATATGTATATAAAACATGAAATTTAATTCATTTTCATGCCATCATTTCATTAAATATGATTGGACACTATTACAAAAGAAAAGCCATATCAGATTTTCCTTTTACATTTTTGCAGCATGTCCAATCTTGTCTCCTTTCTCTGGAAGGAGTACTGGTGCTTTGTAGAACACCACTGACAAATAAAGGCTGAACAAATTCTCTAAATTCTCTAAATAAAATGGCAACCTCCAGTGCAAATTAATAACAAAAGGTCACATTAAAACACCCCTCCAGATTTTCACTTTTCAAAGACAGCTAGAGTTGAGAGTTCCTGCAGAGATCTATACACTTGTCCCCAGTTATGTCTAAAGCAACTATGATTCCCAAATTCATCCATTAATCAAAACACTGTTCAGCTACACAGTAGGTTCTAAAGCTTTTACCTGGACAATGTCATCAATTTTCAAATACAGTCCTACTTTTCCTTTGACAAAGGAAATCAAAATCAGTGTAAGAGTTTCAGTGAAACAGACTTTTTGACATATTAAAAAAGGCCCAATAATAGTATGAACGCTAGCGGCACAAGCTTTTTCCAAAATTCAGATTTTGTTCTCCACATTTTTAGTAGAACCCATAATGTCATTCTGAGATAGAATAACTCTATAGAGAGAGTTGGTGATCCCATCCTTGGTCTTCACATTAATAAGTCACTGAAGCAAAAAGATCATTATGAATTTGTTATGGTTACTGAATATTTTTTTAAATGATTCTCATTTACACAAAATCAATCTGGCATGTCTTGATTCTACAGTTTAATAGGACTGTTTAATGATTTGGACTTAATTCCAACATGATGCTTAGATGCATAGGGAGGCACCAAAGTAGTCTTCAGCTCTTTAAAGCAGCAACATCATATCCTGATATCTGACAACTGTGAAGAACTGGTTTAATGAGTTAGAGAGATGCTACATTTGTATTCTTATATTCCAAAGCACCTTTTTGTAATCAAATTCAAAGCACTATATGGCATTACTGTGGAATACTTAGGCTTACTGTATCTGAAAGATACACAGACCATCTGAGTCTGGGAATCAGACATATATAAATCAATATAACAAACATAGTACCACATGTTAAATGAAACATGCCATTCCCCACCTTCACCAGCATTATTTCCATGTAAAATTCAGACATATTTACATTTCATGTCACCAAACATATAGTTCTTACTGACCTCCAAAGTAGACTTTAGAAGAATAAGAACTATGATCAGGAAAAGACCACGATGTCAGGCAGCAGACAAGGAAGAAGCCCAGGTGCCCATCCAAAGCCAATGCCCAGAGCCAGTTTACAGCTCAATGTTTCATTCTGAAGTCAGAGAGTAAACTTTTTAGTAAGCACAGAGCTTGCTAGAATCCCAACCTTTTCCTATGCATTAAATAGATAGGCAAGCTTGGGCAAAGATGAGTGGCTGGGGCTGGGCACACAGCACATTAGTGATGCTCTTCTTCTATTCTAATATGTGGTGGATGAAAATGAATGGGAGTCCACATTCCTATCTGCCATCAAGAATTGTGCTGGAGATAACCTGAACATTCCTCTCTTAACTAAAAGAACTGACACGGGGAGAGGGGGGGAAATCATCCTAAATTTCATGTATGTTTTGGTAAAGTACTATTTTTGTTTTCAATTTAAAGTGTCAACTATCCCGCTGATCAGTCTAAAAGGACTCCAGTTCTACCACCTCAAACCAGTGGCTGGAGGAGGTTTCGAACTTGATGAAGGCGAATCAGCTGAAGCTTTATCGAGACAAGGCAGAAATGCCGTGAACAAGATCACCTGACCAGAGATATACAGAGGCTGGATGAAGGGCATGCCTCCTCTTGATGGACCAAGTGAGCAGTATGGCAGATTGCAGGACTTAAGTCTGGGGAAGCTTAAGCGATTACAGCAGATGGACGCACATATGAACAGTTTTGTAACACAGATCAGAAAATGTGGATCTTGACTTAAATCATGCATGCATCAATTATATCCAGATTAGGCTTCTGCACTTTTCCCTCCACAGGACTGCACTGGAAAACAATTCACAAGCTGTTCGGTTATTTTTGGAACTAAATACTTGTATAGAATCAATACTATACTATTCGCCTCAGATTCTGATCCAGTTCAAAGGGTTGATAAACTAAAATCGTACGCTCTTTAAAAGTCACTACAGCCATATGATCCTGCACTAATCTTAAAATCAGCATCGGAGGCCTTGCTGGCTAGTCAACTGCTGAGAAAAAAATTGACTGAGATAACAGACTATGGACATCACAGACAGGATATTTTTCAGTCATAGCCCCTAAAGTGTACAAGTTCTTTCAAGGGAAGAATTTTTGTTTCAAGTGACTTAACTGATTCTATTATGGCTGCTGCCGCTGCTGCTACTATCAGATTCAAGATTAATGATTTCTATTCTTAGTTTTGCATTACTGTGCACTGTTCACATTTGCTAGACTGAACAGTGCTAAATGTTTGTAAACTGTAGTTATTGTTCAATTGTTTTGGGGAATGTTTGATGTCTACGCTTTGCATTTTAAATTGTGTTATATTCTGGAATTGCAATTTTACTATATTCTCTTTTGTAAGGCAACGTGGAAGGACAATGTCCTTTCAGGCTATCTAAAAACCTTAGTAGAAAATAAATAAATATTAGTTTATACGATGGCATTGGTATTACTGCTTCATGGAAATAAGTATGTATGTATGTATGTATGTATGTATGTATGTATGTATGTATGTATGTATATGTATGTATGTATGAATGCATGTACCCAGTATGTATTGTTTATGTTCCAAACAGTGAGTGTGGAAAACCAACCAAGAAAAAAGAAAAGCAAGAATGGCAAGATTAACAGGGGGTGTACATGTGGTCATTGTTTAGCAACTGCATAACTGGCAACTCTGGTGTTAAGCAAAGCACTCACTAAGTCAGGGGTGTCCAAACATGGGAACTTTAAGACTTGTGGACTTCAACTCCCAGAATTCCCCAGCCAACTATGCTGGCTGGGGAATTCTGGGAGTTGAAGTCCACAAGTCTTAAAGTTCCCAAGTTTGGACACCCCTGCACTAAGTGAAACCACAACTGTGCTTATGATCTTACTTCTGCTTTCTTTTCCTTTACAGACCTACGAAAGTCATCAAAGCAAGGATTGTTGAGCAAAGTTTTCATATCTATCGTAACTGCAGACGATTGCTAAACAAGGCAGTTGCTAAACGAGGACTACCAATATATGAACATTCAGTGTTACGCTAGAGGCTTTTTCCATGAAGTCTGAGCGTAAGAAAATGTTTTGAAACATTTCTTTTTCTGAGCTTTACTGAAACAGAGGCAGGGGTGGGTTTTTTTTAAGGCTCTATCAAAGGCTACACTACCCTCCTTTCATTTTAAATGCTAGATTCAGTCACTGCACTTTAGTGAAGGCAAAGTGACCTGCAGCATCCTTCACCAGCAGCATTTACAAGGAAGTAGAGTTAATTGCAAGGATGGATCCTTTGCCTTCCTCCCTAGTATTATAATATTTGGTGATTTTTCTTCCCTCTACCCTACTCCTCTTTTAGTAAACAGCTCAAGAATTAAGAGAAGGAAATGAACAGGAAATCCAGAAAGCTGCCTTACACTGAATGAGAATAATGCTCTCCAAAGCTCAGTATTACTGACGCTCCTGAGTAGCAACAATTCTTCAGTGTTTCATGCAGGATTTTTTCCAGTTTAACCAAAAGATATCAGGATCTGGATCTGGGACCTTTTGCATGCCAGGAAGGGCCCTCCCACTGAGATACCTATCAAATTTTATTATCAGGGGGCACGCTGAACCCAACACTTAGAATTCTAAACCAAACACAGAAGAAATTAAATCCAAAGGATTTGCTTAGCACGGCAAGCCAAATAAGGCTGGCTGTGCATTCCACATAGGAGATAACTGTAGAAAATAAGCATCAGGGAAATTAAGAATCTCTGCCTATGTTGGTCTTGACTACTTATATCCCCAGATCATGTGGGACATTTGGGAAGCATCTTTGAACCCAGAGAAACACCTCAGGGCAATGAACTAGCAGTGACAGTGATCAAAACAGACACTCATTTGTTGGTACAGATCTATTCAAAGCTGCATCACAACCTACAGGATAAACCAAAGGCAGCGTGGATTTTACATGCTCTGTCACCCAAGCCAGTGAATATTATAAAGCTATTGTTTGTGACAGGAATGCTCTCATCCCTTCCTTCAATACAGATTCACCCTGAACATCAAGGTTTAACTTGATAGAAAAGGCCACCTCATCCTGTAAGTCAAACAAGTACAGCACTGAGAACATCAGCATGCCTGTAATGAATAAAAGACTTCACAAAACAATCCAAAAATAGGTCTGCCCACCTGGGGAAGAGAGGCATAAACGCATTCGATGGAATTCATGGTGTAAAAAAGCTTTACAGACCTGTTAAATCCTACCCAAAATTCAGACCATTAGTGCTAACCTGACACTGTTGGCTTCAGTTAATCAGTCATTGGAAGAGAGGGATACAATTCCTTTATTCACAAACTACAAACATGTTTAACTTTATCTATTGTAAACAGTACTTTTTAGTCAGCCTCCGACCAGGAATGTTATGAAAGGAAACAATGTTCAACAATCAATATAGCTTTTAGGGCTAAAAAGACAAAATAAACTATAGAGAGAGACTTCAACAGTTAAGCAGGCACCAAGGTCTATTTAGGAAACTAGTAGCTGAGTGCTTGGGAGCATCCATTTGTAATGTGTGGACCATCACTATAGGGCAATTTATAGCAATAGCAATAGCATTTAGATTTATCTACCACTTCACAGTGCTTTTACAGCTCTCTCTAAGCGGTTTACAGAGTCAACATATTGCCCCCAACAATCTGGGTCCTCATTTTACCCGCCTCAGAAGTAAGGAAGGCTGAGTCAACCTTGAGCCTGGTGAGATTCGATCTGCCAAACTGCTGGCACCCAGCAGTCAGCAGAAGTAGCCTGCAGTACTGCAGTCTAACCACTGTGCCACCGCAGCTCTACTATGGCAATAATTAGCTCCCAATCTTATTTCCTAAGATGAAAAAGGTGATAGAGCAGCTAATGACAGAGAAGATACCTAGGAAGTGATCATGAGGCTCAAAAGTTAATTAAGACAAAAATGGAGTGGAAGCCTCCAACTGTGGCTTATTTCTTCACATACATTATATGAGACAGCAGTAATATCCAGTAACTGAAAGTTGACTATTATAATTCTTTTTTTTTAAGTACAGCAGTCCTCATTTAGCAACTGCCTCAGACAATGACTGTTCACAGTTATGACTGTAATGCAGGGGTGAGTTCCTGCCAGTTCTAACCTCTTCTATAGAAGAGGTTCCACAAATCTACAGTGCCGTTTAGAACCGGTTCCACCTCCCTCCCCCCCGCCCCGTCCGCACATCATCAAGATGAAGAGCAAGAGGAGGAATTCTGGGAATTGAAGTCCACAAGTCTTAAAGCTGTCAAGTTTGAACATCCCTGGGGGTTTTTTTCTAAAGGATTAGGGGTGCAAGGGTCTTGTAACTTGACAGCTTTAAGACTTGTGTACTTTAATGCCAGAGTTTCTAAGCCAACATTTTGGTTGCTAAGCAAAAGCGTTGTTAAGTGAGTTTCACCATATTTTACAAGTTGGCCACGCCCACCCAGTCACATAATTGCCAAGCCACTCCCACCCAGTCACATGGCCAGCAAGCCACTCCAACCCGGTCACATGGAAAGCAAGCCACTCCCACAAAGCAGGCCACATCTACAGAAGAGGTTCTAAACAATTTTGAAACCCGGCACTGCTGTAATGGAAAAGTAACTTTGCAACCAATGCTCACATTTACAACCATCACAGGAGACCTTCGCTTTTCAAGTAGGCCAACTCTAGCTACCCTACTTTCACCCGGGCCCTTAGGGGGGAAAGCATCTCACATTCAATATGCCAAGCTAGGATCCACTTCCTCCCCCATCTCTCACCTTAGAGAAGATGTCAAGCCCCACTATATAAACCAACCAAGAAAATGAACATAAGGCTAAAGCTACCTTTATTAGTTGTTGTGTGCTGCCCAGAGTCACTTCTGGTGAGATGGGCAATTACCTCAATTCAAGTAGGTAGGTAGATAGGTAAGTAAGTAAATGGCTATAACAGAAACTTGCAAATCCTCCCTCTTCTCCCCTTATACTCATGTGAATTGAAGGGGTTTCCGCCTGAGCTGCTTGCGTAAATCACCTTGTCCTGTTTTTTGTGGGTTGTTTTTTTTTTTTGCCGTAATCCATAATTTAGTCCCACTGAATTTGCCAAACATGGGCACTACACTATGTGGTCAGTCAAGCAGCAATTGCAAGACCCTCCCCCAGCCTGCTTTCGCTCCTACTATCCATCTAGAGACATTTAAAGCTCCATTTCACCAATGGTCTATCTCCAGGTTGCTATTGCCATTTCAGAGCACTGAAGTCATGCCAGCTAGCCCAGCTTCCATGTCATTCCCAACACTGGCCTCAAAATGGAGGGGTAGGTCAACTCCACATCTCCCTAGTTGCTTTCTCCAGCTAGCTTCCATTTAGATTCCACTAGTTAAGTGAACAAAAAACAGCTGATCCATAGCACTGCTGAAATCTCCAGACCAGAGAGCTCTCCACACAAGACAGCATGGTCCAAAATGAAACTGCAATTACATTCTGTTGCTGACATCCATCTATCTGTTGCCCAGCTGAACACATATGAAGTTTCCATCTCCACGCTGCCACCACTTTCCCCATCAGTCCATACTTCACCCCAGACTGGAATCAGGCTGCTCTAGGTAAGACTCTACTAAAGCTACAAAACTTACAAAACCACTGCTATCACCGAGCCCAACATCTCAGTACCATCTTAATAATGCTTTTTAAAAAAGAAAATAGTGCAAGCCTTAAGAATATTCAGAAATCACTGCAAAAATTGGGAGGGAACCAAATACTGAAGGTGTAAAGAAGCTATAGTCCTTCATATGTTGTTGTATTTTCAAGTCCCATTATCCTTAAGCAATAATTATGCTAGCTATAACTGTACTATTAATACTGTATTGTAATAGGAGGTGTTTCAAATCTTTCTGTTTTTTGCAATGTGTGAATTCAGCCCTCTGTCAAAACTTGCCACCTTTTTAGGAAGTGATTGGTGGTTGGTTTCATACTGGTAACTGTTGCCAAAACAGCCAGTTTGTGAAGGGTTAAGGGTCCATTTGGAGTCCATTTGGAGGGTCCATTTGGAGTCCTGGGTCCATTTGGAGAAGGGCGGGGTATAAATTTAATTAATAAATAACTAGGCTGAAAACTAGGAGACTGTGAGGTCTACTGCCTAAAATTGATTTTCAAATTGTACAGGTAGTCTTCAGCTTACGACCACAATTGAGACTGGACTTTCCATCATAAATCATTGCAGTCAAGTCATAACATGATGGATCCAATTTTACAGCTATTTTTACCACACAAATGAAGGCAAATATGTATCTCCCAGGATAATATCAATCTGGGTTGTTCACCAGGACCAGAGGTTTTGTCTTCTGAGCTTTTGGATTTATGCTGGAGCACATCCTCATGGAACTTCTCTCCAGCAGATTGTGACACACAAAGTTTTAAAAAACTTTAAATAAATGGTCTACCTGTCACACTCTCTGCTAGAGAATCATTTCCTGAGGATGGGCTCCAGCACAGTCCAAAATTTCAAATGATTAAACCTCTGATCTTGGTGAGCAAACCAGATTGGATTCTGCATTTTTATCATAATTGTAAAGCAAAACATTTGGTTGTTAACCAAATCCAGTTTCCTTAATTGACTTTTTTGCCAATTTATTTTTGCCAGAAATCATCTGGAAAGATTGCAAATGATGATCAGGTGACTGCAAGACACTGCCACCAATCATGTGACCGGGGGGGGGGGGGGCGCAATGGAACAATGGTCATAAATGCAAGTACAAGTCATAAACCACTTTTTCTGAGGTTATAACATCTTTAAACAAACTTTAAATAAATAGTTCACCTGTATATGGCATCAAGCCCCATGCTGGCTGGATAAGATCAAGGAAACAAGAACTACGAAGACATCAATAAGGTAACATTCTTCCTATTTGGAAGTGCCGTGTTTCCCCCAAAATAAGACAGGGTCTTATTTTCTTTTGATCCCCCCAAAATAAGCACTTGGCCTTTTTTTGGGGAGGTCTTATTATTTTTGAGGTACAGGAAACAGTGAGCAGTCACCTCATGGCTGCTGTTGTGTTGCAATATTTTCAGGGAGGGCTTATTTTGGGGGAAACAGAGTAGATACAGAACCCTGGAAACTTAAGAAGCATTTTCCATCCTTATTTATAGCAAATTAATTAAGGTTGGGTCTCTCTGAATTATTTGAAACTCTTCTCTCCTGGATTTCTTTCTAGTGAAGCATTTAAGGAATTAGCTATTTAATTGTGTAACTGAAGCTCATGTCTATACACTCTCCGTTTTCTTCCTCAATCTTCTCTCAAACTCTCACAAATACTGGTAGCTATTTTAGTGACGGTAAGTGAAAGTAATCTAATTTTTAACTATCAGTTTAAAAGTATCCAGTTTCCTGAAGTTCATAGCAAGCATGGGTAACAGATTTTTAACACTAACTTGGTCACTGCTGTGATAATTTCATACAGTTCTACAAGAAGCAGATTGCTGAAAATATTGCTAGATATACTTTCTCTAAAATAATACTGGCTCCTTTAAAGCATAAGAATGTTACATGACTTAGCTTAATATGTTTTCTTTTCAATTGCATATTATCCAGGAATAATTCGTACTTTTCCATTTTCTTTCCTTTTCTTACTTTATTCTTTGGAGCAGTATTACATTGTACATTGTAGTGTAATATTCCTAAAATATTATAGGCAATATTTGTACTTAGTTGTACAACAACAAATAGTTGTTACACTGGTTTTCAACAAAAATGTGAAAATTTAGAGAATCTAACAAGTCCTATATATTTTATAATGTTGATCTATCTTTATATGCTTTTTATACCAAAAAGCATAATACTGCCCAAAATATGCAGGGGAAGTGAATGCAGTTTTTTTTTTAAGAATATGCTTAAGTATAAAAGAAATTAAAATCCGAAAATGTAAAATGAGAAGTTTTATAGCTATAAAATGGAAAGCTGGCCTTCATGATCCAGAAAGATAAAAGGAACTACAATTAAAAAAAAGAAATTTCAGCTATGAGAACTGAGCTTTGCCAGCTCAGTACATACAATTCAGTAAATGTAAATTTGTATTTTAAACAATTTAATTGTTTGGAATTGTATTGTTTTAACTCTCTGTGAAGTTCAACTATGCAACTATGACCCAAGTTTTGCTCTGCATTTGAGAACAAGAATATACTGTTGTTGGGGTTTTTTTTTTTTAAACCCAATGATTTCACAATGGAAGATTCAAGGAGGATCATACAATAATACTTAATTTGGTTTCTCCACCTTGGAGCCATCTTGTTACACAAGTAAACAAGTCTGGGGGGAGGGGAGACAGAGCAGGGGAAGGCTTTTTATTTTTTGGTTTATAGGACTGCATTTCCTCTGACCTATTTTTTAAAAAACTAAAAATAGTCCTTCTTAGGTCACTACTGCAAATTGAATTCTGCTGCTTCATTGCCCATCTTAGTGAGCT
Source organism: Rhabdophis nuchalis (assembly GCA_039707465.1). Taxonomy (NCBI): domain Eukaryota; kingdom Metazoa; phylum Chordata; class Lepidosauria; order Squamata; family Natricidae; genus Rhabdophis; species Rhabdophis nuchalis. The sequence goes on from CM077643.1 coordinate 127,461,126, forward strand.
GCCTACACACAGAGCTTAACTCATTCTCTGCCTACACACAGAGCTTAACTCATTTACTGTTCCTTGGTAAAAAGAAAAAAAAGCAGGCATTCAAAGGAAGCATAGTTTCAATAAAGCCCTGCTAGAATATTTCACATACACATTTCTTTGGAATCTAAATTTAGACTCATAAGTTCATGGATTCATAACATTTTGCACCAAATTGTAGAGCGTAAGTGTTGCAAGGGACTTTGGAAATATCTCATTCTCTGCCAAATGCAGGAATTCGATGCGTTCGCTTTCCCAACAGACGGCTATTAAACACCTTCAGTAAAGAACAGTCTGCTTTCTTTATTGATATAAGATGCTTACTAATCGTAAGCGTCCTATATCCTGAAAATATTCCCGATTCTAACCAAAATGTACTTTTCTGTAATTTAAACCCATTTTCCTTCTCTTGTCTTCTCGAATAGCTATGAACAATTCTGCGTTATCTTCCACAGCCTTTTAGACTTTTCAAAACAGTAATCATATGGCTCCCCCTTCCTTTTCCTTCCCAGGCTAAACAACAGACTTTCAACTATTCGAATAAGCTTTTCCTTCCAGGCCTTTGATCATCTGGGTTGCTCTTAATTGGACAATCTCCTTCCTAAAACTGTCCAGATTTCCAAACCTTAACTAAACTGCCTCTTTAAACAATTAAAATAAAAGCTCTTTCACTTGCTGTGATTTTCTGTCAATCAAAAATAGCCTTTTGGGGTTATTTGGGGAAAATGTTTTAACACAGAGCTGAGAATAAAGGATCAGATTATCAGAAAACAAGAAATGTTACATCTACACACAAAGAAATAAAAGTGACTGAAGACTTGTCCAATGGGATTCAGTAGCAGGCATATTAGAACAAACTTTAAATGGGGGAAAAAGACAATAGTATGAGGGACAGAAGTCATGACAGAGATGTTACATAAACATAAAAATAAGGAACCATTCCACATTAGTACTTATTATTATTATATGTATAAAAAGGTAGAATCATAGTTCTTTAGCAGGTATTCACCTTCAAACACATCAAATTCTTTCCAAGAACCTAGGATGTCATAATATATCAGCATAGCATATGTGTGAATCCAAGCATATAATTGACAAATGGAAATTTTGTTAATATGCCAATTTTCTAAGTGCAATGGAAGACTTTTTGGTATGGCACCCAGCATGCCAATAACTACCACAACCACCCTGGTGGGTTTATGCCATAATCTTTCATTTTTGATTTTCAAATCTTGATGCTTCATGTTCTCCAATTCTTCATATTCTATTCTACTGGTATTGCCATATCAATTATCCAAACTTTCTTCTTTTGCACCATATTTAAATCTGGTATGCTATGAGCCAAGATTTTATCAGATTGCATTCAGAAATCCACAGTATTGTAATTTATTCATTTTCTATTACCTTTTCAACTCTATGTTCCCACCAATTTTTCATTATTGGCACATGATAATTCTTATAGATAGTCCAGTGGAATTTATTTGGTCACTGTCAGTTTATGCAATTTTGTTGCACAAGCTGAGTGGATGATCTACTGTTTCTTCAGTTTCTTTGCACAATCTGCACTTTGAATCATTGGATGATTTTTTTTTCAGATCTGCCCTTGATTGCATTTGTTTGAATAATTTAATTCAATAATAATTCAAATAATACAAATAAACTGAGTAATTTATTATTGTTGTTGCCGTTCTTATTGTCTTCATTTTATTACAATTTACTATAGGCCACCAAACTCCCAAATGACTCTAAGAAGCTTTAAAGGAAAAAAAACCTGCAAAAGCAAAAAATAGATTACAAGCAACCTTAAAAATAAGATATAACCAGCTATACCTTGTAATACAGTTTCCCTTTACTCAGCCACAAAGCCTAGGAGAACACCCAAATTTTAAGAGCTTCCTGAATGTCATCAAGATACTCATGGGATGGTGTTAACCAGGAAAGGAGAAACACCATAAAATGGTTCCTCTCACTCTCAGTCTTTGCAGTTAGTCCAGAAGGATACTATGATTGATAGTGCAGAAAGCAACTGAGAGATCCAGGAACCTGAGGATGAATGCACAACCTCCAGTGCATTTCCACCTCAAATCACTCACAAGTGTGGCTAATGTTATCTCCCTATAATGATCCAGCTTCAAATCTGACTGAAATGGGTCCAGATAATCTGTGTCCTTCATGATCCTTTGGAGCTAAAGCCAACCACCTTCTCAACAAACTGCTCTCAAAAGGGAAGGTAGGATGTGGATGGAAATTACCTAATATCAGTGTGTCCAACAATGGTCTCTTAATGAGAGAGCACAGTACAGCATCCTTCAAAGCTGAAGGGACAACCCCCCACCCTCAAAAAAGTAAATATCACTGCATGGTTAACTCCCAGACAGTCTGGACCAACCAAGAGGGACCTGAATCTAACAGAGATGGCTGAGCATCCAGTCTGGAAGAACCCTTGTTCTAAATGACTATGTCATTATACATTGCCTGGGTTATTCATTCTGCTTTTCCCATTTCTTCCAACTAATCAAACTACTAAATGTCAAAATATTTAGTAGATGAATTATCATCATGAATCTGAGAGATTCCCCTACTTGAAATAAGAAGCAAGATGATATTAACAATATTAACAATTACTATTATTTTCTACTGCAATATGAACTGTTCAAAATCATCTCAAGGTACGTCAATTGTTAGATTGTATTCTAATAACTTTTCAAGGAGGGGAGGGGAAGAAGATAAACAGAATCATAGTCCAGGCTTATAACAATTTTCTTATTCATCCCTTTTAATTTTAACTTATTTTTGTTCAAGATCAATTCAGCATTTGTCATGGTGAATTGGAGCATGCTGCAAGTTCAAATATTTCATTTGTCCACAGGCCACTAGTTCTTTTTAATGTCATCAGCCCTGTAGTATCCCAGCTATATTTGGATTTTTTATAAAAGTCCATTTATTTCCATTTTCAAAGAATTACTTTCAAATACGAAACCTGGTACAGTACAGAAACAGATTATATTTTTGGAGATTGTGGATCCATTTGAACCTTTCTATCCCACATGGTTAGTTAGAGGAGCAAAAAAACAAAACAGGACTATCAGAATATCCAGAAAAAGAATGGCTAAAAATCTTATGTGTAGACCAGGATGAGACTAGTTGGACTTGAGTGGTTTGGGATGATGCTTACCATACACATATTTTATCTACACACACATACACACACCGCAATTCTTAATCCAAGAACAACTTTTCCTGAAAGGCTTTCTGATATGATTATTTATAGGACAGAAAGCCTCTGGAGAAGAGCCAGTTCTTGTCTGAGTTGCATGGCATTTTTATAGAGGAAGAGCTTGAACTCCTATCACTTCATCATTCATTTTGAAAAGTAAATCAGAATTCTGATAAAACACGAGCTGTTCTTTGTGCCTAGTAGCAACTGTCCCACCAGGGATCTGTCAGAAGCAAAACACCCACAAAGCAGGATTTGTGACAAAATTTGTTTATGCTTCTGTCTCAGAAAAAAAAAATGCCATTGATATTTCTCTAGTCACTAAGAGGGCTGAACAACATGATATTTGCTATATAATTAATCAGGTAGTGTCTTGTTCTACTTTATAGCAGGGGTCCCCAACCTTTTTTGCACCAGGGACCTGTTTCATTTTAAAGAAAATTCCGCGGACCGGCTGGCGTAGAGGGGGAGCGGGGGGAGGGGGAACAGGCGGCACATGCACACGCGGGGGGGAGTCGGCTCACTCGCCCCTCTAGGGCCCCCAACGGTGTGAGCAGCCACACCTGCGCTCTCCTGCCCCCGGTGCACACTCTGCCCAGGGGGCTGCCCCATCCTCCCTCCTCCTCCTCTCCGGCCCTGCGGCCCGGTTTCTATCAAGAAACGGACCGGCACCGGTCCGCAGACTGGGGCTTGGGGACCCCTGCTTTATCGTATGAAACATAAAGTAAAGGTTCTCCCGCACATGCGTGCTTGTCGTTTCTGGCTCTAGGGGGCAATGCTCATCTCCATTTCAAAGCTAAAGAGCCAGCACCGTCCAAAGACTTCTCCATGGTCATATGGCCAGCATGGCTAAATCTCAAAGGTACACAGAACGCTGTTACCTTCCCACCACTATTTTTCTACTTGCATTTTTACATGCTTTCGAACTGCTAGGTTGGCAGAAGCTGGACAAGTAATGGGAGCTCACTCCGTTATATGGCGCTAGGGATTCAAACCACCAAACTGCCAACTGATCGACAAGCTCAGCATCTTAGCCACTGAGCCACCGCATCCCTTACTAGGAAATATATAAGCAGCTTCAACTTCCAGCCACTTTCTGCAAAATCTCTCCCCAAAAGTTTAAACACATACAATTTGAAAAAGATAAACCTCAACTGGTGACATTGGAGTGTTGTTTTTTAAAACCATGTGTAGAAAATTTGGCGAACCAAATAGGGAGAGAAACAGCCTTCTATCTGCTCATTGTGGCTACACTTTTCATCTCACGTTAAGTAATCATGTGGGTTGCTTGTCTTTTGCTTAGTGTGATTTGCAAACGACTTCATGAATAAACTATAGTTAGTTTAGGGCAGTTTAAGCCTACCATTTGGAGTCCTATTGTTTTCTTATTGATTGTATGACTACATATGATATGCAACACATAAAGACATTGTTTGTAATTTCCTCAATTTAATATATATATATATATATATTGCTGCACCCAAGCTCAATTCCAACCAATCTATAAAGATGCAAGACAACTGCAGTTCCAAAGATTTTCTTTAACACCAGTCCCAATTACTGGAGGAATTACTGCAAGAAATCCTTGTATTCTGGGGATTGAAGTCTACACTTGCATTGGTCGCGTTGGTTGATGATCTCTGGAGGGCGCGGGATAGAGGATATTCCTCTATCCTAGTCCTGTTAGACTTCTCAGTGGCTTTTGATACCATCGACCATGGTATCCTATTGCACCGACTGGGGGGGGTTGGGGCTGGGAGGCACCGTTCCTCAGGGGTCGGTCCTCTCGCCCCTCCTATTCAACACATATATGAAGCCGCTGGGTGAGATCATCCGTGGTTTTGGGGTGGGATATCATCTGTACGCTGATGATACTCAGCTGTACATATCCACCCCAGACCACCCCAATGATGCCGTTGTAACAAACTCAAGCTCAACCCGTCCAAGACTGAGTGGCTGTGGTTCCCGGCACCCCGGTTCAGCCAGATTACTCCAACTCTGGCCATTGGGGGCGAAACACCGGCCCCCGTGGAGAGGGCACGCAATTTGGGTGTCCTCCTGGATTCCCGGCTGTCCATGGAAGACCATGTGGCGGCCGTGGCCAGGGGGGGGTTTCATCAGGTTCACCTGATGCGGCAATTGCGCCCCTTACTGGACCGGGCTGCCCTTCGCACAGTCACTCAGGCCCTCGTGGCATCCCGACTCGACTACTGTAATGCTCTCTACATGGGGCTTCCCTTGAGGTGCACTCGAAAGCTACAGTTAGTGCAGAATGCAGCCGCGCGGGTGATTACGGGAGCCTCTAGATGCTCCCATATAACACCGATCCTGCGCGAGCTGCACTGGCTTCCTGTGGTCTTTCGGGTGCGCTTCAAGGTCCTGACGACCATCTTCAAAGCGCTCCATGGCTCGGGACCTAGTTACATGCGAGACCGTCTCCTGCCCCATACATCCCTTAGATCGATACGCTCCCACAGAGAGGGCCTTCTCAGGGTGCCGTCGGCCGGACAATGCCGACTGGCGACACCCAGGGGAAGGGCCTTCTCTGTGACGGGCCCTGCCCTGTGGAACGACCTACCCCTTGAACTCCGTACCATTACTGACCTCCACCTCTTCTGCCAGTGTTTAAAAACACATCGGTTTCATCAAGCCGGCCTTACATAGCCTCCGCTGTTGACTAGTATAGATAGTTTTAAAATGGGGGTTTTAATTGGTTTTAGCGCAGGATTTCATATTTAATAGGTTTTTAAATTTTTGTATTTTTGTATTGTTTTGTATATTATTTTAATTTTCGTGTGCGCCGCCCTGGGTCCTTTTGGAGAAGGGCGGGATACAAATTGAATAAAATAAATAAATAAATAAATAAATACACTTCTCCAAGTTGTTAAGGTTTCGAAAACTGTTATTTAGACCATTCAACATTTCATTCTTAATCCTTAAATTGATTATGCACTTAATCACTGATCTGTATTTTCACCATGCAAAGCCATTATTTTCTAAAAACACCAAAACCTGGTTCAGTGACCATGGGATTACTGTGCTTTTGATTGGCCAGCAAACTCTCCTGACCTGAACCCCATAGAGCAGTGGTGTCCAAACTTTTTTCAAAGAGGGCCAGATTGGATGAAGTGAACATGGTGGAGGGCCGAACATTTTTCCGAACATTCTTTGAACCATTACAATTAAATGCAAATAAATTATTTTATGCCAAGTTAATTGCAAATGACATACTTTCTCCCTCTCTCTCTTTCTCTTTCTTTCTGTCTCTCTTTCTTTCTCTCTCTCTCTCTTTCGCTCTTTCTTTCTTTCCCTTTTTCTCTCTTTCTCTTCCTTTCTCTCTCTCTTTTTCTCTTTCTTTCTCTCTTTCTTTCTCTTTCTTTCTCTTTCTCTTTCTTTCTCTTTCTCTTTCTCTTTCTCTCTTTCTCTCTGTCACTCTGTGTGTGTGTCTGTCTGTCTGTCTCTCACTCACTTAATCAGTCTCTATCTGTCTGTCCCTCCCTCTCTCTGTCTCTCCCTGTCTCTGTGTGTGTCACTCTCTCTGATTCTCTCCCTCCCTCCCTCTCTCTGTATGTCTGTCTCTCCCTCTTTCCCCGTCTGTTTCCGATTCAATCCCTCCTTGTGTCATTCTCTATCTGTGTCTCTCTCCGTCTCTCTCCCTCCCTCTCTTTCTCTCTGTCTCTCTGTCTTTCCCTCCCTCCCCTTCTGTCTCTCTCTGTGTCTGTCAGTCACTCCCTCTTTTGGCATTGCCAAAAGAAAGATGAGAGACATGAGACCGAACAATGCAGAAGAGCTGAAGGCCGCTATTGAAGCATCCTGGTCTTCCATAGCACCTCAACAATGCCACAGGCTGATAGCTGGCATGCCGCGCCACATTGAGGCAGTAATTGCTGCAAAAGGGGCGCAAACCAAGTACTGAGTACATATGCATACTTTTCAGAGGTCCAATATTGTTCTATGTACAATCTTTGTTTTATTGATTGCATATAATGTTCTAAATTTATGAGATTGTGGATTTGGGGTTTCATGAGCTATATGCCATAATCATCACAAATCACGGCTTGAACTATCTTGCTTTGCATGTAATGAGTCTATCTCATATTTAAGTTGCATTATTGAAATAAATGAACTTTTGCACGATATTCAAATTTTTTGAGTTTCACCTGTATGTATGTATTTATGTATGTATGTTCTGATAGTTAGATCTTCCTGAACAAAAAAATGTTAATACCTCCTAACTTGTTTATAGGAGGCCAGCATGTTAAATGACTTGGCTGCTATCTAAATTGCAAGGCTTTGTAAGATTATCGTTGCAAGGTATTGTTACAAGATTCTAAACTGTTCCAAGTAAAACTGCATTCCATTAATATAGAATACTATGCTTATCAGTGGCTAGATAAACTATTTTTTCATCTGTTCAATTTATAGTTTAAAATTTTTCAATCTCTTTTTTCATGATAATCTAATCAACCATAAATTCTTACTTTTTTAAAAGCAAAATTATTCTGTGACTAGTAAAGCCTCCCTCTGTGAGAGTATGAAAGCAGAGTAAGTATTAAAATAGTTTATTGTTAGATCCTGCATCTACATAAAATACATTAATTTCAAAATGTGTCTTTTCATTGTAAATTGTACTTGGCAAAAATTCCAAGTACAAAGGAAGATTTGGCAAAGATTTGGAATTTGGAAAATATAATATTTGATTATATATTCGCTACAAAGCAATGATACTATGCAAATATACATTTTTTCTCTAGAGAATTTATTTTCTTTTAATTATTGCAGTTAGCAAACATATGGTAAATATTAATTATGCACATTTATATTTGTTTAAATCTGCTTATCAGCTAAGATTCTCAGTATCTATATCAATCCTTCCTGACATAATTCCCTGTTAGATATGTTTTATTTTTTACTGATATTTCTCACCTATTTTATTATTCTTCTGTTTTGCTCGATTTTCACTTGTAGAATATATTTGGCTGCTGCCTAAATTAGAATGTATTATTATAATACCACTGAACAAGGATTTTGACAATAAACAAATTGAATGATTATGTCTATCTCTTACTCAAGCATATAAATCTTGATGGCACAGTCATAAATACTAGACCTAAGGAATAATATTTGGTTGTTAGGAAGAATTCCTGCCAAGTACCTTTTAAGCAAACTATGTATATGATTAGGACAGCTAGGAGAAAGAAGGAGTTGTTAACATGCTACCATGCTGATCTTTCAGGAAGCTCATACAATGTAGTCTTAGTCAAGGCAGAATTTATCATGTATAATTGATAAAAGTAATACAAGGACATGCTGTGCTTCCTTGCTGTACAGAAATGCTCTGTGCTGGGTGAAAAGATCTTGCCACTAATAGAGCATTAAATGGGAAATCACTGCGATCACAGGCACTGAAAACAACAGGTTTTTGTCTGCATGTGAGAAATTATTAATTGTATTATTTGAGATTTGTAGCCCAAAACTTTGTTAGAGTTAGAATTTCACCTATAATTCCAATTACTTCTGGTGAGGACATCATGAGGTGAACATTCTAGAGATGGTGTTGCCGCAGAAATCAATGTCCAGAAGGCAAATTCTGGCCACTTTCAATCTCTCCAGAAAAAGGAGAGCTCAAGAGATTGCACATATGCACTCTGGACAGCTGCTCCTTGTGAATAGATTGCAGGAACCAAAGTTTTTGTGGTAAACTCATGATTGAAGTGGCCCAGAGTCATGGGAGTTCCATCAAACTCATAGCCATTAACATAGTAGTGTATCTGGATAAAAAGTTTAGTTGAGCCTCATTTCTTTATCACTTTTGGAATTATATTTTAATTGCATTTCAACTATTAAGGACCTCATGAATGAAGACAAATATACATGTCTCAAGATAATGTTGCAAGATTGAATCTGGGTCGGTCACTGGACCAGAAATTTACTCTTCCAAGCTTTCAGACTTGTGCTGGAGCCCATCTTCAGAGAACTTCTCTCTACTGGGATATGTGCTTTGGGCTATTCTGTGAGTTGTATTTATGTGGTGCCTTCCTATTGGTTGATTAGTGTGTTAATGGCTGGCAATTGGCTGTGGTTTCCTTGTGCTGCCAAGCCCATGGCTTCTAACTACCTGATAAGCTGATTGTAAATCAGCACTTGTATTGGTTGACAGAATTAAGAGCCTATTAGGAACCTTTACAATGTTGAGTTTCCTTCAATCCTTGAATAAAGAAGCACTAAGGACAAGATTAAGGGTTTAAAACGAGGGGATAAACAATAATAGGATGATTAGAATCTTGGTTTCAAAATGTTTACAAGGAAAAAGGTATAGGGTAAAGGTAACATTTTGGAAGCGTCCCTGCCGTTGGTGGTGGTCCTCCCAAAACTTCATAAATTTACAATTTTAAAAGTAAAGGATAAACATATAAAAAGATTACATTGTATAGTCTATATATTCAATCATCTTTTTTTTGCGCCATTTTATCTTGTATCAACAATTGCAATAGTATTTCAAATCAAATCATTTTTGCGATCTAAGTCTTTTTGCAATTGACTCCTCTTCCCTGTCCCCGGGCGGGGCCGTCGCTCCCTCCGTTCCCCCGTCTTCACCTCCCAACTGGGGAGAATGTATTTTAATAAAAGCCTCCGCCTCACTTAGTGTTTTAATTTTTACTCCACCTCCCTCCCAGAAGATCAGCTTTCCTTCTGGTAATAACCACTTGAACCATATTCCCTTTTTATTTAATTTCTTAAACAAGAAGGAATACTTCCTCCTTATTTCTCTGATTTTTTTCGGAATCGGTTTCAAAATGATTATTTCTTTATCCTGGTATTTTAAAGTTCCATCCCATTGAGCCCTCAATATCTCATCCCTTGTGGATCTCCTAAGAAATTTAACATGAACTTCTCTTGGTAGGTTATTTATCCTGGCATAAGGATGATTAGAATCTTGATTTCAGAAAGTTATTAACAGATTAAGGGTCCAGAGAGATTTGAAAACATTCTGAAATTAATTATAAGAAACCTTTCCATGGAAAAATGTGCTTTAGAAAAGAACAGAAAAAGATAGTTTGAAGATTTGACACTAAAAGGAACTAGGAGGAATTATAGATTATAAATAAAGAACATTTAAATTCAAATCACTAATACAGAAAGCAGCAAAACATTTTAACTCTGAATGAATTCAAGAATATTTGGGAAGAATGAATTCAGAAGTTAATCTTAAAATTGTCTGTTATGGAAAAACTGGATTTAAATGAGGTTATTAAAGAGGAACAAATTTTACTAGATAACACCCAGACTGAGGCGAATTCAAACCTGGATGTATTTATTTGTTTGTTTGTTTGTTTAATATTTCATATTTCTTAACCACCCATCTCCCTCTGATTTAATAATGACGAGTTATAAGAATTTGAAAAAAGATGTTACAATGGATATACAAATGAAATGACTGGGAAAATGTTCTTATTTTGGATTTATAAAAGAGGTTTGTTAAAGGATTTTCAGAGAAGAAACAAAAAGAAAATAAAACGAAATCAAGTTCTGAGACATTATCTAAAGTGTTTAAATATCAAGATTGTTAACACCAAAAAGAAATAATACAAAGTTGGTTTATTTAATCAAGATTAAAACATTTCAGGTAACCCTAACTTTAATGGCTTTTTGCTGACTAGGACTGAATGACGAAACTCCAAAAATCTGGAAAAATATTTTTTTTGTTGTATTTTTAGAATAAGTGATAAATTATTTTGTAAATAATAAAGGGGAAGAATATACTGTATATAAAGGGAAGAATATATATATATATTATTTAAGGTTAAAATAAATATCTTGCTTTTTCTCAAGCCTTTATGAACTGCTGCTAACTAGGAATGTCAGGTTTAAGAATTTGTTTATAGAAAAGAGATGAGATATAGGAAGAAATGATTTTTTGTTGTATTCTCAGAGAACGTTTGTATCTGTCGTAATGAAGGGAGAAGTCAAAATTTACTATATTATTTCACCTTCTGTTCTATTTCTCTTTACCTTTTCTTTTTTGCACTTTCTATCCCTTTTTCATTCTTCTTTACTTTTTAAATTTTCATTAGTTCCAGAATATACACCTTAGAATACTTTCTAAATAATTTGGTCTACAACTGGCATACAACCAAAAGAGGAGGACTTCAGAATATTTAATAAAAAAATAATAATACTTACCAACTATTGCTAGATTGTGCTCTGAACCACATGAAATCTGCAAAACAAATGATAATAGAATAGTAAACTGAAATACTAAACAAAAGAATGCATTCTGAATGCACAACTTTAAAATATTATGCACTTTACATTATACTTTGATGATAAAAAATAAACTTGGTATTGAAAGTCATACTGCCTCTCATCTTGGGGATGAGGTAATCCAATCCTTTTTACAAAGGTAAATCCAATCTCAGGGGCAACACCACACAATGTATAAAAGAATATTTTCTTTTATCTGTCTACAAAATTGCAACCAGGGAAGTTTGCAGGAAAGTGTTTCATAATGACTGCAGGCAAATAAATAGACAGACATATATCTTCATATATTTAAAATATATGCCTTTATATATATGGTTCTTAAACTTTATCAATTTTGTTTGCCACATTAATTACATATGAGATTCTTGATAATTAACATTAACCATAATACATAACTATTTCAAATTTGACAAAATTAATAAATTGCAAAAACTGACCAACCATATTAAGATACTTAGTCATTCCCCTAAAACTTTCTAAAACAACTGTCTTTACCAACTTCATCTGCTTCCCTCATCTTTGACAATGAAGGACTACCACTAATTTCTTTCATGATGTTGATCCTCTCATGAGTTGATCCCTCTCATGAGTTGATACTAATGGTACCTACAAGTGAAACCATTTGAGGCCTTATAGGATAAAAACAGCACTTTCAATTTTCTGGCGATACTATTAGTTCTGCAACATATGCAATATATTCAAACATATGGTTTATGGTTTTTATAATTCAGTTTTTAGTCTTCTTGTGACCTATCCAGAGTAATTTTTTAAAATGGGCAGTTATACAGATCTTACACAGTAAGTATAGATAGTCCTTGACTTACAACCATTCATTTAATGACTATTCAAAGTTTTAGAGGCACTGAAAAATGTGTGTTATGGCCATTTTCCACAGTTACAACCAGTGCAGCATCCCCTGGTCACATGTTCAAAATTTGGAGGCTTGGCAACTGGCATGTATATATGGCAGTTGCAGCGTCCCAGGGTCATATGGTCAACTTTTGCAATCTTCTTACAAGAAAAGTCAGTGGGAAAGCCAGATTCATTTAACAACTGCTGCTAGGTTGGGGTTACTGATCTAGTGTTACTACTGTATTTTTCAGACTATAAGACGCTCCGAAGTATAAGACACACTTAGCTTTTGGGGAGGAAAACAAGAGAAAACAAATCTGTCTCTGCCGCCCAGCATAATAAGACATTTGCTTGTTCTACATATTTTTTTCCTTAGAACTACAAGCAAAAGGTTACAAACTTAGCCTTCTTTGACAATGTAGTTTAATTTTTTAAATTTCCTTGCTCTCGTTTTTTTTTTTCTCAATCCATCTTTGCTATCTAATTTTCTATTATTATGTGTACTGGATAACCACCAAAAATATTTTCGTTTCTTTATGTGTGGGCTGCCCTACAGTTGCAAGATATGAAACTGATATTTTTTTCTATGAGTAAAAATAAAATAATCTACTTTTCTGCAACAGTGTATCTCTTCAATTGCCCTGAAAGAACTGTCCAAGGTATCTGAAAACTAGGAAAACTAAACCTCTGGTCTTGGATCTCGCAATGATAGAAGCATAAATCTACATGTCTTTTATAGCTTTGGATTTCCCACCCCAGTCCAAATAAATCCAAATAAGAAAGCAAGGAAGAATCCAATGAACAATTTTTTGTTTCATTGAAACAAAACAGTGTTTTGTTTCATTTTCATTTTCATTTTTCATTTTAACATTACATCATAGTGATGTTATATCATATTAAGACAGTCACAGTTTATTTATTTTTATGACTAGCTAATAACCCGGCATTGTCCAGGTATTTATTTATTTATTTATTTATTTATAGGGGAGAAATGTCTGAATGTAATTTCTAATGTCGGATTTTCCCCCTTATCAGAGGGAGCCCCTTTGTGGAGTACTGTGAAGCCGTTACCATGACAACTCCATTGTGCTGTACAGCAGAAGCCATTTTACAGCAGTATAGTAGAAGTCATTTTAAGGCACAACAGGCTGTATGGATGTTGAATAGCCAGACTGGCATAGAGCTGGGCAACAGCCAAGAGTTTTGCAGTATTTAGGCAAAAGAAAACAATGTCTTCCTAGCCAAAAATCTGAGAAGAAATCATAGTTACTTTCAGATAAATTAGGAATACTGATAGCCATAGGCACATACAACCATATGAGTTAATTCTATGTGGAAATACTCACCCCACTGAGAAATTCCCGATTGCAAAAGATGAGCAGGATTTTTTTTTTAAATCCGTATCTTTCCCCTCATGAATACATGCCAGTTTGATTATAAGCAATTGCTAGCATAAGGCTTAAAGATAAATATGTGTTATGGTGAGATTTTAGCAGAATTGTCATGCTTCAAAGCTCACAGCAGATTCATATTTCTGAGCAGCCTTTCTAGTCTTGTTTTCCAGATCTGTTTCATAAAAATCCTATCACCCCTAGACTGAGGATGATTTGGTGTGTAGTCCAAGAGGTCTAATGGACTCTAAGCTAGGACGGGCTGACCTCACAAAGCTTCTTCAAGTCCTTTTAACTGTTTTCACAACACCAACACTGTCACCAACTTTTTGTACAAAGAAAATGGCATTCTTTTTTGTTCAACTTCAGGGGGCCTGTCCTTTGGTGCCTGTAAGACCCAGCTTGCCAACAGATGCACTGAGCCTACAGAAAATGGAGAAAGAAGAGGCTTGTCTGGTTGTGTTTTTAGCTATCGAAAAGGATAGCTAGCCACAATCCAGGCAACACCATTAAGAGCTATATTGTGGCAACATGTTTCCATAATCTGCAGTGTCTGTGAAGCAGAACCCATATGGTTGAGGGGTTGCACACACAATACACGTACAAAAGCAGCAGTTTCCATAGCAACCAAGCCACAGCAAAATGCATCAGGACAGCTCTTCACCCTCTTACCAATTATTGGCTAGCATTGTATGAATCAGCTGACACCTAGTGTCTGTTTGAAACACTCCCGCATGGAACTCTTTCCAAGCACTTTCCTACGGTCTGTTAAAATCTTCTCCTATGAAAAGACAGGGAACATTTGGTTTTTCAAGCCCCCTTCCCTCAAAAGAAGAAGGAAGTAGGAGATCAAGAAAGCTGATAATCGTTTATACATATGGGCCTTCCCCCAGCAGCTTTGTTCTTTTAAAACTGTAAGGGTGCCAAAACTTGTATAGTTTATTCCACAGATATGCAAAGCCACAGCCAGTTTCTACCGGGAAGGTAATTAGTATAAAATTGTGCAAAACCTGGTAAAATTAAATGCATCCAGATAATCTGATCCTGAGCTTTAAAAATTGCAGAGAGTGTCCAAACATGGGATTACTTCTGAGGAAGCCTCTGAATAAATAACATTCTAAGGTAAAGCAGTATTGCTGAAATTTCATGTATTGGCAAAGCCAGCTTCCCACTCCACCCACATACAGTTTTGAAGAGTTTCAAAATTATTTTCTCCCAAAGGAGAATAGAATAGGGGGGAAAAATCTTCACTTTCCTTTTAAAATGGGCCTTACAACAAATGAAAAACCAAATGAAAATAAAAGAAGTTATCAAAATGATTCCCCTTGCAGACTCAATAGAAAAGTTTCAATCAGTACAAATTTCAGAATCAAGTTGATTTTATTTAAAAAATAATTATATTACAATTGGAGAAAAACCTGAGATTACCAGGTTGGATATCCAACTAATGGATCACTTGATTGATTGATTGATTGATTGATTGATTGATTGATTGATTGATTCATTCATTCATTCATTCATTCATTTATTGATTCATTGAAACGCAATTACAATGACCAGGCTCAAATTATCTTTCTTTGGGCATATTATGCAAAGACTCTCTGGAAAAGGTTCAGAAGAAAAGTGAATGGACTCAATTACGGTAGCAAGGAGCTGATAGAGACTTCAAAGAACAGGTCAGGGACAGATCATCATGGAGATTTTCAAGAGGAAATTGGACTTTCTTTGTTTTTCCTTGAAGACGTTTTGCTTCTCATCCAAGAAGCTTCTTCAGTTCTAAATAAATGCCAGAGAATGGAAGGATTTATATTCCTATTCTCCACCATTCAGTCAGAACCGAAGAAGCTTCTTGGATGAGAAGTGAAACGTCTTCAAGGACAAACAAACTTCCCTCTTGAAAAAGCACCTTCGTTACAACCATGACCTAGATGACTGATAATCTCCACAGACATCATCATGGAGAAAATCTATTTATATGGTCACTAGGAGTCAAAAATTAGTTGATGGCACATAATCAAACTATTAAATTTAATTGTTACTAGCCTATTAGGAATGGCTATATGAAGATTGTGGAGAACTATCTGCTGCATTCATATAGATGCAAAGATTTTCTCCCTCAAGCAACCCTTCTATTTAATTCAAATCCAAAATAATATCAGCCTGGTAATCATCCAAGGGAAGGCAGGAATTTTTGTCAAATAAATTGCCTCCTTTTTAACTTTTTATCAGGAAGCATAATACAACAGATGGCTGCACGCACACAAATGCACAACTTTGCAAAGTTTGGGCACATCCAGGGGATAAAGGAGGAATTTGTAATTGCTTATTTCTGAGTAAAGAATCCAATTTTCAACTGCTGCCATCAAGATGCTTGTGTAATGCAATGAAGTCTGGTTTGTTGGGGTTTTTTTGTAGGGGTATTGACATGATTTGAGTTCAGAAAAAGGGATAATTAGATCAAACATTTTAAGAACTGCTGATCTAGGATAATAATATCAAAATTTCATTGGAAATGCTCTTTAAAAAATAATGCCTACCCATGCCAGAGACCATGCTAAATCAAACAATCCTACTCTCCATTATACAAATAATTAATAGAAAGTATGATTCAGTACTAGTACCACCTATACAAAAGACTCACAACAAAAATTGGTTATATTTCATGTGTGAGTTGTTTCTGTACATCAGCTAAAATCTGCTGAAATGGGCATGATAAAAATTCTACTACTAAATAGCATAAATAAATTATATGTTTGTGGGTGTATATGATACCTATAGAACAACATTTGTATTTGCCAATGTGTCTTGGTTTATTCAGTTAATAAATAATGTAGTAGCATACTTAATGTTAGCCAAGTATGGATGCATACCTTTTCAAACAGAATTTTTTGAAAGATCAAAGCAAAAAAATGTAACTGCATTCATGGCCTATAAAATGGGCTATATTTTGATAGACCAAGACAATGATCAAACCTCACTCAGCTAAACCAAAAGCAAAATGCTCAGCTGCTAATATTTCAAAGCTTTGTTTCAAACAGATTAACCATTGCAATGGTCTATGCCTGGCACATTTTCTATTCTGAACGGCTTTAAAAAATAAATCAATGAAGGTTAGTAGCCTACAAAACATTTTAGCCTCCTGGAGGCTTGTAAAGAAGCAATAAAGCATTCTATAATATTTTCCACATCATTTAGTTGTCCCCACAAACCAAGGCTATCCTGTCTTAATTCCAAGGAGAAGAAACTTAAATTTCCATTTCAGTTTCCTCAGGAAATGTTTCTTCTCTTATAAGTTCCAGCAGTCTTTCCATCTTCCTTCCCTATCCATCTCAATGTATCTCAATCTCTCCTCATACGATGAGTGAATCCATAGGAGGAATTTGTGGTGTTAACAGCCTCATACAAGTATTTCTCATTTATTTTATTTATTTATTTATTTTCTATAACAGACATCTCAATCCAACTGTTGAGCAACCACAATTGGGACCAGCCACTCGGTCATTAACTGAAGCGGCTGTCAAGTGAAACCAAAATTATATTTATCATCTTAATTCAGCTTTCTTTCATTGTGCAGACCTGCAAAGGTCGTAAATGAAAGAATTGGTCATAAAATTACTTTTTTCATCACTGTCAGAATTGTGAATGAATACAAGACTTCCAAGGGCAGCAATGGCAGACTGAACATGGGTCCGCTTTTTTGCCAGTTCATGAATTAACCTCTCAGAATTCCGAAGATATATCCAGCAGAAGATAACAGAAGAACAATTGATTTTATTGGATTAAAACAGAGACTGAGACTAAATGTGGATTTAGAGTTTTAAAAATATGCTGGATTACAAAAATGACATGAAAAAAGATGCCAGGATGGATTTATAAATGAAGTTTGCTGGTGTCTTTATAATTAAAGGAGACATAGAAATAATAAATTAGAAGAGTGCCTTGGAAATCTTGGATTTACAAAAGGAATGTGTGAAATCAGGGAAACTGTTTCAGAGAGGAGATGAAGATAAATTATTCAAATTGTTCCTGAAGGGAGATAGGAAAAAAATAATAAGAAATCAGCCTGTGGGATATTGCTCGACAGGCTTAAAAATTAAGCTTTTTAAAAATAAACACAAGCTCTGAAAATTGAATCTATTTGATCGGGGTTAAAATACATGTGGTGTTGTTCCTAATAGCTATTAATGGGATTCTTTTTGGCCAAGTGAACGACAAGGTTTAAAAATCTGTTTATAAATGGAGAGATATTTATTTTGCTTTATTTCTTTGATTACAAGATGGGTATTTTTTTTAAAGTTAAAACTTATTGTAGACTTTTGCTGATTAGGAGTAGATACGTTTTTATGATTTGATTATCAATAAAGGATGAGATATGGGAAGAAAAGTTTTTGTATTGAAATACTAGAGTAATACCAGACTACTGAAAATATTTATACTTGTCGGGGCAGAGTCCTCTTTTACTTTACTGTACTTTTTTATTTCCTTTTTATGTTTTCCTTACTTTGTATTTGTGTTTTATCCTTTTATTTGTAACTTTTATTAAAATTATTGTTTAAAAAAATTCAAAGTCACTTAGCAAAGCAGTCACTAAACAAGGACTACCCATATTGCCTAGAAGCCTTATGACATGGCCGAAGGGGAAAAAATGTTCATCACACACTTAAAGGAAGGGAGGAGGGATGATCACTGCCAGTTTCACATAAGGAAACTCAATGGGGAAGCAAACAGGAAGTCAGAAGTTGTTCCTGCTTCTGCTGAAATATTTGCTTCCCTGTAAACTTTCTCTTTCTCTGTCTACATATGGAAAAATCTCTGCAATGATGACAAAACAGGTCACAGGTTGTCTGGTCTAGATCAAAATCCACCTCATACATTCGTGCAATAATTGGAGACTAAACCCAGTTCATCTTTATGTTACATACCGTACTTTGGAATGCTCAATGCAAACATACTTCCTGCCTAACTTTTTAATGTAGGAAATGGTATTGGCTACATATAGAATAATGAAAGACTCTTCTTCAAAGCACTATAGATTAATGTCTTATAGGGCATTACATTAAATATATACAAAACTGTCATTGCTACATTCACTTGGCAATCATCAAAAACACACGACGGCAAACCCTTAGCAGTGTTTCCCATTATACTTAGTAAGACAGTGCCATACTGTGGACGGTCCTGTTTCCATGCTGTTACACTCCGCAGTCTCTTGCAGGTACAGTAAGCATGTTTTCTGACCCAGTTTCCTCACCAATCTCTACTTAGCAGTATACTAAAGATGTTTCTAGCATGCCAATCGGGGGCTGCAGCCTGCAGTGCAGTTCATTGTAGCACATTCACAGTTCTGATTTGTTAAAAAAAACCAGTGGAAAAGTACTGGATCTGCTATGTCTGTATGAGCTAAAGCCACATTCATAAATCTGTTTCATATACCTTTTCATGTTTGTGCTCTCGGCAAGCAGAAAGAATTTTTAACGCTATGTTTGTGACAAAGAGTCTGTTAAGAAGGAATTCAGGTTTCTCTCTTCTGCTCATTGATAGTGAAAACAAGAACTCCCTAAGTCCATAATGGATATAGAAAGTCTACATACACTTGTTAAATTGCCAGGTTTTTGAGATGTAAAAAAAAAAAAATCAGACCAAGATAAATCACTTCAGAATATTTTCCATCTCTAATATAATATGTACAAGTCAACTGAAATCTTTTAGAGGGGAAAAATAACAATTAAAAACCAGAATGATGCAGCTGCATAAGTGTTCATATCCATTTTATGTAGGGATGCTATGTTCAGAATTAACCAATCACATTCAAACTGATGGTAAATAGCAGTCAGTACACATCTGCCATCAGTTAAAGTGACTCTGATCAAGCCCATCTAAAATTCAGCTGTTCTAGTAGGGTTTTCTTTTTCTTTTTTTTTATATTGAAAAAGTTTTATTGAGTTTTAAATTTTTTCCAGGTAGGGTGAGGGTAAGGTGTGAAAAAGATATTTTGAGAACTTTCACGTCGAGATCGTTGGCCCCCTCCGGGGCTTCATGACAAAATATAAATGATACAAAATTTCAATAGTACTACAAAGTGAAGAGAAGTGCATACATCATTGTAAAATTCTGTGCTAGCAATCATATACAAACATCCAAACAAAAATTATACTATATTTAAAAAGTCATTTTTTAGATCTAAGTCTCTTAGCAATTGTATCTTCTTGCTCTCCTCCCTGGCCCCCAGTGGGCGAGGCCGCGGCCCCCTCTGCTCTTCCATTTTCATCCTCCAGGATTGAGGAATGTTTTTTAAGAAAGGCTTCCGCCTCTGCAACTGTTTTAATCCTCACTCTCCCTCCTTCCCAGAACACCAACATCCCTTCTGGCATCACCCACTTAAACCAGATCCCCTGTTTGAATAATTTTTTAGATAAGAAGGAATATTTCCTTCTTACCTCTCTAATCTTTTTCGGGATCTGCTTCAAGATAGCGACTTCTTTTTGTTGATAAATTAAAGGACCGTCTCTCTGCGCCCTCAAAATGCCCTCCCTTGTCGACCTTCTAACAAATTTAATATGTATCTCTCTGGGTACTTCATTTATCCTGGCATATGCTGAATTTATTCTATATACCAAATCAATATCCCCCCTGATCTCCTCTTTGGGTTTATGTAAATAGTCTGCTAAAATTGTACTCATAAGATCAGCTAGGCTTTCACCAGGTTGTTCAGAAATATTTTGAAATCTTAAAAAATATGACATCCTTTCAAAATCCATCCTAGACATATGACCAGTTAAATCTCCAATTTCAGTATTAACCTTTTTAAGCTCTCCCCTTGCCCCAGCCAGCCCCTCCTCCAACTCTTCAGTCTTCTGTGTATTCTGCATTAATTTCTTCTGTGTCTCCAAAAGTTCTAATTTGGAACTGCAGTAGTCTTTTCTAAGTTCTTTAATCTCCATTACCAAAGATTGTAATACTTCTTCCATAGCTGTTAATCTTGCATCCGTATCTGGTTTTTCTGGTTGCTTTTTTGAAGCCATGGTGAGTGGTTTAAATCAGTGTCAATAAAATGGCGTTTATTGGGTGCGGCCGGTGAGGCAAGTCCAAGAGCGGAATCCAATAAGCAAAGTCAAACTTATAAAATCCAGACAGAAAACCAAATTTTACACTCAATTATAAAAAAGAAGGCACTCCAGGGAAGGAATCAATTAATCAATTACCACAAATCAGCCATTAAAAGAGAGAGGCAGTCCAGGTCACAAAGGGATGTCGGAAATTTTCCATGAAGAATAAGTCTCCTAAGAACAAAGGGTCGCCATCTTCCCTCGCCCAATCTGAAAGCCACCGGGAGACAGCAGCGAAGGAAATTGTTTCATTGTTGCAAGACTTCGATACTATGTATCTAGAATCACTCCACAAAGACTTTCACTCCTTTAGCAAAGTTCGGATGTGAAATATTCCGCTTCCTCAGGCTTGAGGAGCCATTTCAAAACGCCGCTGTTCTTAAATCCGAGGGGGGGTTTAACAAACTCCCCCCTCCATCATTTTTTAAAGTCAAAGCTGCCAGCAGAAAAAGACAAAGTCACTTACAATCCACATCGCAGCCAGAGTCCCGGCATTGCCATCCAACTCGAACGATCCAGCTCTCTCCAAATTAATTATCTGCTCCTGTCCTCCGTTGGCGAAGGAAACCAAGCCCCCCGCAGCATGTCTTTTCACTCCTAGGTCAAAGACAAGGACCCCCCCCCGACCGCCGTCGGGCTAGGAAAGGTCCCAGCAAGCCAACCTTACGGGGGGTTCCTTTGAAAGGAACACCCCGCCCCGTTTGGGGCCGCAAAAACGACAAAACGGCGGACGAGTCCCAGGACTCGACCGTCGCCACCGGCAGACCGGAAGGAAGTCTAGTAGGGTTTTCTTTTGACAATGACTCAGTTGCCTCTTACAGCAAAAACAATGGTCCGCAATGAGCTTACAAAGCATCAAAGGGCTCTCATTGTTGGAAAGTATCAGTCAGAAGAAGGGTACAAAATATTTTCAAAGGCATTGGATATATCATGGAATACAGTGAAGTCAGCCATCAACAAGTGGAGAAAACACGGCACTGTAGTGATATTACCAAGAATTTGATGTCCCTTCAAAATTGATCCAACATTTTTCTAAAAGTCTGACAAAAGCATATGGGAAAATGTGTGATGGCAGTGGTGGGTTCTGGGAGGTACGGCCCAATATGGGCGTACTGGGAGCAGCTGGGAACAGCAGCCACCATACCGGAACAGTGTTTCGGTGGGCCTACCTGCCCACCCATGTTCCGTACCTCTTTTTGACACAGGCCAATTGTGCATGCACACTCAGCATATGATGCCTGCGTAACCTCACCGAGCAGCTAGGGCTTCACAGGGCAGTTGTGTGCGCACTCGTGCACAGTCCACGTGTCTGAGGTGCACGTCCAGCCCCATCACAGTGTACCAGTTGCGACAGTATCTGGAATCCACCACTGGAATAAGGCTGAACTTTCTGGACATAACTCCAAAAAGTATGTTTGGTGCAAACGGCACTGCACATAACCCAAAGTATACCATACCCACCATGAAGCATGGTGGTGCAACATTATGTTTGTTGGCTGCTTTTCTTCAGCTGGAACTGGGCTTTAGTCAAAGTGTCAATTCTGGCGCAAAACCTTCTGGCCTCTGCTAAAAGGCTGAAGATGAAGAGGAATTTCACCTTTCAACATCACAACAACCCAAAGCATACCTCCAAATCAACAGAAGAATGGCTTGACCAGAAGTGGGATGACTTGAAGAAGGCTGTGCACAGTTTGTGCCCTCACCATCTGACAGATTTGGAACGCTTTTGCAAGGAAGAGGGGACAAAGATTCCCAAGGCAAGATGTGCCATGCTGATAGGCTCCTACCCCACAAGACAGTCATAAAATTAAAAGGCGCTTCAACAAAATATTAGTTTAAGGGTGTGTATCTTTATGCAGATATATTATTCTCATTTTTTGTTATTTCCCCCTTAAAATAGTTATGTTTCTTTTTCAGTTGAATTGTACAGCTTATATATTATATTAAAGGTGAAAAAAATCTGAAACAATTTATCTTGGTCTGATTTTTTTTACATCTCAAACATCTAACATCTTAATAGGGGTGTGTTTTGGAATGGCTACCATAGTACAATATGCACTAAAAGGGAGATATTTCTTTTAGGCTTGTTTGCTTGATATTATGTGTGTGTCTTTGCCGCTATTATCTCACAAACCCCCGTAGGACTGAAGAGAGCCATCAGGGTAACACTCAACTATTGCAGGCTAAAAGACCTAGCCAATACCCCTGGAAAATAGAAGGACATAGTCTGGAACAGGTTAGAACATTTAGGTACCTGGGGGTGGTTTTCCATGCACAAGGGACATGGAAGGCACACCTGGATAACATTTTTCAAGTAGCCACTAGGTCCTCAAACGCAATTAAACATTTCTTTTACACAGGTGGCGGCCAGTTAGTATCCGCTGCCCTAAAACTTTTTGAGGTCAAAACATTGGCACAAATACTATATGGGGCACAAACAGGAATCCTCATAAAGAAAGACTTGATAGAAACCATACAATCCAAATTCCTCCGAGCCATCTTAGCTGCACCCAATGGAACTCCCAAATGCCCAGTTAAGAATTGAGGCAGGTATGCCTCAAATTCAGGTAAGAGCCTGGAAGATGATGATCATCCATTGACTTAAAATGCAATTCTTTCCAGAGGGGCTGTCCCCACTAGTGTTGATTGACAACTTCCTCTCCCCCTGGAATCAGGCAATTGAGCACAAGCTGGACACTTATGGGCTCTCACCGGTACTCTTGATGTCCCTGGACTTTGATCAAGCGAAGCAAGTAGTAATTAATAGAATGAAGGACATGGAGTTCCAAGAAGAACTAAATAGATTGCCTTTCCACAATAGGAACAGAATCAAACAGGGTGTGTGGGAATCGGCAAGATATTTAAATGACCTCATCTTCCCAAAACAAAGAATAGCTTTCTTCAGAGCCAGATTTAACATTCTACCTTCAGCACTTCTCCAGGGCAGGTATAAGAGAACACCTATAGCAGAACGGGTTTGTATATGTGGTAAAAGAGAAGTGGAAGATATCTCACACGTTCTACTACACTGTGAGCTATACAGAGCTTGCAGGTCTGCATATATTCTCCCCTTATTAGAGAGATTACCAGGGAGGGCAGACAATTTTTATCTGGACTTCCTCCTCCAGGACACGAACCCGTCTACCACGCATGCAGTGGCAAAATTCTGTGCTTCCGCAATGTCCATAAGAAAAAAATTGGTTATAGAAGGATAGTTGTGATCTTGTACCAATCATTTGGACATATCTCTAACAATTTCTGGACCATGGTTTTTACATACATACTTAACGCTTTTGCACCTAGGTAAACCAACAAATGACCTGAACAAAGTGAGAACATGTATGCTACTTTCCACTTATAATGCTGACATTTTTAAAATTATATCTTAAAGTTAGTACTTTTTAATATATGGTTAAATGTAACGTGTATTGCTGGTCTTTGACCGTAATAAAGATTCTATTCTATTCTATTCTGTGTGTGTCTTCCTCTGAGTCAGCTTTTTGACTTTTGACAACTGCCTGGCCAAATCCCTTTATTTATTTATTTTTGGCAATGTTTTTTGGAAGTAGGTTGCCATTGCCTCCTTCCTAGAGCTGA
Organism: Rhabdophis nuchalis; assembly: GCA_039707465.1. Classification (NCBI taxonomy): domain Eukaryota; kingdom Metazoa; phylum Chordata; class Lepidosauria; order Squamata; family Natricidae; genus Rhabdophis; species Rhabdophis nuchalis. Next base: position 127,485,581 of record CM077643.1, read on the forward strand.
GAACACTGACTAGCAAAGTTAACTTGTTTCCTTAGAGAAAGACCAGCTACTACATTTATTAATTTATTAATGGACTTTTTGCTGAAAAAGAAAAAAAATGAACTTCTAATTTTGGAGTATGATGATTAGGAAAGGCAGCTTATGGAAGAAAAAAATATATGATGCAACCTTAGAAAAAGAGGGTAAACTATAAATGCATTTATAACTGCTGTCAAAAAGACCCAAAACCACTTCTTTATACTCTTTTCTTTTTCTATTTTCTTCCTTACTTATTCACTATTCTTTCTTATGTTCTATTATCTTCTATTTATCTTCTATTATGTTCTATTATCTTATGTTCTATTATCTTCTGCCCACGCAGGGGGTTGGACTAGAAGACCTACAAGGTCCCTTCCAACTCTGCTATTGTATTGTATTATTTAGCAATGCATCCAAGAGGAAAAAAGGCAATTTGCAAGTAGATTTGGTATCTAGATTACCTATGAGTTTTCTTTATATGAAGTTCATATTCTTACAGATCTGGAATGGAGCTCTATAATTCAAGCTGCTATGCGTCTCCCCATAACTAGTGCTTATCTAATATGTTGGGACTACAGTTGATTGCAAACAAAGGCACAGAGACTGTAATTTGGAAATGCAGCCAGAAGTATCCCTTTTTTGAGAGGGGGGTGTCTGTCGTAACTTCAAACGGTCCCTAAGTTACCTGAATAGTTGTAAGTAACAATACACTAAAATAACAAACAAGCAACTTCAAACAAAATTCAACAGTTGTTAGAACACATACATGCAAATGTTCTGCTGAAAATTTGCATTTCTGTTCATTAGAAAAGAGGGTTTTCTTTTCCTGTTTGTTTTTCAGAGACAGTACTTCTACAATCAACTTTAGTATGAAATCCAGCATATTAGGGTGACAATAATGAACAGAGACCATTCAAGCCAGTCTTCCAAAATTCAAATATTTTGTACAATTTAACTTATTTATATTCTACAAAGAATTCTCTTCAAAAAGTGTGTATTAAGAAATTTTTGTGTCGTAAGAAAGCAAAAATAAGGAAAGCTGCAATCAGACTATTGGAAAGAGTAGTACCGAGAATCACATTTGGATTGTCTTTCAGTTTTCACAAACTAAATAAGTGGCAGAATATTAGATATAATAAGTAAACACATGCAATGTTGACTTAATGGATTGAGACAGTACAGCATTCCCCATGCCAGAGGCACCACTCAAATTAATAAAAGAAAGTCTAAGATGACAACACGCATAGTGTTCCCTTACCTCAGATGCACCAGAGAGTCTGGGTACTGTAGCAGGAGCGTAAGATGACTCTTTCAAATGATGTTTTGTTGATCCCTTTATGTCCTGGCTCTGTCCTCCTTCACGTGGCATCTCACTTCTTCCAAGTTGACCATAGTCTCCTCTACCCCACGTGAAGACTTTCCCTGTCTCTAAATATCAGTGACATAATTGCAGTGTTAGTTCTTGAACTTAACATAAAACCATGATAAAACATTATTAAGCTACGCAAGATTGGAATACGTCACGTTAAGCTTTTCTTTTAATGAAATATTTCCTTCTCTTCACTTTACATATTTTCCACACCAATGGATTCAGGAGTTGAATTCATAAATAGCACTAACTATTAATGAGATTACCTGGTTTTGGTTTAGTACAGTTTTTAGGAATTCAACCATGGTGATTTGCTGAGCATGTTTCCTTTTGCTTGTTTGTTACATTGATATTCTACGTTCCTTCCAGGCAAAGCATGTATATGAACTCTTTAAATTTTATTCTCACAACAACTTTGATGGGTAGATTATACTGAGAAATAATGACTGCTCCCAAAGCATCTCAGGAACCTCCCTGTTCCTAATCTAGCAATATAACCATGAAAACATTTTGGTTTGTGACTTAACACAGAGGTAGTAAGTTATGTATTACACCTTGTATCTATTGTAGAGTTTTCAGTATGGTCAACTTTCATATGTCTTGCAGTCTCGTGCCCCCACCCCCCACCCCACCCCCCCAAAAGAGGAGAGGAACTACCCTCCTAGCAGAACAAAATATATTCAATTCTGCCTTAGTAAATGTGTGAACTTAGCTTGTTAGCATTTAGTCCAACAGGTTTAGATGATTAATGAAATCAACCACAAACTGAAAAATGAAAACAGGTGTATGTTCAAATAACATGTACACATCACTTTCAAGATGAAGCCCTCAGGAATCATGAAGGAGCAGTTCCCAGGTTTGTGAATATTTTAGCTTATTTCTCACCAGTTTTCTTCTAATCTCCTCACCCTGAGAGGAAATGAGTGAAGAAACTTTCCTACATATGGATGAAATACTCAATTAACATTTTTCCAATTCCACCTGGAAGTCACAAGTCTACCACATTGGCCATAGCTTTGTCCCATTTAAAATTCATGACATAACTTTTCATTTCAAACTTTTAATAGTAATAACTAAATGCTGACTGTAATCTAATTTTAGTGATTTAATCATAAGCATATCAACATCACTCCATAACAAACTTAATTGCAGCTCTCAAAATAAAACTGAAATCTTATGTCCAGTTTCAAAAGAACAAGACCAGAGACATGCTTTATATTCAACTAAAGATATATGAACTAGTGAAGTCACCTCTCGAATACCCCAGCGTTCTAGTTTCCATTATTAATCTAATTTTAGATTCTTTGATTTGACCACTGGCAAAAATGACTATTAAGGAGATTTTATATGAAGAAAGTAAGCTGTTCTATTTACATAGCAAGTTGGTTCTATCTATATTCTTATTTTATATTGTAAATGGTTCCTTAGTTACACATGACTGTTCCTTGTTATTATTATTTACCCTACATTGCCATTAATCCATTCCATGAAAAAGGCAGCTGCATTAAACAGAAAATCTCTCACGTTTAGAATATGAGTACCCATTCTTAATTTACACTTTGAAAAGTACTCATTCTTAAAACTTGCACTTGCATATTACAATTGCTTTCATTGGCACCTCCATTGCTACTTCAGCTGGTTTTACACTGTATGTACATTTATATGAGACCTAAATTTATAAGCATGCCACCAGGTCTTCCCTAGCTGTGCTGGTTCAATATTTGAGAAAATGTTATATGAAGATAATACTTTTATTATTATTCTACTTTTTGGATTATTCTAAGTATTACATAATATTAATTATTTAATATTTTACTATGTAATTTTAATTAAATAGTACTCCCCCAAATTAATTTGGACAACTTGAAGCTTTATTTTGGATTCCAACCACTACCGCTGCTTTTTATTAGCCGTTGTAGGAGACAGATGGCAGTTTAAATCCAAACATCTTTGACAGAATGGAAAAGCTAAACATTGACTGCCATCCTGTTGGGCTACTACTCAGTCTTACTGTAATCTTGGTTGATAACTTGAATCTGAAAAAAAGAACAAAGTGTGTGTGGGGGGGGGTGTCTGTGAGAGAGAGAGAGAGAGAGAGAGAGAGAGGGAGGGGGAGAGGGAGAGGGGGAGAGAGAGAGAGAGAGATGACTTAAGAATCTGGAAAGGAAGATTTGAGGGGCAAAGATAAAAGTGGCTAGGAAGGAAAGACAGTATTACACTATTACAAGTGGCTAAAGAGATACAAGTGTGGTGCAGTGGTTAGAATGCAGCACGGCTAGCTCCCTCTGCTGACTGCTGGCTGCAATTCGGCAGTTCGAGTCTCACCAGGCTCAAGGATGACTCAGCCTTCCAGCCTTCCAAGATTGGTAAAAGGAGGACCCAGATTGTTGGGGGCAATAGGTTGACTCTGTAAAGAGAAGGCTGTAAAGCACTATGAAACGCTTTAAGTGCTATTGGTATTGCTACGTGTCCCAGAATGATTTATGATGGACACATAGGATCGCTATGGAAAAAGAATAACACAGTGTGAGATCTATCTACCTTCCTCAGATATCCAGAGGGAGAAGAACGACAGAAACAAGAAAAAAGATCCAAGTTGAATAAGAGGTTGCCAGTTAAGTGTAGCATTCAATTAAGTAGTTTGGGAATTTAGTAGCAGTTACATTTTTGGATAATGACATTGTTCTTTTAGCAGGAACAGTAGTAGCACACAAAGACACAATCTCTGAACTGTGGAATAATTAGGTCATAAAATAATTTGCACTTTCCTTTGCCTTTTCTTTATTGTACAAAACTGCTTTAATTGGTTTTCAGAGTTAAATGTTAATTGCTGCCCAGAGTCACATGCAAATGAGATGGATGGATGGATGGATGGATGGATGGATGGATGGATGGATGGATGGATGGAAAGAAGGAAGGAAGGAAGGAAGGTTTTTTAAAATATTATAACTGCTGTGAGAAGTCTCACTTTCTTTCTGCTACTGACATGAAATGCACATCCACATGTATTTGGCAAAAGCTGTAAAGAAGGAACTATTTACAATTACACCTTTTGTGGCCTACATTTAAAATAGAAACACCATGTTCTTTCTGAAGGTCCTACCAAAAAAATAAATTAGTCACAAGCTATTCCATAAAAGTGACCTGTATTACAAATTATATACTGTTAGCAATTACAGCTAGAAAATCAGTACATAGACAGTTTGAACATGTTTAACGAGCACATTTGAAATAAACTCAGGAAAGCTTTGACAGCCCCATACCCTGTTTTATGTGCCCTAAGATGTTTGCAGCACTTCTGAGATTCAGACTAAAGTCACAGTAACACAAAATATGAATTGGTACTTGAAATATAATAAACTTCCTAAATAGACAGGAGGATTCTACAATAAGGCATTACATGCAGAGGTGGTATTCAGCAGGTTCTAACCAGTTCTGTAGAACTGGTAGCAGAAATTTTGACTAGGTCAGAGAATTGGTAAATATCACCTCTGACTGGCCTCACCCCCATCTATTCTCTGCCTCCCAGGTCCCAGCTGAATGGGAGGGAATAGGGATTTTGCAGTAACTTTCCCCTGGAGTGGGCAGGGAATGGAGATTTTACAGTATCCTTCGTCTGCCATGCCCACCAAGCCATGCCATGCCCACCAAGCCATGCCCACAGAACTGGTAGTAAAATTTTTTGAACCCCATCACTGATTACATGCTGTGTAAACCATCAGCAGACCTAAATGTTCAAGTCCACACATGTTTGTAAGTCAATCTTTTTCTCCCCTCTCTTTTCAATTGTTTTCTAAAAATTCTTCTGGTCCATATGAGAAATGGGGCTCAGAGACATTTTGGAGAATAGGGATTATGCCTCAGGCTGATGTATTGCTTTGTGATATAGTATGTTTATCACATGTTTAGTATATACTATACTATACTATGATTCTTTTTTTTAATTCAGTGACTAAACAAGGCAAAGAATTTGGAAGTACCAAGGAATAAATACCATTTTGTCTGGTACAAAAGATCAGGCCCATATGTTAAGTTGCAGCACAGATTTATTCAAGCCTGTACACAAGAATTGAGTCAACTAACAGTCAGCACTAAATTGATGTTAGAAAAGGGTCAACGGAATTCAAGGGGAAGCTGGACATAGATTGTTTGTGGCAACATAAAGACTCTAAGCTGATATGTTTTACTCCACATTCCATTCTCTTACACATTGTCCCATATCCTGATATCACGTTATCCTATACAATCGATTGTGCAAACCACAGCCATCAAGTAAAGGATGCTTAACCCCAGCATCACCTTCTATCAGAGCAATAAACATGGATTTCCAGAGCCAATTACTTGCAGGATCATCTTTTCCTGAAGGCATTTGCCAGTCCTTACTACATTAGATAGGATGGGTATGCTCCAGATCCCCTTTCTTAAATATTGCCACCTGATGGAACCACAAAGCCATGCCTTCTCAGTGATGGCCCCAGCCCTTTGGAACAGCTTCCTATTGAGATCTCAGGACTCTCTACACTTTTAATCTTCCAAAAGGCTATGAAGCTCTGGTTCTTTCTCCACGCATTGAGCTAGGATGGGGATTAAGTGGAAGGTTACTTGATTTGGTACCTGGAGGGAAAGGGTACCTTTCTTTTTAACTGTGTTTTATGATTTGTTGTAAACTACTGAAGTTGTTGCATGAATAACACGGCAATAAATGCCAACAGATGGAGAGAAGAAGAGAGAGAGAGAAAGGAAGAGAGAGAGAGAATAGAAGGAAGGAAGGAAGGAAGAAGGAAGGAGAGAGAGAGAGAGAGGAAGGAAGGAAGGAGGAAGGAAGGAAGGAAAGAAAGAAAGAAAGAAAGAAAGAAAGAAAGAAAGAAAGAAAGAAAGAAAGAAAGAAAGAAAGAAAGAAAGAAAGAAAGAAAGAAAGAAAGTTTCAACTTCATGAACGGACTAGTTATTTAAAAGTACCTGAAAGTATTTATTACTTTTTTATCTCACAAACTTCATCTATATTTTAGGCCTTATAAAAATCCTAGATTAGATAGAATTTGACTCAGTTTAAAGTTTAAAACTTTAATCATAAGACAACACTACTTTTAAAGGTTTTTCAACTACAACATCCAAAGAGCACTAAATGCAAGATTGACCCTCTCACATCCCTCCAATTATACTTTTGGTCATTAACCATCTTCCTGATATTTTCTGACATCCTATTGCCAGTTGTGGGAGAGAAGACATAAAATAAATGATGAAGTCTTCCAAGATTTCACATATTATTTTACCAGCACTAATCTATTACATTTCTTACCAAAGACCTTGGATCACTGATTCTTCATATTTCACCTAGGATCTCAAACAGAATCAAACTGCTTAAGAACAACAAAGGTCTTGGGAGGGGGAAGGGGGGGTCGTTTCCACTGAGGTGTTTCCCATCAATCTGGTCTTGGGGAGGGGCAGGGGCGGTGGGAGACGGGAGGAACATCACCAGCTGGAGGACCGTGGCCGCTGGCTACGGGCGGTCACGCGTTCCAACCCCCCATACTCCCATCGCAGGCTAGGAGGGCAAGAACCACAGACCCGGGGCCCTAGGCTGATGCTATGCAACGCCAGGTCCGTGGTGCAAAAAGCCCCCCTCATCCATGACCTTGTGTCAGAGGGGGACCCGGATCTGGTAGGTATTACGGAAACCTGGTTGGGCCACGAGGGAGGTCATCCCCTCGTAGAAATGTGCCCACCAGGCTACCGAGCCTTTCATCTGCCTAGGGCCCTAGGGAGGGGTGGGGGGGTGGCGATTATGGTTAGGGAAGGTCTTGAGCCAAAGGAGACCACGATCCCCCAGACGACCGGGTGCGAGTCCCTCCTCGTGAAATGGGGCCTAGGGAGGCAGTTGGGCGTGTTAGTTGTATACCTGGCTCCTCGCTATGCAACAACAGCCCTGCCCGAGCTCCTAGAGGTGATAGCCGAGGCGGCGGTTGAGACCCCCAGACTTTTGGTCATGGGGGACTTTAACCTGCCGTCGGTAGGCGAAACCTCTGGTGCAGCTCGGGAGTTCATGGCTTCCATGGCAGCCATGGACCTGACCCAGGTAGTTTGGGCCCTACCCACGAGGGTGGACACACCCTGGATCTCATCTTCGTCTCGGGACAGTGGAGTCGTGATCTGGGAATAGGGGATTTAGTCATCACACCCCTGTCATGGACAGATCACGCTCTCCTTCGGCTCGACTTTCCGATCGCTACACCCCATCGCGGGGAGGCGGAACCGGATATTCCTATATGGTTCCGCCCCAGGCTTCTGATGGACCCGGTAAGGTTCCAAAGGGAGCTTGGGCCAATTCCTGTGGACTTGCCCTGCGACTCGACTGAGGACCTAGTGGCCGCATGGTTAAGTGCGGCCGCGGGGGCCTTGGACCGAGTCGCGCCCGAGCGGCCTCTCTTGCGGCGACGATCCACCCGGGCTCCTTGGTTCACCGAGGAGCTTAGGGAGATGAAGCGCCACAAGAGACGCCTAGAGAGCAGATGGAGATCCTCTCGCTCCGAAGCCGACCGAACACTAGTGAGAACCTACATTAGGACTTACCTGGTGGCGATAAGAGTGGCCAAACGTGAGTATTGTGCCACTCTTATTGCATCCGCAGATAACCGCCCTGCCGCCCTGTTTGGGGTGACCCGCTCCCTCCTTCAACAGAGGCCGCGGGAAGCCCCTCTACAGGGTCGAGCAGAGGAATTTGGGATTTATCTGCAGGAGAAAATCACTCGGATTCGGAGCGAGCTGCCCTCCATCGACAGTCGTCCAGCTGAGCGGTCCGAGGTTGCTCTTGAGACACCATCTTGGGAGGAGTTTGATTTTGTTACTACCGAGGATATGGACAAGTTGTCAAAGAGACTTAGGGCTACCACATGTTTATTGGACCCGTGTCCCTCCTGGCTTGTACTGGCATCCTGGGAGACGACACGAGGCTGGCTCCAGGGCATTGTCAACGCATCTTTGAGTGAGGGGTCCTTGCCTGCCGTCTTGAAAGAGGCGGTAGTAAGGCCCCTCCTCAAGAAGCCGTCCCTGGATCCAGCATTACTAGAGAACTATCGTCCCGTCTCCAACCTTCACTTTTTAGTGAAGGTTGTTGAGAGTGTGGTGGCCCAACAGTTTCCGCGACACTTGGAGGAAGTTGATTATCTAGACCCGCGCCAGTCCGGCTTCCGAGACGGCATTGGTCGCGTTGGTTGATGATCTCTGGAGGGCGCGGGATAGAGGATATTCCTCTATCCTAGTCCTATTAGACCTCTCAGCGGCTTTTGATACCATCGACCATGGTATCCTATTGCGCCGACTGGGGGGGTTGGGGCTGGGAGGCACCGTTCTACGGTGGTTCTCTTCCTACCTCTCTGGTCGGTCGCAATATGTGTTGGCAGGGGGGCAGAGGTCGGCCTCGAGGCCCCTCGTATGTGGGGTACCTCAAGGGTCGGTCCTCTCGCCCCTACTGTTCAACACATACATGAAGCCGCTGGGCGAGATCATCCGTGGTTTTGGGGTGGGATATCATCTGTACGCTGATGATACTCAGTTGTACATATCCACCCCAGACCACCCCAACGATGCCGTCGAGGTCATGTCCCGGTGTTTGGAGGCCGTACGGATCTGGATGGGTAGTAACAAACTCAGGCTCAACCCGTCCAAGACTGAGTGGCTGTGGCTTCCGGCACCCCGGTTCAGCCAGATTATTCCAACTCTGGCCATTGGGGGTGAAACACCGGCCCCCGTGGAGAGGGCGCGCAATTTGGGTGTCCTCCTGGATTCCCGGCTGTCCATGGAGGACCATGTGGCGGCCGTGGCCAGGGGGGCTATCCATCAGGTACGCCTGATGCGCCAATTGCGGCCCTTACTGGACCGGGCTGCCCTTCGCACAGTCACTCAGGCCCTCGTGACCTCTCGACTCGACTACTGTAATGCTCTCTACATGGGGCTTCCCTTGAGGTGCACTCGAAAGCTGCAGTTAGTCCAGAATGCAGCCGCGCGGGTGATTACGGGAGCGCCTAGACACTCCCACATAACACCTATCCTGCGCGAGCTGCACTGGCTTCCTGTGGTCTTTCGGGTGCGCTTCAAGGTTCTGACGACCATCTTTAAAGCGCTCCATGGCTCGGGGCCTAGTTATATGCGAGACCGCCTCCTGCCCCATACATCCCTCAGACCAATACGCTCCCACAGAGAGGGCCTCATTAGGGTGCCGTCGGCCGGACAATGCCGACTGGCGACACCCAGGGGGAGAGCCTTCTCTGTGGCAGGTCCAGCCCTTTGGAACGACTTACCCCCTGAACTTCGCACCATCTCTGACCTCCGCCTCTTCCGCAAGTGTCTTAAGACACATTTGTTCCATCTAGCCGGCCTAGCGTAGCCCCCTATACTGACTTTTAGATAGTTTTTAAATTTGGGGATTTTAATCTGGTTTTAGCACAGGTTCTATTGAATTAGTTTTTTAAATTTTATATGATGTTTTGTATGTATTTTAATTTTCCTGTGCGCCGCCCTGGGTCCGTTTGGAGAAGGGCGGGGTATAAATTGAATAAATATATATAATAAAATATATAATATATTGTAGGATACATTCATCAACAAAATAAATCCTATGTAGTATTTCTCTAAGGCATCACACTGTACCTTTATCATACTACTTGGGAATAGAAGTGTTTTTCAGAAGCTTTTAGTACAAGACCCCAATCCGCAACAGAAGCCTACTGGGTGGGACAACATATTTCCTTTCCACTGCAGAGCCTATTTGGAGCTACTCAACTCAGCTTATAATTTTATGGTATATTCCTTCACTAGGTCTTTGGAATAGCTGCAATTGGAAAGGGAGATGGGAATGACACTATAAGCATTTTTCCCCATTTCCTTCAATCCATTTACACAAGAAAGGATGTGTATATCTTTAATGTACTGAGAATTATTTCCCCATTTTAAAAATACATAACAAACAGACCTGTGGATTTATTCACAACAACACAAAGATAAATAAACTGCCTTAATTAAGACTCCATTTGTTATTGGCTACCAGCATAAGGAGGAAGGCAGTTATTCTGAACCAAGAATGACTCACCCTTTAAAGGCTTAAGACTTTGTTCTCTCCTTTCTTCTTCAACACATATCTGCTATATTTAGAACTTCCTTTAGTCAAACCATTTCAATGAGATTCTTACATAACCTAATTTACATCTGCAACATTATAGAATCTACTCCCATTCTCACAAAAATATCAATTATAAAAAGATTGACTTTCAGTTTTGGTTTGACATTCTTTTTTAATAAAACATGCTGTAAAAATGAGCTTTACACACTATTGCTTTCATTCCCAAATCTTTAGAAGCAACAAGGCATGCAAGCAAGCAAGAAAAAGAAAATGATCCAGATCATTTCCCTGACTTATGGGGTAAATAGATGATGTTTGCAGGTGGGAGAATCTGACAAAACCTCTGCCAATTTCACCTTTCTCTGGTCTATTAAATTGAAGTCCCAGTGCAATCAAACTATTATTTCCCTTACAGAATTCATGATCTCACCAATGAAGAAATGGAGCCATAGTATCTTATTTAAAGAAAATATATATATTGTATCTAAGCCAGAAAATAAACTGCAACTGTGGAAAGCTACAATGAATAGCATTTCTGTCCAATATTGATGGCATATTAGAAATGTAGACCTACTAATAGAGTGGTATAAAATCCTGATCGTTTTTATAATGCACTGTTTGAGTTAATTAAATGTTAGGGTTACAAACAGGAGAGTTTTAGTAGAATATGCATGGCTATTCTTCTTGTCTGAAGTCGTAGTCTAAGATAATATGATATTGGGAAAAATCTTACTAAAACTCATATTGGCATCTGTTGCATTCTACGTTAAGAACTAAGAGTAAGATTGAGAATATATTTTAGGGAGTTTTTAATATTTAGACATATAGTATATTTTATTCTTGCATAGCAAGGCATAGTTGCAATTATATTTGCAAAGTTGCAAAAATGCAATAATACTATAATACTCAACACTACTTCAGCTAATTTACAGTTTAGCATGAATATCAATCAGCACACTATTAAAAATCAAATATTTTTCTGACACAGTGTTTTGCCATATCTTCCACAAATCTCAGTCTAAAATCCCTTTTAAGATCCATACAAATATTATTTACAATCAATTTATTTTAGATGTAGTCTTTTTTTAGGTTATACCTGATTGTACCACCAAGTGTGTCCAACCACTGCAAATTCTTCTGATTTTTTCACCCTCAAAATAATGAGCTTCAACCTTCTCGGGTTCCAAAACAACAGAGTTTTTACTTAACAGTTGCTTGTGCTTATTGTTTCCCCAAACATATAAATCTCCATCATCTTAAAAAAAGAGAAAGAATAAAATAGCAACTAAGACATTTTTGTATCATTTCTTAAGGACAGATATAATGATTAAATGTCATTGCTCCATGCACAGATAGTAAAGAACGTAACTTTAAAAGGAAGCTACAATTCAGAAATGCCAAAGAACAAGGAACGACACACAAGTCACATTGTATGCAATTAGCCATAGTTGCAAATTAAATTTCTCCAAAACACAAATTTGTAATATGTATATAAAACAAATCATTCCCATGCAAACAAGTGCATCCAGGAAATACAAACACATAGCCTTGACAACATCAATGCACAATACGTACACACAGTGCAAGCATAATAAATATTTTTTTGTTGGCTTCAAATAAGCAAAGAACATACTGACCAAAGGTTTTTGCATTATCAGAAAAAGCATTTATCTTAACTAGGGGTATCAAACTCAAATTCATTGAGGGCTGCATCAGGGTTGTTTGATCGGAGGGGGGGGGGGGAGAGGTGCTATTCTACCGGATCAGATCGATTTGCCCAAAGCGGTAGTGGGAATCATGGGTGGGCCCATCCAGGTGGGCCGGCCCACCCACCCACCCTGGCTCTTTTTCGTCCTATTTAGGGACATTTTTGGAGAAAAGCCCATGTACAAATGGCTGGGCACATACATAGATGGGGAATGCACACACACATATTTGCAAACCGGTAGGGAAGGTAAGTGAAAATCACCCCTGGGGAGGGGGGGGGGCATGGCCAGTTCGACGTCACTCGTGTCAAGGGCACCTGTGGTGGCTGGGCGGGGCTGTGGGGAGATCCATTGTCTCCAGAAGAGGAAAGGGAGACAAGGGAGAGTGCCACACCCTTGTCCTCCAGAGAAGCCTTGCCATCTACTGGAGGCCAAGTGCTAAGGCAGGACCTTCCTTCCTTCCTTCCTTTCTTCCTTCCTTCCTTCCACCATTGGCTTGTACTTCCCTGTTTCCAGGGCGGCCCCGCAGGCCAGATCTTAGAACCGTATGGGCCGAATCTGACCCACAGGCCTTGAATTTGACACCCCTGATCTTAACAAATCTTTAAAAAGGATAGATGACAACAAACGAGGTCCCACTGAACAGATGGAAATGAGAAGACCATTAGGTACAGTGAAAAGAAAAACTAAATACAAGGATTGCACTTTGTCTTTATTGACTGAATCTTGGCAAGTGTTTTTTTTTTCAAAAGTACTTTGCCACCGCCTTCTTCCCAAGTCTGAGAGAAGTGACTGTGCCAACATCACACAGTTGGCTTCATCACCAAGGACTAGAAACTTAGGATCTCCCAGTTTCTAACTTGGTGTTTTTAATCACCACACTAAACTAGGTATCCTCAGCAGGACTAGCAGCTGCCAAAATTCTTTGGGCTTTCATTTCCTGAATTTTTTCAATACATTTCACTTACTCTCCGTTCTTGGATTTGCTTGCAAACTTATCTAAGTGGTTCAGTTCTGCTTATGAGGATGAAACACATGAAAACAGCAAAGAAAAATACAGACAAAAATCCACACATCAAAGTCACATGAACCATATGAAGAACATCTGAATGGGAGAAGGAAATAAGTATTTTTCGGAGTATAAGATGCACCTTTTTTCCTCTAAAAACAGGCTGAAACTCTGAGTGTGTCTTATACATCGAATACAGCATTTATTTTTTTTGCCTCCTGAAACCTCGCCCCTTCACCAAAATGGCTGTGCATAGCCTTATGGAGGCTTTTATTTCTCTCTCTCTGTGTCCCTTTACCTATCTACCTACCAACCTACCTAACTTCTCTCTCTCTCTCCCTCCCTCCCTCCCTATTGTATTCTCTCTCTTTCTCTCCCTCTCTATCCTTCTGTCTATCTACCTTTTTTTTTTAATTGCCTCTTCAAAACCTGGGTGCATCTTATACTCTGAAAAATACGGTAGATGCTTTGAAGACTGAAACACATAAAGCATACACTCAGACACTACCAAGGAAACTTGAACCAATATCAGAAACAGAATGTTTTCTATGGTTCAGCCAAGCCAAAGGAATAGGTGCAGACAAGGAAACATACCTGTGAGTGACACAACATGATGTGAGCCGGAAGCTACACTCCTCACTTTGACATTTTCAAAACCTAGGAGAGTAATCAATTTATGTCATGAGTTAAAGAGACAATTCCTTTCCACAGAGATTTTATGTGTTACAGAATGTCACAAACAAAACTAAAGATAAAAAAATGTTAGATATATAGAAATCATTGCTGCATGGGTCATGTTGGGTTTACTATACCACAAGCAAATTTTAATAGATCACGGGTCGCTTTGATACACCTGAATAGACTTTAAAAATGCGAGCATATAGATTTACAATTAAATTAATTTTCAAGAACCAGGACTTGGTTTAAGTAGCCTGAGTTGGCACAGGGGTTTGAACAAAAGAAATGTTGCCATTATGAAAACCACTGAAAATAAAATGAATAGCAATACTGAGGTTTCAGAATGTCCTCCCTTGAACTTAGTTAGTGGTCTTAACTATTTTTAGCACAGATTTTATTATTCAATTCCATTTTATATTATAAGTATGTGTTGTGGTTTTTAATTTTTCTGTGCACCGCCCTGAGTCCTACCATGGAGAATAGGGCAGTATATAAATTTGAAAAATAAAATAAAATAAATAAAAACTATAATTCCTGGATTCCCAGGTTTTCTGTAGGAAAAACAAAGCCTTAGAACAGTGATAGCGAACCTTTTTTGGCTCGCGTGCCAAAAGCAGGAGGAGCGCAGGGGGGGTTATGCCACACATGCGCGCGCTTTCCCCCTCTGGTTTGCTCATAGGGTCATTTTTCACCCTCCAGAGCCTTCAGGGAAGCCTCCAGAGGGTGAAAAATGGTCTCAAAATAAGGCTGAAGTCAGCTGGACATGCACGCTGGATCTGACAGGGCAACGCCTCGGGTGCCCTAACAAATGGCTCTGCGTGCCACTTGTGGCACCCGTGCCACAGATTCACCATCACGGCTTTAGAACATGAGATAGGAACATCTATCAAAAGTGTTGTTCTCCTCCTTAACATGAAAAATGAACACTAGGTATTCTTGACATCTGTAAGTTAAATGTGAGCCACTATCATGACCCAGTTGTTAAAAAGGTAAATGTTATATTTGGATATATTAATAGGATCATAGAATCCAAATCATTGGAGAAATACTTGTTGATTTCATCGGGTCCTGGTAAGAAGCTACTTGAGGTGGCAGGAATATGCCAACATTCAAAAAGAGTAACAGTAAAATAAAGCAGGTTCAGAGAAGGGCTACTAAGATAGTGAGGTCTCTGCTATGAAAAGTTCAAAAATCTGAGTATATTTACCTACACAATAGACAACAAGGGCACATTTATATGCTGCCCACCTCAGTCTGCAAAGTGACTCTGGGCAGCATGTAGGCACAAAAGCCCCCAAAAGGCATCAATATCGTGTATAGCTTTAAAAAAAACAAACCTGGAACTTTGCAAGGTTCCTTTGCCCTCAAGAAAGAAGGAATGTTATTTTCTTGGCACATTCGCTTTGCTTGAGATGCCATACCGATTCCCCACTGAAACACAGAACCATTTTCTGCTCACACAAAAGGAAAATAAATTGTCAAGATTAAAAATTATTCCCCGGATAACAGCCTGAAGAAGTACATTAATGTGTCTTATTGATATCAGCTTAACAGTTCACATTTAGCACATAAAATGTAAAACACAATTTAGCTGTACGCATAATCCTTTGTGATCATTTGTTCAGCAACTGTTCAAAGTTACAATACCGCTGGGAAAAAATGGACATATAACCAGGGCGGGATTCAAAAATTTTAGCAACTGGTTCTCTGTCGGGTTGCTGGGTGGCCATGGCCATGGTGGGTGTGGCCTACTTAGCCTCCTGCACCAGGTGGGAGGGCGTTTTTGCCATCCTTGGGCTCTGGAGGCTTTCCTCAAGCCTCTGGGAGGGCAAAAACAGCCTCCCCCCAGGCTCCGGAGGCCCTCCAGAGGCCAGAAACGGGCCCATTTCCAGGCTTCCAGAACTTCCGTGAGGTCCGTTTTTTGCCCTCTGTCCAGACCCCGCACTTACCTGCCATCCAAAATGGGCTGCATGGACACTCCTGGGATGGGGGAGGGGGCAGCCAGTCCTTGCAACTACCACTTCAGCAAACCAAATGTAAAATTAGCATTTGGTTCATCTGAACCAGTCCGAATCGACTGAATCCCACCACTGCTTACAACCTATTCTCAGAGTTCTGGTCACTGCAGCATCCCCATAATAAAAATGTGGGTACTTGGCAACTTGCCCACACTTACAACTGTCACAGGACCCACAATCACATTCCCTTATCCTGCACAAAATGCCTTTGCTTCAATTCCTCACAATCTATCTTCACCCCATATCTGCCCTTCTGGCACCCTGCACAGCATGGCTGAAACAAAGATACTGCTGTATTCCTCCACCACCTTCCTACTACCACCACATCTCCGAGTGACCCTTCCTCTTTGTCCTCCTTGAAGCTATCATCTTCTTTTTCTTCCTCCTTTATTTCAGCATCACCTTGCCTGCCCTGTGCTGGGCTCAGCAACACCAGCCAGCCTCAGGTCCCATGTCAGTGGTGGGCCTGTCACAGTGCCCTTGCCACTGCTCCATCCCTCACCACCATCTCTGACCCCAGCAAGGACACCATGGGGTTTGAAGCTCACCACTGTCAGCAAGCCCAGCACAGGGGAGGTAAGGCAATGCTAAGAGAAGACAAGAAGACAGAGGAGGAAACAGGAGGAAAGTCCATCAAAGGTCATGGTGACAGGAGAAAGGCAATGGCAGAATACCACATTGTCTTCATCTCAGCCACATGCTACACAGGGTGGACAAAATGACAAAGATGGGTGGGGGGCAATGGGGGGTTACGACTGGCACGCTCTGGTACGGGCATACCAGTGCCTGCCAGGAGCACCGAATACTGTTCCGGTACAGTGCTCCGGAGGGTCCACCCACCCGCCCATGCTCCTTGCCAGTATTTGAGCTTTTCAGTGCTTCTGCGCACGCACGCGGAGCATACGGCACCTGCATGACACTCCGAGCAGCTGGAGCGTCACAGAGGCGTCGTAGAGCATCGCAGGGGTAAGGACGCATGTGTGCACTGTGTGTGTGTGCGCACGTGTGCGCGCATTCCTGTGGTGGATGCCAGGCCTTGTTGCACCGTGCCAGTTGCAACGGGATCTGGAATCCACCACTGTTGGAGGGGGGGGATAGGCAGTGAGGGAGCTGAAGCAAATACATTTCATTCAGAGCAGTAAAATCAAGTTGGCCTCTTCTGGTTCGGTGATCCCTTGAAAGCATCCTTTGCCAGCGAAGAATCAAGGCTCAGGGCTGGGAAGAACCCTCGCCAGGAATAGCTTGGATCAGGGTGGGAACTGTCAGGGAACAGGGGACGTGATCTGCAACTTTATCTTCTGGCTTCTGAGAAGCCCAGTCACTGGGAAAGCTGGGGGGGTGGGGGTGTCATCTCAACCACAACCAGAACTGTCTGAACCACTGTTGCTAAGTGTATGATGTTTCACTCAATAACTACTTCACTTAGCAACATAAACTCACATCCCAGTTAGGGTTGTAAACCCAAGGACTACCTTTATTATTTTCAAAATCCCTAATATGGTACACCTTCAACCAGTGAGGACCACTTTGTGCACCTATTTTTGCAATGAGCGCCGTACCATCCCAGTTAATACCAGAACAAATGTAATATTGATTTCCAGGCTTTAATTAATGAAACTTATTAAGCAATTTATAAAAGAGTAAAAGACCAAAATTATCCTAATTACAAATTCCTTTTAAAAGTCTTCCAAATGGTGTTTTTAAGGTATCCATGAAAGTTAAATAATCAGCATAGAATATATTCCATAAAATACCTAATTTGTATTAGCCTGTCATTGAATATTGAATCAGTGAATTATTTCTTAAACACTTCATGTTTTTTTCTAACAAATTCACAGAGCAGTTTCAGCTACAAAATCAAACTCATCTGATCACAGTATTACATTATTATTGTTAATTTCACTACAAAGGTGTAACTCACCAGCCACAGCAACAGCGTGCCTGAGTCCAGCAGCCATATTTATTATTTTATCCTGTAAAGACTATGAGAGAAGTGAGAGGATGGTGAGAGAAATATATATATCATAAAAACTATGGTAATAATTCTATTGAATTAAATACTTGATTTTTCAAACAGGAAGCATGAAGATAAGTATACAATATCCTCAAAACTCACAGCAAAAATTCATAGTGGCCTGTAAAACAAATGTTCTCATTTTTACAAAACTGCTTTTTTTTCCCTTCTCTTTGGTGGAGTGATTAAAAAGCTTTGGTGACAAAAGCACATACTTTTCAAGACTTCTTACCTTAATCATTGCTGGAATAGTGCACCTGACTGAAATATCAGGAATTCCCAATTGTCCAAAGGAGTTAGAACCACAGGCGAATACTTGGCCATTTCCTGAAAGGCAGAGCAGCGCATCTGAACACCTTTATTGTCTATCTCAAGTCAAAACTATTATGAATTTTCAATACAATATGCCATGAAATACTTATTATTTGCTCAACTCTCTGATTGAGTCTAATTCACGTAATCACAGACATTCCTTGAACCTCATGATAACTACAGGTAGTCCTCGACTTACAACCATAATTGAGCTTCAGAATTAAGTCATAAACCACTACAGTCATAAGTCGAGGCAACCACATTCCCTGCCTTTTTTGCAATGATCAGTAAGAGAACATGGAAGTCATTAAGCAAACACTGTGATTGCTAAACAAACCCATTCATTTGAATGGGCATTTTTCTGCCAGAAACTGGCAGAATCACAGTCAAATGACTGTGGAATGCTGCAACGGGTTGTAAAGCTGACATGTAGTCAGCTTTACATTAAGCGTCCTCCTGGACTCTCAGCTGTCTCTAGAAGATCACATGACGGCCGTGGCCAGGGGGGCTTTTTATCAGGTTTGCCTGATACGCCAGTTGCGCCCCTTTCTGGTCGTGACGCCTTACGCACGGTCACCCAAGCCCTCGTCACCTCCCGTCTGGACTATTGCAACGCTCTCTACATGGGGCTTCCCTTGAGGTGCAACCGGAGGCTCCAGTTAGTTCAGAATGCGGCCGCATTAATAGTGATTTTAGTTTGGGATTTTTAAATCTTGGCCAATTATTTAATATTTCTTTTTAATACTGTTTTGAAACTCTGTATCATCATTTTTATTCTGGCTGTACACCGCCCTGAGTCCCGAAAGGGAGAAGGGCGGTATAGAAATCAAATAAAAGTAAAGTAAAGTAGTCACATGACCATAAGGGCTGGTGCAACCATTTACAACATCTGGGGGTGCTTTACAGATTGTAAGGCAACCATTCCACAGCCATTGTAACTTCAAATGCTCATAAAACAGGTCATTAAGCAAGGGCTACCTGTATAGTCATTACTTATTTCTAGTGTGACATAAATGCAGTGTAAGAACTTTAGAACATTAGAGGGATAAAAGAACAAACAAGAGTAAGATAGAAACTGCAATTAAAGGATCTATGGTATATTCAAAAACAGAGCCAGCAAAACAGCTGAAAACCAGAACTGAAAAGAAATATCCTAGCTGCAAAGTAATTTCAAAGATTTACGTTTATAAGAAAATGGTCGTTTAATATGTTTTAATCTTCTGTAAGTCACCCAGAGTAATTGGCAAATGAATGAATGAATGAATGAAATGGTGGTAAAATCAATTAAAAAGAACTGTTATTTAACTTTGTGCTCTTTAAATGAGCACAATTCACCATATCTTGTCTAACCTAATTCTTGTTATTTTAAAAAGCCAGTATAATTCAATAAATTTTAATTACGTCTCTATCCCATTGGAAGCAACTGAATGCGACATTTAATACTAATTTAGTTTTATTTTATAACTTTATTATAAACTTTATAACCAATTTCATTGTAATTTTATTACAATATTATTACAATGACAATAAAGATTATTATTGTTGTTGTTGTTGTTGTTGTTAAGTTGCACAGCTCTATAAGCACTGGTTGCACGGTGAGTACAAAAGTCTTTGTTCACAGCTAGTTTCCTTAATTATTGTGCTTAATTCAGTTGAAAATGGTCCCATTTCCTAACACTCAATAATAGGTAAGTTTTAAATTTTTATACACAATACACAACTCTGATGATCTTGGAACCTCTTGGAGGCATAAATAGGGTCCAAGGCTTTTGCTATATGCAATGATTTGCTTCAATATTTATCCAAGCCTTTGCCAAGATAGAGTGAGACTCATCATTTCATCATGCTTGCCAGCTTTATATTTTACATTTAAACTGATTTTATTGGAATTTTTTATTGTTCGATTGTTGTGAGCCACCCATAATCATTGACAGTTCGGGGCATTCAAGTCTAATAAATTATGACAGATTTACCAACAAGTATAACTGTAAAATCCCAGCCACAGGCAACTTGTATAACAGGACAGCCACAAAGAGAAGAACATAAGGTAAAATGTGTCACATCCTCAGTATGACCAAGTCCCAATTGTCCATCTTTATTCTGGCCACAGAAAAAGATCTCTCCAGTGTCTGTGAAATAAACAAATAGCATCAGACTTATCGACAGCAAACGGACCATATAAATCAACAGATTTAATCATCAGGGGTATATTATGCCAGCACTCATAATATATCACTCGACCTATGCAAGTAGTTGGGGAGTTGGCTTCTTAGTGGCAGCGAATCTCTTGGAAAAAGTTTATTGGAATTATTTTCCTTTAGACAATTAAAGTCATGCCTGCTCATTTGTAGAACAACATCTGCTTTAGGACAATACTGCTTTAATACTGCTTTTGTACTGCCTCATTGAAATGAATTGCTTTCAGCTTTGGATTCTTTCTATTTTTATTATTTTGTTTTAGGAGAAGTACTGTTATGTATTGTTCTGTAATTGCTATGTTCAAGTTTTTATTATCTTGTTCAGCATGATATGGCTCTTTGAAGAATGGGTTAAAAATATAATGATGATGGCAATTGTGACAAAATTGTGACAAAATATCTAACAGATCCTAAGAACATGGAGGATGGAGTATAGGTTTTACAGGAAGAAACACGGCTGCTGCAAAAGATTCCAGACTCCATTGGATGTGGGGGGTAATGTCAGAAAAAGACCCAAACTAATTCCACCTTAATTACACTAAGTTATGCTGGAGAATTGCTTTAACAAACTTTCAAAACTTGGCCACATTACTATTTGCAATAAAGAACTTTCCAAAAATCCAAGTAGTTCTTGTTTCCTGAGTTTGATTTGTTTTGAAGGGCTAGATAAGATAATAATAAGCAGCAGCAGCATGGTTTTAACTACCTTTTCTCCAAACCTATCTTTCAGTTTGTTATATTATGTACATAAGAGGAAAGCTTGGATCAGAGGTGGTATTCAGCAGGTTCTAACCAGTTCTGAAGAACCAGTAGTGGAAATTTTGAGTAGTTAGGAGAACCGGTAAATACCACCTCTGACTGGACGTGCCCCCATCTATTCTCTGCCTCCCGAGTCCTAGCTGATCGGGAGGGAATGGGGATTTTGCAGTAACCTTCCCCTGGAGTGGGGAGGGAATGGGGATTTTGCAGTATCCTTCCCCTGCCACGCCCACCAAACCATACCACTCCCATCAAGCCACACCCATAGAACCGGTAGTAAACAATTTGAATCCCACTACTGGCTTGGATCAATAAACATCATATAAAGATCGAAATGTAGTTGGGACTGATCATGCAGGAAGGATCTACAATCCACAGAACTAAACTTCACAGTACACAAAGTAATGTTATAGTTGGATTTTTACCAGTAAGAACAGCGGAATGGCCTCCACCTCCAGTAATGCTTTTGATACAAATCTGATTAACGAGAAATGACTTCACAGCCTTAGGCAGGAGAACATCATTTTTATGACCAAGGCCAAGTTGCCCATAGCTGTTTGCTCCCTGAAAAAAAGTAAAGGAGGGAAATAGACTTATTTATTTAAACTCTGATTAATTCAGAGATATCAACATTCTTCCCATCACACACACAGCTCTTTATTGAAGTTTATCATTTACTAATTTATTACTGAAAAGATAATCTTTTAAAATATATATATTAGAAATTGGCAAAGCTTACACTGAGTCTAATTTTGTCAACAATGAGTGGCAGCAGGAAGGACTATTATACTTAGATTGCAAAACAGCAGATGGTACCAAGGTGATTCAGAAAATGCTATTTGTTTAACAGGATTCTTACGGCAAAATTCTGGAATTACAAAAGGGAATTTGTCAGCCATATCTAGAAATATTAAGGGTTGAAACATGCCGTTCTCCAAGGTGGTTGTTATATTAATGTAAATTTAAAAAAAGCCGTATTGGTTTTTCTCTTTCACTTTCCCAGTCATACTTCAATGTGAATTGTGTCATTTACCTCATAATTCTTTCAAATTAACACTTTCCTGCTTTCAGAGAAATTTTAAATTTGAAAAATCCTATAAAATATCTTATATATCATAAATATCTCCTTAGGGAACTCCATCTTATAATATCAGTCATAATATCACACATTTTCATATGTTCATCTTCCAATGTTGTTTGTTTGTTTATTCATTTGAGCTTATTTGCAATTCCATTCCACAAAGCAATTTACAAATCCTTCTTCAATAAGAGATAAAAGAACTGTTACAGTGAACTTTGTGCCCCAGGAATAAACACCAAATATATTTATTTATTTATTTATTTTTATTTTATTATATTTATATCCCGCCCTTCTCCACAGAGGACCCAGGGTGGTGCACAGGAATTTAAAAACATACAAAAAATAAATACATAATTTAAAATATATTAAACTATTCTAATCCTATGCTAAAACAAAATTTTAAAATACCCAATTAAAACTCTCTAAAATAGTCCCCATGGGAGGTTAGGCTAGGCCGGCTTGTTGGAAAAGATATGTCTTTAGACATTGGTGGAAGAGGCGGAGGTCAGTGATGGTGCGTAATTCAGGGGGTAGGTCGTTCCAAAGGGCAGGGCCTGCCACAGAGAAGGCTCTTCCCCTGGGTGTCGCCAGTCGGCATTGTCCGGCCGACGGCACCCTAAGAAGACCCTCTCTGTGGGAGCGGATCGGCCGAAGGGATGTATGGGGCAGAAGGCGGTCTCGCATATAACTAGGCCCCGAGCCATGGAGCGCTTTAAAGATGGTCGTCAGAACCTTGAAGCACACTCGAAAGGCCACAGGAAGCCAGTGCAGCTCGCGCAGGATCGGTGTTATGTGGGAGCATCTGGTGGCTCCCGTAATCACCCGCGCGGCTGCATTCTGAACTAACTGTAGCTTTCGAGTGCACCTCAAGGGAAGCCCCATGTAGAGATATATCACAACCAGGAGTATTTTATTTATAACTAATTCTCAATCAAAGTCTTTTTGAACATCTGAGCCATAAAATGGATTCATAGCTTTAGAATATCTATGCAGGTAGTCCTTGACATATGACCACAACCAAGACCAAATTTTTTGTTATTATTTGCTAACTGAATTTTGCCTAATTTTACACTCTTTCTTGCCACAGTTTTAAGTGAATCAATGCAGTTGTTAAGTGAATCTCATTTTCCCATTGACTTTGCTTCCCAGAATAATAATAATAATAATAATAATAATAATAATTATTATTATTATTATTATTATTATTATTATTATTATTATTATTATTATTATTATTATTATTATTATTATTATTATTATTATTATTATTTTATTTGTATACCGCATCCTCTCCCCAGGGGGACTTGGAGCGGTGAATCACAAAAGGGGATCGATTACATGACCCCTGGACACTCCAACACTCATAAATGTGAGTCAGTTCCCAAGCATCTCAATTTTGATCACGTCACCAACAGTCGCAAGTATGAAAAATGGTCATAAGTCACTTTTTTCAGTGCTGTTGTAACTTTGAACAGTCACTCAGTGAACTGTTATAAATCAAGAACCTATCAGAATCTAGTCCTCTGAAATGGTCAGGAAAACCAGCTGGTCACTGGTCTTCCTGATCATTTCAAAGGACTAGATACTGGTAAACTAGTATCTCGTAGTAGTAACACAGTTGTTAAGTGAAACTGACGTCCCTTGTCAGAAGGTCGCAAAAGGGGATCACATGACCCCAGGACACTGCAACTGTCAGTGTCAGCTGCCAAGCCCCTGAATTTTGATCACACCACCATGGGGATTCTGCAATGCGGTGGTCGGTTCCCAGTCTTTTTACTACTGGTTCGCTCATGCGCGCGCACGCTTCTGTACAGAAGCGTTCGGGTGGATGGGCAGAGCCTCCCACCACCACTACTACCGGTTCTCCTGATCCAGGCCGAACTGGGAGCCATCCACCTCTGCTGCAATGGTCATAAGTGTGACAAATGGTCATAAGTCACTTTTTTCCTAACTTTGAACAGTCACTAACTAAACAATATTAAGTCAAGGATTACCTGTACTCCTTACAAAGTAGCCCCGACCAACAGGTTATCGCAGTGTTTCTCAACCTTGGCCTGGGGAACTCTGGGAATTCTGGGAGTTGAAGTCCAGACATCTTCAAGTGGCCAAGGTTGTGAAACACTGGGCTATCGTAACAAAGGATCTTAATAAACCAATATAATTTATCATTCTAAATATAATATAAATACATTATATGGTAATAAACCATTGGCCAGCAGGGAGCAGCAAATGCCAAAGCTCCTCTCACAGCGGGCTCCCAAGACTGGAATATACAGACTTTCTCCCAAAAATAGGGGGAGGGGGGGGGGAGACGAGACCTTTCACTTCTCTCTTAAGAGGATGAAGTCTTCAAAGCATTTGAAGAGATAACTCTTCAGCGACGCTCTTTAATTGCTGCCATTGCAATTATTACACGAACATATCCTTTTTTCCGAGCAGCGCTGCGGAACGTGCCGTGAACCCGAGCTAGGTGCCTTTCGAATCCGCGCGAAGACATTAAAGGGCTTGTTAATTCGGACTGCGACGTGATTGATGGGTGTCCGGATCTGACTTAACGCGTGAACAGAGGAGCTTCTTTGGTTGCCTGCCTGACGCGTAATTCTTAATAGCCGCAGGTGTTTCCCGTTTAGTTTTCAACCCAACCAAAGCTTCATGGATAGCTAATTCTTCCGAAGACACAATTTTAAATAAGATCCTGTCACTTTCACTAATGGGTGAAAGGGGGGGAGGGGTAAAAACACTAATCACCACCACCGTCTTGCTGCGCGATGAAAAACACACTAGTTTAGACGCTTCATTTACCAAAGAAAACAACGACAGGCAGGCAAACAAAACGCGGGAAAATTCCCCTTGCAAAGACAAAAGTCCGCCCCTTTCCTCCTGGGCCGTAGCCTGACCCACGATAGGCCCTTCCCCCCCCCCCCCTCTTCCTCCCCGTGCCCATAGGGAGGCCACGACCTTCCGCCCTCTTATAGCACCGCTGCGGGGGACCTACCCAAGCGAGCAGGGCTCGCGTTGCATCTCGGCGGGCGACGGCCATAAGTCGCCGAAGAAGGCGGAACCACTTGCGGAAGCTCTCGCGGCGGCCAATAAGTCCGCCTTTCCCGGCTTCTCGCTGCGATTGCAGGAGCGGGGTAGTTTTACAGTACTGTACATTCAAGGCGAATGCCGGAGGTTTGTCGACTTAGCCAGGCCGAGCAAATAGGGAGAGAGAGAGGGGACTATGACTAATGCAACGCTCTTTTTTCCCCTTCGGCTTTTGCAGCGGTGGCTTGGAGCAGTGGAAGATGTGGCGACGCGAACGCGTGAGAGGAGTGCTGCGCGTGAATAACCAGGAATACGAGGACAAGACATGTCAAAGGAGTTGCTTTGTTCTGTGTGTGAGTGAGTGAGTATGCCTGAAAGACAAAGCCTTCTTCGAGTGGAGCTGGTGGACAGTCCATGTTACTTGCAACCAGTGTGGAAGCAGTTTACCGTACTTCCCTCGGTGTGTGTGTTTCTGTGTGTATGAAAGGCAAAGAGTCCTTTGGACACATCCATGTTTCTTGGCAGCAGCATGGAAGTATTTTACTCATACTTCCCAAGCCCTTGCATTTGGGGGTTGTTTCCCACATTTACATGTAAATGAAAAGATGTAAGGGTGAGAGAAAATCTTCACATTGGGATATACAGGTTGACCTGATTTAAGGGCCACAATTGGAAACATCTTCATTAAACAATATGGTCATTAAATCAGACATAACATGATTAAACATGACTATGCTGCATCATTTATGATCTCGGTGCCTCTTCAGTGGTTTAAGTTCACACTAACACAACCGTGATTTACTGGTTTGATTTTGCTTATCAGAAGTCAGCTGTGAAGTTTGCAAAGAGCCCTGTGATAAAATCAAGGACCAGCCTTAAAGCTGTCAGAACTAACAAATTAGAAGGGCAGTAATTGACCAAGGACTATCTGTATTTTCTAATGTGCCCACTGGTGGTCCGAAAACAACTCTGAATAAAAGTTACTTGGGGCATTTGAATTATAGATGGTTTCACAATTGCAGCATTTGAGTTATCACCTTAGAAAGGCTTATTTGTTACAGTATTGGGAATCTGGTTTGGTTGAAGATATCAGAAGTCAGTATGGTTCTAAATAAATCTCATCTGTTTTGTCAGATGGGGCAAATACTATAATAGTTATTGTATTTATTTTTGGTTACTTTTTAAAATTGATTTGCCACCTGTCTCGCTGCAAGGCTGTCATAACAACATGGTCTTTAATTTGCCCCTGCACTATGAAGAGGAAAGGAGCTAAAAGAAATACACATGTTGACATAATCTCTGGTTTATTTCATGTTCACTTGTTCTAACTTCCCACCTGATGCAACATCTATCAAAGTTCAACTTACTGGCATCCACAATGCATTTGTTGTCTGACATATTCATGATGAGCAAGGCTAGCTAAAAAATATCTCACCATTCAGAAAGTTCTCCTGAAATCAACTTTCTGACAATAAAACATTTTTCAACTTTCCTGAAGGTCCATCACTGACATTTTATGCTCAGTCATTTCAGAAGCTGCAATTTATGAAATATGATAGTGTAGACAGAGAGCTGTGTTCGTCTCTGGTAATAAAAAATCAGCAAACAACTGGGAGAATCTTTTCTGACTAACAATTTTTTATTAAAAGGCATAATCTTTCATGAGTTTTGATGTAAATAACTCAGCTGAGGAAGCCAAATATGTAATATTGAATTTTGGAATTTGGTAACACTTGTTGACTTGTAAGCAAAAAAATTTCTGTCTGTCATTGTAAATGCACTTTACAAATAGTATTTCACAAGGCCGTTTTGTTTAGCAAACAGGGTAGGTTTTTATCAAATAGGTTGTCACAGAGCCTGATGTTGCTTAAGGAGAATACAGACTGACTGGCCCAAGGTTAACCAACGTTTCCATACCTAAGAGTACTAAAATTTGGGGCTGCTTCTCAATGCTCCTAAAGGCTGACTCATGGCAATACATAGTTAATACTCTGCAAAACCTTGTAGCAGCCAACAAATATGTGAATGACCCAATATAGGATTTAGTCACTTTAAACAGTATGTCAAAGGTGAATAAATATTGTATTCAACTTATATTTCTGCTAGGTAAATGTGTATATGGTTATAACTCTGGTTTGGCAACTAAAAAAAAACATGATGGGAGATTAACCAGAACACACGCTTCTTGAGATAGTTTTAAGGTTTTATTGCTCTTTCCATAACAGCTAATAGTAGCCATCATTGGTTGCACAGAACAGTGGACTATATGGATCATTAGCATTTAAATGTAGCATTTCATAATATATTCTATCAATTTTTCTAGATATATTATTTCTACTTTCTTTTCAAATAAATGAGAAAGGGTCTGAAAAGAGGAGAGAAAAATGGTATGTAAACATTGATATGAATCTTCCAAGAAATTATATTAAAACAAAAATATTTTCCTTTCATTGATCATTTTGGGAAGAAACATTCTGCATGAAGCATAAAAGCAGTATTATCTTGCTAAAATGTGTATGTATGTGGGAGATCCAGAGCTACCGAATGCAGAAAGGTTATTAGACAGGTTAGACTCCCAGTTATTTGTCTATCTTGCTGAGGGCTTCACTGACAATGTCCAGTTCATGCCGTAGCTCATTCACCACATGTGCAATACTTCGTGGATCTTTCAGGATCTGAACGCTTTGGGTATATGGATTGTAACTCACTCCAAATGGACGTCTGATTGTCTTTGCAAACTCTCTGTTAAGATAAGGAAAGAAAAAAAGAGAATTAATTGTCTACATAGTGGCAGTTTCAGTTAATTATAAACATTTAAATAGCTAAATAATTGTTCTACCACTGTTTCTAATTTATTGAATGATTGCCATTAAAGAGGAAAAAGCATGGCAGATGTGATTGTGTGCAAGAAATAGACGAACTAGTGGCCTCCAGATGTTTTCAACCCCAATCAATAGATCCAGCGGCAAGGGATTATGGGCCCTATAGTCAACGTTTTCCTGCTTTATTGTGACCAGTGCAGAAATAATGTCCAGGAAAGAAACAAAAAAAGGAGAGAAATAGTCCACAAATTTGTCCTAACTTGGAAAAAGATAAACCCAGAGAAATAACTAAAAAATAAAGATGCTCCAGCAGGGAGGGATCCCAAAATTAATTAACCCAGAAAAACAAAAAGATAAATGAGAATGTTAAATGGATGCAGAAGATAAACTGAGATCACACAGCAAAATAAGTCATAATTTTGTCTGCTTGCTTGACTTGTAGTTTGCCCTTTTAGTGAAGCCAGCTATCATAGTATATTCCATAAATCACAGTAAAACTGTAAATTACCCTTGTCTGTGAGCAATTGCTGGAAAAAGGAAAAGTAACAGTATCTAAAATATTTGACATTTTTTAGGGTGGCTGTGTCTGTCATTGATAATACAAAAAATATCAGAAAAGGCAAACCTCAAATCAACCCTGGCATTATAGTATAATTAGCATCTATATTGTATCTGACCTTTTGGCAACCCAACACTAACGTAAAATGGGATAAGGTGTTGTTGTTTTTCCAAGGCCAGAGAGTAGGACTAGGACTATATTTGAATGTCTTTCATAATACCAGCTTTCGGTTTCTCAGTGACAAACAGTAAATTACCTCATCTTTTCTTTTGCATCTTCAAAGCTTTCAGAAATAAAGTAAACTTCCTGGAAGGTAGTAATCATGCATTCTTGTTTGCAGGTGACACTAGGTTCAAAAAGCTTGACTTTGGCATTTCCAGAGAGTGCATGCTAGTTATCAGAAACACCAAAATAGAAAAGATTGAAATGTGCATATTATAGACACATCAATACTGAAGAACATACAAAGATAGCTTAGTGACATTCTACATCAGAGGTGTCAAACTCAAGGCCCGGATCCGGCCTTCAGGATGCTTACATCAGGCCCTGGAAACAGCAAAGGACCGGCCACAGATGGCCCTCCTGAGCTCCATTTTCACTGGCAGAAGGTTGCAGGAGCCCGTTTTCACTGGCAGAGTGCTCAGGCCACCATAGGCACCCCCAACATGAGTGACATGCCTACCCTGGCCATGCCCACCTTCCCCCATCCCCCAAGGCCAAACAACCCTGATGCGGCCCTCAAATGAAATTGCGTTTTGACAGCCTTGTTCTACATGGATTCTAACTTTTAATTATTTTGTTTGTTTTTATTTTTTGTTACTTACTGTAATTCTTAAGAATGTCTTGTTCTTAGTTTGAAAATGCACAACTTTCAAACTAGGAATCACCCTTGACCTCTGAGTCACCCAAAACTAGTAAATGGTGCTAAGATGAAAACTAAAATTCATTTCAGTTATATGTAATTACAATTAAATAGTTAATTCTACTGATTGTCATAAATCCTCCCTATCTGTCACATTCAAGATGATTCTTTGGTAACACATTTGGGGAAATTTTGTGGGCCACCTTGAAAATTTTTGAGGGCTTCATGTTGTTCAGGGGACTTTTAAGTTGTATATTTCTGGCCCAGTAACTGCCATTCTATCAGTTGAGCAATATTGCTGGATACGTTAGATTCTTGTTAATGCCAAGCTTCCTTCTGCCAAACTTACTCTAAATAAACAATATTTTATTGGGTAAAATACCACGCTAGAACATACAACATTGAAACTCATAAATATTGTATTCAATGATCTGTCTAGTGCAAGAAATCAGGAACCCAAGGCTGTTCAAATGAGTACAAATTTAATCAATGCTAGCTCATCACAAGAATCATAGCTACTAATGGTCAAGGCAAATTGGTGGCAGGGTCACTGGAATTCAGAGGGCTGGACTTAAATCTGTGATGGACACAAAGGGACTCCAAACTGATGACACACTTGACCCCTTCCTTAGGCTTAGCCTGGTCATCTCCAATGTGACCCTTGGCTCTATTTCAGGAGAGTTGTGGTCACAAAGAATTGACACTAATTTGATACCAAATAATCAAACACCATATCGTATCCTTCACTGAGAAGATAACCAATGGCAGATTTCCTTGAAGTTGTTTGGGGCATCAACAACCCTTCAGGTGAAAGTCTAAAGCAGAAGAACAGTGAAGGCAAATGAAATAAATAAAAGTTCCACCTGAGTGTACAATTGTAAAACTATTACACTAAATTAAAGGCACTATTTTGAAGGTGATTTGGGGGCTTACCTTCAATTCACTAATAGAAGAAAGTAAACCAGCTCCATAGACTCTCAGTTGCCCTTCTTGTTTGCATAAGCCAAACTCCACTGTGAAAAAGTAGCACTGAGAAGGAAGAAAGTTAAGAAGAAGTAGCAGCTCTCTAATAGAGATGTACACATTGAATAAAGCATAAACACTGAATGTTCACATGATCTTTTGTTGGTGGAAATAAAAGCCATTTCTCCAATATTTCCAGATATATCAGCTGTGTCCATGCAACACACCATGTCATGGCTAATTGAACAATACTAAACCCAGATTGTCAGCATTTGCATAAGTAACTAAGCCGAATTGTAGCCAAAAACATTTTAACCTAGAATATGCTGTTGGCCCAGCCTGGAAACCACTCTGAGAAATAGTAGCAATGTACCGCTGAAGGACTAGGTTTCCTTGCATGAATGAAAAATAGAAGATCCCTTCAGAATTTTTCCTAAGGCAGACATCTTATCTTCCTTAGCCACACACCAAAGGAAAGCTGCTCAAGAGGTTTCTTTCCCCAAAGAGCATAAAGCTTCCAGACTGCCATCAATTTTTTGAAAATGCAGTGTTCAGTTTGGAGGGGAAAAATAATGGAATTTCTGTCAGTTCAGAAGGCAAGTACTGCTGCCTCATTTCCCAGTCATGTACTGTTATTAAAGGCATGGTACTATGGTAAGATGTTGACTGAGGATCAAGATGACCCAGGTTCAGGATCATCTTCTGCCACACAAAGTTACTAAATGACTTGGGATCAGTCACTTTCCTACAGTTCCATTTATTTCAGTTTCATTTGGGGGAGTGGAATTGAATGAGGGATCATTTTGTATTCCGTGTTGAGCTCCTGAAGGAATGGCAGCAGTGGTGGGTTTGTACTGGTTTTACTACCGGTTTGCTCCTGTACGTATGCACTCTCATGTACGTGTGATGGTTCTGTGCATGAACAGAAGCATCCAGGTGGGTGGGTAGAGCCTCTTGCCGCTGCCACTACTGGCTTGGCCAAACTGGGCAAAACTGGGAGCAACCCACCTCTGAACTGCAGAGTATCGTTTCAATACTATTTAAATTAAACCGTTAATTTAAAAGGCAGCTTTATTTATATTCTGCTTATGACACAGATTTCAGCAATCTTCCATTCTGGCAAATTCATAATGAATGGTCAGAAATAAACTTAGCAGAACAGCGTTTGATTTTTTTTTTTTTTAATGGAAAGCAAAATGGTACATGAGGACACCTTGAGGCTTTAGGTGTTTTTAATGCGCTGTTGAATGAACAAATCTACCTCTTTGGAAGGAGCCATTTTGTGATTTGCATGAAAAGAAAAAATATTTGGGCCTGTTTATTGAGCTCGGTAAAATGAGGACCCAGATTGTTGGGGGCCATATGCTGACTCTGTAAACCACTTAGAGAGGGCTGTAAAAGCACTATGAAGTTGTATATAAGTCTAAGTGCTATTAGACTTATATGTTACTAAGTGCTAAGTCTAAATATTATGCATTAATTTATGCCACTTGAAGTGATTCTGTTCAAGATGCCTGCTGAACTTCATTTTATTATAGGCATATACACCTCCAGTGAAATTGCCTATTGTTCCTGGTAGCAGAAATGCCACCTCTTCTCTGGTTAAAGATCACTGGACACTCTCCTCTCCACAATCTTTTTTTTTTCCTTCACACTCACAGTGGAGCGCTGAAAAACTAGGTTTCCCCTCAACCTCAAATTTACATTTTCAGGCTGTTTACGGAAAACAAACAATTGAATCCATTGGGGCCAAAAGGCCAAGTTGGTGGAGCATCACTGCTTAAATGCATGTATGCAATATTAATTCATGTAGAATGGGTCAGGGCATCATTCACAGACTATCTGCTCCTTAGCCTTTTTCACCTCTCCACATCATAGAAAAGATAGAAATCAGTGGTACTTTTAGATTAATTTGGCTGACTCAGACTCAGGCTGGTTCACACAAACCAATCTGCCACTACTCTGGTATAAACACTCCATTGATCTGGAGGCAGTGACCAGCAGTGACCAGATAACCAGGAGTGGCCATATTCCAACTTTGTTCTCTTAAAAAGATACCCCCTTTTTAAATGTCTGAGATAGATACTTTAAGAGGGATATGTGGCTAGAAAAACCGACAAACAACTGGAACAAGTTGCACTGGGCAGGATTTTCTACTTACAGTGGCCAGTTTTTGAACAGCTTCATCTGATGCTCCAAGTGACACCAATCCAATTTCCTGTGAGAACTGAGCAAAACTGGGCTCAGCCAGAAGAGGGACATGGCCCAAAAGCTCATGACAAGTATCCCTGGAAAAAAACAGAAAACAAGGTGATACTAAAACTTGCAATATTGCAATTGCTGGATATAAACCATCTCACATTAACATAGTTAGCATAATAATAATAGCTGGCCAAAAAAATTAACTTCTCACGTTTGCTGTCTTCGCTTTCCCAAAACTATTATAAAGGAAGAAATCTGTCCCAGTAGTAGATGGCTCAGCTAGACATAATCCAGTACAAGGATTTGCAATACAGTAATAATAATAATAAAACGGGTAATGCTTAGGTTCTAAGCTGAATACACTTGAAGAAGATTATTATAATATAGAGAGGTGGCCTTGAAAAAAATAGGGGACAACCATCAGTAAAGAGATTAATCCACATTAATCTTTCTTAGCATAAGGAAAAAAAGTCAAGATTGCACTTGACTCTCTTTGGTATAATGTGGTGGGGAAAGAGGAA
This sequence comes from Rhabdophis nuchalis, assembly GCA_039707465.1. Taxonomy (NCBI): domain Eukaryota; kingdom Metazoa; phylum Chordata; class Lepidosauria; order Squamata; family Natricidae; genus Rhabdophis; species Rhabdophis nuchalis. The sequence goes on from CM077643.1 coordinate 127,518,814, forward strand.
GTCTGTCAAGATGCTACTATTTATGGCAGTGCCTTTTTCCTGATCTAGTCTCGCATTAAGTGCTGATATATAATCAGAATCAATGTGATACAATCCCCACTTACGGTTCCGGGGTATAAAGAGGATCTGAACTGTGCCGAACATACTGAGTGCAGTGAAATACTCTGAATGCTAAGCCTGCCAAGAAATCCCTGGGCGACAGGTATCCAGCAACAGGGCGAATGGTAAATCCAGTGCGCTCTGCAAAACCAAGCAATAGTTCATAAATGGCTTTTCTATATTTCTCATAAATAGTTTTATTAGTTTATAATATAGCATGGAAAGAAAATGCAAAAGTAAATATTAGGAAAAATAGGGAAAGGAAAAGTGAGGGAAAGAAAAAGGGGGTGCAGTAGAAGAAAGCTTTAACATCAAACCTCAACTTTTTACTTTTACATAATAGTATAAAGTAGCATTTCTAATCAAATTTTATTTTTTTTTCCACCTCAAGCACAAAGTCCAGAAGCTGTTTCCAAGTAGAAATAAAAGTATTTGTATTTTTTTTTTATCAGAACAGTCTTTTATATATCTTATTTCTCAATACAATCTTGAAAATGAAGTTTGCATCAAAATATCATGACAGGAGGAGAAGTGATAGCAATCTTCTACAACAGGCCTAATTGGGATTATAAGAATATATGTTTGAGCAAGAAGTTAGAGAAATGTACCCAGAACAAAAGCACTATTGATAGTATGATAAAACATCAAAGTAGTGATAAGCCACCTTAATTTATTTTAACATTAGGCAGTACAGAAATGTTGCAATAAATAAATAATTATCCCAAAAGCCCATGTTTTGATCGAAAGTTAAAAACACTCTTTCCAAAACAGATGGGATCAAACACATAATAGAGGTACTCCTTGACTTACAACCATTTGCTTAGTGACCATTCAAGGTTACATCAGCACTGAAAAAAGTGACCTATGACTATTTTTCTCACTTATCAATATCCCCATGGTCACATGATCAAAATTGAAATGCTTGGCAACTGGTTTATATTTATGACTATTGCTGTATCGCAAGGGCATGTGATCACCTTTTGTGACCTTCTGACAAGCAAAATCAATGGGGAAGTCAGATTCACTTAACAACCAAGTTACTAACTTATCAACTGCAGCAGTCACTTAACAACTGAGGCAAGAAAGGTGGTAAAATGGGGCAAAACCTGCTTAACAGCTGTCTTGCTTGGCAATGGAAATTTTGGGCTCAGTTGTGCTCGTAATTCGAGAACTATCTGCATATCAGAAAGTGGATTTCCCAGGTGAAAACTGGTACAGAAAACAGCTTGTACACATAAACTGTACACATAAAATAATGCCCTCTGTGGCACAGAATCCTCAAATGGACTTCTGCTGCAGTTATTTATCACCAAACAGGTTCATAATAAGATAGGAGGGCCATGATTCATTTGGACTATTAACAATTTATTCCTAAAAGCAACTTGACAGGCAACACCATTTGATAGTGGAGTGACCCTGCATAGCAGTTACTGCCCTAATTATTGCCTTTTGGTTAATGGATTCCAGACTCTTTTTAGCATTCATCTTACCCAATGCACACAGCAATCCTCTGAAGAACTTTTAACGCCATTACTGTATGCAGGACTGCAGCGGCGCTTAGCTCAAGAGAAACATCTACTTGATTCGGTTTCTAAAGCGGTGGGTGATTCGCCCACTTTGTTCTTCAACACCACCTATCCAGAACTTACAGATGCAATGCCCCAGGTTGCCCTTCCTGGGTTGGGTTGGGTTGGGTTGGGTTTTTTTTACAGGCACTGAAGGAAGTTCCTAAAGGATATGAAGCACCTGATCAGGGCAAAAGGCTTCAACTTTACTTCAACCTCTTTACATCAATAAAGAGCCTCATTGCCTCTTCAGCATGAATTCTCAATTAAGATAAATGTGAGTCATCAAACAGAGACCTACTGTAATCTAGACAGAACAGGCAGAAATTTTGCCAAAGCAAACCACCAGATTACTTTCCAAATAAATGTGGTCCTTAATGGAGAAAGAACTTTCTGGTCCCTTTCTGTAATGGAAGCTCTGCTTCAGCAAGAGCTCAACACTGAACAGGCATCTGACGCTTACCTTTCAGAAAAAGGGACACATCTTCTAACTGAGGTATGTTATCTTCTCGATACCCACAGCACTTTGAAAGCAAGGGCAGATTTTTCAAATACTCTCTGCACGCATGGGTTGGATACAGCTTATTGAGTTCCCGAAATACGGTGCCCCACGTCTTGATTTCCTCCTCTGTGAATTTGACTTTGGGAATCGGGTCCCCACTGTAGAAAGAATTTTTAAAATTAATGTTCACTTCATTAACATTTGTCCAATATAAAAAAAAGCAATGGTGTTTTGCATAATGGCATATTTTCTATTATTCTGCATACTGGCTATTGGTTGCAAATTGAATTAAGACAATTGGAAAATGGAAGCTGAGCTTTTACAGATCCGGTGTATTACTATAGCTGGACATTGAGTTACATTCAAAGAGAAAGATGGGTCAGAGTGTGTGTACAAGGATACATGTAGCACCTGTCCTAGCTGCTTTCAACCAAATGTGTCCTTAAGAAGCTGATATAAATGTTCCCATAAAATCTTTATCACTTTCTTCAATCCCATGGAACACCACCCTGCTTTAACAATTAGCAAAGGAAGGAAAGGAATCAAGACTTATCCAGAAGCTTTAAAACATTCAGTGAAGGCTGCAAAGAGTTTTAAACACACAATTTGATGTTAGATATTTTTACTAGGATAAGTCTCTTTGTAAAGTTTTTTTTCTTGGGTTCTGCTTTGTTACCAAAGTTATAAATGTAAGCAATTTCATTTCTTTTCAATATGAACTTTTTTTCAATTTTCCCGCTTTCTCAAATTTAAACTTTATTTTCCCCAAGAAAATATGGCCACTACAGGAATAAAACCACTTTGGTTAGATGTAGAAGCCCAACTAATTAACTTCAGAGGAACATCTTCATTTTACTTTGTACAAATCTAGTGTGGATTTTGGAACACCAAGGAATGCTGCCTGTACTTTCTGTTTTGTGGAATATCCTTTCAGTAGATATTGCTAAATGTCTTCAGTGCTTGTTATCTGTCAATTGTTTTAATATCATCACAGTAATAGCATTTAGTACACACTGATACATACTGTTTGTAATTCATAGCCAAGTCAGCAAAATACTTCCGTCTCTTGCGATAAACATTGTCTTTGAAACCCTAGTGCAAAACAAATAATAATTTTCTCATTATTAAGATTAAAATGGTGTAGTTCTATCAATCAGCTGGACAGGAACCAGGGAAAGAAAATATTTTATGAGGTAAATATATGCAAACCAGAAACCTATATCTTTCTTTTTATATATACTTATTTACCTCAGTCTTTAATCGGGTACCTTCTAGATATTTGACGCTACAATTCCATCTCCCCATAACTACTCAGCCTTTGATCAGGCTGCCTGGATATGATGGGAGTTGTAGTCCTATACATCTGGAGAGTATCAGAGCAGGGAATACTGATTTATATACATTTCTGCAATTAATAGGAGAGACAAACTGGCCAATACAATATTATATAGCAGTGATGGCGAACCTATGGCACGGGTGCCACAGGTGGCACGCGGAGCCATTTCTTAGGGCACGCGAGGCGTTGCCCTGTCAGCTCCAGCATGCATGTGTGCGCTGGCCAGCTGATTTTGAGGCCGTTTTTCGCCCTCTGGAGGCTTCAGGAAAGCTCCTGAAGCTTCTGGAGGTGTGGAGGGGAGGCTGTTTTGACCCTCCCCAGGCTCCTAAAAAGCCTCTGGAGCCTGGGGAGGGCGAAAAAAGTGTGCCAAAAGCAGGGGGTTGCGCACATAGCATTATGGGTGTGGCACGCCCACGTACAACCCCCCTGCGCTCCCCCCGCTTTTGGCACATGAACCAAAAAAGGTTAGCCATCACTGTTATATAGCAATAGCACTTAGCCTTATATACCACTTCACAGTGCTTTACAGCCCTCTCTAAGCAGTTTACAAAGTCAGCATATTGCCCCCAACAATCTGGGTCCTCATTTCACCCACCTCAGAAGGATGGAAGGCTGATATAGACCTCATAAGTAGTAACTGCCAAAAGAAAACAACTGGGCCAATAGTGTGGACCATGCCCCATCATCTACCAGAGGTACCAACTTCAGACACGAGTGATACAACGTCCTAGCATTTTTCTCTGAATTCAACATCTTTCTTCTTCTTTTGAGGCATTTCAACCATCACCAATCAGGCAGTTTTTAGAACTTGCAAGAGCATGTTTGAGGAAACGGAAGCACATGAAACCTTACACATGGCATCAAAAAGATAAAACTGTATGGCTCTTCCCCATCTTCACTCCAATTTTCCCTGAATCTCACACAGCTTCAGAGATCACAGTTTTATGTAAATTCTACATATTTTAGTAGAATTTAATATATAAAACAAAATTTGAAAACGGAATGGAAATTAGGGAAAAAAAATATTCAAGCTTGGGAGTTAGATTTCCAATGATTCAAGCAGCTTTTCTTCAGAAAAGAACCAAAATATACATAGGCAAAGGCCGTTACAAATCTACTCACTGGATGGTCTGCATCCAGATCCGATCCATACATCAGAACACGATTTGCACATTTATCCAAATCTGAGATCTTCTTAGGAAACCAGGGTATATTTTCCATGTCTAGGGAATGGAGAAAATTCAGAGTTATTAATAAAAAAAAATTAGGTTGGTTGCAAAAAGGAAACTGGCCTCATGACAGTTCAAAGTGGAATCTAGCTGTTAAGTAAATGCCAAAATTGAAGGCAACTTCTTATCGTATATATGCACAGCACAAAACGCTTCCTGCTGTGGTGCTTACAGTACAATGAAACAGGATAGCTATATTAAAAATAAGGGAAACGCTTGCATTAAATTAGCATCATAACTGCAGTTCTCATTGAAGCGAAGCATGTGCAAAGAGACACCAATATTAAAATGCTCTTGAATTTTTTTTTAAATGAAATGGAGGGCAAATATGCTTTATATATATGTGTGTGTGTGTGTTATGTTTGTGCTGATAAATAAATAAAGGGAGACTTTATCTATTTATTCATTTATCAGTACAAACGTAACACAAATCTAACAAAGGCAATGAAAAAGTAGCTTTCTGCCTGGATGGCTCTTAGGGTGAGCTGAAAGCAGTTCTGCTCCCTCCCATATTTGGGGCATACCAGGGTGTTGTGACACTATGCATACATACATACATACATACATACATATATACATACATGCATACTGCTAGTCAAGAATTGTTCTTCATTTCAAAGGGCAGAAAAGCTTACTTTTGTTGAATTTATTTATCATTTATCGGTGAAAACTTAAAACCGAGACAAAATCAACTGTATTTTTAAATTTTGTCCAACAAGCCTTGGAATAGCAAGAGATCTTTATAATACGCATGCAATTTTAATAAACCATTTTCTTCTTTTCCTTCTTCTTACCATCTTCCTGTAGGTTGTTGATTGGGTTCACAGTCAGACAATTTACATGGGATTTCAGGACATGGAAGATTTCATCTAGCTCTTCTCTGTTGCTATCACAATCAATAAAGATCTCAAATTCTGAATTTCGTCTTCTGGATTTTCGAGATTCAATGTGCACTAAATTCACATGTTTCTCCTGAACAATAAGACCATTTTAGTGGGATCATGAATATCATCTGAAAACAAATCTAGGGAATACAGTCTTTCTTTAACACTCATTTAGTCAAGCTTTACACAAATAAATTTATACTTTGAATTAATTCATAATGAATTTAAATTTATAGTCAATACAATCTATATTAAACATACTGTGTTCAGCCTTCTATTCTTCCTAGTTCATATGTATTTTTTTAAAACAATTCCTATTATATGACTAAGTCACTTAACAAATAATGTATAACAAATAAATCCTTACCCCCTTCTATCTCCTTTCTCCTCCTATTTAACATAATCATCGAACCCAGAAAGAGAAATACTACTTCTATTTTTGGGGAAAGCTGTGATCCAAGCTAGATTTGATCTGCTTGAATTTAATAATTATATATCTTTAAAAAGTCATTGCTTTATGTTTATACAACAAGAAATTGTGATTTATTTCCAATTAGAAGAATAAAGTTCCAGTCTATTCCTAGTAGAAGTGAAATGGTAGTATCCCATGTAAAAGAAAACAGTTTTACAACTGGTTTGTATAAATTTACAATTGGTTAGTTTTATAGCCAGAGGCAGTGATAGGATGGGGAGGAGTCCAATCAGTCTTTCCATTGGAAAGAGCGTTTTACTATCCTGATGCAAGTGTGCCTCTGTGGATCTATTTTATAACATCAGTGTTCTATGGCACGATGCTGCATTCATTCTTTTGACAATAGCAGAAGTCTTTGGACATCAGCTGTTCACAGCTGATCAGTTTTCCATTTTACACTGGCAAATTCTGCTCACGTTGAAAATTATAGTGGAAAGTGCAGGAAACTGAACTGTGACAAAAAACAAACAAACCCCAAACCCCACAGAGGTGGTATTCAGCAGGTTCAGCAGGATTTTGCAGTATCCTTCCCCTGCCAAGCCCACCAAGCCACACCCACCAAGCCACGCCACGCCCACAGAACCAGTAGTAAACAAATTTGAATCCCACTACTGACCCCCCCCCCCAAAAGACCCTAGGATCATTTCCACAAAAGTTTTCCATCTTTGAGTCAGATTGGATTCCTGGTATAATATCCTCTGTTGCATTTTAGAGCAGAGGATTTCAGAATGTTTTGTGTGATCAGCTGATGGTGTGAAGCATCATACAAGGAGACCATGGAACATTTTGGTAGAGTTGTTCTGCTGTGCCATTTTTCCAATAGGGCTGAAATACACACAGTTTTTATTCCGATCTCCATTGCTCCAATTTTTAGGAAATTCTTGTGGACTAGCCATTTAGAGAAGACTCTAGTATCTCATTCATTATGAAGCAGGCTATTTATGACATGGAATGCAACTTAAACAGCTGGAATTTTTAAGGAACAAAGCAAAAAGGAGAGTGCATTATGGCATTCTCAGGTTTGTTCCCATCTACTGGAAATGCACAGACACTATATTTATTTATTCAAACTCAGTGGTGGGTTTCAATTTCTTTTACTATCGGTTCTCTTGTGTGCGTGCCGCTTCTGCGCATGCGCAAAAGCATCCAGGTGGGTGGGCAGAGCCTCCCACCTCCGCTACTACTGGTTCACCCAATATGGACCTCTTGTTCAACTGTAGGTAAGAGTAACAGCTTGCCTGAAAGAGTTTTAGGGCTTTGACAAGTCCTCCAACTTCATTCTTTAAGGAGAAAATAATAGCAGCTCTGCTCCGTTCAGATGAATTGGCCTTGTTCTCTTTATTGTCTTCGTTTGTAGTATAGTTTGGTTTGAAGATCTAAAATGAAATTTTGTGGCCATCAGTGTTAAATAAATCAGATCTATTTTTTAATTACTTAGAATCAAATTTGGACAATGCGCTATTATTTCAAGGATAAGTATTTTCCTCTAGTTGAATCCAACAACATCTTTCAAAAGTTTTTGTTTTTAAGATGGAAAGTAATCTAATAGCCATAATTCTTGTAGCCATGTCTATTTCTTTTCAATAAATCTTGCTAAGATTTAGGTCTGAGAACTTTTTCTTGGAAAAGAATTACTTTTGGTTTAGACAGATTTCAAAGAGCCTCACAATATAAATGGCCTCTCTTGATTTCTGTGGGGCTTGCCTCGTTGTTATGGCTTTGTCATTGCTTTTGAGCTGACAGTATTGTGAAGCAATCCCACATACATCAAAGCAATAATAGATGCAAAGGTGGCACTTCAAATGCTCAAATGCATTTCACACTTGCTTCATGTTTCAAGGCATATCATAGCTGTATATAGTAAAATTTTAAAAGTTTTAAACAGTTTAAAAAGTTTTGCACATTTTACTTAACATTTAAAACCAGTTATACAAAATTCTGTTTTTGGATATATTTTTTTAAAAATGAATAACCAAACATAACACATTAGATGCACTAATCTAGATTTCAGTAAGCATAAATTCACATACGATTCTGCAGGATTGAAACTTTCTAAACTAACTTTGGCTGATCTCAGAAAATTATTTCCAATAGTTCACCTCAAGGTCTGAGCCTCCAGTAGAAATTCCATTATTTTTCAATCACTATGACCAATAACCATGACACCTGAGGTAATATCCAAGTCACAGTCAGGTTTATTTGGATGTCACACCAGGCTGGGGAGGCTGAGTAACAACATTCATGGGCAGGGGAAAGTCCAGAAGAGCTTTCCTTATGCACAAGTCAAAGCTTCCTGTATGGTGCTGTTACATTCACTCTATCCTCTGTTATCAGTCCTATAGCACTAAGGCACTTCTATCTATGCCCTTCCTTTCTTTTCTTTCCGCACCCAGGCCTCTCTTGTGTCATCTGTTTCCTAATTCTTTCACAATTCCAAGGAAAGAAACTCTTCCATAATTGCTAGAAGCATTTCGTTACCTGATCCCTTCGGGGAGAGTGGGGCGGTTTATAAATTTAATAAATTGAAATTGAATTGAATTGATCATGAGTGCAGAAGAAAAGATAGTGAACGCAAAATTTGAATTTATTATTAGCTCACTTTTCAACCATAAAATCCCCATCACAAATTATAAGAGATTCCATTCTGTCATACTTAGCACCTAAACAATTCAGCACAACCGAAAGAGCAATTGAGAAAGAAAATGTAGGAACTAGATTTTGGCTGAATTTTTAGGCATGGAAAACTGAAGAATTTTTTCCCCGACTGACTTAAATTTTATAATTTTTCTACACCACTGGAAAAAAATGTTTTGTGGCTGGCCATTCATTTATATGAATTTCTGTGTTATGCTAAGCTTTTTGGTTTCTCACTGTATTCACAGCATTTTTCAAATAAAAGGTCCTATCAAGTATTATCAGCCATATATGTTTATTGTGGAAAGACTATGCTCTCTGGAAGCTTTTGCCCAATTCTAACAGTGCTACACTGTAATTCGTCAACTTTATTACTCAGAAATGCAGTGTTTCTTAACATTTACAATTTTACAATGGATGGATTTCAGCTCCCAGAATTCCTCAGCCAGCCATATTGTATTCAATTTACTTTTTACTTTAAGGTCAATTCTGGCATCATAATATCTACATGTGATTTTCAAAAGATGCTTAGAATACATTTTAATTGCAGCTGACAACATTTTTCTATAGTTTTTCATGGTGATAAATCAGGAATTGAAGTCCCATAAGCTAAATCTAGAGAATGCCCCAGGAAAATGCCGTAATAGTCACCCTTGATACATAGACCATTGTAGAAAAAGGCACAGCTCTATGAATCAAAAACTTGTCTGCCAAAAATGCAGCCTTCATTTCCTAAGCTGGACCTTCTTGCCATCACTTGCTGACAGTTAATATACATTGATGCTCATGAGTAGACTTCATATTTGATAGACAGAAAAGAGGTAAGTGAGCCAATCTAGAAGATCTTATGAATGCGTGCCCTATTTAACATTTAGTATTAGTAAAATATGAACAGGAGTAGCAAAAACATGTACTGCCAGAAAAAGAGAGAGGTACCAAATATGTAGACAAGGAGTATATGGATTCTAAGAAGAACAAGAAGCAATGGATGAAAACTAATCAAGGAGAGAAGCAACTTAGAACTAAGGAGAAATTTCCTGACAGTTAGGACAATTAATCAGTGGAAGAACATGCCTCCAGAAGTTGTGAATGCTTCAACACTGGAAGCTTTTAAGAAGATGCTGGATAATAATTTGTCTGAAGTGATGTAGGGTTTCCTGCTAAGCAGAGAGTTGGGCTAGAAGACCTCCAAGATCCCTTCCAACTCTGTTATTCTAAGTTAAAGACTACACTCAGCAGTCTTTTTTTAAAACAGTCTACAACATGAGCATGTTTGTGAATCACTATGCAAAAATGCCTGGGCTGCTATAAACGAACAATACAAGAGGACAAATGCAATTTTTTACCTTAATACATAGAATGGCTACCACAACATAGAGCTAAGTGGACAGCCTACTTTTCTAGTTGGCTGCTGGCTTCTGGGTAGCCACTTGAAAAAGAGTGCTGGGTTAAATAGCCTCTTAGCAGTATCCAACTTCTTCCTATAGTTTATGGTCAGTCAATCCCTCCCCAAAAAGCATTTGGGGTAGGAAATTATTCTGGTTGCCTAGAACAGTGTTTTCAACCTTGGCAACTTGAAGATATCTGGACTTCAACTCCCAGAATTCCCCAGCCAGTGAATGCAGGCTGGGGAATTCTGGGAGTTGAAGTCCAGACATCTTCAAGTTGCCAAGGTTGAAAAACACTGGCCTAGAATTCACGCAGAATTTACAGAACTAGGACTGTCTCACTGTTTATTTCCCACTGAAGGATGCAAGACAAAAAAAGTGCATGCAACTTTTCCCAAGGTATGCTAAAAGAGCCAAGCTAGGAAACAGGCAATGGGAGACAGCCGTACTTAAATAAAAGCCTGTCAATTCTCCCGTTATTCCATTCAGGTTCAATTGCCTTGTGCACTTTTGAACAGTTAGGGCTATAAAGCAGAATTACCCGAGAACTTTATCTGAGTAATTTTGAAGTCCTTGCCACATTTTTTTTAACCATCGTAAGAATTGCCAATTCACAAAGAAGGCTCTCTCCTCTTCCTAATCTCTCCACAAATCTCCTGTTTGATTCAACCCGACGCCCAACTGTAACAGGAATTCCTGCAAAGAACCGACTCTGGTGCAGAGGCACCCTGCTCTTCTATAATACGGACAGATAGAGAACTGAAGGCCCCCAAAACTTATTTGATCCCAATGCATTTCTCATCTGAAGCATAGATGCAGAAAAAGTACCAAGCAACAGCATCCATCAGGTGGGCGAAACATTCAAGGGAACAGTAGGAAACATAAATTGTTCACTTACAAAGGAAGGGAGAGTGTGAGATTCTTTAAAGTGTGGCGTTCCAAAGCATTTTTTTGTTCTAGCAACCCTTTATTTGGAGAAGGGTTGAAGAAAAGTACCAAAGAAGAAAAATGCCTATGGAGATTCTCAGTCATCCAGGTCATGGTTGTCTTTTCAAGAGGCAATTGGACTTTCTGGGAGGTTTTTTTTTCTTTGAAGACTTGCCGCTTCTCATCCAAGAAGCTTCTTCAGCTCTTCAGCTTCTTGGATAAGAAGCAAAACGCCTTCAAAGAAAAAAGACAAAAGGAGGAGGAGGAGGAGGAGGAGGAGGAGGAGGAGGAGGAGGAGGAGGAGGAGGAGGAGGAGAAGAAGAAGAAGAAGAAGAAGAAGAAGAAGAAGAAGAAGAAGAAGAAGAAGAAGAAGAAGAAGAAGAAGAAGAAGAAGAAGAAGAAGAAGAAAGCAGTCCAAGGAAGCCAAAGCGCCAGAAAGAAGGAGAAAAGGTGGGAAGCCGCTTTCCCAACGGAGAAGGAGAAGGACCTACCCCATTCAGAACCGGGGGAGATAAAAGATCGCTGAGCTGATTCTCATCTAAGTTGGAGCTGACGGAGTCGAAGGACCGACCTCGCCGGGGCAGCTCCATCCTGTTGTTGGAGTACATGCTGAAGACGAGCGAACCTCACTCGACGGCAAGAGCAACCGGTGGCCGCGCCGTCCGCTTGACCGCTTCTGCTGCTTCTCTCGCTGCTGCTGGGCTATTTATGGGGCGGGGGGAGGCGGGGGGAGGCGGAGGGGGCCCGGGGCAAGGCTCCGATCTCTCGCCAAGCGAAGCGGCACAGGGCGGGGCGAGAGCGACGCCCCTCTCCCTCTTCACGTGAACGTGAAGGAGGGCATCATTCGCAAGGCAAGAACGACTGCCCCAGTCCTGGCGCTTAAGACTTTGCCCTACAGAGGTCTGCCCGCCAAGCCTACAGCTGTTTCCCCTCCATCCCTCGCTCCTATCCAAGATGGTGAAATTCCCTTCTTAAGCTTGTTGAACTTCTTTTTCTTTCTGCCTTGTTGGGGCTCAAGGGATGAGCAAGTATGGGTGAGGCATGCATTCCAGTGGGGTGACTTCTTACAGGTGGTACCAAGGATGCTTTACAGAGGAACTCTGCCTTGAAAGGGACACACACACACACACACCCCAATTTGTTCTGCCATGAATCTTGAACAAGCTTGGAATGTGGGTTAAATGTTGGACCAGGAGCAAGGAGGCCGACATTCTAGACTATAAGGTAAAGGTAAAGGTTCCCCTCGCACATATGTGCTAGTTGTTCCCAACTCTAGTGGGCGGTGCTCATCTCCATTTCAAAGCCAAAGAGCCAGTGCTATCCGAAGATGTCTCTTTGGTCATGTGGCCAGCATGACTAAACGCTGAAGGCGCATGGAACACTGTTACCTTCCCACCAAAAATGGTTTCTATTTTTCTACTTGCATTTTTACATGCTTTCAAACTGCTAGTTGGCAGAAGCTGGGACAAGCTCACCCCATTATGTGGCGCTAGGGATTCGAACCGCCAAACTGCCGAACTTTCTGATCGACATGCTCAGTGTCTTAGCCACTGAGCCGCTGCGTCCCTTTTCTAGACTATAGCCAACACAAAAGTTCTCAAGGGCATTTTGCAATGGTTCCTCTCTTTCACCTTAATCTACCCCACAGGGCTGTTGTTATAAGAAAAGTGGGGGAAGGGAAGATTTGGTGTGCCATTTGGAGCTCCCGAATGAAATGTTGGGTATACATATAACACATAAATAAATGCACACATAGATAGATTTGCAGTGAAATAAAAGCATTGCTTTCTTGCCCTCTACTGACTGAGCCAATCCCATTTCGTTACGCTTCTTTTGCTTCCTGTTTAACGCTTAGGACACAATTGAGATGTGATGCAGTGGATCTTGGATTAGGAGAGGGACCCACTTTCAAATTCATTTCTCCCATGGAAGTTTAGAGGATGGTTTAACAGGATCTTTAAAAAAAAAAAATCCGTTCATTTGTGTCCAATTCTCAAAGACTGCCTGCAGGGGTCCATGCAGTTTTCTTGGCACAGTTTTTCAGAATTGATGTGATCTTGCCTCTTCTAGAGGGCTGGGACAGAGTGACTGACCCGAGGTGACCCAGCTGGCTTTCTGCCTAAGCTAGGACCAGAACTCCCTATCTCCCTCTTTCTAGACAGGGTGATGCCTTAGTCACTGCACCTGATGCCTTAAATCACTATAGCAAACTGTCCCTTAGTGCATCTACTTTATCCCAAAGCTATCTACTCCATACAGCTGTTGTGGGGGAAACATAGATATTGGAAGACAGAGAGCTCAGTATACTATCCTGAGTACCTGGAAAAAAGACAGACTGTAAATCTAACAATAACACATTGTAGAAAAATTAGTATCTTCTATAATTCTCACAGGCGCACATTTGGATGGATTTGGGTTTAATCTATGGAACTACTCAGCCAAGTAACTGAAAATTGATGGCTTATCTAAGCAACCCACTGAACACCAAACATGGCCAAGAAACTTTTCTTATGTCTCCATCCAACAACAACAATAACAACAACAACAACAACAATAATAATACCAACAACGCCATGACCGCATTGCTAAGATCATTCACTGAAAATTGTGCCAGAAGTTTGGATTTGAGTACAGCAAAAACCACTGGGACCATCAGGTTGAGAAGGTTTTAGAGAATGAGAAAGTCAAGATCTTGTGGGACTTCAGAATTCAGACTGACAGGCACTTGGCCTACAACACACCTGGCACAACAATAGTTGAAAAGAAAAAAGTATGGTTCATTGACATTCCAGACTTGAACATTCTCACTTTACAAAAAACCACCCTCCGATGTTACCTTGACAGTTCCTAGATCCTTGGCTAGGACTCAAACTGCTGAGCTACCAACCAGCCCCAAAGGCTGTGAATCTCACCAAAGATTAACTACACAATAATAATAATAATTGATTCCACCTTCTTTCCCTCAGTTCCATCCCTGAACTGTTACTATGCAAAGGTGATCATACGGATGAGTCAAAACCTGAAAGCCAAAAATATAAGTTTGGCTCAGCTACTTGGAGAACAGGATGTTCTTCTCCACAACTTGCATTAGAAAATGCACTCACTGAAATAGAACTCAGTTGATCCTTGAACCACATCTGAACTCCCTGACAGACAGGATGCAGACATGCAGAATCCCTTACGTACACTGAAATCGCCTGCAATGCGAATGTATTGTTCCCTGCGCATGAAGAAATTGTTTTATGAAATCCATTTGCATTCTCTTCTCTGGAAAATATGATGTTTCCTCACAGATGGAAAAAAAGAATGGAAGGAGGGAGGGAGGGAGGGAGGGAGCAAGGAAGAAGGAAAGGAAGGAAGGAAGGAAGGAAGGAAGGAAGGAAGGAAGGAAGGAAGGAAGGAAGGATCTCATATCATTTTTTGTTGTAGGATCAATACACATTGTTTTTCTTGTTTAATCATCAGCCAGCCAGCCAGCCAGCCTGTCTGCCTTCCTACCCACCCATCTGCCTCACTTCCACATGCCTGCCTATCTATCTACCAACCAACCTATCTGCCTGCCTGCCTACCAACCTGTCTATGTATGTATGTATGAATGAATGAATGAATGAATGAATGAATGAATGAATGAATGAATGAATGAATGTAATATAATGCTATAATTAAGTGTTATGTCAAAATACCTGGTATGCCCAAATATGGGAGGGAGCATATTGCTTTCCTTTTGCCTTTCAGCTCTACCCTAGGAGCCTTCCAGGCAGAAAACCAACATAACAATTATTTCCTTGGCTCAGCTGATAAGGGAGGGTAGCTTGTGGCTTAGAGGCTAATATAGCTGCCTAATATGTAAAAACAGCCCAGGTTCAAATCCCAGTAAGGGTATGGCTAGCTGATGAGAGCTAAATAGCTTGGAATAGGTCTATAGTAGTCTCCCTTTATTTATTTATCAGTACAAATGCAACACAAAAATGGTTTTCTGCCTGGAAGACTCCTAGGGTTGAGCTGAAAGGCAAAAGGGAAGCAGTATGCTCCTCCCATATTTGGACATACCAAATACACACACACACACACACACACACACACAGGTTTGGTTGGATCACCATTATCATATTCTCAGTCATCCCAGTGGCTGGACAATTTCACTATCTCAAGTGACAGAGCAAAATTAGAAGTTGCAGTGCAGAGCTTCCATTGCTTCTACGTGCCCCGTGTTTACTCAGTGTCAAAGGCCTGCTTCATAGTGGCCCCCATTCCCCTCAGGAAAATAGAAATATATTCCCTGCTTACCACAGCATTATCATATAGACAAATTGAGGAGAAATGGGGCAGGAAGAAAAGAAAAATGCCAATCAGTCATTTTCTCCATCTTTCTCTTCTGCGGTTTTCCTCAATAAAGACAACAACAACAACAACAACAACAACAACAACAACAATAATAATAATACTCATTGAAAGCTTTATTCCTTCAGAGGATGCATCCAGATGGCCTTAACGTATAACCATTCATTTAGCGACTGAAGTTACAACGCCACCAAAAAAAGTGAGTTTTGACCATTTTTCACACTTATAGTCATTGCACCATCCTCATGGTCACATAATCAACTGGAAGTGCCAGGATTGTGATAGTAGAACAAGCAGTCATGTGGGCATCTTGCTTAATGACCACTTTTCTCAATGGCTAAGGTTCCAGTCACCAATTGTGCTCATATGTTGAAGACTACCTGTAACTACAGGTAGTAAATCGTTCACTCTACAAACCTGGCCCAGGAACAGGTTTTGATGAACATGTCATAATCATATTTATCGGGTTATTTGAAAGTCTGTAAGAAGACACACAATTTATAGATCATCTATTTTAATAATCTAAAAGGTTTTCACATTAGAAACTGGGGAGGCGAGATGAAAAGACAGAGACAGAGATTTCTGTAGTAGATGAAGGCATCACAGCTATTCCTATGCAAACAGAAAGAAAGACACCGACTTGTTATAGTGTTAGAAGGAGCTGTTCTTTTTTTCTAGGTTCTGAAATTGTTTCTCAGTCGTCATTGATTGCAATCAACCTAATCAGTGCTCTGAGCAAACTTCAATTTATATATTATGAAATCACTGTACTAATAATATAAAGTAATGAATGTGTGGAAATTAATTTATTCTATCAGTAAATGTTTTGTATGTATAAAAGTCATTACTCTGCATCCCAGCTCTATTCTCCCTTTGCGTGATTTGCTTCCGTTTTCTTTAAATATGAATTTTGCTTCCCTTTCCTTTAAATATGGTTATGTCAACAGTGAGAAACTAAGGCTCAATCAGATGCAATGTTTGTTCATTGATATGAAAATGAAGAGCAAACTAGTTACCGATTACAGCAAACAACTGTAATCCTAAGAGCATATCCTGCTACGTAGAATTTTCTGCCATTCACTTTGAAGTTAATGGATTGGCCAGTTGACTAAACAAAACAGTAGACTTCTGTGGTCTGTTGTTTCCCAGATGTTTAAGACTTCATTTCCCATATTCCCCAGCCAGAGGCCATGATAACTTAGAATTGAAATCCAATACACCTGAATACCGGTAGTACTGGGCTGAGAAAGAAAATGAGATGAGATATGTCCTTTTAGTCCTTGAATCAAATTAATACAGCTAAAAAGTAGTCCATGTAAGCATGTTGGATCACTAAATAAATATTAGCCATGAATGGGGGAAGATTATGAAGGAAAGAGTATTTCAGGCCCTTAGTGTAATGCTGAAAAATTATATTGCACAGAAGCATGAACATGTAAGGTGTATACATAGTTGTTGTTAAGATTTATATAGCATTTGATTCAAAATGAGTCTTGGGCAGTTCACAAGGAAAAACATTTTAAAAACCAAGGAAAAATACAAGAATAGACAAATGGTAAAACAGGTGGAAAAGATGACAAACAGTAACAACAACAACAAAATCCACGAGAGCCTTGACTCCCTCATGGAAAGAGTCAGGTCTTCAAGGCCCTTTGGAACATCATTCATATGGAAGTCACCTGGGGAAGGTACCTCACCCCAGACAGTAAGTGCTGCTACGAAAAGGTGTGCTTCTGAGTTCCTGATAGATGACATTGCTTGATTGAAGGAATCTGGAACATGCTAACCCTGCTTTTTGAATTGGTTGGGCACATTTTAAAATGAGACAGGTATTACAATCATTATATATATATTTTTAATCTTCACAATAAGTAAACGCATTTTTTTCATTTCATTTTATTACATTTATATCCCGCCCTTCTCCACAGAGGACCCTGGGCGGCGCACAGGAAATTTAAAAAACATACACAATAGAAGATAGACAAATAATTTAAAATATATATTAAATAATCCCCAATCCTGTGCTAAAAACCAATTATTAAAAACCCAATTTAAAACTTTTCTAAAAGTCCCCATGGGAGGTTAGGCTAGGCCGGCTTGATGGAAAAAATATGTCTTTAAACATTTGCGGAAGAGGCGGAGGTCGGTGATGGTCCGGAGTTCAGGGGGTAGGTCGTTCCAAAGGGCAGGGCCCACCACAGAGAAGGCTCTTCCCCTGGGTGTCGCCAGTCGGCATTGTCCGGCCGACGGCACCCTGAGAAGGCCCTCTCTGTGGGAGCGGATCGGTCTAAGGGATGTATGGGGCAGGAGACGGTCTCGCATATAACTAGGCCCCGAGCCATGGAGCGCTTTAAAGATGGTCGTCAGAACCTTGAAGCGCACCCGAAAGACCACAGGAAGCCAATGCAGCTCGCGCAGGATTGGTGTTATATGGGAGCTTCTGGTGGCTCCCGTAATTACCCGCGCGGCTGCGTTTTGGACTAGCTGTAGCTTTCGAGTGCACCTCAAGGGAAGCCCCATGTAGAGAGCATTACAGTAGTCGAGACGGGACGTCACGAGAGCTTGAGTGACTGTGCAAAGGGCAGCCCGGTCCAGTAAGGGGCGCAATTGGCGCATCAGGCGTACCTGATGAAACGCCCCCCTGGCCACGGCCGTCACATGGTCCTCCAAGGACAGCCGGGAATCCAGGAGGACACCCAAATTGCGCGCCCTCTCCACGGGGGCCAGTGTTTCGCCCCCAATGGCCAGAGTTGGAGTAATCTGGCTGAACCGGGGTGCCGGAAACCACAGCCACTCAGTCTTGGCAGGGTTGAGCTTGAGTTTGTTACCACCCATCCAGATCCGTACGGCTTCCAAACACCGGGACAGCACTTCGGCGGCATCGTTGGGGTGGTCTGGGGTGGATATGTACAGCTGGGTGTCGTCAGCGTACAGATGGTACTCCACCCCAAAACCACGGATGATCTCACCCAGCGGCTTCATATATGTGTTAAACAGGAGGGGCGAGAGGACCGACCCCTGAGGAACCCCACATAAGAGGGGTCTCGAGGTCGACCTCTGCCCTCCCGTCAACACATATTGCGACCGACCAGAGAGGTAGGATGAGAACCACCGCAAAACGGTGCCTCCCAGCCCCAACCCCCCCAGTCGGTGCAATAGGATACCATGGTCGATGGTATCAAAAGCCGCCGAGAGGTCTAATAGGACTAGGATAGAGGAATACCCTCTATCCCGCGCCCTCCAGAGATCATCAACCAACGCGACCAATGCCGTCTCGGTACTGTGACCGGGTCGGAAGCCGGACTGGCGCGGGTCTAGATAATCAACTTCCTCCAGGTGTTGTGGAAACTGTTGGGCTACCACACTCTCAACAACCTTCACCAGAAAGTGAAGGTTGGAGACTGGACGATAGTTCTCTAGTAAAGCTGGGTCCAGGGACGGCTTCTTGAGGAGGGGCCTCACTACCGCCTCTTTCAAGACGGCAGGCAAGGACCCCTCACTCAAAGATGCGTTGACAATGCCCTGGAGCCAGCCTCGTGTCGTCTCCCAGGATGCCAGTACAAGCCAGGAGGGACACGGGTCCAATAAACATGTGGTCGCTCTAAGTTTCCTTGACAGCCTGTCCATATCCTCGGTGGTAACAAAGTCAAACTCCTCCCAAGCAGGAACCTCAAGACTAGCCTCGGACAGTCCCACAGGACCACTGTCGATGGAGGGTAGCTCATTCCGAATCCGAGTGATTTTCTCCTGCAGATAAATCCCAAATTCCTCTGCTCGCCCTTGTAGAGGGGCTTCCCGCGGCCTCTGGTGAAGGAGGGAGTGGGTCACCCCAAACAGGGCGGCAGGGCGGTTATCTGCGGATGCAATTAGGGTGGCACAATACTCACGTTTGGCCACCCTTATCGCCACTAAGTAAGCCCTAATATGGGTTCTCACTAGTGTTCGGTCGGCTTCGGAGCGAGAGGATCTCCATCTGCTCTCTAGGCGTCTCTTGTGGCGTTTCATCCCCCGAAGCTCCTCAGTAAACCAGGGAGCCTGGGTGATTCGTCGCCGCAAGAGAGGCCGCATTTAAAGAAAAAACAGGCAAGTGTCTTTGAGGGAGTGCACCCCAGTAAATCCCTCTCCAGTAATACAGACCCACACTCATAAAGCGCATGATTCAAGGACAAAGGATAGATAAATACATAGCTTTATTGTAGATCCCAAGCAATTCTCATGCCAATGAAAATAAGTTTCTACTGGATCTAGGAGTCTAGTTCAGATATGTCCCAGGGTTCAGATCCGGAATTTTGTTCTCTTACTCCTTCCACTTACTGTCTGCTTCTTCCACTGGACTGTTGATGGCTCCAATCTATGTTTACAAAAGAGTTTTGACACCTCCTTCTGTAACCTATGTCTACAAAACAATCCTTGTTTTCTGCCTTGCCAGCTCCATTTTCCATGCTGCATTTTCTTTTAAATTAAAGTTATTTGGTATATTGAATTCATAGATTGTGTTATGAATAATCATATGTTATTTTTAAAATGGGAAGATATCGCATATGGTACTTTTATTGAGAGTCTTACATTGCTAAGGCACAGTTTGGTTTCACTGTGGTTTGCTGAACAAGTCAAAGAGGTCTGATTTACACACAATAAATCATAAACAACGGCTTACAAATTGTAATAGATAATTCACACATTGCTGTTATCTCAAGATAAAACAAGCTGTTACAGTTTGTATAATTAATCAATCTAGTATTGTCTGGGTAGGGGAAAAAAGCCATTAGCACATATGATATATACTTTCAACCATAATATTTTTTTTTATTTTAATCACATTTATATCCCGCCCTTCTCCACGAAGGACCCAGGACGGCACACAGGAATTTAAAAACATACAAAATGATAAATACAAAATTTAAAAACATATTAAATTACAATCCTATGCTAAAACCAAATTAAAATCCCCAGTTTAAAAACTATCTAACATAGCCCCGACGGGAGGTTAGGCTAGGCCGGCTTGCTGGAAGAGATGTGTCTTTAGACACTGGCGGAAGAGGCGGAGGTCCGAGATGGTACGCAATTCAGGGGGTAGGTCGTTCCAAAGGGCAGGGCCCGCCACAGAGAAGGCTCTTCCCCTGGGTGTCGCCAGTCGGCATTGCCCGGCCGACGGCACCCTGAGAAGGCCCTCTCTGTGGGAGCGGATCGGCCAAAGGGATGTATGGGGCAGGAGACGGTCTCGCATATAACTAGGCCCCGAGCCATGGAGCGCTTTAAAGATGGTCGTCAGAACCTTGAAGCGCACCTGAAAGGCCACAGGAAGCCAGTGCAGCTCGCGCAGGATCGGTGTAATAGAGAGATTGTTGCCTGTTTTCTAGCATAGAAACATTCTTGAGCCCAATCCACCCACATATGGTTTAAAAAAATCCCATCAAGTTCATGGGATTTTTTTTAAAAGCTATCAAATGGAATCATATTTTGAAACACGATTTGGCTCTCAACTAGTAGAGACCATCGCACAAACACTGAAAATTGCTTTTGAAATTGAGTTTTAAGAGTGCTGAGAGATAATGCAAGGCCTTGTTAGAACTTATATTTTTAAAACCATAATAATATTCATTCAAATTACACCTGATTTTTAAAAAAAGATAATTTTAAATACAATTTGAAGGCACCATTTTTTAATTATTTTTTGTACCACCATCTTGTCTGGAGATATTTAGAAGAACAATCAATCAACAGAAAGCAGGAAAAAATTATGAAATTCGGGGGGGGGGGGGAACCACCTAATGGGAAAGCATCATCTTACTATCCATCAGAAAAGAAAGGAAGGAGATGCTAGTTACTGTCTCTTGAGCAATGTACTTCTCTACCTAATTGATCTCCCAAAATTAGAGCTTTCCCCTCAGCTAGTAATTTCTATTCTTTGTATAAATTCATTTTATCCCCTTTATTTTTTATAAAGCCACTTCCATTACTGTTGTAGACCATTAACATTGAGAATCCCCACCCTAATACAGTCTTTCTAGAATCTGGGTCAGCTACCTGATCCTTCAGATGGAAAACAATTTTCTTTTACATTTGTGCCAGTTAGAAAACAGAGGATTTTGTCATAGCCCACTAACACCCTTCCTGAGGCACATCAGTAGCTTTGCTTCTAATTACATTAGCCTTGATACTTTCAAGATATAAGGAAAGCCTCCTTTCTTATCTCCTTATCCAAAATGTCATAACTTAGTTGCAGAAGGAATATCATTGCTGACCATTGATCCATGGAAAGACCTTGATAGACTAGAGTCTTTTAAGCAAAGCTCATTTATACAACACAACACTTTAGCCATTTGTACATTCAAAGGCTTCTGCACTTGGTTATCAGTAACCCAATATAATTTTTTTAGTAAGTTGGAAAATAAACTGCAATTAGGGTTTAAGAAACTGCCCTGGCTCATGTAGGCCATTACTGCTAACCACCAGTCTCAGATAGCAGTTTCCCCTATAATGTAATCTTTGATCCATTCAACAACAAAGATTGACTCCAAGACCTCCAGCATACAAAGCATGTATTCTAACCCATTAAACTAATGACTTCTTCTGAAATTAAGTTTAAATTAAATTTAAAATGTGTATGGTTTAGGAACATAGTACAGCAAGCAAGTCCTCATTACAATTTCCATTTTCCATATTATTCTCTCGAGTTTCAGTCAACCATAGAATAGAACTACATGTTGGCAGTGCCTTCTATGTCACATCAATGCTGAATTACAATATCAGGTTACAATGAATACAGATTTGTGTAATTTGTGTATATTCTTGAGATAGTCAATAACCCCTGTTTTGCCCTGGCCCTTAGACAGATGGGACCTCTTCCAAGTAATTCCTTTGTACATTTATTTATAAAGTTGCAAGTGCAAACAACACATTTAGCATAGCAGAAAGTCTGGCCCAGAAATGATCTTTGTAACATCCTTCTAATCAGTTACAATGTCAGATCGCAGAGTATCGCAGTACTGGTCTACGTCTCGGGTCAGTGGAATAGTGATCTGGGAGTAGGGGATTTAGTCATCACACCCCTGTCATGGACAGATCACGCTCTCCTTCGGCTCGACTTTCCGACTGCCACACCTCACTGTGAGGAGGCGGAACCAAACATCCCTATATGGTTCCGCCCCAGGCTCCTGATGGACCCGTTAAGGTTCCAGAAGGAGCTTGGGCCAATTCCTGCGGACTTGCTCCGCGACTCGGCTGAGGACCTAGTGACTGCATGGTTAAGTGCGGCCGCCGGGGCCTTAGACCGAGTCGTGCCCTTGCGGCCTCTCTTGCGGCGGCGAACCACCTGGGGCCCTTGGTTTACCGAGGAGCTCAGGGGGATGAAACGCCACAGGAGACGCCTAGAGAGCAGATGGAGATCATCTTGCTCTGAATCCGACCGAACACTAATAAGAGACCACATTAGGACTTATTTAGTGGCAATAAGGCTGGCCAAACGTGAATATTGTGCCACACTTATTGCATCCGCAGAAAACCGCCCTGCCGCCCTGTTTAAGGTAACCCGCTCCCTCCTCCAACAGAGGCCTCGGGAAGCATCTTTACAGGGTCGAGCAGAGGAATTTGGGATTTATCTGCAGGAGAAAATCACTCGGATTCGAAGCGAGTTACCCTCCATTGTCAATAGCCCTGTCGAGAGTGCCAAAGCAGCTCTTGAGACACCATTGTGGGAGGAGTTTGACTTTGTTACTATCAAAGATATGGACAAGCTGTCAAAGAGACTCAGGGCCACCACATGTTTACTGGACCCGTGTCCCTCCTGGCTTGTACTGGAATCCTGGGAGACGACACGAGGCTGGCTTCAGGGCATTGTCAACGCATCTCTGAGTGAGGGGTCCTTACCTACCGTCTTGAAAGAGGCGGTGGTGAGGCCCCTCCTCAAGAAGCCGTCCCTGGATCCGGCATTATTAGAAAACTATCGTCCCGTCTCCAACCTCCACTTTCTAGTGAAGGTTGTTGAGAGTGTGGTGGCCCAACAGTTTCCACGACACTTGGATGAAGTTGAC
The DNA here is from genome assembly GCA_039707465.1 of Rhabdophis nuchalis. NCBI lineage: Eukaryota > Metazoa > Chordata > Lepidosauria > Squamata > Natricidae > Rhabdophis > Rhabdophis nuchalis. The sequence goes on from CM077643.1 coordinate 127,542,224, forward strand.
TATCTAGATTCGCGCCAGTCCGGCTTCCGACCCGGGCACAGTACCGAGACGGCATTGGTCGCATTGGTCGATGATCTCTGGAGGGCACGAGATAGAGGATTTTCCTCTATCCTAGTCCTATTAGACCTCTCAGCGGCTTTTGATACCATCGACCATGGTATCCTATTACGCCGACTGGTGGGGTTGGGGCTGAGAGGCACCGTTTTACAGTGGTTCTCGTCCTACCTCTCTGGTCGGTCACAATATGTGTTGACGGGGGGAAGAGGTCGACTTCTAGATCCCTCTTATGTGGGGTCCCTCAGGGGTCGGTCCTCTCGCCCCTGCTGTTCAACATATATATGAAGCCGCTGGGTGAGATCATCCGTGGTTTCGGGGTGGGATATCATCTGTACGCTGATGATACCCAGCTGTACATATCCACCCCGGACCACCCCAATGATGCCGTCGAGGTTATGTCCCGGTGCTTGGAGGCTGTACGGATCTGGATGGGTAGTAACAAACTCAGGCTCAACCCGTCCAAGACTGAGTGGCTGTGGCTTCCGGCACCCTGTTTCAGCCAGATTATTCCAACTCTGGCCATTGGGGGCGAAACACCAGCCCCTGTGGAGAAGGCACGCAATCTAGGTGTCCTCCTGGACTCCCGGCTGACTATGGAAGACCAGGTGGCGGCCGTGGCCAGGGGGGCATTCCATCAGGTACGCCTGATGCGCCAATTGCGTCCCTTACTGGATCGGGGAGCCTTACGCACAGTCACTCAAGCACTCGTCACATCTCGACTTGACTATTGCAATGCTCTCTACATGGGGCTTCCCTTGAAGTGCACCCGAAGACTACAGTTAGTCCAGAATGCGGCCGCACGGATAATTACGGGAGCGCCTAAACACTCCCATATAACACCTGTCCTACGCGAGCTCCACTGGCTTCCTGTGGTCTTTCGGGTGCGCTTCAAGGTCCTAACGACCATCTTCAAAACGCTCCATGGCTCGGGACCTAGCTATCTGCAAGACCGTCTCCTGCCCCATACATCCCAACACGCTCCCACAGAGAGGGCCTCCTCAGGGTGCCGTCGGTCGGGCAATGTCGACTGGCGGTGCCCAGGGGGAGGGCCTTCTCTGTGGCAGGGCCGGCCCTTTGGAACGACCTGCCCCCTGAAATCCGCACCATTCCTGACCTCCGCCTCTTCCGCAAATGTCTTAAGACTCACTTCTTTCAACTAGCCGGCCTTGCGTAACCCCAGCACCGCCAATTATAAACGAGGGTTTTAAAAACGGTTACAACACAGGCATCTAATATCTATGTATTTGTATTTTGTATTTATTGATTTAATTCTATGTTCGCCGCCCCGAGTCCCTTGTTGTGAGATGGGAGCGGGTTATAAATATGAAAAATAAATAAAATAATAAATATTGAAGGAGCTTATAAATATAATAAAAACAATAAATAAAACATTGTTGCAATGAATCAAATGTATGCTGGCATACAGGAACAATCAAACTTGGATCCTTGCAAGGAGAAGGGCGGGGTATAAATTTGAAAAATAAAATAAATAAAATAAAATAAATAAACTCTATGTTTGTCAGATTGTAGCTTTTTCCAAAGACTTCCACAGTTCACACCTTTTCGTAACCTGAGTCTCATTTAGCATTCTGGGTGTCACATTCATGGATAGTTGAAGAAAGAATACATTTCACTGAATTTTACATCCATTTCATTTCATTTAAATGCAGTTTCTGCCAAATAATACTCTCCAGCTCCACACAATTCTAGTTTTGTCTCATTAGGAATTCAAATTGGACAATAACTATAACCGTCACTGGGCTAAGACCAGAGATTGCTTAGAATCTGAGTTTTAAAAGCAGTGAATGGTAATAGTGAATGGGTATTTTAAAAGTAAGAAACTTTTAAAATCTATATAAATAAAAATGTAAAATAGTTTGTACGAATCCACTAATCTCAAAAAGTACTGGACCAATTTGCCTCAAATTTTGACACAACGTAGCCAAGGACCTCCGATAATAGAATAGCTAATCATTTTGTGCCTGGCACACTTGTATCATGTGTAAAGTAAACACACAAAAAAGTACTAACTGAAAAATATGTTTACTCCCTGTAACTCCGCCTACCAACAGTCATTAACTACGGAGGCCTCTTATGGCCAAAAAGGCACTGGAGTCAAACTATTCTCCAAAGCATCTGAGGGCAGAACAAGAAGCAATGGGTGGAAACTAATCAAGGAGAGAAGCAACTTAGAACTGAGGAGAAATTTCCTGACAGTTAGGACAATTAATCAGTGGAACAGCTTGCCTCCAGAAGTTGTGAATGCCCCACCCTGGAAGTCTTTAAGAAGATGTTAGATAGCCATTTGTCTGAAATGGTATAGGGCAGGGGTCTGCAAAGTCGGGTCTTTTAAGACTGGTGGACTTCAACTCCCAGAATTCCCCAGCCAGCTAGATAGGGGAATAGAGAAAGGGAGTTGCCACAAAGAAGAGGGAGTCAAATTATTCTCCAAAGCACCTGAGGGCAGAACAAGAAGCAATGGGTGGAAACTAATCAAGGAGAGAAGCAACTTAGAACTGAAAAGAAATTTCCTGACAGTTACAACAATTAATCAGTGAAACAACTTGCCTCCAGAAGTTGTGAATGCCCCAACACTGCAGGTCTTCAAGAAGATGTTGGATAGCCATTTGTCTGAAATGCTATAGGGCTTCCTGCCTAGGCAGGGAGTTGGACTAGATGACCTCCGAGGTCCCTTCCAACTCTGCTATTGTATTATTGTATTACAGTAGGTAGACAGGTAGGGGAATAGAGAGAGGGGGTTGCCACAAAGAAGAGGGAGTCAAACTATTCTCCAAAGCACCTGAGGGCAGAACAAGAAGCAATGGGTGGAAACTAATCAAGGAGAGAAGCAACTTAGAACTGAAGAGAAATTTCCTGACAGTTAGAACAATTAACCAGTGGAACAGCTTGCCTCCAGAAGTTGTGAATGCCCCAACACTGCAAGTCTTCAAGAAGATGTTGGATAGCCATTTGTCTGAAATGGTACAGAACAAGAAGCAATGGGTGGAAACTAATCAAGGAGAGAAGCAACTTAGAACTGAGGAGAAATTTCCTGATAGTTAGAACAATTAACCAGTGGAACAGCTTGCCTCCAGAAGTTGTGAATGCCCCAACACTGCAAGTCTTCAAGAAGATGTTGGATAGCCATTTGTCTGAAATGGTATAGGGCTTCCTGCCTAGGCAGGGAGTTGGACTAGATGACCTCCAAGGTCCCTTCCAACTCTGCTATTGTATTATTGTATTATAGTAGGTAGGTAGATAGGGGAATATATAGATAGGGAGAAATACAGTAGGTAGGTAGGTAGGTAGGTAGGTAGATAGAGGGATAGATAGGGAGAAATACGGTAGGTAGGTTGGTAGGTAATAATAATAATAATATTTAATACTTGTAGACCGCACCCTCTCCCCATAAGGACTCGGGGCGGTGCACAGGAAGAATAAAAAACAGCAAATATACAAACATTTAAAACAAATTAAACCTATACCTGTGCTAAAAATCCCCATTAAAACTAAGTTAAACTAAAATAACATTCCCAATTAAATATAATACCCCATAGACAGAGAGACTATCCTAGGCCGGCCAGACAGAAAAGATATGTTTTTAATTTTAGACGGAAGGAGCGGAGGTCCGTGGTCGTTCTAATGTCGGGGGGGAAGGTCGTTCCAGAGGGCTGGGCCCGCCACAGAGAGAGCCCTTCCCCTGGGCGTCGCCTGCTGACAAAGTCTAGTGGACGGCACCCGGAGAAGTCCCTCTCTGTGGGAGCGAATCGGCTGTGAGGATGTATGAGGCAGGATCCGATCCCGCAGATAGCTAGGTCCCAAGCCATGGAGCGCTTTAAAGATGATGACTAACACCTTGAAGCGCACCCGGAAGACGACAGGCAGCCAGTGCAGCTCGCGCAAGAGCGGTGTTACATGGGTAAACCTTGTGGTTCCCATAATTGCTCGCGCGGCTGCATTCTGGACTAGCTGAAGTCTCCGGGTGCACCTCAAGGGGAGCCCCATGTAGAGAGAGTTACAATAGTCCAGTCGGAATGTCACGAGCGCATGAGTGACTGTGCGAAGGGCGTCCCGATCCAATAGGGGGCGCAATTGGCGGACCAGGCGAACCTGGTAAAACGCCCTCCTGGCCACGGCTGTCACTTGATCTTCCATGGACAGCCGGGCATCCAGGAGGACACCCAAATTGCACGCCCCATCCACAGGGGCAAGATGTTCGCCCCCTATGGCCAGCGATGGAGTGAGCTGGTTGAATCGGGCAGCCGGAAACCACAGCCACTCGGTCTTGGTAGGGTTGAGCCTGAGTCCGTTACTTCCCATCCAGATCCGCACGGCTTCCAGGCACTGGCACATCACCGCTACGGCATCGTTGGGGTGGTTTGGGGTAGATATATACAGCTGAGTGTCATCAGCGTAGAGATGGTACTCTACCCCAAAACCACGGATGATCTCACCCAGCGGCTTCATGTATGTGTTGAACAGGAGAGGCGAGAGGACCGACCCCTGAGGCACCCCACATGTGAGGGGTCTCGAGGTCGACCTCTGCTCTCCTGTCAACACAAATTGCGATCGGCCAGAGAGGTAGGAGGAGAACCACCGTAAAACGGTGCCTCCCACCCCCAACCCCCCCAGCCGATGCAATAGGATACCATGGTCGATGGTATCGAAAGCCGCCGAGAGGTCTAATAGGACCAGGATGGAGGAACAACCCCCATCTCTGGCCCTCCAGAGAGGTAGGGGGATAGATAGGGAACAGCACAGTAGGTATGTATGTAGGTAGGTAGATAGGGGGATAGAGAGGAAGAAATACAGTCGGTTTGTAGGTAGGTAGGTAGGTGTATAGATAGGTAGCGAGAAATACAGTAGGTAGGTAGGTAGAGGAATAGAGAGAAAGGGAGAAATACAGTAGGTAGGTAGGTAGAGGGATAGAGAAGGGGAAATACAGTAGGTAGGTAGGTAGATAGAGGGAGAAAGGAAGAAATACAGTATGTAGGTAGGTAGAGGGATAGATAGAGAGGGAGAAATACAGTAGGTAGGTAGGTTGGGGGTTATATGGTGGTTGTGTGTATGTGTGCAGGTGTAGATCTACACACAGATTGGTTGGCCATTTAACCAGACTGGGCCACAGCAACGCGTGGCCGGGTATAGCTAGTACCCAATAAACATTAAATTCCTTGTTTAGGAAAATTAGCTCTAAGAAAGTCAGTTTCAAATAATTCCTCAAGGACTTCAAGTGTCAGCTCCTCACCAAATTTAAAACAAAGGCAGTCAATGTACAGGTAGTCCTCAACTTGCAACAGTCTGTTTAGTGACTGTTCAAAGTTACACTACTGAAAAAAGTGACTTATGACTGGTTTTTTGCACTTACGACCATTGTAGTATCCCTGAAGTCATGTGATCAAAATTCAGATGCTTGGCAATGGTTCATGTTTATGATGGTTGCAGTGTCCTGATCATGTGATCACCTTTTGCGACCTTCTGACAAGCAAAGTCAGTGGTGAAGTCAGATTCACTTATCAATTGTGTCACTAACTTAACAATTGCAGTGATTCACTTAACAACCGGGGCAAGAAAGATCGTAAATTGGGGCAGAATTCACTTAACAAATGTCTCAACAACAGAAAGTTTGGACTCAGTTGTGGTCATGTCAAGAACTACTTTGAAATCAAAATTTAATATAGACTGTTGGGGAAAAAATGTTACAAATACTTCTAGTAACCATCATGTTGCTAGTTCATTCATGCAGTATTTTCAGCAATTCAAATCCAAATACATATCAAATGAGAGAAGGAAAATGAATATAAAGCAGATAACAAACTATCTTCTGAATTTAATTATCAGAGTGAATACTGCTGCATGCCCCAGCATACCCTATTTTCATGTCCTCCATCCCTCAGAAAACAGGACCAAACTTTAAGCAGAAGACAATATGTCAGTCACATTGTCTGCCACTGCCACAGACAATTTAGCTCCCAGGAATTTCGCCTCTGTATTTCATTTAACCACTTTATATAACTTTATCTTTCATAATAGCATTTATTTTGAGGAACTGTTCTACGATAACATTTTTTTATTATATTGCCAACTGAGCTAATAATGATTTCTTTTGCCTTTATAATATTTTACCAAGCTTTTGTAACTTCATTTTTGTTCTCTTTGGAATGAATTTAAGAACCTGCTGTAAATATTGGATTATAACAATCCAGTTGATTCTGAATCTTGTTAAATTACATCAAGATAAGTGAGTCCAGGATTAAAGACTAAAGGTGATCATGTTTGCATGCAATGTATTTTGAAGCTGGACTTTTTGGTTATCCTAATCCATTAATTTCAATTAAAAACAAAGCACTTTCGGACTTTCTCAAACTACATTGAAGCTGGTGAAGCTTTTCTCCTGACACAACTAACTTGAGGTTCTGTCAAGGCTAAAGTGGAGGTGCAGTTCAGCACTAAATGTGCTGCCTTTCGCTGCTCCTCCCCTTGCCCCAATTAATCATCTCTTCAGTGGAAGATAAGATTAATCACCTGCCAGCTATAATAAAGAAGGAAGATAATCAGATAGTTGTAAAATCTTCCCAAGTCTCTCAAGGTTATTTGTGTTGCATCAGCTTTATTTCACTTTCAAAAGAAGCCACTTTGTGGCGTCCTTCATTTTATTAATACAGTATAGTGTTTTTGTGGTTTAAAAAGTATTTTCATTTATAAATTTCCAAGCTGCCTATGGAAAACTTTATTCCAAATGTTGTTGTTGTTTTCAACCATAAATACATTCTGTCAGACGAGAGCAGGCTTTGGGGTATGTTTTGATCCCCATGGTACATACAGTACTCATCTTTCTCAGCCTAGAGGAGTGGCATATGAGTAACTGAAGATGTAATCAGGTGAGAAAAGGCACAAAAGGCCTTTTCTCTTGCACAACTGGCTTCGAGTTCATCCTTTCACTAAGACCAGATTTCTCAATACATTAAAGATAAACCAACGTAAGGAATAAAGGGCAATCTTAGCAATTTTTTCTCAGATAGCAATAGCACTTAGACTTACATACAGCTTCATAGTGCTTCTACAGCCCTCTCTAAGTGGTTTACAGAGTCAGCATATTGACCCCAACAATTTGGGTCCTCATTTTGCCCATCTCGAAAGGATGGAAGGCTGAGTCAACCTTGAGCCTGGTGAGATTTGAACTGCCGAACTGCAGCTAGCAGTCAGCTGAAGTAGCCTGCAGTGCTGCACTCTAACCACTGCACCACCGCGACTCAGTCCCAATGAGTTTAGGAAGGGTTAATCCAAGTGTAATGTACTTTTAACATTCCTCTAGGTTGTACTACTTCCCACTTTAAGAGTTCTCCTATGAAAAGAAGTGCATTTTGCTCTTTGGTTGTACATTTCCCTCAGAGTAGTACTTAAAAACAACAGGCAAACTGAAACAATTACATATATTTGAATTTAAAGTTTATAAGTAAGAATAGCATCTTTTGAATTTGGAAAGCAAGGCATGAAAAGAGAACAACACATAAGACAGGACAGACACTTAGAAGAAATGATCTTGCCATTCCGGTTCATGATTTCTTTTCCAGTTCCACACTGATTTTGACATATATAAAATCCTTTATCTTTGGCAAGCAGAAGTGTATGCTGATCAGATGTGAATGCAATGAATAAGATGGATAGATTATTCAAAATAGTGTAAACGTTTATTGCACATAAGGAGTCAGGGTAGAGTTCCCTTTCTCAACAAAGAAGAGAGATCAAAAAGAGAATTAAATGTGGAAAATTAAATGAAGCAGTCAGGTGGGAAGACAAACAGAAACTGGTTTTAAGTCCTGGCAGCGGAAATGCAATAAAACAGAAGCAAAAATAAAATGGTTCTGTTTTTCCTCAAAATGAGCAAAATAGGCAAAAAAACTGTGGTTTGATAAGAGACATCATTTCATCAGGGTTTATTTCACAAATGAAGAAGTGGATGTAGCCAAAATGTAACTAAGACGTATTTTAAAAATCAAAAAACAAGCAATTGTATGTATAGGAACAGAAATTACTGGTCACCCATATGCATCTTTGTAATTTCAATTTTTAAAAAACCACTCAGTTGCAGGCAGGAAGAGATTAGAATGCATAAATTAGGTAAATGGGGAAATCATTGCATTCTTGGTGGGATAAAACCTAATTCCATGGAAATGAAATAGACTATTCATAGTTAATAACTATAGACTGATAATAACTGGTCTTGTCAATCAAAGAAGAGAGACTTAATTTAAACCAAGAAAAGCACATCTACTCATAACCTAATCATTGTTTGCACATTTGCCTTTGCAACTGTTTGAAGAAGTAATTCTGACCTTTTCATGTGAAATAAAACAATCATTTGTACAGAAATCAAATACCATTGGCACTGATGGGTGAAGGAACTACTCAGAGCAAACAAGTACGTAGTCTATTTAATCACTAGCCGAGTTGCATGTTTTCTTATGTGGAACAAAGGATTGGATGCGATGTGTGTTTATACAAACAAACAAACCCTCCATTGCTCTAAAGGGAAAAATAGTGGAAGGTGACCCAAGAGATAAATAGAATTTATGTAGTATCTGAACACACATCTATTATTTCTCCCCACTCGCTTCCTACAACAATTGGCATCCATATATATTAAGCACTCTATTAAGTCCTGGCAGCGGAAATGCAATAAAACAGAAGCAAAAATAAAATGGTTCTGTTTTTCCTCAAAATGAGCAAAATAGGCAAAAAAACTGTGGTTTGATAAGAGACATCATTTCATCAGGGTTTATTTCACAAATGAAGAAGTGGATGTAGCCAAAATGTAACTAAGACGTATTTTAAAAATCAAAAAACAAGCAATTGTATGTATAGGAACAGAAATTACTGGTCACCCATATGCATCTTTGTAATTTCAATTTTTAAAAAACCACTCAGTTGCAGGCAGGAAGAGATTAGAATGCATAAATTAGGTAAATGGGGAAATCATTGCATTCTTGGTGGGATAAAACCTAATTCCATGGAAATGAAATAGACTATTCATAGTTAATAACTATAGACTGATAATAACTGGTCTTGTCAATCAAAGAAGAGAGACTTAATTTAAACCAAGAAAAGCACATCTACTCATAACCTAATCATTGTTTGCACATTTGCCTTTGCAACTGTTTGAAGAAGTAATTCTGACCTTTTCATGTGAAATAAAACAATCATTTGTACAGAAATCAAATACCATTGGCACTGATGGGTGAAGGAACTACTCAGAGCAAACAAGTACGTAGTCTATTTAATCACTAGCCGAGTTGCATGTTTTCTTATGTGGAACAAAGGATTGGATGCGATGTGTGTTTATACAAACAAACAAACCCTCCATTGCTCTAAAGGGAAAAATAGTGGAAGGTGACCCAAGAGATAAATAGAATTTATGTAGTATCTGAACACACATCTATTATTTCTCCCCACTCGCTTCCTACAACAATTGGCATCCATATATATTAAGCACTCTATTGGGTTCTTGGTGCTCTGTGAAGCAGGTGTTTGCACTGATGATGTTATGTAGTTTGTAATCTTCAGGGGGAAAAGATAAGAAAAAGTCTCTTTGGGTGGACCTAGAATCTGGCTGCTTTATTTGCCTCATGCCTCATTCTGTTCTCACTTTGATTCAGTGCATCTTCCTAGAAATGTCAAAAAACAAGAGAAAGATGAATGAAAATCTTCTGAGGTGAGCACCTTCAGAACATGATAACATTATATCAACATAGAATAGAATAGAATAGAATAGAATAGAATAGAATAGAATAGAATAGAATAGAATAGAATAGAATAGACAGTTGGAAGGGACCTTGGAGGTCTTCTAGTCCAACTCTCTGCTTAGGCAGGAAACCCTATACCACTTCAGACAAATGGTTTTCTGACATCTTTATAAAAACTTCCAGTGTTGGGGCTTTCACAACTTCTGGAGGCAAGTTGTTCCACTGATTAATTTTTCTAACTGTCAGGAAATTTCTCCTCAGTTCTAAGTTGCTTCTCTCCTTGATTAGTTTCCACCCATTGCTTCTTGTCCTGCCCTCATGTAATAACACCTTTCCAGTGGTATATACTTATATAGATAGGCAGGGAAGTAAGAAATGTCTACATTCTGATTGATGGCCTAAAACTGCCTATGCACAGCACACACACATACACACAAAATAGAACATGAACTATTGAAATAGAATAGAATAGAATAGAATAGAATAGAATAGAATAGAATAAAATATTTTTTATTGGCCAAATATGATTGAACACACAAGGAATTTGTCTCTGGTGCATATGCCCTCAGTGTACATACAAGCAACAAAGTGTTAAATCATAAATCATAAGATGCAATCATAAGATACAACCAACAAAATGACAGTCATAATATACCAATAGGAGTAAGTAATAGGAAAGATGAGAAGGATAATAGCAATACAACCTTACTACATGGTTAGACATCCTTAGGCATAAGACAAAACTATGGGAATTATGTGTATAGCAGAGTGATGGCAGGGAGAAAAACTATCTCTGTATATAGCTGTTTTGACATGCAATGCCCTATAGGGTTGTCCTGAGGGAGAAGTTGAAACATTTTATGTCCAGGATGTGAGGGGGTCTGTACATATTTTCCCAGCCCTCTTTGTGGTTTGTGCAGTAGGCAATTCCTCAATAAAGGGCAGGCTAGTTGCACTTGTTTTTTTCTGCAGTCCTAACTATCTGTTGAAGTTTCTACCTGTCCTGTTTGGATGCTGTACCAAACCAGACTGATTTCGGGGGCGGGGGGGCGGAATCTGACGTTTAAAAGATGAAATTCTAGCTTCAGAATCATGTCCAGAGCAACATGAAATATTTTTTCAGCCCCCTCTCAATGCTCCCTTGATTCATGCGGCTCTTCTTCAGAGGCTCAGAATAATCAAATTCATAATTACAGTAAATAACAGCTGCCGAGCGTTTTGCTGCAATAGCCAAGTGGAAAATGTAAGCTGCTTATTAACATCAAGAGAAAGGCATTACAAGCCTTGTGCAATTGGTCAGCCTTTGTAGTTTAAAAGATATGAGTAAGCAGTTTGGGGCTGTGCAGAGAGCTTTGAACAAAAGATAAGCTTCCTTTTTTTCATGTTCAGCTCCTGGTTTCTGTCAGTTCTTTCACATTTAAACTTTATCACGCCAAGTGGTGTTTTTTCCCCCCCTGTCTTTGCCCTACCACACTCTCAAGCAACTATTCTGTACGGTCTCTCTGGCTAAGCATCTAGAGAATCTTGCCTGGAAGCCAGTGGTGCATTTCGGCTCCCGTTGCAACTGGTATGCTGCAACGGGAGCCGGGCATGCACCACAGGCACACGCGCTACACACGCATGCCTACCTATCGCCTGCGATGCTCCAGCTGCTCGGCAGAGCGTCACACAGGCGCTGTACGCTGCACGTACGTGCACAGATGGCCCGTTTCCTTCAAATACAGGTAAGGAACGAGGGTGAGCAGGCCCTCCAAAGCACCCTTCCAGTACGGTAGCTGTTGATTCTGGCTGGCACCGGTACACGCATACCGGGGCGTACCGTCTGCAACCCACCACTGCTTGGAAGCACACAGTTCTTCCTTATTGTGGTCAAACACCAAAAAGAGCTCCTTCCTGTGTTTATGAGCACGGTCCCATGCTAACTTTCAGAGGAACAGAGCTGAGGAAACATGAACTGCCAACTCTAGAATACCAATCAGAATAACAGAATAGCAGAGCTGAAGGGACCTTGAAGGTGTTTTAGTCCAACCCCCTGCTCAAGCAGGAGACCCTATACCAGTGATGGCTAACCTTTTTGGCTCGCGTGCGAAAAGCAGGTGGAGTGCAGGGGAGATGTGCGCAGGTGTGCCACACCCATAATGCTATGTGCATGGCCCCTTGCTTTTTGGCATGCTTTTTTCATTCTCTCCAGGCTCCACAGACTTTCTAGGAGCCTGGGGAGGGCAAAAACAGCCTCCCCCCTCACCTCCAGAGGCTTCAGGAGCTTCCCTGAAGCCTCCAGAGGGTGAAAAACGGCTTCAAAAGATGACCTAAATCAGCTGGCCAGCGCAGGCATACGCACTGGAGCTGACAGTGCAATGCCTCGCGTGTCCTCAGAAATGGTTCCACGTGCCACCTGCGGCACCCATGCCATAGGTTCGCCATCACGGCCCTATACCATTTTGGACAAATGGCTATCCAGTCTCTTCTTAAAAGCCTCCCATGTTGGAGCCATTCATAATTTCTGAAGGCAAGTTGTTCCACTGGTTAATTGTTCTTATGTCAGGAAATTTCTCCTTAGTTCTATGTTGCTTCTCTCTTTGTTCAGTCTCCATCCATTGCTTGTGACAAAGGTGCTTTTTCAGGAGGCAACTGGACTTTCTTATTTTTTCTTTTGAAGATATTTTACTTCTCATCCAAGAAGCTTCTTCGGCTTTTGACAGGATGGTGGGGAATGGAAGGATTTATATTCCTTGCAGACAGCTGGTAATCTGCATCCTTTTAGAGCAGCGATGGCGAACCTTTTTAGGCTCGTGTGCTATAAGGGGGGGGAGTGCAGGGGGGTCATGCGCCGGCGTGCCACACCCATAATGCCTGCCCATTGCGCATGTGCGCATGACAGGCACTCCCCCCCCCATTTTTACATGCTTTTTGTGCCCTCACCAGGCTCCAGAGGCTTTATAGGAGCCTGGGGAGGGTGAAAACAGCCCCCCTGCCTCTCTGGAGGATTAAAAATCATCGTACAAGCAAACCGGAAGTCACTTTCGGTTTGCTTGTAGCGTTGTTTTTAGTCCTTCGGAGGCTTTGGGGAAGCTCCTGAAGCCTCTGGAAGGCCTCTGGGGGAGGCTGTTTTCGCCCTCCCCAGGCTCCTATAAAGCCTGGAGAAGGTGAAAAATGACTTTAAAAATGGCTGAATCAGCTGACAGGGCAACACCTTGCATTTATATAATAATTTTTTAAAAAAAATTTAATTTATGGACCGCTCTCTCACCCCAAAGGGACTCGAGGTGGTGCACAGGGGATTTAAAAATGCATATATAAAAACATAGACATAAATACAATTTAAAAAGAAATTAAACTTAACCCTGCGCTAAAATCCCAGATTAGCTAAAATTAAACTCCTAAAAAGCCCTAATAAAACAATTCAATTATCCCAAGCCGGCCAGGCAGAAGAAATGAGTCTTTAGATTTTGACGGAAGGAGCGGAGGTCCGTAGTTGTTCTAATTTCGGGGGGAAGGTCGTTCCAGAGGGTCGGGCCCGCCACAGAGAAGGCCCTTCCCCTGGGCGTCACCCGCTGGCATAGCCTAGTGGACGACACCCGGAGAAGTCCCTCTCTGTGGGAGCGAATCGGCCGCAGGGATGTATGGGGCAGGATGCAATCCTGCAGATGGCATTGGGAATGCCCTGCCCAATGCCATAGGTTCGCCATCACTGTTTTAGAGGGCCCTTGAAGCACTTGGAGGTTTATCTGTGTCCTCAGTAGTGCTCCTGGTTCCTGTAGTCTGCAATTTTTCTCTGGAAACCCATTCCTACTCCCAATTGTAGACAACAGGAAACAGGAGCACTACTCAGATGAGAAGTGAAACGTCTTCAAAATAAAAAAAAACAAGAAAGTCCAGTTGCCTCCTGAAAAGCACCTTTAGGTAAATAAATAAATAAGAAGGCAATGGCGGCATTTTTTTTTTTTTTACAATGTGGAGTCAATGTTATAAATTAAATATCCAATATGCCATTGTATGCAGATGAAACATTTGTTTGTTAAGAATAAATAATGGCACCAAGTAAAATCAATAGCAAACATGATAAGGAATAGAAGCATTGGCACCCACCCAATTCCTAGTTTTCCGGTTTTTTTTATTTTAAATCATTAAGACCAATGCTGGTTGTAAGTCAGCTATATTTATATAACCAGGATTACCTTAACCAGGATTTTATAACATCAAGGAATTGTTCATTTAGTCATTAAAATTTAAATCGTTTCATGTAGTCATTAAAAATCAAATCATTTTCAATCATTTCAATCTATATAAATAAAAATGTAAAATAGTTTGTACGAATCCACTAATCTCAAAAACTACTGGGCCGATTTACACCAAACTTTCACACAATGTAGCCAAGGACTTCCGATAATAGAATAGCTACTCATTTTGTGCCTAGCATACGTGTATCATGTGTAAGGTAAACACAAATAAAAGGTACTAACTGAAAAATGTTTTTACTCCCTGTAACTCCGCCCACCAACAGTCATTAACTACGGAGGCCTCTTAGGGCCAAAAAGGCACTGGAGTCAAACTATTCTCCAAAGCACCTGAGGGCAGAACAAGAAGCAATGGGTGGAAACTAATCAAGGAGAGAAGCAACTTAGAACTGAGGAGAAATTTCCTGACAGTTAGAACAATTAACCAGTGGAACAGCTTGCCTCCAGAAATTGTGGATGCCCCAACACTGCAAGTCTTCAAGAAGATGTTGGATAGCCATTTGTCTGAAATGGTATAGGGCTTCCTGCCTAGGCAAGGAATTGGACTAGATGACCTCCGAGGTCCCTTCCAACTCTGCTATTGTATTATTGTATTACAGTAGGTAGGTAGATAGGGGAATAGAGAGAGAGGGTTGCCACAAAGAAGAGGGAGTCAAACTATTCTCCAAAGCACCTGAGGGCAGAACAAGAAGCAATGGGTGGAAACTAATCAAGGAGAGAAGCAACTTAGAACTGAGGAGAAATTTCCTGACAGTTAGAACAATTAACCAGTGGAACAGCTTGCCTCCAGAAGTTGTGAATGCCCCAAGACTGCAAGTCTTCAAGAAGATATTGGATAGCCATTTGTCTGAAACGGTATAGGGCTTCCTGCCTAGGCAGGGAGTTGGACTAGATGACCTCCGAGGTCCCTTCCAACTCTGCTATTGTATTATTGTATTATAGTAGGTAGGTAGATAGGGGAATATATAGATAGGAGAAATACAGTAGGTAGGTAGATAGGTATGTAGATAGAGGGATAGATAGGGAGAAATACGGTAGGTAGGTTGGTAGGTGGGGGATAGATAGATAGGGAACAGCACAGTAGGTATGTAGGTAGGTAGGTAGGTAGGGGGATAGATAGAGAGGAAGAAATACAGTAGGTTTGTAGGTAGGTAGGTAGGTGTATAGATAGCGAGAAATACAGTAGGTAGGTAGGTAGAGGAATAGAGAGAGAGGGGGAAATACAGTAAGTAGGTAGGTAGAGGGATAGAGAGGGGGAAATACAGTAGGTAGGTAGGTAGATAGAGGGAGAAAGGAAGAAATACAGTATGTAGGTAGGTAGAGGAATAGATAGAGAGGGAGAAATGCAGTAGGTAGGTAGGTTGGGGATTATATGGTGGTTGTGTGTATGTGTGCAGGTGTAGATCTACACACAGATTGGTTGGCCATTTAACCATACTGGGTCACAGCAACGCGTAGCCGGGTATAGCTAGTTGAAAATAAAATCAGAAAATTGCCTTGTCATTAAATTAAATTTTTGGCAACAATAATTAAAAAGGAAGATAATGTATTGTGACATTGACAAAGTTCAATGATTTTAAAAGTTCTAATTCATTTTTTCTTTTCCATTCACTATACTGCATTCTAACCACTGCAGTGGCTCATTGGAGTCCAGTACTGCAGGCTACTTCTGCTGATCATCAACTGCCAGCAGTTTGGCAAATCGTCTCTCATCAGGCTCAAGGTTGACTCAGCTTTCCATCCTTCCAAGGTGGGTAAAATGAGGACCCAGATTGTTGGGGGGAAATAGGCTGACTCTGTAAACCACTTAGAGAGGGCTGTAAAGCATTGTGAAGTGGTATACAAGTCTAAGTGCTATTGCTATTTCTATATAGGTCTCCTAGGAACAGATGTTAATTTCTTCCTCTTGTATTTATATTGTCCTAAGAATTAGACAAGTTTTTCAATGGGACAAATTAGCAAAGCTTTCTCAAAATGTGATACAGAATATACCGTATTTATCGGCGTATAACACGCACAGGCGTATAACACGCACCTTCATTTTAAGAGGGAAATTTCAGGGGGGGAAATTAAATTTCAAATAAAGAACTTTGAAGCAAAATAATGGTAGCTCAGAACTTTTTTTAATTAATATTATTACCACTTATAAGGTAAATAATGTAAAAGGACAGTAAAAGCAACTGTTTTAACAAAGAAACTTGGATATTCTGTTTTTACAAAAGTTTACTCAGAAATCGCTATCCCCTCCCTTCCTGTCTCTCTTTGTCATTCTCTCTGTGTCTGTCAGATTCTGATTCCCTTCCTTCCTTCCTCCCTCCCTCCCTCCCTCCCTCCCTCCCTCCCTCTCTCTTTCTCTTTCTCTCTCTCTCTCTCTCTCTCTCTCTCTCTCTCACTCACTCTCTCTCTGGCGGGCAGGCAGGCAGGAAAGCAAGCAAGGCGGCTGGAGGAGGAGGAGGGGAAGGAGGAGGAGATGACGGCCCCAGAGGCACGGAGCTCTTCCCCGCGGCGGGCGCCTCCTTCTCCGCTGGCACATAGAGCAAGGTCGAGGGGCTTCCCCCCTTTCCCCACTTCCCGGCTGTTTCGCCGCTGCCACCGCCGCCGGTTCCAGCAGCAGCAGCAGCAGGAGGAGGAGAAGTAGGAGGAGATGACGGCCCCGGAGGCACGGAGCTCTTCCCCGCGGCGGGCGCCTCCTTCTCCGCTGGCTTCCCCCCTTTCCCCACTTCCCGGCTCTTTCCAAACCTCGGGAGCTCGCCGAGGGGCGGCGGCGGCAAAACAGCCGGGAAGTGGGGAAAGGGGGGAAGCCAGCGGAGAAGGAGGCGCCTGCCGCAGGGAAGAGCTCCGTGTCTCCGGGGCCGTCATCTCCTCCTCCTTCTCCTCCTCCTGCTGCTGCTGCTGCTGGAACCAGCGGCGGCGGCGGCGAAACAGCCGGGAAGTGGGGAAAGGGGGGAAGCCA
Organism: Rhabdophis nuchalis; assembly: GCA_039707465.1. Classification (NCBI taxonomy): domain Eukaryota; kingdom Metazoa; phylum Chordata; class Lepidosauria; order Squamata; family Natricidae; genus Rhabdophis; species Rhabdophis nuchalis. The sequence continues at coordinate 127,559,215 of CM077643.1, forward strand.
GCGGAGAAGGAGGCGCCTGCCGCAGGGAAGAGCTCCGTGTCTCCGGGGCCGTCATCTCCTCCTCCTTCTCCTCCTCCTGCTGCTGCTGCTGCTGGAACCAGCGGCGGCGGCGGCGAAACAGCCGGGAAGTGGGGAAAGGGGGGTAGCCCCTCGACCTTGCTCTATCTGCCAGCGGAGAAGGAGGCTCCCGCCGCGGGGAAGAGCTCCGTGCCTCCGGGGCCGTCATCTCCTCCTCCTTCCCCTCCTCCTCCTCCAGCCGCCTTGCTTGCTTTCCTGCCTGCCCGCCAGAGAGAGAGTGAGAAAGAGAGAGAGAGAGAGAGAGAGAGAGAGAGAGAGCGGACGGTCGCGGCGCTTCGCTGAGGGAAAAAGAAGACAGCGCAGCCACCTTGCGAACGCGGAGGACTTACTTCTGGGTCCACGGTTCCCGGATCCATGTACCTTATATCGGCGTATAACACGCATATCGGCGTATAACACGCATACATCATTTGCCCCCTATTTTCAGGGGGGGAAAGTGCGTGTTATACGCCGATAAATACGGTAGTTCACAGAGCTGATTAGAAGGATTCAGCTGGTTCCTTTCAGCATGAGCAAAAACTCATCTCAGAGAAACTCAACTTCTTGTTTTCAAATGACAAAGGTGGGACCAGTCTAATGGTCAATGAAAGTGCAACAGCCTTGGTCCTAAAACCACCGATTGAATCTGGGAAAGCTTTAAAGAATTGATTTAGCCTTCTAAGTAATTGAATGCATATATAAGTTGTGTATATGTAGCTGTAATTTATTTTTTTTAATTCTTTGCCAGTTCCGAACAGTTCAAGATCGGGGCACACAAAGACTGCTGGATCAGCTGATTCATAGAATGACTGAATTCCTTTTGGATCTAGTTGCTTTGTGAAACAAAAATGCAATTTGGATTGTACTGTCTATATCTGGGATGGCAAACCTATGGCACGCGTCCCCCCGCTTTTGGCATGTGATCCAAAAAAGGTTAGCCATCACTGGTCTATATAGTACGAACTAAGACTACCAGATCTGAGCTGCAAGAGTCCAGGCAACCAATAGGTGGTGATACGGAGATACAACAAACTATTTAAAAAAAATTTTTTTGAATTGTCATCTTGGATTTTTGCCATCTAGAGCGGGTAGCCCAAATGCATACAATCCTGATCATAAAGATAAGCTCCTGGAGGTACTTAATACAGGAATCCTATGCAGATCTGTGTCTGTATTTCCATTAGTGCCAATACACAATAGCCACTAGGCAATAGGCAAAACATACACAATATAGAGACGAGGCAGTGGCAATGCAAATAGTTACTTTGCTCTCTCAAGATGAGACTGCTGCACTACTTCAGGAGTATTTCACAGTCCTTTAATAAAGGCATTCTTTCTATAAAAATGGATGTAATGTAAGAAAATTAATTTACAAAATGCAAAACTGCCATCCACCCAAGGGCTACCCAACTAGTAATTATATTTTAGTTTTTTAGTTTTAAAAAAAAATTAATTTCAAAAATAAATTTTATTTACAAACATATAAAATACATACAAAATACACTCACACAAAACTTAGACATACACTACATTTACACCATACAATACGAACAGGAACGTCCTGTTCTTTCTAATAGCAATTGTTAATCGAAGCCGCTCATCTTATATTGTTTCCCCTTCTGTTATATTTCATTTGGATTTCACCATTCTAAACCCTCTTATTTTACTCATAACTACTGTTTTTGCTGTATTCCATTTTAGTTTTTTAAAGTGTACCACCAAAAAAAAACCAAGTGCCATTTCACCCCAAATTCTATTTAAAAACCACACGGACTAGAGCTTTCCTGTCAGCCAATTACCAGTTCTCCTTCTTTATGATGCAATCCCAAAGTTAACTGGGTACATATTTACAAAAGGAACAGCATCTCACTGATATTTATTGCCAGCTGCTATATCACACATGCTCATAGATTTACAGAGCTCATTTTAACATGTTCCTGTGCCCTGTTCCTCTTCACCCTATCCTTTACGCATGTTGCACCTGGACGTCATATTTCCTTCATTACTCTTGCTTGACAGGAAAACAAAAAGCAGGGCTCCATTATTTATAGCTTCTTTGTCATCTCCATGAAACAAGAAAGGGACTCGATCATGTAAAGACAGGAAGGCTTTGTTTAATTTTAATTAATTCAACTTCTTTCAGATCTGAGTAAATCCCAGAACCAGAGCAACCAAGCTAATTATATTGTGAAAGCTCTTTCCCCTCGTCTTAGAAAATGTCACATGGGGCTATACAGCAATCGACAAGTTCCTCCAATGGTAAACTCGAATTGTTTTGAGTCTAAACAAATATTCCATCCCCCAATTCTGCAGGGCCATTTTCCAAAGCAGGAGCTGGTAACATAAATCATGCATGTTGCTGATCCAGTTAAGAACCACAGTCACTGACTGATTCGTGAATCTTCGGATACTCAAGCCTGCATTCTCAGTACTGTAATTAGCCAACAGCGCTGAAGGTCCACTCAGTAAATTGAGAAGAAAGGTTCATTACAAACAAGAATTTGTCATATTAACACAGATTAACATTAAAAATCAGAATCCAGTCATCTACTGTATGTATGAGTGCATATGCCAGCCCCGATTTTAAATCTTCTTTCTCCTTTTGTAATATTTTTGCTGCTTTTTCTAGAGTGGAATGTGGAAAGAACTTGCCCCACATTGACATAGGGTTTGTCTGAATTGAAAGTTTTTGGTTCCCTCCTTGCTAGCTTAGGCACTGATTCATTCCAGGAATATTGTATTAAAAATTAAAACTCTGAAGCTAAATATTTCATCATCACCACCCTATCTCACTGCTAGCCTTTGCTTTCTATAATGGAATATTCACGTAGGTGTACATTATGTGTCTACCTACTAGCAATTTATAGGTTGACTATAGACTATAATTTTAGATTTTTAAAGTGTACCACCAAAAACTCTATTTTTTTTTCAACAGGGCAGATGCACCTTAATTTCACCACTTATTTAAATTAACATTTTCTATTTATGAATGGACCATAGATTTTTTCATACTAATTTACATCAATAGGAATGCTGTTTCCAATGAACACAAGTGACACATATATTCATGTGAAAAGATAGAGGGAATTAATATTAATGGATTTAGTTACTAAACTTGGAATTCACATAATACAAATATTATTTTCAAGGGACAGAACTGTAGTGATGTGATGTGATGGTGCCCAATTTAGAAGTTCCTATTCTGATTCTGGAGATGGCCTTTGGTGATTACTGGACTTCTTCACCGTTTGCCATCTCCACTATTAACAGCATAACTGATAGGAACCAACATTGGAGAAGATCAATCTCTTTCTTGCCTGCACTGATGAAATTTGAGTGGTTACAATGTGATATACATGCTAGACTAACAGTATTATTCTTATATAGCATCATATTAACAACCACAAAAGGTACTAAAATATCCAGAGGATTGATGGTGCATCTGAATGATGGAGATGAAACATTAAAAAAAGCTTGTGCTGATATTTTTGAGCTGATGATGTTTCTCAGCTTACTGCTGTGAAAAACAACCATTCTGTGTCAGGAGGACATGTATTTATTTATTAAATACAAAAGAGGTTTAAAAATAGGGTTCAAATTTACAAACCTCAGCTGAAATAGTGCACTCAGATCTGGTCACATCTCAGATAAGTATTGTTAACCTGGGAAAATTACAGACAGACCAAGAGGTACTGTAGATATATATAGATATACGTATACTGGTAGATATATATAGATACATACTGGTATATATGTGTTGCATTTGTGCTGATAAATAAAGAGAGACTACAATAGATCTATTTCAAGCTATTTAGCTCTCATCAGCTAGCCATACCCTTACTGGGATTTGAACCTGGGCAGTATTACATTTCAGGCAGTTGTATTTCAGGCACTGGTGTGTATATATATATATATAATTGTTCCACAACACCCTGTTAGGACCCCAATTAAGGGAGGAGACATACTGTTTCCTTTTCCGCCTTTCGGTTCATCACCAGAGACCATCTAGACAGAAAGCCATGAGTTCCGTTGTGTGATTTTTTTTAAAAATGTGTGTGTTAAGTTTTATTTATTGATCTATTCATTATTTATTTATTTATTTATTTATTTATTCATTCATTCATTCATTCATTTATTTATTGTGTTAGTGATTTATTTATTGATCAGCTCATAAAACTAACATATGGCCAGCTGATGAGAGCTAATAAGCTCGAAATAGATCTATCCTGGTCTCTCGGATTTATTTATTGATCAGCTCATAAAACTAACACACATATCTAAAAAAAATTTACACAATGGAACTCTTGGCTTTCTGTCTAGATGGTCTCTGGTGATGAGCCGAAAGGCATGAAAGGAAACAGTATGTCTCCTCCCTTAATTGGGGCCCTTAACAGGATGTTGTGGAAACAATTACCTATACTAAAATACCCCTGTCTTAGCTGATGCAATAAGGACAGCTGGTTTAGCTGAATTGCTAGAGGCAGCCCTGCCTGATATGCAATACAGCCCCGGTTCGAATCCCAGTAAAGGGTATGGCCAGCTGATGAGAACTAATAAGCTCGAAATAGATCTATCCTGGTCTCTCAGATTTATTTATTGATCAGCTCATAAAACTAACACACACACACACACACACACACATATATATATAGAGAGAGAGAGACAGACAGACAGACAGACAGACAGACATATACTGGTATATATATATCAGTAGATATAGAAATCTATACATAGTAGGTGTGTGTGTGTAGACTTTCAGATATTCTCATACCACTAGAAGTCAGAATTGGTACTTGAGTTTCAAGGACAAACAAAAAGATCAATCTGTCTAGTGAGATTGATACTTTACCCCTTGACGTCATTAGCTATTGAAGATTTCATACAAGACTGCACCTACAATGTAGAACAGCCTGGACTTCCTTGTATGTACATCACATTACCACCCTATTGACAGTAGTTACGGAAATTGTGCTACGAAAGCAGCCCAGGAGATATCAGGTGAAGCAACTGATACAAAACACTTCCCTTTCAAGGAGGAATAGCAGATGGCCCATTAAATATACAACCAAACCCCATGCGCATGTTGTATGATAACAAGAATAATATTGATGCAAACTTGGGATTGTATTAAAGGGTGGCCTGTTGATTCTCAGCTGGGACTCAGTTTCGTTGCACCAAAAAATACATTTGATCACTTCTGGATTTTGATGAAAGAATTTCAACATGAAAAATAATAACACCAATGCTGAGGAGAACCAGAAAAAAAAAAAACATCACATGAAACAACCTGATAATGTCTGGGTATTCTCTGTAAATCTTCTCTTCTCTGGGGCAGCATTATGCAGTCTTTTTCTGTATTAAATGTATGCCTGCTCTTTGAGTGAAGTGCCAATAGAAATGAAATTGAAATATACACACACCAGGTTTAACCTACCTTTTCTCCCTTTCTAGATGCAACTTGGGGAAATGAATCATCTTTTGGTGCCAAGAGACCATAACTTCTTTTGAGCCTTGCCTAGTATGCATTGTATTCTCTCCTTCCCCAAAAGGAATGTATCATCCCGATGTTAGGTTTGAAGTGCTGTTACCTCCTTTTCTAAGAAATATAGCTAATCGACTTAGCTTTATATTCAAAGCAATCTTTCTAAAGCATTCATACAAACCATATATATATGTGTGTGTGTGTTTATATATATATAAACACACATATATATATATGTAATTGTTTCACAACAACCTGTTATTATTAGGCCCCAATTAAAGGGAGGAGACATACTGTTTCCCTTACTGCTCATCGGCTCATCGCTACAGACCATCCAAACAGCAAGCCAAGAATTACGTTGTATAATATTTTATAGCATGAGCAGTAAGGGAAACAGTATGTCTCCTCCCTTTAATTGGGGCCTAATAATAACAGGTTGTTGTGAAACAATTACCTATACTAATATACCCTGTCTAAGCTGATGTAATAGGGGAACTGGTTTGGCTTAAGTGTGAGGTTCCTCGCCTTGCATGCAACATAGCCCCGGTTCGAATCCCAGTAAGGGGTATGGCCAGCTGATGAGAGCTAATAAGCTCGAAATAGATCTATCCTGGTCTCTTCTAATTTAATTTATTGATCAGCTCATAAAAACTACACACACACATATATATGTGCTATATATATATATATATGTGCTTCCTCAGTGCTATCTCATAGCACTGAGGAAAGCTAAAAAAAAGTAAAAAATTAATTTAAAAAATTAAAATTAAAAAAAGTTAGCACTGGTGTTTTGAATTTCCATTTGTGTTCAAAGCAAAGACAAACTCTACAAAGGTAACTTAACTATTAATATTTTATATATATGGGAAACCTGGATGCAAGCTGATCATAAAGATTGCTTGTTAATTTGGTATTTGTAGATTTAATTTGTGGAGCTCTGGCCTCCCAATCAGGAGGTTGTGAGTTCAATCCTAGGTAGAGGCAGATGTAGGGTCTCCTGTTTGGGCAGGGGGTTTGACTAGATGACCTGCAAGGTCCCTTCCAACTCTGTTAATCTGTTAAATAGAAATCAGACTACAGGTAATTCTTTACTTACAACAGTTCATTTAGTGACTGTTTAAAGTTATATTACTGAAAAATGTGACTTATGATCATTTTTCATACTTATGGCCATTGCAGCATCCCCATTGTCATGTGATCAAAATGTAGACACTGCCACTGACTCATATTTATGATAGTTGCAGTGTCCAGGGGTCATGAGATCACCTTTTGCGACCTTCTGACAAGCAGTTAATAGGGAAACCAGATTCACTTAACCATGTTACTAGCTTACCAACTGCAGGTTCACTTAACAACTGTGGGAAGAAGCCATAAAATGGATCAAAATTCACTTAGCAAATGTTTCACTTAGCAACAGAAATTTTGGTCTCAATTGTGGTTGTTGAGGACTATCTGTATTTTCATGTAGATTCTAACATGATACAGATTCCATAATATCTACTAATACCATAACAAAGTAACAATTTGTAACAATGAGCTGCAAGGGCACAGTGGTTAGAATGCAGTACTGCAGCTACTTCTGCTGCCAGCTACGCACCTGCAGTCTGGCAGTTCAATTCTCACCTGCTCAAGGTTGACTCAGCCTTCCATCCTTCCATGGTCGATAAAATGAGGTCCCAGGTGATCTTGAGCTATACGCTGACTCTGTAAACCACTTAGAAGACCATAAAGCCCTCTGAAGCAGTATGTAAGTAGAAGTGCTATTGCTATTTTTTAGCAGCATCCCATAAATATTACATACAAAATTATACGTCAGATTTATTTAATGTACACTCCGTTAGCTTAGGATCACTGGAAATTCTATCTGACAGGATCGGTGCACATAGCTACATAACATATTCAAAATTCTCAGGCTTTTTCTCCCCTTATCTTCCTTTAGCTTCTTTGCGGTGCCTCAGAGGTATTTGGGAAATTACATCATGTCATGGACAAATGAGTCTGGCTGAAGTAAAGGAAGCAAATTTCCCTCTTGTCTAAGGGTTGTTTATCCTATGTGATAAGATTATTTTTTAACTCATCACTAGACTAGAAAGGATGGGATTTTTAAGAAGTTCGAAGAAATTATGCTCTAATTTTGTACAATTAATATTAGCAGGAGGTTGCCTTTGAATTTAAAAGGCAACTTAATTCACTGCAATGCCCAAGAGCTGGTAGCCTGTTGTACTTGCCATTAATCACAATAGACTGAACATGAAGGCGTGCTACAGATAAGGGATATAGCCCAATATTATGAATTTCATTTTTAACATTTTGGGTTCATGCTCCACCACCTCTATTTTTCTCAGCCACTATGAAAGGTTTAGCATATTCCCATTTGAATTTCTCATTATTTTTCAGACCAGAGTACAACTCAATTGTCTGCTGAAGACTACAATGACTGACCCAATTCCTTTAGCTTGTCTTCAGTGTATATACAGGACAGAACATCCATCTTTCTCCAAAGTTACGGGTGTAGCCAATCAAGGAATAGTAAGCTAAGTGGGACCTCTAGTTTCACTCAAAATAAGGAAACCCCAGACTAAAAAACATGTTGTTATTTTCTCTGGCAGACTCTACACATTGTAACGTTAAGTCAGAGTGTAATTAAAATTCCTTAGTGTTGTTTACAAAATTTACATGTTACTATTTTTATTATATTTTTCATCACACACACTCAAGGTGGTAAATATACACAATTATTCATGCCTATTTTCTCTACAAGAACAACATTGTAAAGTAGGTTGGCCTGAGAGAGTGTGACTGGTCAAAAGTTCCCAGCTCACTTTGATATATAGAACTCACTCTCTCATAAGCCAGCATCTTCATCATATATCGAACCGGCTCTTTGCTACATGTTATGTATATTATATGTTGTGTACTATATGAAATTCATATGAACCTTCCTCCAATACTGCAATTTCCATATCAGTGGCAGAGAGTAGCTACTGCAGGTTGTTGCATGACACTAGAAGATCTGAGACAAATCTGAAGTATAGTTGAATTATAATTTATTTCATGTAACAAAAATAATGCACAAGCAGAATATCTGTCACATAGATCCGAATATTGTTTATTAGTTACAAAACTCTCCAATTTTAGATGTTACTATAACTAAGCTTCATCTTGGTACAACGTTTTGAATCATTTTTTTAACTTCATAACACAAACAAAGCAATCCAATTATTCTCTGTAAAAAAATCTATTTATCATTAATACGGAAAAAAGAACACCTTTTTCATACTTCGATGAAGTTTTGTTCATTTTTAACCGAAATTTACAACCTCAATAGTTACTAAGATATAAAATTATGTTGCATTTTGTCACCACCTACAGCACTTTAAAAATGGAGAGCTGCGGATGCTAAACAGTCTTCAGGGAGTTTGTTTTTCCAGACCATTTGCTATATCGCCTCCATTTTAAAAGGATTCTCAGATAGGTTTCAATTTGCTTGGAATTCTTTGCCCATTGCTTTCTTCAAAGAGAAACAAATTATACACAGTCTCCTTTTAGCAAAATAGACACATGGAGCTATGCCTGGAGTTTCAAACTTGGGAAACTTTTGCTCAAGTTGTCAGCAAGAGTCTGATCTGCTCCATGTAGCACTTCAAGAAAACTCTCCACCTGGAAAAAAAGAGACGTATATTTTGTCATATACTGTATACAAAGTTGAATAAAGTAAAACATGGAGATTGCTAAGCAGGATGAACTTATTCTGACAAGCACCTTGACCAGGATGCACATCATTTCCAAATTAGTTTACGGGACATCAAATAATAATTTCTACAGAGTTACATACACAAATGCCTTCAAAGCTTTCTAGGTTTTGAATTTCCCAAATATCAGTCAATATAATTTTGGTGACAGTGGAAAAACATCCTTTATAACCTATTAACTGATGCACTTTTACACGTATTAAAGGTAATAGGGAAAGTATTGTGCAAAGGTTTCTTGGGTTAGAAAGCAAAACAATTAAATAAGGTTATAATATAGGTAGTCTTTGTCTTTCAACCACAATTGAGCCCCAAATATCGGTTCCTAAGTGAGACAGTTTAGACCTTTCCTGCCAGGGTTGTTAAGCAAATCACTGCAATTGTTAAATTAGTAACATGATTATTAAGTGAATCTGACTTCCTCATTGATTTTGCTTATCAGAAAGTAAATATGAGCCAGTTGCCAAGTGTCCAAATTTTGATTCCACGACTGTGGGGATGCTGCAATGGTTGTAAGTGTGATAAACGGTCATAAGTCACTTTTTTCAATGCCATTGTAACTTTGGATGGTCACAAAACAAATGGTTGTTAAAGACCTGTATTTATTTCACCAAATTTATAATCACATTTCTGAAGAACTATAGGCAGTGTACAATAAAGAACAAAATTACAACACCAACATGACAATAAAAATCCTCTAATCTGAATACCTGAGATCGATGGTCTCTGTCAAAGGAATTGGTGAAATTCAAAAGGTAGAAAGCTTTGAAGGCTATTTATCACTGTAGAAATTATACTATAATTTATCTCCCAGGACTGCAAGAAATCCCTCTGTGATCCGGCAGCTTAATCACCAACAGTTTTTCCGGCACTAACATGTTCCATTATTTTATCAGTGGGAATCCCAAATTATTGGCAGAAAAATACATTCAGAGAATTTATTTATTGATAGATATTCTTGCCTCTGGTTCAGGAGCTCAAAATCATAGGACTGTTTTTCCCTCACTACAACAACCCTGTGAGGGAATTTGAGCAGAGAGGACTACAAGAGCCCCAAATCACTTGGTGAGCTCCCTTGGCTGAGGGTGGGCTCAAATCTGAGTTTTCCCAGAGCCAGCCCAGTACCTTAACATTTTTAAGGCATAGGTTATATAACTTGAAGCTGGGGGGGGGGGGGGGGGAGGAAGAAAGGAAAGAGAAGAGAGGCATTTTTTATTCTACCAATAAAATTTTACCAGTCATGTTTTTGAACATAAATCTCTTTAAAATATTTAGATGAAGCCACATATATCAGAGATATTTATCCTTGACAATAGCTCAAACAGCTTTTGCTTATTTCAGAAGTCATACATACCGAGGATGTATATAATGGAAGGAGATTTTGAAATGCACAGGAGCATTTCTGTTCATTTATATGACCTTGCTTGAGCCACTCCAATATGTTTTCCTAAAAAGTACCAGCAGAGAATTAGATGCTGTTTGAATAAAGCATTTGTAATAAAGCTTAAGGATGGTAACTCAACTGTGAAAGACAAACATAAACAGTATGTTCCAATAAAAATGTGACTCATGGCAACCCAGTCATCAAAGAAAACATTTTAATATTAATAACAATTCTGCATATGAAGAATGTTAAATATTGAACACTGAAATATTTAATATTCTACTGTGTTTCATGTGCATAAATCAATCTTTGAATCAGTTTGGCTGTAGAAAAGGTGTTATAAATGTAATACTCCATAATTGCTAGAAGGGTTCTGAAGGATAGTTTTATACAATATCTGAAAAATAAGCACTTAAAACAAAAGGATAGTTATATATTCTATCCCAATGAAAGTAAAACAATTGATTTCATTAAAAAAATACTCATCCCACAGAGGACTGACATTCTCTGTCTACAGTAATTATTTTCTAGTGAGATTCTTGCACAAATTGTAAAATGCAAGCCAGTCAGAGTTTTCCATAATTTTTAACATGGTGAAAAATGTTCTACGCTTTTAACGTGTATATGCTCATACACATAAAAAAATAGGTTCCACTCCTTTCCATTTTAGAAGACAATCTTATAATTTGTTAGACAACAAATGCTTCAAAAATTATTCAGAACTTCAAAAGATGTGAGAGTGTAAGTACAGCTCCAATATAATCAGCCAGTTCTTTTTTTAAGCATCTGTATGGCCCTTGGGGGACAAAGCTGCTTTAATATATAGCACATATTTGTATATTTTATACCAGGTTTATAGCTAGAAAGCGGGAGACCATGAGTTCAAGTCCCATCTTAGTCATGAAAATTACCTAGTGTCAGGACCAAGAAATATGAAGATAGGATATACTTCAAAAGCACTGCGAGTTTATTCCTTGCTACCTATACAAAAGAATTTCATCTACTATCAGTGAAGTCAAATTGGTGGTAGATAACTGTCACTGTACTTCAAGGAGGACTGGACTTAGGTCCCTTACAGGAGCATAGTGAGGCCAAACTGATGTTGTGTTACCCTGCCCTCGGTTCAGCCTAGGAGTTGAAGTCCACAAGTCTTAAAGTTGCCAAGTTTGGGAACCTCTGATTTAAACCATTCCTTAACTTTCAAGTTTATATGATGATTTTTTTACCTCTGATAATTCCTGGAGCATATTGGAGAGTAATTCACAACAGGTGTCCTTCAAGATTTTTAAATGGAAATCTTCATCAACTACTTTCAATTTCTCACACTCTTCTGTCTGGGATTTCTTTGGGCTGTCTACAGATCTCTTCTCACATTCATCCATATTTTGTAACACTCTAATCATGCTGTCAATCAGAGCCAGATCTGAAATGCAAAAAAAATTAAAATTATGAATGAAAGTATGTTGGGAAAAAGTGGAATTCCTAGTAGCAAAGTAAGTTTTAAAATAGGTAGACTTTGGAGTCATTGATACTATCAGATGAGTATAATCTAAAAAAGAGTCAGAACAGAAAAAAGATAAACAAAGAGAAGCTGCTCTTTCTTCACAAATTAACTTAATAATTATATTTGATTATATTTTCAGATAAAAATATTTCCCATCTATGTAAATAAAAATTTAAAATAGTTTGTGCAAAATCGCTAATCTCACAAAGTACTGCACCAATCGGCACCAAATTTTCACTCAATGTTGCTAAGAAAGGGAGTAACAATCATACATACATTTTGTGTGGCTGGCACATGTGTGTCATGTGCAAGCAGCACAAACGTAAAAGGTACACATTTCTCAGGTTTTCACCTCCCTGTAGCTCCTCCCGCCCAGCTGCTGCGTCACATTTCTAATGGCTGAAACTGAACTGCCTTGAGTTGGCGTGTTGCCAAGGGCAATGCCGGAATCTGCGCATGCGCCTCTCTGGGCGAGGCCAACGGCAGCAGCCACCTGGTAGCTTCGCGGGACGCCACGTCCGGCTTCTCCTGGGGGTGGGAGGGAGGTTTCCGCCTTCAGGCCTGCTTGCTGCTGCTGCCGTCCTCCCTGCCACTCCTGGTGCTTCTACCGCTGCGGCAGCCTCACCCTCCACCTCCTACCGGCCCTCCAACCTCTCCATGGTGACAGCAGCGGCGGAAAGAGATCAGAGGGCCAGTAGGAGGCGGAGGGTGAGGCGGTGGCGGCAGTAGAAACGCCAGGAGCAGCAGGGATGACGGCAGCAGCAGCGAGCAGGCCTGGAGGTGGAAACCTCCCCCCTCCAGAAGCCAGATGTGGCGTTCCGCGAAGCTACCAGGTGGCTGCTGCCATTGGCCTTAAGGGAAGGAGGGAGGGAGTGGGGCCTGGAGGAGGTTGACTGTGGGGGAGTGGTCGGGGGAGGGGGAGGGATAGGTAGTTAGGTACAGGAATACAGAGAGAGGAAGAAATACAGTAGGTAAATAGGTATAGGGATAGACGAGAGGGATGAATACAGCAGATAGGTAGGTAGACAGGTACAGGTATATAGAGAGAAATACAATACGTAGGTAGGTAGGTAGGTAGGTAGGTAGGTAGGTAGGTAGAGGGAGAGAGTAAGAAATACAGTAGGTAGGTAGGTTGGGGGTTATACGGTGGTTGTGTGTACAGTTTGGTTGGCCATTTAACCAGATTGGGCCACAGCAACACGTGGCCAGATACAGCTAGTAAATATTTACAGACAAAACGGCCCATTTAAAACAAAAAAAATATTGAGAGGAAATGCACACGTCTTATAATATTCTATATTAAAAAGGACAATATCAATTTGTTAGAATGTTATCATTTCAGTCAAAAATCTATGGCCTCAGACAAATTGGATAATATTTATCATAAATATTAATTCAAATAGAATATAGGAAAATTAACAACAGTTTCAATTTATGTCCAAATGACAATAAATAAAATATTATGAACTATTTTTCTTTTTGTTCGGAAATTGCAGCGAAATTTTAGATATAGGGAGATAAAATGGGACCCTTTTATGTCACTCTTTCCTCTTTTAGATGTATTGAAAAATAAATGTCTTCGGAGAGATTTATTTCACCAAACTTACTCAAGTACACAGTGGGCTATATCTTTAGCTCATTAATCAATTTTATAGATGTGGAAGTTGCTAGTTTCATTAATGCAGATCACAATCCAGTAACTGTAAGACTGCCTAGAGGAACTTCCAGACCAATGAGAGTGGAGGCAGAATGGCCTATCATTATTGCAATTCAAGTAAACTGAAGTACCAATGTGAATTAGAGATTCTTACAAATCAGTTTACTTCTTGAGATTTCATAATCAACAGAGTGGGATTGCAGTAAGGCATTCATGAGAAAACTGTTTATTTCTTTGACATGAAAGAAAAAGAAAACCATTAAAGAACAAAAGAGTCTATTGATGAATGAACTGAAGCAATTATAATCAAGATATAAACAGGATCCAGTCTTGGCTTTAGAATAAAGTGATTCAAAATCAACTAGGCATAAAGGAAACAAATTATACTTACAAGAAGACTATTTTTGCTAAGCAGAAATGTTAGGAAATTAATACCATTGAAAAAGGAAGAACTCAAGCTATGGAAAACTTACCACTTGTGAATAGCAATAGTCATGGTTCACATATAAATTGAACTGAATATATTCCTGCCAATTTTTCAATTACCTAAACTCCACTCTGACCTCTGCCATCCTTCAAATACTCCATTTGAAATTCTGTGATTACATTCCCCACCATTTCAACTTTTGTAATATATCAGGCATAACACTTACTCTTTCCCATCTTGACATAGTCCTGATCTGTCTGTGAAGCAAAAATGGCTAATAGCACAGATAAAATAGAAGCCAACAGGGTCTTCTGTTCCTGAACAATAATTGGTGGATCATCTGGCTGGCAGAGTTCATTGCAAAAGAGATTATACAGCAAGCTCCATGTTTCCTTTCCTCTGTCAGAAGATTTGACTGAAAAATGAGAAAGAAATTAGTCAATCTCTGAAAAAAATTCTTTATTAAAGGACTCTACAAATACTTTGTCATTACATGCCTCAGAAAACATACCAATTGTTTGAATGCCTTCATCCACTGTAGTGAGCAGCTGTAGAATATGCATATAAACTTCAAGTCCTTCGGAATTGTTATCTGAGCTGCAGTAAAGCATTATGAATTTTAATTAGAATTATTCATCAAGAAAGATTTTTGTGTCTGTGGATCCATATAAGAAAATTCAGTTGAAGGATGACATATTGCTGAAAAAAGCAAATATGTATTGAAATGCTTCTACCCCATTCAATGATATCCAGAAGTGGGCATCAAATAATGTAACAACCGGTTTGCCCAGAACCGAAAATGGGGGCGTGCATGTGCACGGCATACAACACACAGCAATTATATAGGACGGGATAGAGGCAGGGTGAGTAGGTGGGCCCAGCTGCTGGTTGGAACTACCAGTTCACCCAAACTGGTCTGAACCAGCAGCAGCCCACGTCTAGTGATATCCAAGAAAGTTAAACTCCAACATTTCCATTTTAAAATTGACATGATTTGGTGTTCTTTCGCTACAAAAGGCAAATAAAAAGAACCTGAACATTACTTGTCCAATATGAAAAAGGTGCCTTAAGTTTCTATGCTTGCATGCATACTGGTAGATGCTTACCAAACTTGTTTTGCAGCTTCAAGCAGACAAGGTAGAATTTTAAAATCAGGAACATCATCTGGAGAATCATCTGTGGGCTGCTCCACTGATGGACAAGAATCTTTTTTAATCCAGTTTATCATTAATTCTTCATCCAAATCAAACAACTTATCAACCACTTCGCCAACTTTCACCAGCAAGTCCACTAAAACAAAAATTAAAGTACAGTTAAATTAAGACCACATAAAATGCAAAGCAGAATTCAGAAAGTTTTTCAAATAAAAGGCATGAATAGCTTGGGGGGGGGGGGAGGCTTGCAAAGTGCAGCTGGGGGGTTGGCGGCCACAAATTAGCAAAAAGCGGCCCATTTTTGCAAAAATGGGCCATTTCTATGTCAAAAAAATTTCATGCATAGCCTTATGTAGGCTTATAGAGTGCTGCTGGGGGCTGGGGGGGGCAAAAAATGAGCCCCATTTTAGGCTCATTTCTGCCCTCCCCAGCCCCCAGGAGCTCTCTGGAAGCCTCTATTAGGCTATGTACAGCCATTTTGTTGAAGGGGTGGAGTTTGAGGAGGCAAAAATGCTGTATTCGATGTATAAGACGCAACTAGATTTTCAGCCCCTTTTTAGAGGAAAAAAGGTGCGTCTTATACTCCGAAAAATACAGTAAGTGCCAATGTACCCAAAGATATTATAACCATAGGAAAAGAAGGCACCAAAAACCACTCCACTTATTCACATGGTTTCGCTATATCATGGATTCTTTATTTCTTAACTAAAAATGCTTTAAGAAAAGTTTTCCCTACAAATAATTTAAAAATATTTGATTCCCGTATTATTTGTGCATTTTTTCTTACTTTAAAAATGCTCTGATGCAATAAAATATGTTCTTCATGTATTAGCTTACCGTTTGTAGAACTAGACATGATAAAACAGAAACAATTATAGACAGATGGACTTTGTCTGATTCTCTCCACCCAAATATTAGCCACTTCATATTGACAGAGGCAAGTCAACAGTAACCTAAAATACAAATGGAAATGTAACAAAATGTAAAAAAATGTGATATTTTTTTTGAAAAGCCGAAATTTATATATCAGTCCTATGAGCATCTAAAGGTAATCTTATTAAATCTATTCCTAAATTAACTTGCATAGGGTTGCACTCTTCAGTTTTTATAATGATGTATGTTGATTAGACATACAATTAAAATTAAAATCAAATAAATGATATGTGAAATCAATTTAAGTGTGAAGACCTAGTAAAGGGAAAGTAAGAATACCGTACAGAAGTCCTGGAAGCATCCTACTGAGTTCAGTAGCAATTCTCTCAAGTGAAATTAATAAAAAGTGAATCTACTAGCTTTCTAATTGCTTAATTTATATTGCTAACGGAGACTAAAGTAATAACTTGCCTTAATAAACTGCTCTGGGGACCAATGGTCATGAGGAGGTAGACCATGAAGAAAAATGACAGATCATTTAAATCATTTACTGAAAGGAAGATAACCTAGATTTCTTACTTCAGCCTTTTTGCCAACTAGAATATTCAGATATCCACGACAGTTGCCAAGGACTGGAAGGATTAGAAGCAGCAAACTTCATTATCAGAATAATAATTCTAATACTATCTATTGTCCAAAAGTATAAGGATCAATAATCCTCTAGAAAAGGAAGATCAAAGAATGATCTGAATAGAATGGGTTGTATGTATGTATACACACACACACACACCAGTATATATTGCTCATCTTCTTTACGGTCTTAAAGAACTAGGCCTCCTTTTCACATCGAGTTATTCGGACTACCAGCTTAATCTTGGTTTGTTTAAATCAACCATTGACCAAATCAGAAAATTGTATTTCACTGCAACAAAAGCTACAAGTTTGTGTATAGTGTACACAAACATCATGGTTTACCTATTTCCAGGTAAACCAGAATTCTAACATAGCTTACCATTGCCTCTTACACCAAAGGTATTTTAATCACTCAAAAACAAATAAACAAAAAGAATCTTACCTGCTTGTTTCAAGCAGAGTCGGGGAATCAGAATCACATAAACGATGAAGCACTATTTGCCTGGAAAAATCATGTATCGGTTAAGCAGCTTGCAACATAAGGCAAACATTTTCTATGCCTTTACTCAGACATCTGTCAATGTTTCCTGAGCCTTCCCATCCTTAACATTTAGAGTTGTCAAAATAAAGTACAAGTGCAATGTTGGAAGTTGTTTTACAACAGGTAGTCCTCGCTTAGCAACCGTTCAAAGTTGTGATAGCCCCCCCCCCCTCAAAAAAGCTACTTACGACTCAATTCCAGAATTCACATCCACACACAACCTGAAGTCACATCACTATATTTTGGGTGCTTGGCAACCAGCTCATCTTTATGGCCAGTTGCAGCGTTTCACATGACTGCGATTTATGATACTTTTGGCCAGTTTCTAGTCTTTGGGACTGGTTTCTGGCAAAAAAAAATATCCAAAGGAATATATGGATTCACTTAACGAGTGCCACAAAAAAGTCATAAAATCAAGCAAGTTGTGTGGATGCCTTGGTTTACTACTGTCATGACTAAAATGCTTCGCTCCATTACAGCCCTAAGTGGAAGATTACCTGTACAAACTACACAAGGCCGACATTTTTAAGTCTAGTCCCAACATGCGCATACTACCTTTTTTTTTTGATCTACAAAAAAATGCTTAAAACTGTGCTTTATAAATAGGTCTTTGAAAGTTAGTGCTAGCTGGTGTTTTAGACTACCACTTTTTATTTATCATTGCTCATGCTGAGTGAGATGCTTGTGATGCTATAGGACAGGGGTCCCCAAACCCCTCCCCCCAGGCCACATCCCATTTCTGGGCTGCAGCCCATTCGGAACAGGGCCACACAAGCAGTGGGTGAGCCTGCATGCATAGCTCCACTTGTCCTCGTACCCACCACTTGCGCAAACGGAGCTGAGCCCGTTTGCACCCTTGCCCGCCACTCACACAGAACCAACCCCTCTCTTCCCATCAGGCTGCCAAGCTGAAAAGG
This sequence comes from Rhabdophis nuchalis, assembly GCA_039707465.1. NCBI lineage: Eukaryota > Metazoa > Chordata > Lepidosauria > Squamata > Natricidae > Rhabdophis > Rhabdophis nuchalis. Next base: position 127,577,593 of record CM077643.1, read on the forward strand.
TTGGGGACCGCTGTTATTTTTTACCCCTAGTTTGATTACATTGATTGGAGCAGCATACAGTTTCATTAATACATACTTGACTTATTGAGAGGTTCAGAGATGACATCTATGACATCAATCCAAGAACCTGGTTCCACACAAATATACTTGTAACATTTCTAATAAAATCTGTAGCAAAGCCATTCAGGAGGAAACAGTAAGATTTATTGCTTCTACTAATTAATAATTCAATAGCAATAACACAGTCCTGTTTTGCATAATATAAGAGGCATATAGGACACTGAAACAGGAATACAGGTAGACCTCATTAGTAGAGTAGGGTAGGGTAGGGTTCAGCAGGGCAGGACAGGACAGGACAGAATTCTTTATTGGCCAACTGTGATCAGACACACAAGGAATTTGTTTCACAGGGCAGCTCAGTGTACAGCAAGTATAGATCATAACAGCAATAGCACTTAGACCAGGGATGTCAAACTGGATTTCTTTGAGGGCCAGATCAGCATTGGAGTTTTCCTCCACGGGCTGACTGGGGGGCGGGGAGGGGGGAGATGGGACAGTCCCCATGCCCCTGGACAGTCTCCTGTAGCACTTTGTCAGGCAAAACGCCTCCCCACACCCCGTTTTGAGGCAGCATGGGTCAGTCCTTTGCTATTTTCAGGTCAGTCTCGTAAGCCAGATTTAAATACCCCGTGGGCTGGATCCAGCCCACTGGCCTTGAGTTTGATACCCCTGACTTAAACTTATATACTGCTTCATAGTGTTTTACAGCCCTCTGTAAGCAGTTTATAGACTCAGCATATTGCCCCCAGTAATCTGGGTCCTCATTTTACCAACACTGAAAAGACAGAAGGCTGAGTCAATGATCGTAATTTAGTGACCACAGTTGGGACTGACAACTTGATCATAAAATGAAACGGTTGCTAATGAAATCATGACTGAGCTTTCCTTTTATTTACAGACCTGTGAAGCTCATAAATGTGAGGACTGTTATCGTTACTTTTTCATCACTGTCATATGCACAATGGTTGCTGAACGAGGCAGTTGCTAAGCATGGACTACCTGTATAGCTATAGCACTAAACATGTAGATCACTGATCCATAAAGCACACCTTTAACCATTTAACTACTCATGTTTTACATTTCCTATTTACAAGACCAGGTTTATAGTGTCTGGCATGGATATGAAAATATCCACAGGTATGGTCCCTTTTAGTTAATCTTTTTGTCCCTGCCCTCTCTGTTGGTCTGTGTTTGACATTGCTATCTTGCTCCCCATTTAAAAATCAAATAGAATATAAACTGCAGGAAAGTCCTACTGCTTTTCCAAAAACACTTCTTTCTCGTGATTCTCTCAACTCTGAACACACTTGTCCTTGGTAATGTATAAAATCATTTTTTTCTAAAAAAAATTATTCTTACTTTTGGACTGGCCATACTTTACAAACATTAACATCAACTATATTTTTTTCTTTTATTCTACAGTATATTAAGAATCTGTGTGTACTAAATGGTGTTGTGTACTAAGTAGCAATAGGAACTAAAACTGGAGTCTGAAAATAATGAAATAAAAACTTACCCTAGGTTCTCATCTTTACTAATAGATATGCATGTGTCTTGGCAGCAGGCCATATTTCCCAGAATACCTACACATATTTCCTGCAATGAAAAATATAGTAAGTTAACATAAAGTTATATATACATTAAGGTACATATTATCGGGAAAATATTTGCTTAGGTGTGTTCTCAATATATGCAGTATCAATTGAAGCAGGAATCTAATTCTCTATGCTTTCTAGAAAAAGTCTCTATTTTTTCCTCTCAGCGAATAGCCAAATCTTTTAATAAGGTTTAATAACATATTTATTAAGTATTACATTTCTTGTATTGATAGCCTTTGCACAATATGACATTTTGGTATATATATTGTCATTTTCTACAAGCAGAGTTACTTTATAGGCAGAGGAGGAAGTGCTGCATATACTGCCTTGAGCTCCTAAAGGAAAGGTGCAATAAATCTAACAAATGAATCAATCTTTTGCTAAGAATGTGACATTGTTCCGCCTCTATCAAGATACTCCTTATTTTAACTATCCCATTGTGTAATTTTACATTATATGACAAAGAAGAAGGGGGCAAGCAAAGAACACACTGGCTCGATAATATCATATATAATGCAAAGTTGAACATACAATTGAAAGAAGCTGCGTTGGTCAGAGTAGCATGAAGAGCATTTGCCTATAAAATCACCAAGAGTCAGACACAACTAAATAGTTAAAAACAACAACAATTTTGGAAGTCATATTCAGGGCATTCAAAACCTTAGTTATGCCAAGGAATGGCCCATTAAGATATGTCAGTTAATATTTCTTAAATAGCACAGAAGTACACAATCCTGTGATTTTATAACTGTACTGTTTCTCAAGATTAGTAACATTAAGATCTATGAATGTCCCAGAATTCTCATCCTGTGGCTAAGTCCCTCAGATCTTAAAGCTGCTGACATTGAAAAATACTGCTATAACCAATGATAAAATTGTAAGAAAACCATAGAAGTATATTAAAAGTAATGGATTAATAACAAGCGTTACTAACAACTCACAAATATTTAGTCACTTGCATATAGTCCTTGACTTACAACAGCTTTTGACCAGTCAAAGTTGCAATGGCATCGAAAAAAGTGACTTAGGAGTTTTTCATATTTATGACAATTGCAGCATCCCTATAGTCACATGATCAAAATTCAGATGCTTGGCAACCGACTTATATTTATTATGGTTGCACTGTTCCCAGAGTCATGTGATCACCTTTTGCGCCCTTCTGACAAGGCAAATTCGTTTAACAGCCATGCTGTCCTTTTTGGAGAAGGGCGGGGTATAAATTTAATAATAATAAAAAAAATAACAGCTGCAGTGATTCCCTTAACAACTATGGCCAGAAAGGTCGTAAAACAGTACAAAACTCACTTAACACCTATTTCAGTCAGTAACACAAATTTTGGACTCAATTGTAATCGTAAGTTGAAGACTACTTGTATTTAATGACTTTCTTCTACTTTTTAAGATTGTATTTTAATTTGCTGTTTGTGCTTTATTTAACCGCATAATTTCTACGGTCCAAAATTCAACTACGTAAGTAATAAACAAAGATTCATAATAGAACTTACAGTAAGTCGAGGACATTTGGACTTTGCAAGAAAAACCATGAATATGTCAGGGGCTTTAAACTCTTGTAAAAATAAAGCAACATCCTGAAAGGAAAAAAAGTTGGCTTGTTAATGTACAGTGAAACAAAGCTTGTTTGGTGAGAAGTAGCATAATTTTTAAAAGTTCATTTTGGAGTTCAAAACTTTTCTGCTAGCACCATCACAATATTTTTTTTCTATTTAACATTTGAACTTCTATTGATGTTATCTCCTCTGAATGGTTCTTGGCAACACAGCAATGTGGTTGACATTACATACTTTCTCTCATTTATTCAAAAGATCAGCTGATCATAAACAAAGGATCTAAACATTAATGAATAGATAGTACAGATAGGTTATTTCTTTTGGAAGAGTTATATACCAACAAAACACTTCAGTGCTTAATTTAAGATATGATCTGGAGAACACAGAGAAAATAAGATCTATATGAGGAACTTCACATAGATTTAATAAACAATCTATGCCAAAGTTTCTTGGGCATCAATATTACTGCTAACCCACATAAACTTGGGTAGAAAATTATGAATAAGTTTTACAGGGGTCAGGTTGAGGAAATAAAAATATACATATACATATAAATATACTTAAAATACCATTCACTTTTAATAGTTTTAGTATTATCTATAATAGTATATCACCAAGATTTTTAAATTTATTAACTTGTATAGGTAAAATGAGTAACAAAGCATGGAAAAAGATGTGATCATGTTCCAACACTGTCTATACAAACCTGATCAGATTCACATTTTGAGAATCCCTGTCTCTTACAAGCAAAATTTTGCTTAAAGCCTTGCAAAGAAAATTAGAGCAAACCAGATAATGCCAGATAAATAGGTGAGTTTCAGAGGGACACAACTTGAGATGGATAATGCCAAGAATGAAAATACAAAAAGAAATATGACTTCATTGACTACAGCCAAAGATCATGTAGATTCTTAGAACCTGAAACATGTTAAGATGAAATGACATAACAAAACAACTGATTCTTCTTCACAAATTTTTTTAAAAAAATTACTGTACAGTACTGTACTGTACAGTAGAAATTACTGTAAAAATTGAGTTTACAGTAAATAGTTCAGAATGTATTAGACAAGAATGCATATCTTCTCCATATTTAGCAAATATATTACAAGAATGGAAAATTAGAAGAATGTACAGCTGAAAACTAAACTGGAGATTGACAATTTGAGATCCACAGAGGGTAACATTTTCTTAACCAAATGTAAAAAAGACTTTTTAAAAAAGTTGTTTTTGAAAGTTAAAAATGGAATATGAAATACCTTACGTAAGACAATGATAATGTCATCTGGCATGCTATTTGAAACTGCAGTTAAGAGTGATAAAGTGAAAACAGATAGTACACTGGACAAATAAAAAATCTGATATTAGGAAGACAATGGCGAACATAAGGCAAAATCATGATGGAAAAAGACATTTCAGAACAGTGAAAGCTATGGCTTTTTTGAATATAAGGAAAGTATGTTAAATCTGGAAATACCGTAACAAAGAACAGAAAGAAGATACATACTTAAAATAAAAATAACTATGGAGGCAGTTACAAAGAGAAACAAATAAAGGCAGACTAGAAAGCACAAGCTCATAGACTTTGACGTATGATAGAAGCAGATAATAGCCTACAAAAGTATTTTACCTAAAAAATTGAGGGATATAGAATGGCAAGAGATTAAGAAAAAAGACCCTATCAAAGATATTACAGGATTGTTCTTAGGAGAATGACTAGATATTAGTAATTAAAGACAGGCCAAGGCAGCAAATATTTGTATATGCAGAAGCTGAAACCAATTTGAAAACATCTGCCTAATTCTAAAAAGTAATTCCATATATTTTCAACATAACCTTTTTTGAAGTTTTTCTCAGAAAATAGATAGATAGATAGATATAAAATATAAATGTTTTTGCTTGAAGAAGATTCTCTCTGCAAAAAATTATTTCAGAAATCTTTAATTTATTACTAGCAACTTATCACAATTTCATTCCCATGGTTTAATAGTTTCTAGTTATATACTCAATTCTATTCCCAAATGTTTTTAATACTCCACAGAAGGTAGTTTTAACTAATACCTTATCCATTGACATGTCCCATACTTTGCAAATATCATTCTCCATCTCTTCATCTAGTTCCATTTGTTCTTCTTCATTGTTCAGTTTTGAAGTATCCTTTTAAGAGTTAACCAAGTTGTAGAATAAATAAAAAATGGATATAAAATTACCAAGTAACTTTGAAAAGCCTGCCAGTAGACTTAAGTAGTTATTGTAACAATTATTGTAAGCTACATAAAGCATAACAGATATATGTATGCTGCAATTAAACTAATGTAGCAGTTATGGGAATGTTAATCATTGCAACCAGAATCCACCCATGTTATTAAACGATCAGACTTTTTAATTTCAGTGTGATCTTTTGTTTTAAATTTTATGTATTTATGCCATGAGCACCCTGGCTCGCATTATGGTTAGGATGCTAGATTGGAGATTAGCATGCCCATGTTCAAGACCGGAGTGCTGCCATAGGGCAGAGTTGAGCTCCCATTCTTCACCAGCTGGGTGTCCCTCAGGTAACAGTGATGTCACAAGCTAATCCTCTCAACCAGGAAGTGCCTCAAGTATTTCTGACAGGAGTATAGGCAAGCTATTAGACAATGATGATAATCAAATGATAGCTAACTCCTTTAACATTAGCTTTTGTGATCCTGCGCCACTCAAATTAATGTAATTGAGGATTACAAATAACCACAGATATAGTGACACTTTGTTAATGTGTACGTTGCTTACATATTCTGCTACTCTGTTTTGCTTTGTTCAAAGCTAGGTACTGTTTAAAATAAGAGCATTTATTGTTTTTTATTCCTAATGGTTCAGTTAATTAAATTAAAAGGTATTTCTCTGGAAAGTCCCAAACTCTACCATATCTTTGGACTGTTGGCATTCACTCCTGATAAACTAAGGGTGGAAAAGTTTGAAGTTTACATATATATTAATATTAGTGCCATGATAGGAAATCACCTAACAGTTCAACATGTCTACGTCAGCACTACAGTAATTGCATACAATAGGTTATCTTATCTATGGCATATGTATTTTGTTAATACAATGAATTCATTTAGAATCTGCCCTGTGTGTTTTTCTTTCTTTCAGTACATCCTGAATTAATCATTGAATAAATGAATATATTTAGTAATTATTTAACTCCCATTCAGTTTCTCCCAGTAGAAAACTGTTCATGTTTTGACTGACCTTGTTCAAATTTTAACAGAAGACCCTTGGGTATCATTTTTTAACACTCTGATTACATCTTCAGTATCTGCAAACTTGAACCATAATTTATTTCCCAATTAGCTATTAAACACCTGTTCTCAAGGTACTAACTCTGATGTATAACCTGCCTTATGATTGCCACACTTCTATGAAAAGATGTTTCACATTCAGCATATAAGAAGTGCACACAAAGAAGATAATCAATGCAATAATAAAAAGCAATAATACCTTGATTAATTTCTCAAGCACACCAATCAGCCAGTGTTTGCTGTAAACTGTATTTCCAATGGAATCCCCAGCAGCCACTTCTTCTTCCTCTGAATCACTTGAGGGGGGTGAAGGATTTCTGTCCATATTTATGTAATGCTATCCTATTAATAGATTGAAAGGTTCCTAAAGAAAGAGTAGAAAACAAGAGTTCAAACGTTTTATTTTGAAAAGAAGACTGTATTAAAGATAAGGCCAAAAAGCATTAATTTTGTTAGCAAGAGATGTGGAAGACCACAGCAGTAAGATTGGTTGAAGATGTCTATGGTCCTTCCCAATTTTAACATTTCAAATTCCTATGAATGATTTCTAAATAATTTTCCAATTTCCTAGGAAAAAATATGGCTGTCCAATATAACTAATTACAGGTAGTCCTTGACTTACAACCACAATTGAGCCCAACATTTCTATGGGAAGCATTTATTAAGTGAATTATGCCCCATTGGTAGAGTGGTTAGAGTATAGTACTGCAGGCTACTTCTCCTGACTACTGGCTGACTGCAGTTTGATAGTTCAAATCTCACCAGGCTCAAAGTTGATTCAGCCGTCCATTCTTTCAAGGTGGGTAAAATGAAGACTCAGATTGTTGGGGGCATATGCTGACTCTGTAAACTGCTTAGAGAGGGCTGTAAAAGCACTGTGAAGCAGTATATAAGCCTATATGCTATTGCTATTTTACGACCTTTCTTGCCACAGTTCTTAAGTGAATCACCAGTTGATAAATTAGTAACAGGATATTAAGTGAATCCAGCTTCCCCATTGATTTTGCTCATCAAAAGGTTGCCAAAAGGCGATCACATGGCCTTGGGACACAACTGTCATAAGTAGGAGTCAGTTGCCAAGCACCTGAATTTTGATTATATGATCATGGGTATGCTACCAAGGTTGTTAAGTGTGGGAAATGGTCACAAGTCACTTTTTTCAGCGCCACTGTTGATTTTGGACTGTTCTTAAATGAACTGTACTAAGTCAAGTGCTACCTGTACAAACAAATATAAAATAAAACCAGAAAAGGGGAAACAAAGTCAGAGAAATTCAACTGCGAAGAGAAAGACCACCTTTTTTCTTTCTTTCTTCAACCTCTGGAGTGAATTAAGAGCCCTAGAATTGCAGAAAATACAACTTCAGCAACAGAATGGTCAATGCCTGGAATGCTCTACCTGTCTGTTGTTACATCCTCAAACCCATACAGCTTCAACCTTAAACTGTCTGTGGACCTTACCCCATTCCTAAAAGGTCTGTAAAGTGGGAATGCACAAGGGCACCAGCGTGCCTATCGTCCCTGTCCTACTGTCCCCATTTATTTGTACTCATTTCCTCGTTCATGTCCATGTTTATACTTACACCTGTTGGACAAACTAAATAAATTAAATAAATAAACAGAACAAGTCGGGGTGGAGCTAAAAGACTGAACTATCAAGGTTAAAGGTTTGGGCTCCTTAGGGTTAACAGTAACAGTTTCAGAGTTGGAAGGGACCTTGGAGGTCATCTAGTCCAACCCCCTGCTCAGATTTTGTTCTTCCTCGCCCTCATCCTCAGAGAAATCCCATTCACAGAAAACCATTTCCCACAAGCCACGATATAAGGGGACCCGCTCCTCCCGCCGTCCACGCCAACCTCCACTGAAATCCCAGCGCCGCCACACAGGTTCCCGTTTCTACCTTAAACCCCCACCCAACCACTCCCACCCCCGCGTGCGCAATTTGGCTTCCCGCCGTTCCGGTGGCCGATTCCGATTGGCCCGCGTTTTTGTTTTGTTCCTAGATGACTCCACCCCATTTCCAGCTTTCCCTTCTGGTTCCCGCCTCCCGTGGGCTGAACCAACCCGTCAGCGGCGCCGGGCCTGGGCCGCTGGGGCGGGCGGGGCGACAAACCTTGTTCCCTCTCGCAGTTGGAAAAGACCCGGGTTGAACCTGGAGCGGTTCGGGGCCTCCGCACTTCTGGCGGTGAAGGGGCTTCCTCTCGCAACGGCCAGGAATTGATTAGCGTCCCCCGTCTCGGAGAAGACGCGTCCGTCCTCGCACGCACGTAGTCCTTCGCCTCTTCTGACGCGGAGGCGAGGACGGCCGCCCCCAGACGTTAGCGCCCTCCGCCGGCTTTCTCGGTGCAACGTCTTCCTCAGGGGTTGTGCGAGAGAAGCGCCGAGACACTGGAGGACGGATGGCAGGTCGAACGCGACTCACACGTTCTCCACGTTCAAATGCCGCCTCTTGGTTGCTGTAGGACAAGGATCTCTAACCTTGGTCACGGACTTCAACTCCCAGAATTCCCCAGCCAGCAAAGGTGGTTGGGGAGTTCTGGGAGTTGAAGTCCGCTAGGCTTAACCGTGGCCAAGGTTGGAGACTCCTGCTTTAGGAAGTGACGGCGCCCGTGCGACTTTGGCTGCCTTGCAAGATTGTTTGGCCTCGTTGATACCTGGATTGGGGGGAGGGGGGGTAATCACCTGGAGACTTGAAAAACAAAACAAAAATCTCCCCTCGGGGAAAAAAAAGGCAGCGGTAAGCCGTAAAGCTGCAGAGCACAAGTATTATGGTGGCAAGCACCTGGAATCTAGGTCAATTCAATATTTTTTACCTTTGTACCTTTTTATTTAAACATCAAATAAAGTAGGAAAAAACCCGTTGAGTAGTGTGGCTTTTAAAAATTGTTCTCATCTCCTTAACTAACTCCTGGATCAGTCAATTCAAGGTTTTTTTTAAAACACATCAAATAAGGTAGGAAAAGCCTGTTGACTAATGTGGCTTTTAAAAATGCTTCTTAGTTCCTTAATTGCTAACTGCTGTGGGTCAGATGATCAGGAAAGATAAGAAAGGTGGACTTCCAATGGAGGAGCTGATAGCATTGGGAGTCTATTCCACTGCCTTTCCTCTCAGGATTTGATAGTGCTTTTTCTTTCTCTGCAACCCTTATCTGGATTTAGCCCATTTTCAAATTTGATCCTCCCCCTCCCTTCGGAGAACAATTGAAACGTGACTCTTGGAAGACTTTCCTGCCTTTATTGCATACCCAAGAATCACTTTATTGAGATTTTTTAAAAAAACAAACCACTCCTGACTAAGGTAACAGCAAACTACTTCCCTACATTTTCTAAGACACCAGCATGGGTATGTCTATGTAATCAACCAAATATACATAGTCCTTGAGTTACGACCACAATTGAGCCCAAAATTTATGTTGCTAAGTGAAACATTTGTTAAATGAGTTTGCCCCATTTTTACCACTTTTCTTGCAAGTTATTAAGTGAATCATTTCATTTATTAAATTAGTAACCAGGTTAAGTAAATCTGCATTCCCCATTGACTTTGCTTGTCAGAAGGCTACAAAATGACCCTGGGACCTGCAACTATCATAAATATGAACCACTTGCCAAGCATCTGAATTTTGATCATTTGACCATGAGGATGCTGCAATGGCCATAAGTGGTCATAACTCCTATTTTCAGTGCTGTTGTAACTTTGAACAGTCACTAAATTAATTGTTGTAAGTCAAGGACTACTTGTATTAAACATAAGTGATGGAAGAGTTGACCTCTGAAATATCAGTCAAAACCAGAACTAGAGTTCCACATAAATTGTGATTTCAAAGCATAAGGAAATTCTCTTCTGAACACTTGTTTTGATCTACACAAATTCTTACATTTTTCACATGCCATCAATTTTATCTCTGACCAAGGGGGCAGCATCTCAATCATTTTCCATATGCACACTTCAACCAAGGAAATGAAAAATTAGGAATATGTGGCATAAATAATGGTAGATGCAGACAACACTAAGCAGATAGTGGAAGTAGCATTTTATTTACGTAATATTTGTAATTTTATCTACATGTATCTTATAATTCAGGCCACTCACTCATAAATATATTAAGTATATACTAAACAGGAGAGGTGTGAAAGAACTGATGTTAAAGCCCCTTCAGCGCCAAAATGGGAAACTCAATTGCCTCCAATTATATAATTTAAGGCAAATCTAGATGTAAATAGATATGCATAATAAATACTTTTTAGAAATATGTTATAGAAGATTACTATTGCATCAAACCGAAGAAAATGCTTTAATGATTAAAATATTGGGAGAAGTAATGCTGTTATTCACCTAAAAAAAACCTAAAAACTTCTTAAATTCTTCTCTTTTTATTCCTCAATAAAAAACCACAGGAAAGCTTCTTTCTGACTTAGCTGCCCCAGCACAGACCAAATTTGGCATTACACATCTATTTGGAAGATTTGATTAAAAGTCCTAGTGCCAAAATAAAGATTTCTCTCTGTCCTCTCGCTCTCACTTGGGGAATCTTAGCTGAAAAGTACAGGAATTTCAGTTTCAACAATTCTAGGCTTTCTATATGATTAAATTTATTAGTCATATTTAAGAAAAATGAAATGTTTTTCAATGAAACACTTACAAATATTATAAAAAGGAGCTAAATCTAACATTCCATGGTAAAACTTTATCACTGAAAGTCCTGAAAAATAAAGAAATAACAAGGAAATTATATTAACTTTATTAAACATCAGGTTATGTAGAAACTGAACATGATTCCAGATTTCTGTTAATATCAAAATGCTTACAAAGTTATAGTGCTTGTTAATAATTGTTTCTTGTAAAAATAGAAGACAGATAAGACATACACTAAAAATAATTTTGAAAATAGAATGCAGTGCAAAATATAAGTACTATTTCATGAACTCCCTATGCATCTAAATCAGTCTTAAAACAAACTTGAGGTAGTACTCATTTATACAACTGATGAGCCCAGATTTCAAGGGTTAAACAGTGTGGCTCTAGCCTCCCCCTATGGTTCCATCGAAAACCTTTTCCAAAATAAAACAATAAGCTGCTTATGCATCTATGGAAATGAAACAGATCAGCCTCTGCATGTGGGAATGGGATTCTTTGGATTGTGGCCTAAAGTTACCGGGTCTTTTATTTAGCGCTCTGTAACAAATTTCCTTTCTTTTGCTTTATTCAACCTAAGAGAAAGACATTTATGCACACTTTCTACCCTGAAACACATAAGTAGGAGCATGAAATGTCTGTCCTCGAAATGCTGTTAAACTAGACAATAAAAATGGTGCAATTCTAATTTGATTTAATAAAATGCAATACTAATCATAATACATTTTTCCCCTCCCCAGCTACCAAGACCAAAAATCATTACCTTAAGCGACAAACAAAAATTAGTACAGTAGTACATGGTGCATGCCATGGATCATACATAAGTATAATTTAGATGTTTATTCAAAACACTGTAAGTGCATACATGAAAAACGCAATCAGGTGCAAGGTAAGAAAGTTTCATTTATCTACCAGCAATGTCTTCAATTTCTTGAAAATCCAAGTAAAACAATCCTCCTTCCTACCTCTCAGACATGTTTTTAGAAAAATGGGTATTTTTTTCCTCATTCCACAGTTAATTGGAGCAACTCAGTAAATGCTGAAACAGGCACATTTTCAATACATGTAAATTACATGAATATCTGTTTGGAATTATATATTAGTATTGTGCTTAATTCTATTAATTACTTCTTTCATTTTTTTAATACAACTAGTAAAGTTTCATAATATTTTTACATATGTGGAATGTTAGATACAATCATACAATTCTTAACTGAACAGTGTACCATGCTGAAGATTTCAGTTTAATTCAGAAAGTACATCATGATTTTTTAATGATAAGGTAGTTGTAATTGCATTCATTTGCAAACTGTTTTATTTAAAAAATCCAAAATTTTTGACAGAAAAGTTGTTAAATATTTCATTATTTTAGTATCACCAAATTTAACGTATAAGTACATAATAAGAATAAAGAATTTCATCTTCATGCCTGTTCCCATTTAGTCAAAAAAATATTTTGTATTTAAATGATTTTCTGTCTTTTTGGTAATAATGTCATGCAGCGCAACACTTACCATAAATTAGGAATATACTCTCTAATATTGAACAGATATCTCTGTGATGGCGAACCTATGGCACACGTGCCACAGGTGGCACGTGGAACCATTTCTGAGGGCACACGAGGTGTTGCCCTGTCAGCTCCAGCACGCATGCACACCCTGGCCAGCTGATTTTCGACCTTGATTTTCAGCAGAGAGCAAAAAATGGACTTACCGGGCTCACCGGAAGTTGGAAAATGGGCTGTTTCCGGCCTCCGAAGGGCCTCTGGGAGGGGAGCGTTTTTGCCCTCCCCAGACTCCAAGAAAGTTGTACATGCATGCGCGGGGCAGCAGGGTGGGGTGTCACGCACGCATGCACAGGGGGCATGGCATGGGGAATTAAATGGGGGTGGGCACCCAAGTGTGTGCAATGGTGCGCAAGCGAGTGCTTTTGGCACCCGAGGCCAAAAAGGTTCGCCATCACTGAGATATCTAATAAAAACAAAGCTTTATTATATTCATTACTGCATCTTTTTTATACAGGAAGGTTTTTCTTTAAAATGATGCAACGTAAGAAAAATGATTCTTATTGTTATCTTTACAATCCAGGATGCTCTTATGCTTGTTGAGACCACAGAAATCGGTCACATCTTTCTAGCATGGACTGGATCAGGGCTCTGCCAACAGAAGTGAAGAATAAAGAAAACAAATAAGAAAGAAATAAGTTATTTCATCAAGCTAATTGACCCAGAATTATAACATACTTGTCATTACCACGGCTCCAAGCACTTGTAAGACCTATTATTCTCTTTGCTAAACTAAATAAAATAAAAATTCTAATTCAAAATATATATTTTTTAAACTCAGAAAGAAAACGCACAAAAGAAAATTACCTTAGTTTTCTTCAAAAGAGATACTGTATATTTATTTAATCTAGTTTTAAGAAGCTATAGCAAGGAAAGGAAACTTTCCATATTTTATTTAATATCAAAGGAAGAAACTCAGTATTACATAAAATACAGTAGAGTATCTTGGAAGTCTGGGCACTGGATTTGAGAAGGTTTATAGTGAGTCATCAGAAACTGCCTATAATAGTAATGCTTAAATATAATCTTTAAAAATGACCCATCAGTCAAAATCTTTGAAGACTGAGGGAGGAATTGCTACCTATTACACCTCTGGTGACAATACTTGTTTAAGTATTAACTTTGGTCAAATATTTTAAAGAAAATTGGGAGGGGAAATCACACAAAATTTCCCTAAACATAAATCATAAATTGTTCATAGTTGTTGAGGGTTGAGTTATTCTGATTGGCAGATTTATTATACTGAAATCCTGGAAAACTTTCTTTGGATCAATGTTCTTAAAAGTGTAGGAAAAATTCTAATCGGAAAAAAAATTGGCACAACAGAAAAAAAGCAGAAGTAAAGAGACTTGAATTATTTAATTATGTATTTATTCAAATTTGTTCTCCATTTTTAATTGTTCAGTCAAGTTTTGAATGTTTCAAGTTTTGCTTTTGTATTTTATTGTTTCATGTTGGTGTTCTATTTGTCAGAAAAAAAATCATAGTGCCAAAACTACTGAAATCATAGTACTTAAGAAAATTGATTGTGAAGCACTGTAACTCTGTTCACATTTCTAAATCATAATATAGTATTCTGGATACAGTCTGTAAGAAACAATTCTCATAACTCTTACCTTTGCCGTTTTTCAGCAATTCTTAGTATCTCACAAATCTTGGCAAATCTTTCTGATAATTCAGCTACCAAATCACATTCCTGTAACATCTGCAAAGAGCGATCTGGACCAATAATTCTCGCTGCAAGGAGTGCAATATTTTCAACAGTAACAGAATTTGACCATTCAGGAGTACCATTAGTAACAGCTGTATCACTTTGTGAAATATGGATGTTGTGATGACTCTTCACAAGGCAAAGAAGTAACTTCCATTCTTCTATTGTCTTCGGAACAGTTCCTAAACACAGATTTCATTTATGGAAGAAGTTATTTACAGCAAATCACTTTTATTTTACTTGATATGCAGCAAATACCTTAGTAGGTCTATGCATTATGGAACATGTCTCTCACTACCTTCTGAACTAGACAGCAGTCAATGGATTTATAAAGTCCAACACACATCAGTGAAAGATACAAAGCCACACTAGCAACATATTATCCTATACATCTTATCCAATGTATAGGATAAGATGGAATATTTTAAATTTCATTTTGCATTATATAAGGGAGTTGATGGAAGAAATGACAAATTCAAATCATAGTGATAGCTTTTAAATTGTTGAAAATTGAAAGGCGACATTAAAATGAATTTGTTCACGATTTCCAAGTTAACACAAAAGATATGCAGGGAGTCCTTGACTTACAATCACAATTAAGCTCAACATTTCTGTTGTTAAGTGAGACAGTTAAGTGGGTTTTGCCTCCATTTTACGACCTTTCTTGCCACAATTGTTAAGTGAATCACTATAGTTAAGTTAGTAACATAGTTGTTACAACCTTCTCAGGACTACCTGTATCCATAAGGGAAGATAAAGAAGTCTGATTAAAAGAATAATATTTTGATACCTCTACTGACTATTGGTTGCTATAGAATCTTTTCCACTGACAAAGAAGGAACTCTACAGTGAGAAGTCTGAAGAGGTTCAGGCTTTTCTCAGTAATCTGGGGTCATATTAGATTGCCAAGGATACATTAAATTCTACATTCTTACATTTTCTCAGTTTACATTGTAAACGGAATGAATATTGACTAACTAGAAGTAGAATACTGGATGTAACTTTTTTTTTTAATACTGAAGCCTGGAGGGAAGAATGGCAAAAAGGGACATGATCACCAATTACCACTACTCAACTTCTGGAGCCAGCAAATGATTGATTTGATTTCAATAGCTGTCCATTTTAATAATAATAATAATAATAATAATAATAATAATAATAATAATAATAATAATAATAATAATAATAATAATAATAATAATAATAATAATAATAATAATAATAATAGTAATAGTAATAGTTATTGTTATTGTTATTATTTTATTTATAACCCGCTCTCTCTCCCCGAAGGGACTCAAGGCGGGGCCTTTGGGCAAGTTTTTAGGAAATTGTAATACTTTGACTCTACTCTAATTATATGGATATAACAAATCTAAACTAAAACTAAATATAATAGGTTTTCAAAATCCACAAATTGCTTTTTAATTACTTTATAGTAGAACTATATTTTTCAAAAATCACATTGTGTGCAAAATTTATGTTCTAATGTCTCCTTAGATAGAATTCCAAAAAGAAGGGGTTTTTTGTTACATGAAATTGTTTTAATTAAAACAATTAAATTAAAATTAAATTAAAACGCAGGCCTTATATCAGAGGTGTGAAACCTGATCACATTGCGTGACATATCGGGATGCTTTTTGCTTTGCAGGGCAGGGGTGGGCATGGCCTGCGCTGCCTGTATCCGGAGCATGGACCGGCAGTTTGACAGTTCTGCCTTAGATACTTAATTTCATAATTTGATTCTTAAATTAAACTAACCGTCTTTGGTGTTCAATAACTCCATGTCATCCAAATGAACAATTTTTGTAAATACTTCTGATCTTCTATCCAATTCCAAACAGAGAGAAAGATATCCAGGCCAGAAGCTATAATAATAAAATAAAACATTAGATTATATTTCTAAATGGACATTCTCAACTTAAATAACAAGTTGAAATAATTTATTTCTAATGTATTGCTCCAATTCATTAATGTCTTTGCATTTGACAACATATGGTATGATTTGTGATCTGTACTCTGAAGTTATACAGACAGTTGAAATAATTAATGAATTGGAGAATGGAAATAATCTGGAGAACATTTCCATAAGGATAAAAAAGGGGGGGAACAATATCATAATAGCAGTTTATTATAAATTGCTTGGACAGGTAGAAGATATGAATGAAGACTATCTATGCCAGATGATCAAGCTTTCAAATATGCAATATTCCATTTTTACTGATATCTGGAAATCTACTCTGCCATAAGGCAGAGGCCTCAAAAAAATTCAGAATATAGAAAAAGGAATAAGGGGTCTGCTATCTTGGATGAAATCCTTACCAATAGAGGAATTGGTTGAAGAAATAAAGATGATGAAAATAACTACGTTCATAATATCAAAAGGAAGAATAGAGGAAAGTCATATTTGTATATTGTATTTCAGAAGACTGCAGTTTGGTGAACTTAGAAGGTAGGTAAAATCTAATAGCTTGAAATCCTGAAGGGGAAGTGTCCAGAAAGGATGTGTTACTAAAAGTGTAAATACAAACAATTCCCATTGGAAAGGAAAACAGTAAAAATCTAAAGAGAGAAGTATGGATAAAATAAGAGGCTTCAAAACACTATTAAAAAAACATCTAGATAATGGACAGAGGGATATATAAGCAAAGGATAAAAGGTAATTTCCAGAAACAATGGAAATGCAATCAAAAAGACTAAATAAGAAATTGGGGTAATTAGCCTTGGAAGAAATGGGAGCTAGCTTTTGATCTCCAAGATGGCAACTCAGGAGGCTGAGCATTGCACAAGCACTGACCGTCTCCTTTGTAAAAGGCATCATTTTAAATATTGATGAAGCTGATGATCATATGCTAAGGAATGTTTTAGATCAGATGTAATTTGTAATTTCCTGAAAAGGACTGTGCTTTTGAGTTTTAGCAGTGTTGCTGCAGATAATTTGACTGTATTTAATTTTGCAGCCTTGGAAAATTTCCTTTTCAGCTGTATTGGTCATAACTCATGGCCTCACTGAGGCAAGCTGAATGTTATACTACAGGTGGGACAGGCAGTTTCTTTAAAGAAAAAACAAAGGAAATCCAAGAGGGTGAAAATGCCCCTCTTTATGTATGTAAGAAATAAACTGACTAGCTATAACAGGAAATGACTTAAAGCATGTACACTTTGTAACTAAACTATAACTTTTTATAAAAAGGACAGTCCAAACTAGATGCTCCCTCCAAAAACATATTCCTATTCATTGTATACTTTTGAGAGATTCAATAGAGAAAAATATCTCAAAGTTCATTATCAGATTAAGAAATTGGGGAACAATGTAGTCCAAATATTAGACCCAACTGAACAAAAGCAAAGGAGCTGAGAACATGATTAAACTTTTCAGGGTTGTATTTTTTACAGGTAAATGTAATTCATTTTTCAAATTTGGTCAAACTAAAGTGGCAAATTATTGCATATAATTCAATAATATTTCCTTCCTTATTTTATTCAGATGCATCCTGAAAAAATGTATGTGGTTAAAAGTTTATGTGGTTAAATGTTACACAAAATCTACTCAGCAACCATAATCAAGATTTCCATATATCACCAGCCACAGAAGAAATTCTAGCAATGGCAGTTATGGGCTAAACTAATAAACTGATTTTTAAAAATCTACCAAGAAGGATGTAGGAGAGAGAAAGAAAGACAAGTTTGTTTTAACTGGTTTAATAAATTGTGATAGGTAAAGCAGACAGATAATGTATTTGAATGTTATTAAGAATACAGAATACACAGAAGCAAATTAGTCACCGTTAGACCACAAATATATAGGGAGAATGGATGTGCTCAAGAATAATGCATACCATACACTGAAGCTAAACTATGTGAAGGGATAAATTAGGAAAAAGGACAAAACAAAAATATATACATTATATGACTAAAATGAAGGTTTTTTTCAAGAATGCTTTAAGAAAATATTACCCGTTGCTTTGACAAATATCAGTCATTTTCTCCTTCCTTAAAACATCAGTCGGAAGATTAAGCAAAAGTAAAATCAGTTGGTTATACCCCCAAGTAAACAAATGTGAATGTGGCCTGAAAAAAATAATTGAAAATTATATTAGATTTTTTGTAAAGAAGGCTCAATAAATAATTGTAATCAAAATCTATGCTGACAATATTTATTTGTTTATAGTTTTAATGCCCTGCTCTAATAAGACAGGGTGGATTACAGTGGAATAGGGATATGTTGGCTGTTTTTGAAATGCCAAGAGTGGGAGCTACCACATTTTCCTGGCCCCTGCTATCTATATCACCAGGGAGTATAAATACTATTAATACTATTATCAATATTATTAGAAGAAATGTTACATTACCATTAACCAGATAAAATACTACAAAGGGGGACAGAAAAAAGGAACATGCTTAAGGAGAAAATAAAAAGAAATTTACTGATAAATCTTTGAAAGCAAGCCTTGTTTTTAACAGCTTCCCATTACATGTGATCTAAGACAAATTATTTACAGGCAGGAAATATTCTGTTGGAACTTTTCTTTTAATTATACCAAACTTGGGGAACTAGTTTCAAACAGCTTTTTCTGTTTGAAGATAAAAGTGGTTTCTGATTCATGCAGTCTAGGATGCCAATTACTTGCGACTAGCATTGTAACAAATCTTTGGGAGAAGATAGGGGAGCTTTTACTTCAAATAGCGGCATAGTTTAAACGCATATTTAAAAGCTATGGCTTATTGCAGCTTTATGATATTCACCATTGAGGAGGAATTAAAAATGACCAAAATATAATTTGCATGTATTTTGTTTCCTAACACTAGGATTTGATTATCCAAACTTGACCTTAGGAAAAATGTATTGATGAAATCTAGGGAAAAGATTTTTGGAGCTACATAATTAATCAGAAAAATTAATCAATTACAACCGTGGATTTCCTTGAGCATCCATTGTGCTTGTTTTATGTGGGGCATCATGAGACATTGCCAAACACAGCCACTCCAATTGTAACGAATCAGGATGGAGAAGGGATCGAAGGAATGACAAACTAGAAAAAAAAATCTATAATTAATTTGTCTGCTTTATACTATCTAATTAGGCCTCACATTTTTTAAATCTGAATTCAATATAATGTATATACATATTTAAATAGCAAATAGAAGCAAATATTATCACACTGTTTACTTTTAAGAATTCTTGAGTTTATAAAAATGGAGAAAATGCATTGTGTACCAGTAAAATTAATTTAGCATATCTTATTGTGTTGACAATATAGCTAGATCATAAAACTAATGAATATTTTTTTCTTATTTATTTATTTATTTATTTATTTATTTATTTATTTATTTATTTATTTATTTATTTATTTATTTATTTATTTATTATTTAAATTTGTATCCCGCCCTTCTTCACAAAGGACCCAGGGCGGCGCACAGGAAATTTAAAAGACATACAAAATACAATAAATATAATTTAAAAGACTATTAAATAAACCTATCCTGTGCTAAAACCAAATTTTAAAAACCCAATTTAAAACTACCTAAAAGTCCCCATGGGAGGTTAGGCTAGGCCGGCTTGTTGAAACAAATATGTCTTGAGACATTGGCGGAAGAGGCGGAGGTCGGTGATGGTACGTAATTCAGGGGGTAGGTCATTCCAGAGGGCTGGACCCGCCACAGAGAAGGCTCTTCCCCTGGGTGTCGCCAGTCGGCATTGTCCAGCCAACGGCACCCTGAGAAGGCCCTCTCTGTGGGAGTGTATCGGTCTAAGGGATGTATGGGGCAGGAGGCGGTCTCGCATATAAATTACTAATACCAACTTAGTACTATTTTCTTTCCTCAAATGTCACTAAGATGGGATTAATATTTTTATCATGTCCCTGTATCCCATCCCTTATACAAATTAAGGAAACATAATACATACCGTTTGTCCTCAACCTTTGATTTTATAAGGCTGTCTAAATATGCTAGAAAATGTTCAGGATGATTTTTACAAATTTGCTTGATATCTGAAGGTCCAATCAAAGGGTAGAACCGGGTCAAAGGCCTTAGAGAAGTTTCTCTGAATTTTTTATAAAGCCTAATTAAATAAGACACAGAAGATAAAATTATTTAAAATACAAGTCTTCTTAGAAGTAGCAGCTTTAATAAATTAAACTTGCACTAAGTATGAAAAAAATGATCGAAATAAAGTTTGCTTAAATTTAATTTAAAAAAATAAAAAGGAATATGATGATAACTCTACAGCATGCTTACAGAAGTACAAGATTTCTTCAAAAACTACACATGGTGTTTGATGATGGGTCTTAAAAAGAATGTGATTTTTTCTGTTTAAATAGCTAACAATTAAACTATATGCCAGGGATAGTCAACATTTTTATGTCTACCGCCCACTTTTGTATCTCTATTAGTAGTAAAATTTTCTAACGGCCCACCGGTTCCACAGTAATGGTGATTTATAAAGTAGGGAAGTCAATTAAATTAAAAAAGGGAAGTGCTTCAGTATCAGACAAACCCCCTACCACCCACCATGAAAGCTGGAACGCCCACTAGTAAGTGGTAGGGACCAGGTTGACTACCACTGCTATATGCATTCAAACAACTCTAATGCTTTATACCTTTCAGCATGTGCCAGCAAAAGAGGAGCATCCCAAGGCCCTAAATCAACTAGCAACTTCAGTGTTTTAAACATATCTCCATTTTCAAGGGCCACTGTCACAGGGCTAGTCAAAGTCAGTTCTGAAATCAATAATTGTATGTTACAATCATTATACTTAATAGCAACATTAGGCAAGACATTTTCATAGTGCCAATCTTGAAGGAACTTTGCTAAAAAGGTAAGACTTTTTGTATTTTCAAAGTACAGTATGTTTCATTGCAAATCCAAATTATTGTAGTTACAATAACTAAATTATGGTCATACATACTAAGCTCATTGATGGCTTCTTGAGTCCTAGCATTGAGTCCTAGCATTATATGCACTGGATGATAATAATAGTTTTCAAAAATTCACTGGAAATAGACAATATTATTTGAAATTATTTCCATTTGTAGTGGCATTTTATTCATTCCTCTCCACATCTATCAAATCTATTTTGAATTATTCCCTAATGGGGGGGGGGGAGGAAATCAATGTATTAGAAGTAGCAGTCCTTGACTTACAACCACAACTGAATCCAAACTTTCTGTTATTAAGTGAGATCGTTGTTAAATGGATTTAACTCCATTTTATGACTTTTCTTGCCACAGATGTTAAGTGAATCACTTCAGTAGCAATTTTTAATGATATTCTAGACATGGGGGGATTGCACATGATACCATTCAGATCAACGTTCGACGATTCTCTTTATTTTAATGAGTTTCGTAGGGGAAAAAAGACACGAGAAAGTTTAGATGTTGGTTTCTTGAACTCACAATCATAGTATGCGCTTATATGCACTGGATGATAATAATAGTTTTCAAAGAATTCTGAACATTGTAATTCAAATCAGAAGAAATTCCAAGGCTAGTGTGGGAAATAGCCAGTCCACAGATCTAATTCCAAAGATTTTCTACAGATCTCTCTGCAAGACACAACTCTACCAAATGGACAGACACCAACACACGACCCTGAAAATTACTTACCTTTCAGACCTTCCATATAGACATCCCAGACTTCAGGGTGATTGTTATGACAGGTAATAATACACCTCTTCAACCTTTCTAGATCAAGGAGGAAAAAATAGTCTCTAATGAATTTAGAAGCCAGGGCACATGAACCATCAGGTAACACACCTGGCTCATTATTTACTTGTGAACTTTCATATACATTTAATTCAAAACATAAAGTTGTCAACTCTGTCAGGTCTTTTTTAACGTTCTGTGCTATAAAAAATGGAGATTTAATCTGGTAAGGCTGGTTGAAAATTGTCTCTGTCCTCAAAGGCTCTTCATGTAGTATATTATCAGCCTGACAATTGGTAACTGAATTAGTATTTTCTTCCCAAGTTTCATCCTGTACTGTATTTGGATTTTCACTTTCACTGTTTATTCCCAATACTGTGTTCAATTCCTTATCTTTGGGCTCATGGTGTTGCTCCTTTAGCACATTTTCTTGAAAAGATTTGTCGTCAGGTTGAAAAGGCATTTCTTTGTCTCCCTCAGTTGTCTCATTATGTAAAATAAAAGCTGCTTTTAATCCACAGGTTTCTTCTAGAAATGGAATCCAATCCAGCAAAATTGCCGTCAAGTTTCGTGGTTGTAACAAAACAAGTGGATCCTGGAGTCTGGACCTTTAAAAAAATGAAAGAATATTCAACTTGTAGTTTAGTGAATACAAAATTGTTGACAAAGTATTCTGTTGAGCTAATACTGCAATTCTATTTCAGACTCTTCTAATGGACCACAACATTCAAATACCTTTTTAAATTTCTTTGTCATAATTTATAATTATTCAAATAAACACAATTATGAAGCCTGCCACATTTTCTTCATTGACATTTTATGTATACTTTAATGATTGCAATTGCAATGGTTAATAGTTCCAACAATCTGGTTATTACATGTAAAATTTCAATGGATGGATTCTCAAAGCCTATAGAAATGTATTTTTCCTTCTTCCTACAGCATTGAACTATCTGTGCAACTTCCATATTCTAGTCTAGCAAAATTATGATAAACTTCCACACTCCCTGCAACTTTCAAAAGAAATGGAACTGAAAAAATATCTTTATATTCAACCTGAATATTCAAGTTGGATTAATGTCAAAATATATACCCACACACAGATAGAAGTCCTACTTCTGTACTTAAGGGGAAAATGTTTTTTGTCAATTCCACTTTCTCCCTATAACTGATATACATGCCAGCCATCTCCAATCTGCTCTGAATGAAGAGAACGTTTGAAAATTATCTCCCCCCTTTTTCTTCTAGCAAACATTCCTGCTGGATTGGAATTCCTTCCACAGAAAGATGTAGTTCATCTACATGCAGAACATATGTCTGATCCCACCCAATATACTCTACAAGTGAGTTTATTATATTTAATACGTCATTACTCAAAGGAATATGTAGCAGTACACATTTCATTTTAAAAGACTTGATTTACTTACAGAGTTTCTGTAGTTACTGCTTTGAGATCTTTAAGGTAATCCTCTTCTGGAGACTGGCTCTGTAGCTCAACTCTTGACATTTTAATAAATAATAGGTACACGTTAAAAGAATCCCCTTTTGTTTCATTTCTGTACCATTTAGAAGATCAGTCTAACCTTGTGATTATTTCTACATTCAGTCTCTCACATTTCAACAGTACAAATACTGATTTTAAAATCCGAATTTAAACATGCATTCTTAGAAGTGTTCTGAATGGAGATTTAACCATGTTTGTTATCAAATATCTATTTTATATGCTTGATGCTCTACACTTATATTGCAATGTATTTTTTTTATCCCAGTTCAATCCCCATAGTAATTCTAAATGGCATTTTAAAATGGATCAAAATAACAACTTTTAGGCATGCATTTGCGATATGAGAAGTCTAGCAAGGTTCTCAATAGCTAACAGACAAAACTACAAAAGTAGCTTGCCTAATTCATTATCATATCAAAAGAAAAGGAATTTTTGGCACAGGGTGAAAAAATGTAAGCGGACTCACTCTTTTTCCAGAGGCTGAGCTTCTAATCTGGCAGGCACTTCTGAGAGTGGCTCTTCATCTTTCACATCTTGTCTGATTCTATCAGGAGTCAGATGAAGAGTACCGATTTTCTCAATCTTTTCTGTGGTTTTCCGTACAAAACTAGAAACACTAAAAATAAAATAAAAATGGTATGATTCTCAGAAAGCAGAATGCTAAATGAAAGTGGATATCTTTAACACCACATTTGTTTTCACAGGCCATTCAACAAATATGAAGAGAGTTTATTAAGCATTAGCCTAGATTCTGAATCACTAAGAATCATCCAATTTTCAATTATCAAAGCAAAATACAGAAAAAAGTGCTGGTTCTACAATTAAGATGTTTAGCATTCCTTGATAAATGACTGCTATGTTTCATCTAAATATTTAACAAAATGTCAAAACTCTACTATGAAAAATTAAAATAGCGGCCAATGTTTTTACAATATAAAAGCCACTAAGTCTTTTCATGATTTTATTTTTGGGTAACTTGCTTAAAATCTGGTCTATTAAATCTAATTGCAATTTTATTCTAATTTCACATTTTAGCATTTGGGGGGTTTGAACCAAACAAAATTAAATGGATTTTTGCAGGCAACAACTGCCAGAATTAAGTGCATTCTCTACCATTCATATAGATAAATTTGTTAAACATGTATATTTTCTAAAATACACAAAGGTTGCCAGTACATGTAGATGTCCACTGTATTAATCTAAAAAGTAAACATACACTACTAGCAGTATTACCATCTATAAATGAAACAGCAGTGATTAATGTTTTCAGTGTTTTCAGAGCTATTCTTAGGATTTAAAGCTACATGATTGGAGGGGAGAGGTTGGGGAGAATGAATACTGGATCCAACAGGACTATTCCAAAGCCTGCACTGTATGCTCAACTAGACATATAGAAAAACATAAATACTTCACTAACTGGATTTGCTGAGTGTAAAATATCCAGTAAGGATTACTTGAAAGGAGAGGGAGGAAAACTGCTGCTCACCTTTGAAAAAAAGTCACCAGCAGTTTCTTCCATATACCAGAGTTAGATCTAAATAATTGTTGGTGATTATCTTTTCAAAGAAAAAGCAGTTGGGTACATTTATTGTAACTTTCAGAAATAAAAGAATTAACCATAATCACCTGAGTTCAAGAACATACACTGTATGCAAATTAAAAAAAAATCTGTAATTTTAGGCACACGCAAGTAGATATCACTTTTATTACTAAAAAAGCTTTCCCCCCCAAATAACAGCAAAACCTGGAAGTACGTTGTTACAATCCTCAAAACAGCATATCACTTTTTAGAGCGCGCACACACACACACACACAAAACTTTACTTTCATTTTAATAGTAAGTCACATTCATTTCCTATGTGGTTTCAATTGTTCGTTCTAACTGAATAAAATAGATCCAAAAGATAGCATACATGAACAGAGAGGAACTTCCATTAGGAAATATCACCATATTCTTCTTGTTCTTTCCTTGCTCTGAAGGTAATTTTACAAATGACAGACTACAAGAATGATATTGGGGGGGGGGGGGGGGGGAATGCTACACTAGATATACAAATGAAACTGGTTGATGTCTTAATTAAAAAGAATAAAAAAATTAAAGACCAAAAGAGTGAACTGGATACGTTTCCTGTACTGGATTTATAAAAGAGACTTGTTCAATTATTTTATGAGAAGGGACAAAGAAAATATGAACAATCAAATTCTAGGACCTTATTTAAGGGGATTAAAGATCAAGACTGTTAAAAGTAAAAGGAAGGAATATAGAGTTGATTGCAAAGTATAAAAAACAGAAAAGTTGTTATCTCGGGTAACCCTGAATGGAGTTTTGCTGATCAGGATTGAACAATGAGGCTTTAAGAATTTGTTTATAGATAAGATATGAGAAGAAAAGATCATTTGTTGTATTTTTACAGGTGATAACTTCCTATAACATTGTTTATAATTGTGATGAAGGCGCAAGCCATTTCTTTAGGCATTTTTCTTTTCCTTTACTATATTCTTATTTTTCTTTTTCTTTTTTGTTTTCTGCACTTTCCGTTTTTTCTTTTTATTCGTTTAGTTTGTATTAGTTTTTATTTTTTTTAATTGTAATGTTTAGTAAAATAACTGTAAAAAAGGAATAACTGTAAAAAAGGAAAGATGAGCAGTACAGAATAAAGAGTAGGGGGGAAAGCATCATATCTTAAGAGATATATCAGTAAAAAAGAAAAGTATTATTCCATAAATAAGGGGTTCTTACTTCTAAAACAACTTCTATATTCAAGAAAATGTTCGTTAAATAATTTTGTTCATAAAATTAGCCAACTAGGTAAGGAGAGAGACAGACTAGTTCCCATGCCAAAAATATTATACCAGGAAAAGAACAGGGAAAAAGGGGCACACATACTACTTGCAGCCTTGTTATCCTCAGGTTCACATATCTGTAGTTGTCACAGACCAAATCTCACTTCTAGGTTTGCACAGTTAATGTTTTTGGTCCTCTTTTTTGTTACTTCACAAAATTCGTAAAATGGCAGGTGGGCTTTTGATAGGTATAAAGTACCTTTTTCAAAGAATGTGTTCTTCTTCCTCCTCCACCAGGAGTGGCAGATCTTCCTCAGTCAGTCTAGTCACAAGGCTCCATGCAGCCTCCTTGTGGCAGAAGATCATGTACTTCAAGGTAATCTGCTTTATTGGTGATGGAGGAAGTTGCTTCACTCACACCATATAGTTCACATACTATAGACTTCTGTAATTTGTGCAACTTTTTCACAATCTGGTGAAGGAGTGTCTTAATGGAGCGATGGAGGTGGAAGAATGGAGAACGGTGGCGAGGGAACGGGCTCTGAAGTTGAGCCTGGCAGCCGGGGGCTGAGCTGGGAGGAGCGGAGGAACGGAGGCCGAACGGAGGCCGGGCCTGGGGAACGAGCTCGGGAGCCGGAGCCGGAGGCCGAGGGGAACGGGCTCAGAAGCCGAGCCCAGCAGCCGGTGACCGAGCTGGTGAGGAGTGGAGGAGCGGAGGCTGAACGGAGGCTGGGCGAGGGGAACGGGCTTGTGAGCCGGAGCCAGAGTTGGTGGCCGAGGGGAACGGGCTCAGAAGCCGAGCCGGCAGCCAGGGCCCGAGCTGGTGAGGAGTGGAGGAGCGGAGGCTGAATGGAGGCCTGTCGAGGGCTGAGAACGGCATGGTGGTCGGGTAGCTGCCGGGTGGTTGCCAGACAGAGGTTGGACTGGCGGACCCAGTGGCGGAGCCGGGCAGAGGCCCGAGGCCCGAGGGGTGGCCAGGCCCAAGAGACGCTAGGCCGCATTAGATCCTGGCCTGAGCCACTGAAGAGCCCCGTAGGGCGTCACCCAGGACATTATTGGCTGGGTCGAAGGACATCTGGCTGTACTCATACATGTTTACATCACCCGTACCTGTTTTTTGCACGAACTAATTTTTTACAAACTAATTTATTGCCCTTGTTTTACTCAGATTTTATATGCCTAATCGCTCTACCGGACTTTTATTATTGTACATCTTTTATTATTATATACATCTATTGTATTAGCACCAATTTTTAACAGCTTGTAATCGGTATTTAACATCTTATAACCGGTACCCAACGAGGTCCCTAAATATTTATGACTTGCATGTACTCAAGGGCAGACCTCCTCTCACTGCGAGATTCCCCCCTCTCGCAGGGGTGGCCCGCTGTGCTATCTAGGGCACACTTCAATGAGGGACTAATCAGTCAAGAGAAGTGGAAGAAGCGCAGACTCAGGTTTTTTTTATCAAATTATGTCATTCGGCTTTTAGGGGGTTCCAGGGCAGAGGGAGGGTTTATGCAGTCTGAGGCTAGGGAGTAGCGGCGGAGTAGATATGGAAGCGGATAGGCCCATTAAGGCAGGGGGAGCAGGGGTCGATTCCATGGAGGGTTTTCTGATCAGTACGGTCATAGGGAGGGGGAGGGGCGGTGGGGGACGGGTATTCCATCACCGGGAGAGGGGACGCGGCCGCTGGCTCCAGGCGGTCGCTTGCCCCAACTTCCGGGGCCCCCTTCGCGAGCTTGATGGCCAGGGTTTACAGAGCCAGGGCCTTAGGTTGATGTTATGTAACGCCAGATCCATGGTTAACAAAGCCCCCCTCATCAACGACCTTGTGTCGGAGGGGGACCCGGATCTGGTGGGGATTACGGAAACCTGGTTGGGCCACGAAGGGGGCTTACCCCTCGTGGAAATGTGCCCACCAGGATACTGTGCATTTCATCAACCTCGGGCCCTAGGCAGGGGTGGGGGCGTGGCGGTCATTATTAGGGAAAGTCTGGAGCCGAGAGAGACCACTGTGCCACACAGACTAACGGCTGTGAGTCCCTCTACGTGAGGTGGGGCCCTGGGAGGCAGTTGGGCTTGCTGCTTGTGTACCTGGCTCCCCGCTACGTATCAGCAGCCCTGCCCGAGCTCCTCGAGGTGATAGCTGAGGTGGCGGTTGAGACCCCCAGACTTGTAGTCTTGGGGGACTTCAACCTGCCATCATTCGGCGGACCAACTGAGGTAGCCTTGGAGTTCATGGCCCCCATGATGGCCATGGACCTGACCCAGGTAATTGAGGGTCCCACACACGAGGGTGGACACAAGCTGGATTTGGTCTTTGTCTCAGACCAGTGGAAAAGTGATCTTGATGTAAGGGATCTAGCCATCATACCCCTGTCATGGTCAGATCACTCACTTCTCCGGCTCGACCTTCTTACCGCTACTCCCCACCGT
The DNA here is from genome assembly GCA_039707465.1 of Rhabdophis nuchalis. NCBI lineage: Eukaryota > Metazoa > Chordata > Lepidosauria > Squamata > Natricidae > Rhabdophis > Rhabdophis nuchalis. The sequence goes on from CM077643.1 coordinate 127,606,378, forward strand.
GGGGAAGCAGAACTGGATATTCCAAGATGGTTCCGCCCCAGGCGCCTGATGGACCCTGAGAGGTTCCAGACGGAGCTTGGGCCATTACCTGTGACCCTGACCCGTGCCCCGATCGAGGACCTAGTGGCTGCATGGAATACTGTGGCCACTGGAGCCTTGAATCGGGTCGCGCCCTTGCGGCCTCTCTTGTGGCGAAGAGCCACCCGGGCTCCTTGGTTTACTGAGGAGCTGAGGGAGATGAAACGCCACAAGAGACGCCTAGAGAGTAGATGGAGATCCACACGCTCCGAACTGACCGAACACAGGTGAGAGCCCATTTACGGACTTACCTTGTGGCGATGAGAGTGGCCAAGCGTCACTATTGTGCCACTCTTATCGCATCCGCAGAGAACCGCCCTGCCGCCCTGTTTGGGGTGACCCGCTCCCTCCTTCAACAGAGGCATGCTTGCAGGGTCGAGCAGAGGAAGCCCCCCTGCAGGGTCGAGCAGAGGAATTTGGTGTTTATCTACAGGATAAAATCGCTCAGATCCGGAGTGAGCTGATCTCCACCGAGAGTGATCTAGAGGGATTGTCAGAAGCCAGTCTTGAGATACCATTGTGGGAGGAGTTTGACTCTGTTGCCTCCGAAGATATGGATAGGTTACGTGGGCGACTGAGAGCCACCACATGTTTATTGGACCGGTGTCCCTCCTGGCTTGTACAGGCATCCTGGGAGGTTACACGAGGCTGGCTCCAGGAGTTAGTCAACGCTTCTTTTGAGTGAGGGGTTCTTGCCGGCCTCCTTTAAAGAGGCGATGGTGAGACCCCTCCTCAAGGACGTGACGTCCCGACTCGACTACTGTAATGCTCTCTACATGGGGCTTCCCTTGAGGTGCACTCGAAAGCTACAGCTAGTCCAAAACGCAGCCGCGCGGGTGATTATGGGAGCCACTAGATGCTCCCACATAACACCGATCCTGCGCGAGCTGCATTGGCTTCCTGTGGTTTTTCGAGTGCGCTTCAAGGTTCTGACAACTATCTTTAAAGCGCTCCATGGCTCGGGGCCTAGTTATATGCGAGACCGCCTCCTGCCCCATACATCCCTTAGACCGATACGCTCCCACAGAGAGGGCCTTCTCAGGGTGCCGTCGGCCGGACAATGCCGACTGGCGACACCCAGGGGAAGAGCCTTCTCTGTGGCGGGCCCAGCCCTTTGGAATGACCTATCCCCTGAATTACGTACCATCACCGACCTCCGCCTCTTCCGCCAATGTGTTAAGACATATTTGTTTCAACAAGCCGGCCTAGCCTAACCTCCCATGGGGACTTTTAGGTAGTTTTAAATTGGGTTTTTAAAATTTGGTTTTAGCGCAGGATAGGTTATTTAATAGTTTTTTAAATTATATTTATTGTATTTTGTATGTTTTTAAATTTTCCTGTGCGCCGTCCTGGGTCCTTCGTGGAGAAGGGCGGGATATAAATTTAAATAAATAAATAAATAAATAAATAAATAAAGAAGCCTTCCCTGGACCCAGCATAATTGGAAAACTATCGTCCAGTCTCCAACCTTCACTTTCTAGCGAAGGTTGTTGAGAGTGTGGTGGCACAACAGTTTCCCCGTCACCTGGAGGAAGTTGATTACCTGGACCTGCGCCAGTCCGGCTTCCGGACCGGCACAGCACTGAGACGGCATTGGTCACGTTGGTGGATGATCTCTGGAGGGCCAGAGATGGGGGTTGTTCCTCCATCCTGGTCCTGTTAGATCTCTCGGCGGCTTTTGATACCATCGACCATGGTATCCTATTGCACCGGCTGGAGGGGTTGGGGGTGAGGGGCACCGTTTTACAGTGGTTCTCCTCCTACCTCTCTGGCCGATCGCAATTTGTGTTGGCAGGAGGGCAGAGGTCGACCTCAAGACTCCTCACTTGTGGGGTGCCTCAGGGGTCGGTCCTCTCGCCGCTCCTGTTCAACACATACATGAAGCCGCTGGGTGAGATCATCCATGGTTTTGAGGTAGAGTATCACATCTACGCTGACGACACGCAGCTGTACTTTTCTACCCCAAACCACCCCAACGATGCCGTTGAAGTGATGTCCCGATGTCTGGAAGCCATACGGATCTGGATGGGAGGCAACAGACTCAAACTCAACCCATCCAAGACCGAGTGGCTGTGGTTTCCGGCGTCCCGGTACAACCAGTTGATTCCATCACTGGCCATAGGGGGCGAACATCTGGCCCCCGTGGATCGGGCACGCAACCTAGGCGTTCTCCTGGATACCCGGCTGTCTATGCAAGATCATGTGACCGCCGTGGCCAGGGGGGCATTCCACCAGGTATGCCTGGTGTGGCAGTTATTGTACCGGGATGCCCTTCGCACAGTCACTCACGCGCTTGTGACATCCCGGCTAGACTACTGCAATGCTCTCTACATGAGGCTCCCCTTGGGGTGCACCCGAAGACTACAGCTGGTCCAGAATGCGGCCACGCGGGCAATCTTGGGAACGTCTAGGTATTCCCATGTAACACCGCTCCTGCGCGAACTGCACTGGTTACCTGTGGTCTTTCGGGTGCGCTTCAAGGTGTTGATTACCATCTTTAAAGCACTCCATGGCACGGGATCTAGCTATCTGCGAGACCGCATCCTACCTCATACATCCCTGCGGCCGATTCGCTCCCACAGAGAGAGACTTCTCCGGGTGCCGTCCACTAGGCAATGCCAGCGGGTGACACCCAGGGGAAGGGCCTTCTCTGTGGTGGGCCCAACCCTCTGGAACGACCTACCCCCCAACCTCAGAACAACCACGGACCTCCGCACCTTCCGCCAGAAATTAAAGACACTCCTGTTTCATCAGGCTGGCTTGGCCTAAGTTATTTACCTAGCCTACAGTCTGTACAATAAATTGTTTTAATTGGGTTTTAAATGGGATTATGTTTTAACCTTTTAAATTTTAGCACAGGGATAACTTATTTAATTTGGTTTTAATTATTTATATTGTGATACTGTTGCGTTTTAACTTCCTGTGCACCGCCCCGGGTCCCTTTGGGAAGAGGGTGCGGTTATATAAATCCGAAATAAAATAAATTTTTTTAAAAAAAATCACATCAGTTGAATTAGTGCTGCCCACAGACCATTGGCAGCTTGGCATAAAAACCCTGAGGTGCTTGTGGTTAGGACAGTCATTTCTTCTGAAGCCTTTAATCACAATGCTGGTGATAGTGGACAGTCTATACTTAGCAAGCACACGGTGTGAGTGGGGAACTCCCCTTATCACCAGCTAAACAAGTTGTCTCAAAGAAAACTAGTTAAGTATATGGAGTTTCAAGACAGGATTGATCTACTGAAATTTGTTACATCCAAGCCAGAAGAAAGAAAAAATGGTAGAAAGTACAGGCAGCTTCTCATGAAGCAAGTGCCGAATTGTTAATTCTAAACCCTATATTTCCTAAAGGCGCAAGATCTTTTAACTACTTAGCGGTATCTCAAAACTCATAAGCAAAACACATCCTGGAGAAGTCTATTGCTCATTCCACCATTGTGACATTTTTAAAAGAAATCTTAACTCTTTATTAGCTAGCTTTGGGCAAGTTGAAAGCTATGTTGGGGGGAAAAAAGATATGGATTAATATGGTATGTTTAAATTAACCAAAACAAAAAAAATGATGTAATGGATAAAAAAATTCACACACAATTTTTACCTTTCCTTAACTGCTTGAAGGGAGACGAGAGGAGATGGGGAACGGAATGACAATGGAATACTGAATGGAAGAAAAGTCTCATTCCGAACATTGTCCACCACCAGAGAAGCATGAGATATGCTGTCTAATGAACAAAATTAAAATGGAAAGTCATAACATAAAACAACATTTAGGAACTTTGTGAAGTGATTTGCCTATAATGTTTAGGAATGACCACATGACATTCCCCATTAGATTTTTCAGATTCAAATTGATTTTTTTAAAAAAAATTATCCAGCCACAACTGCCACCTTTTAAAATTATTATGGAAACAGGTCATTCATTTTGAATCTCCAAAGAATAGAGATCTGAGAAATGTCTTTCCCCCAGGAAGGTACGATTAGAATACAACAAACCATAAGGGGGGGGGGGGGGGGGAATCAACAGTATTTTCTGCTAGAATTCATTCATTTGTATGTCTCACAATGAAAAATGTCAGGAATGCAATTTCTTCATATAATTTATGCCATCTGCACATCAATTATTAACAATATTTTTATATTCTAAAAGGACGAGGTTCAACTGAAACAAAAATAGAAAAGATTTCCATTACCCTTTTATAAGGCAGCAGGTCTAAATGAATTTGTATATATAATTTTGTATAGAAAATTTGCAAAACTTAGTTCATAAGATGATAGCACATATCTGGCCTTACCTTGGTTTGAAAGTTAGTCAGAATCAAATCTAATTATTACTTGGATGGGAAAGCTACAGAATTCCTAGAGACTCTTGACTTATCATATAAGCAGCCACATATGGTTTATAGTTTATTAAATTTGTATACTGCCCTTCTCCCTTGCGGGACTCAGGGCGGTGAACAGGCATCAATAAAAACATATAAGAACATCAATAAATAACATACTTTAAAATAATATTAAATATTACCAACATTACCACAAAGTGCTCACAAAACACAGCATACAAATTAAATGTGATCTTATTTAGCAACTTAAGATTGCCATATGACAAATAAAACAAACATATACAACACTACAGATGATGGCTGACCAACTAATCTTATTAAAAAAGCAGCTTTTGTGAAATGCCCTTCACTATATAATATGCAATTGCTGAAGTGAGGTACAGCTCATGAAAGTTTATGTCTTTTAATAAAGTTTGTTAAACTAACAAGATACAACCAGACTCCTTTTTGGCCACAATAATACAATACAATACAATAGCAGAGTTGAAAGGGACCTGAGAAGTCTTCTAGTCCAACCCCCTGCCTAGGCAGAAAGCCCTATACCATTTCAGACAAATGGCTATCCAACATCTTCTTAAAGACTTCAAGTGTTGGGGTATTCACAACTTCTAGAAGCAAGTTGTTCCACTGATTAATTGTTCTGAGGAAATTTATCCTCAGTTCTAAGTTGCTTCTCTCCTTGATTAGTTTCCATCCATTGCTTCTTGTTCTACCCTCCGGTGCCTTGGAGAATAGTTTGACTTCCTCTTCTTTGTGGCAACCCCTAAGATATTGGAACACTGCTATCACGTCTCCCCTGGTCCTTCTTTTCATTAAACTAGACATACCCAGTACCTGCAACTGTTCCTCATATGTTTTAGTCTCCAATCCCCTAATCATCTTTGTTGCTCTTCTCTGCACTCTTTCTAGAGTCTCCACATCTTTTCTACATCGTGGCGACCAAACCTGAATGCAGTATTCCAAGTGTGGCCTTACCAAGGCATTATAAAGTGGTTTTAACACATCATGTGATCTTGATTCTATCCCTGTATTTATGCAGCCTAGAACTGTATTGGCTTTTTTGGCAGCTGCTGCACACTGCTGGCTCATATTTAAATGGTTGTCCACTAGGACATCCAAGGGATCCAAGATCCCTCTCACAGTTACTACTATTGAGCAAGGTACCACCTATACTGTACCTGTGCATTTCATTTTTGTTGCCTAAATGTAAAACCTTACACTTTTCACCACTGAATTTCATTTTATTAGATAGTGCCCAATGTTCAGATTTGTCAAGATCCTTCTGTATCTTAAGCCTATCTTAAGATAGAGTAGCACAATTCTCCTCCTACAATGTATACAACTCTACAGTGTATTAATCTTGCTCAGCATGGTCAAGAAAAGAACATTATATTCCAGGGTTCTTCAGAATCAATGAGCTATTTGCCAATCTATTGATTTTGCATAATTTACTGGGGTGCAATGTAGACTAGCCTCCTCATGGTGCCCCCCCTTTGTCATTGCTAAATAATCTACACATTCTGGCTGCTGGACCTCATAAGGATTTCCCAGCAAGAACCAGCAGCATAAATATAAAACCAAAGGCTCTTAAGATGCAATAATGCTGTTTCTGTTATAGCATATGAAATAATAATAATAATAATAATAATAATAATAATAATAATAATAATAATAATCTTTATTGTCATTGTACTAAAATTACAATGGAATAAATAATAGACTTGTTTACGAAAGCAATAGAGTATTAATAAGAAAAGGAAACTGTCCCAAATGATGATACCGATATATTAAAATATATCAAGTATGTAAAGATTATCATGTCTAATTTTTAAACCAATAAGCCAAAATGGCCAGATTCACACATACTGTGATTTACAAACCACAGTGGCTAGATTCACATAATATAAGCCTGAATGAAAGAAAGCACATTCTGCTTTGAACACTGAGCAAAGCTAATCACTGAATTAGCTAATCACCTAACATCATTAAAATTAAGAATTACTTACAGCTAAGTAAGAAAACAAAACAAAACAAGTGGGTGAACACTTATGAAAATAGCACAGAATGCTGTCATTTTTATTATTTAGTCTTAATATGAAATTGGTATTCGAAATCAATGCAATCCTATCTTGATGTCAATTCAATGCCATTTATATACAGACCAAATAATGCCAAATTATTGGAATTAGAGCAACCGTATTCTCCAAGTAAAGCATGTCCAAGTACTTGTTTATAAAAGTACCAAAAAAACGTTTAAATTACCATGTTCAAGCTGTTCTTCTTCTTGTTGTATGTGAAATTCTTTCAGCCTTTCATCTTCTGATAAGGTTTGGCTATGTAAGGAACACGAATCTTCATCTGACTGACTGTTTCTTCTACTAATAACACGATAAATTCCAGAATCTAATATGTTGAAACTCTCCTGTTAAGAAAAACACAATATAAATGATGTATTGCCTCTTACATAATTAAATGTAGATTAAAACATTTGGTTTATGATAAAACAAAGCCAACTCGTCTATAGATTTTAAGAAGAAAAATTGCATGTTTAACTTTCCAAGTAAATGAAATGTATAGAGGGGGATAGTATTCATTTCTACAGCCCAAAATGTTAGCACTATCCCAAACATATACAACACATCACAAGTAAATATAGCAAGTGCATTGTTAGTGCTATTATGGCAAAGGTTATTTACAGAAGGAAAAATTGTTGATTTCCCAGAGAATTTTTATTAAAGTAAAATGCATATTGAATTTCTCCAAATTATATTATACTCTAATTCTCTATCAAATCAAGAGACTCATGGGATAAAACATTCAAGCCAAATGTTAGGTTCAATTTAAAAAAAATTGTAATATATACTATATTTGACAACTTCCTAACATATCCAATGTAACACATATAATGAAAAAAATGTATAGGGACATATTTACGTGTGAAGAAATACTGCTTCGTCTGCTGCTGCATGCAGAATCTAAAGGCTCAAGTTTTGAGATAAATTCTTCAAGTTGAGTAATGAGATCAGTTTCTGTTGACAGATCCAACTGTGACTTCAGATGTTCCAGCTTATCTACAGGAAGAAGCTTTCTTGCCTAACAATGCACAAAATGAATGTCTGAGGAAAAAAACATCAAGCCTTTATAAAATTATAACAGAGTTTTAAATTTGTTTGGGGAAATATATTACACATCCATTAATTATAAATTATTCCAATTTATAATTATTCTTTATATAGTCTAACCAATAATAAATTATTAGTTATGACTTAATTATTTAATATATTTATTATTACATTATAGTTTTAATAATTCCAATTTAATTCCAAGAGCCTGTTTGGTCTATTGCTTAAGGCAGCACTAGGACTTGCAATCTCCTAGAAGAGAGACAAGCTAGGAGATTGTGAGTTCTTGTCCAGCACAAATTATAGATTTTTAGTAAAATTATACTCGTAGTTAACATACAGGAAACAAAAGGATTAAAGTGATATGTAATTGAATTTGAAGATATTAAAGAAACAATAAAATTTCATTACTAAAAATTGTTATTAGAAAGATTGAATAATGAACTGAACAAACACAAGCCATCTTAAATCATCTTAATTTATGAAGATGAAAATTCTAAGTATTAAAAAATAACCCACTATATTCTATGCTTGGGAATACCCACCCCATATAGCTCTTGAAATCACTAGAGCACAGGTGTCAAACTTGATTGCGTCACATGACGTATCATGACTTTTTTGCCTTTGTGGAGCTGGAGTGGATGTGGCCTGTGTGTGATGCAGATGTGGCCTGCCTGACGAAGTCTGAAGGAGACACAGGGAAAACAAGCCTGTAAACCTTAAAGGTAAAGGTTTCCCCTGTCCAGTCGTGTTTGACTCTACAGTGCTGTTCACCTTGTTTCTTAGTTGGGGGAGTCAGCGTTGTCCAAAGACATTTCGTTGCTGGTCATATGGCCAGCATGAATTCTGTCACTTTCCCACCAAAGTGGTACCTACATTTATACTTGTATTTGCCTGCTTTTGAATTGCTGAAGCAAGTAACGGGAGTTCACCCCATCACTTGGCACTCAGATCTTAAACCTGGGTTGCCAGCTTTCCAGGTGACAAATTCAGTAACTTTAACTGCTGAGTTACCATGCCAGCTGTAAACCTTAAGGTGAGTTAAGTTAAAAAACATAGCAATAGATCTGTATCATAAAAAAAAGGTTATCAGATTTGTTTTGAATAAAATGAATCTATTAAACATTAAATGAAAACAACATTAAATAAAAACATTTATTACCCGACACAAAACAATAGAATTCTGGAAAAGACAACACATTTTGGCTGCAAGAGTCCAAAAACTTCTTCTAAGCAATCGTTCCACACATTTTTCAATTGTCAGAAGGGAGAGATGAGAGACTTTTCCATTGGTATGTAAGCAGAAGAGTTCATTTTTATATATTGAAATATCATAGATGTCTAGAAAGAAAAATATTACAACTTTAGTCAAAACTTTAGTTCAAAACCAGCTTCAAATGCTGCACATACATCATAATTAAGAATAAATTTGCTCGACTTCCGGTATCCGGCTCCAGCGGAGACGGGCGAGCCTAGGGCTCGCTCGCCGCTTTGTTGCCTTTTCTGCCCCCCCAGGGGGGCGAAACTCTCCGGTTACCGGAGGTTTCCCGCAGGGTCGGCTCAGAGGGAGCGGCCCTCGTCACGGCGGTGGGGAGGGCGCTCCTCTCTGCGACCTAGGAGGAGAGGAACATGCTAGCGGGGGTTTTTTCCTTCCCCAACGGCTGTCGGTGCCATTCGCTTTAATGGAGAGGGCTGAACGGAGAGATCGGGCGGATCGCCGAGGCTTCAGCTGCGAGAGGGAGTGAGTTTAAAAGAACACCTTTTTTTCCTTGCTGCCAGCCAGGCTGAACGGACTGGGAGGGGGGAGTTTAATTTTAAAAAAAAAACCCTCGGATTTAAGCGGCACGTTAAAATGGCTTCTCTGCAAAGAGAAAGCGGAAACTTTCACTCCGGACGGTCTTTAACAAGGGAAAGTGGATTGTGACTTTCTGCAACATTGTTTCTAGGTCTGGCTGAGCTTAAAAAATTTCTTTTTTTTGCTACTCTCTCCCTCTGGCTGCGAGATGGGCGGTGGAAGTGGCTTCACTTTGTCCCTTGCCTGACTATTTCAACTAAGGAAAATTTCCAGCGTCTCTTTGAAAGCAGGACTCTCTCTGGATTTTTGAATTTTTTTTTCTTTTGATGGATTTGTGACTTCTTCTCTGGAATACCTTCGTTATTATTATTTGCTGATTTGGGAAATTGTGTCTCTTTTGGTTTCTGAATTGTTTGCAACTTCACAGCCCTGAACTGAACTGAGCTCCTGGTTTGCCCCACCAGCCCCACCCGGAAAACGCCATCTTGGTGGCAGTGACTCTAACTTTTAACCATGGCACAAGAAGCAGCACTTGTAAATTTGGAACAAAGGATGGCTTCTCTTGAAACTTCTATGCAAACTTTGATATTAGAAATAAAGGCCCAGAGGGCTGAAAATAGTACTTTTAAAAAGGAACTATTGGATACCCGGAAGCAAGTGTTGGAGAATACACAGAAGAATGAAGAATTGGAAGGAGGGCTGGAGGGGGCTAAGGGAGAGATTAAAAATGTTTCTAATGAGGTGGGGGAAATAAATGGGCATGTGTCTAGGATAGATATGGAAAGAATGACATATTTTTTGAGATTTCAGAATGTTCTTGAGGAATCTGGTGAATGCCTACCTGATCTTATGAGTACAATTTTAGCAGACTATTTACAAAAACCTAAGGATGAGATCAGGGGGGACATTGACCTAGCCTATAGAATTAATTCTGCATATGCCAGGATGAATGAAGTGCCTAGAGAGATACATGTGAAATTTGTTAGAAGGTCAACCAGAGAGGAAATCCTGAAATTGCAGAGAGAAAGTCCATTAATTTACCAACTAAAAACGGTCACTATCTTGAAGCAGATTCCTAGAAAGATTCGAGATGCAAGACGGAAATTTTCCTTCTTGTCTAAAACATTGTTTGATCACGGGATTTGGTTCAAGTGGGTGACACCCGAAGGGATGCTGGTGTTCTGGGAAGGAGGAAGAGTGAGGATTAAAACAGTTGCTGAGGCGGAAGCCTTTCTTAAAAAACATTCCTCTGCCCTGGGGGAAGATCCAGGGGGGACGGAGGGGGTCACGGCCCCGCCCGCGGGGGGCCAGGGGGGAGAGAAAGAAGATACAATAGCCAAAAGACTTAGATCAAAAAAATAACTTTGCCTTGATTTTTCTTGAACAATTTTGTATAATATTTCTATCCGGACTTTTTGTAAATGTCTGACAGCATGGAAGGGAGAATTTAGGTAAATGTACTTGCTTTCATCTTGTAGTGGTATGGAAAATGTTTTCTATGTTAACTTTTTTTTAATGTGTATTTTGAGGTCTCGGAAGGTCCGACGACTCTGACGTGAATGCTCTCAAAATTTCTTTCTAACCATTACCCTATCCTGTTAAAAAATGTAAAACCAATAAAACTTTTTCAATAAAAAAAAAAAAAAAAGAATAAATTTGCTCTTCTCTTAAAAATGTTCTGTTTACAGGAATGTGAAGGACAAGATGATAACATATCTGTCCTGTGTCACAAATAGACAATTTTCCATTGGGATATCTAGCCTATCCCAGTTAGTCACAGAGAATTTGGACTTTTTTCTTTGCTTAAAGGGAGGACCTCCTTTATATAATTCAATAATTAATTATAATTTAAGGAAATAAATAAAAGAGAAAGCAAAAGGAGAAGGACGATCACCAGCAGTAAGTCAATCACTATTACCCTGCTCAAATAAGAACTTGCAAATCGCTAAGTTCTGAGTCCTGCAATATATGTCTGCATATATTTGTTAGGATGCAAGTTTACAAGACAATATAGGTATAGTAGTATAGTTGTTCCTTTAGCAATAACAACTAAGATTGGCAAATCAATCATTAAGCGAAGCAGCCACTAAGTGGACAATCCTGTGACTGTCTTATAATTTTACTTCATCTTTCCTTTGGATAACAGCATCAGAAGGATACAAACCCAAACAGCGCGGTGGGCGCAAACGGTGGAGAAGGTTCCTAGAATTTGAGTCATGAGGAAACCAGGTAAAAGGACAAAACCCCATCCTATGGAATGCTCACCCTGGACTTGGATAATTAGCAAGAAAAGAATTAATGTTTGTAGTTACATTCCTTATAAAAGAAAGGGATTAAAGAAAGCAGGCACAAATCACAAATAGAAAGGAATGTGTGCCTACTAGCTAAGTGTAACTGTTTAGGAGGCAAAAACAAAGGTGTGAAACTGATCAGGGTCATGTCAATTTGAGGAACCAGTTGGGAGCCAGTCAGTTCTAATCAATTAAAGCAGGGGTGTCGATCTCGCAGCCCGCAGGTTGGATGAGTCATGTGCTGGCCTTGCCCCTGCCCAGTTTAGTGAAGGAGGGGAGTGTTCCGATACATCATGTGACGCCGCTGTCATGACATGAGTTTGACACCCCTGAATTAAGGTGTTTTGTGGTTAGCAGATTTCAGGGACTCCTGTGCACAAGAGAAAAGCAGTTCAGGAAGATAGAGTGTTTAGGCCAGGGGTGTCCAAAGTTGGGAACTTTTAAGACTTGTGGACTTCAACTCCCAGAATTCCCCAGCCAGCATGGCTGGCTAGGGAATTCTGGGAGTTGAAGTCCACAAGTCTTAAAAGTTCCCAACTTTGGACACCCCTGGTTTAGGCAATCTGGAGGAGGGAGAAAAAAGTGGCTCAGGTACAGGATGATGCATACTGACTGACTGACTGTAAACACAAACACAGGGAGAGGCTACAAAGGTCACAGAGTTGCTTTTCCCTGTCACAACAGCAAACAGTATTAAATTGTGATTTGTCATACAAAAAATGCTTAAAACCTTTGTCAGAGGGTATTTGGGCACATCATTGGCATTGTTTCAAGACTACATAAAAGCAATTTTTCTCTATGTTTACCTTTCACTTCACTCCAAAGGAGAACTTGGACGTTCTGAGGGATGAAAATATAAATGCCTCTTTCTGTCCACGTCATTATACAGTGCTCACTGTAAGGAAACAGAATGCTTGTAAACAAAATGTACCTGGCCAAAATGTTTTGTGTTTGTTTTTCACCGATGCTATTCTTCGTTTTTGACTAGGAAACAAGGGACCTCCCCACTGCATGATGAGCCACATTCACTTCCTTAGAAACAGGTGGTGGGAAAGAGACTCTTCCGTCTCAAACCGCAAGGTTGGCTTATCCAAGATTTGTTCTCACCTGCCCTCTAATCTGCAAATCCCCCCACTGAACTCAAATAATTGTTATAGGCAGCCCAGAGTCACTTTCTCATAAGGCTCTATAAATTAGAAAATAAAACTTACTTTTTGTAAAAAAATAATTGTTTCTACAACAAGCATAGATGATAAAAGTGTAATGTGAGAAGGCACTTGTTTAAGATTGCAGCAGAGAAACAACGACTGCGCTCATCATACTTGTTAGGGCAAGAAATGTTTTTACTGCAATTAAAGGAGCAGAAGTTTTGTGAGTCATAAAAATTCACAGAAATTGCTCCTATGATAATGTAGTTGTAAATCTTTATTATGTGGCACTTAAATAGTACATTAATCCATTAAAACCTGATTCTGATAAGACAACAGTATAATTTTTGAACAATTACTATCTTTGTTCATAAATCTTGCAAGTCCCTAAGGTGATTTCACTTGGCTTTATGGCTGTGGACAAGGACTTATTTACTGTGTTTTGTAAAGACAGGATTACAAAATCCAATGAATAAACCATGATTTAATAGGTTGCTTGTTTGCAAACCCAGCCAATTTGCCTTTATTCGATAAACACTGGAGGAAAACCAGGGATTAACCCAATATGTGAATTGTCATTATCTCTTAACATCACAGTGTTGTTTTGGGTTAGGGTTATGGTTAGGGTTATTCAAAATATATTTAGAGATGAATGACATATAAATATAATTCTTACATAAGCAAAAGGAATACATCAAATAAATATTTAAGAAATCTCAATTTATAAAAATAAAAATCTTGCTTTACATTTACCTTAAATAAAGCAGCTTGGGGAATGCCAAGGACTGAGGAGAGCATCCGGAAGTGTTATACTCTGGATCTTCCCTTTTAAAAAAGCACATTTAGGTAAATTAGGGTTTAGTTCTATTAATTGCATCAGTTTTATTTCATGCTTCAGAATTAATTTGTTAAATCACAACGAGCTGAAGATTTGGAACTGCTTATAATTTGGAATAACTTTTAAATTCTTTTCATGAACCTATTCATTTACTTTCTTTCATCCAAACTTTACCTTATTTTTTAGAATGTTACCAAACACCTAAACATTCTTTTCCTATTTTAAAGCATTTGTTTATAACAATAGAAAGAATATTATGTACAAATGTTACCCATAAAAGTATTACCAGTGACACTTTGTAGACAGTTTCACACAAATTTCAGAAAGTTTGGCACTATGTTGACTCAACATAAATCTATTTCTTGCAATGTTTCTACAACTGGATATTGTCAGGATTTTCTATATAATCATTTGTATAAAAAGATGTATCACTAAAACTAGCTCAAACCATCTTAAAATGGTTATGTGGACCACAAGGAAGGAAGAGAACTACGACACTACTTTTTCAAACATGTTTTATTAAAAGATGTAAGCTTCTGTAAACCACACCACATTTCAGAAGCAATTCAAATTGACATCACTTTAAAGGCACCTTTACATAACCTTTATGATATTGTATATATGTCACTGGAATGACATCCAAGTTGGACAGACAGACTGACTGATAACTTTAGGTTTCAGCTTCTCACTTTTAACTTACATATTGGAACGCTGATGAAATCCTTTCCAAGCCTGGCCACACACCCCACTAGATTTCAAGCCTACACAACCCTTGATTGCATTAGAATCAATACCTGATAGTAATAACAGGAAGAGGCGGTGATGACAACAATTGTTTGAACTGATGTGTACTCAGTACTTCCCCTTCAAAGTTCACTTCCCATATCCGTGAACCAGGCCGTGCACAATATATCAGTGACTGTTGATTTGCCCCACTCTTTCCAAGGGGAAAAAAACAAGCTCCATATTCACCATCTCTTTCTTTGTTTCCAATTTTCCAAAACTTTTCCCTATTTAACCAAAAACAATGAGAATTTAGAAGAAATTTACTGAACACTATTAAAAATCTCCAAAGATTTGAAGGCATTCACACCTCTCTCTCTCTCTCTCTGTGTGTATGTACATGTATACGTATAATTTTTTTACCTTATAAAATTCAAAGAATTACACCCAATAGCAGAAAATGAAAGTCCTTTAGGTTAATAGGGTTTTCCTGCCTCCTTCCCTAACCTTCACTTTTCTGTAGTATCAAAAGCCACTCCTGAAAATTGAACAACTTGCAGGAACAATATCAGAACTTGTCTGTGCTATCTTGGTTTGACTTCTGGGGAATGTGAAGAATGAGGTGGCCAGAGCTTACGTGAGTCTTACATTTTATTATATTTACCCTCTTTTGGAGCACAAATCTCTAAAGCAAATCGTTTATGAAACTTTATCTTGGATTGGGCAAGAGTAAGGACAGAGTAAAAGAAATAGAAAGCCTTGTAAACTATATGAAACCCTTGGAAACAAAGTTAATAAAGGTACTGCATCAGCATACTTCAAGGTTACAAAATGTGCAAGCTTTGACACTCTGAAGATTACAATGAACATAAACAAATCGGAAGGTTGTGAAATTTACTATCTAAACTGGATAGTATTCTGGGAATATTATAAAAAGCAAATTTTCAATTTCAACCATGCTTTTAAAGTAAAAAAAGCTAACCCTCAACTTACAACCATAATTGAGCCCCAAATTTCTTTTTCTAAGCAAGACAGTGGTTTTGCCCCATTTCATGACCTTTCTTGCCACAGTTGTTAAGTGAATCACTGCTTTGCTTGTCAGAAGGTCGCAAAAGGTGATCACATGACACCAGGATACTGTAACTGTCATAAAACTGTTAGCCAGTCGCTAAGCGTCCAAATTTTGATGACATGACCATGGAGATGCTGCAACAGTTCTAAGTGTGAAAAATGGTCATAGGTTACTTTTCCCAAAGCCATTGTAACTTCGAATAGCCACTAAATGAATGCTTGTAAGTCGAGGACTACTGCAACACCCCCTTTGTAGAGTTTTGCAAGCATTGATTGAAAGCTGTTAACTAATTAATCTAATGAAGGAAAGTTTCTAGTTTTAAAACAATGAGCCCCATTAGAGATGGCTACAAACAAAAGGGGTAGTCCACTAACTGAAGCTGTCTGTCTCTCTATCTAATTTTGAAACACCTATCTCCCTCACAAGAGAGACCCAGGGCGGTGCACAATAAAATATTGAAACATAAAAACAGTATATAAAAGGCAAAATTTAAAAAGAGGCAAGGATAATTAAAAATTAATGTTAAAAATTAATTAAAAAGGGAGGCTTTTCAGGGTGCTAACCAGCCCCATAGCCCGCTCTGTGCTCCCCAACCATGTTTTCACACCGTTCTGAAAGGCAAGAAGAGTGGGGGCCTACCTCACCTCTACAGACAGAAATGTTCCAAAGGGAGGGGGGGATGCAGAGAGGGCCTTCTTCCTGGATGCCACCAATTGGAATTCTTTAGAGAAGGTATATCCACAACATAGCTTCTCTACCTGACAAGGTGGGACAGGATGATATAATGGGATAAAGTATAATGGGATAAAGTATAAAATATAATGGGATAAAGATAGATCCGTAGGTAGCTTGGCCCCATGCTACATAGAACTTTAAAGGTCATAACCAATGCCTTGACCAGAAGCAAACTGTTATACCCACTACATTCTTTGGGTGTCCAGGATTGCCTGCCTAGGCACACCAGTTGAAGTTTCCAAATACTTTTCAAGGGTAGTGCAATGGGTCAGATTAGTTGGCTCCAGGGACTTTGGAGGGGGGTGCGGAGCAGCGCCAAGAAGTTGCCGAGGACCCTGAGCCAGGAATGAGAGGCCAGGTTCAGTGGAGTGGTCAACAGAAGGATAACTGAATGAACAGAGGAACACGAGAAGCGCAGCTGCAAGTGGAGAGAGCAGGGGGAAGCTACAACTGGCCAGCAGGAATGAGGAGGAATTGCCTCCTCCACCTGATCCGCAAATGTGCAGGGCTGAGAGGAGGCAGGCGCCATGGAAATCAGCGAGGCTATTCCAGAGGTAGCAGCATCGCCCCTCCTGATAACCTGTACTGGTCAGTGGCTATTTAGCCAAGAGGATGGAGCAAAGCATCACCGGGAACAACTTTTGCCATGTATTTCCTCAGCCATTGTGATTCTTGTAGACTTAAACCTTGACACTACTACTAGACTTGGATGTTGCTTTTCAGACTATGGACTTGCCTCTTTGACTCTGAACTTGTATTTTGATTTTGTTGATTTGTACTTGGACCATGGATTTGTCTTTGGCCTCTGAACCTGGTGAGTGGATTTTATGGACTTGCTCTGTGTTCCCAGCCAGGAGAATTGGACTCATTGGGTTTCACACTAGTTCCTGTAGGGAAGTGAATCCAGGGAAATACTACTTGGAGTTGATGAAACCCCAATAAAGACTTCAACCCTTGGGGGATGGGTGGAGCAGGGCATGTATGATGGAGCTGAAAGCCTTCCTATCCAGAAAAGACTTCAACCCTTGGGGGATGGGTGGAGCAGGAATGGACAGGTAGCCCCATATGGATAGCCCAGACGGGAGATCATCAGGGCATGTATGATGGAGCTGAAAGCCTTCCTATCCAGAAAAAGGGCACAACAATATAAAATTGAACAAAGGCCCTCCAAGTCATGGTTCCAGGACAAACCTCAAATTACCACCAGGTCTGTCTGGAGTAATGAAACACTGTCCAAGACCAAAGATGATAAACTCCCAGATGCAGAGCAGCCCACCCACAGCCACACTCAAAGTTTGGATAGGGAGGAAATATTTTCCAGATGCGATTCAAGATATTGGTGACTACTTATAAAGCCCTACATAGCACAAAGCCTAGTCACCCGAGGGACCCTCTGTCTCACATAGTATCATGTGCAACTACTTTGATCTTGACATCGTTGGCACACTCTGGGTTCCATTCATTAAGCAATGCTACCCAATCAGATGTCAGAAGAACTGTTTTTTTGTAACAGCACCTGCCCTCCAGAATGGAGCTCCCCCCTTCCCCCCCCAAATGAACAGCTGCTACCTTGCTAGCACTTGGAAGGCCCTTAGAGATCTGGTTCATTGTCCAGACAAATGAAAACCCTTTCTTTCTGCTCTCTTCTGGATTTATTTTATTGTTGTTTGTTATTTCTTGTGCTCTTTTATTTTTGTATTATTGTTTTTTAAATTTACTAGGAATTGTAAACCAGCCACAGTTCTTAGGCATTCAGTGGCATAGAAAATGACTATTCACATGATCTGCCAAAGCACCTATGGAATGCTTCTGAAATGGCACCAGAGTCTCTTGACAGGGCAGCAAATTTGGCCAGGGGAGATGAGCTGTGAAACTGGAGGAAGAGTAAGATAAGTTAACTAAGGAGAAGAAGGGCTGGAACTAGTCACCCAAACTGAGAATATGAGCAAGAAACAGAAAAGTAAGCAAGCAAAATCTCTCAGATGAGAGAGATAGATTCTCCCTGACAAAGAGAGGGGGAAGAAATGAAGGAAGATCTCTGCTCAGCAAGAAGAAAAGTAAAAGCAGATTTATATCGTGTGTTCTAGTTAATTTTTAATTAATTAGATTGCTGCCAACTAAGTAGCCATACGAAACTATCTGTATTACAGCTCCGTTCTGCAATATAAAGTATTTAATTTATGTGTTATACCATTATGATATTCCTTATTTTCAATACAGTTACAACTATTACCTCAATGTATGTAAGACTTTCATGTTGTAGCTTTCAGACTAATAAACTAGTTCTCATGTAGAACCCATGACAATTATGAGTTTGAGATTCTTGAGCTAACACAAATAATTTAATCTTACCTTCAGATGTGTGCCAAAAATATATACTCTTATTTCTAAGTGCAAGGTACTATTTTCAAAGGTGCCTTGCAGATTACCTGCATGGCATCACATTTTCAGACAGTAATTAATATTTTAATTACCTCTCCGTGTCACATAAATAAGAGCGTGTAAGAGAAGAGATAAGCAATCTGCCATCCAGATAATCAAGCTGAACCACACGAGAATCAACTGTGGTTATAATATGAATGGGAAACATCACAAATGCAGTAGCAGCCTATAGAAAAAAATGAAAATGCACTCATGTTTTTCATGCATGATTAATGCATTCATAAAGAACAGGAGTTTCAAAATTAAATTACTTAGATAAATTGTTCAAGAAAACAAAAGCAAAAGAAAACTTGCATATAATTAATCTTTAAGATACATTTCATGTTACATTTGAAATGTCTGGAACTGCACGTTTAATATCTAAGGATCAGTGAAAACATTTTTCTAAATATTAATATGAATTGGGGGGAAAGAATATGCAGTGCAGGATAGCTTCTTCTTTGAACTTGATTGATTGATTGATAATGTCAAAGGATGACATTATCAATCAATCAAGTTCAAAGAAGAAGCTATCCTGCACTGCATACTCTTTCCCCCCAATTCTTACACAATTCAGAATACAAACGGATTCTCCACAAGGATGCCACAATAACCCAAAATGCATGTTTATGTGTGTGTGTTTTTTAATCCAAACTGTCAAATTTGGCTTTAATGAGTTTGGACCAAAAAGTCTACTAGAAACCAGAGTTTCCCATTATGTCGCAACTCACAAACAACCTTCTTTGCTCATCATGAAAGCAACCACTTTCACCCTGGCAGTTTTCATCAGACCTGGGTTTGAAACCAGAGGAATAAAGGGGAGGTCCATCAAACAAATGAACCCATTAACCTAGCAATGTTGAGCTTGTGCTTTCTTTAAAGACATTGGTACTTTGGAGATCAGAAATTAAGACTTGCTAATGTTTGTTAAGACTTGCTAATGCTTAGCTCTTATGTTCAAAATTCAGTAGGAAAATATACCTTTCCTTGTTTGGAGGAATTAATCTTGATCACAGACACTTTCCCCACATGATCACCAACAAAAACACGGAGTGCATTAGTATCCCAGCAAAGGGCCGTTACTTTTCTGCCTTTGTGCTCAGAAGAGATATAAATCCTCTCTGGCTTCCCACGGCGCTCTTGATTTAATTCCCATACAACAACAAGGCCTTGACTGTGAAAATAAAGTTTATTATTTCTAAGCCGCCATACATTCATAATATTACATTCATTATAATATCAAATCCAGTAGATATTAAAAGATACAATTGAGGTCAAATGTTAATTGTAAAATGAAGTCATTTCAAACCCTTTCATTGCCAGCTGAAGGTTAGCCTTACAAAAAAAAAATGTATGCCTCTTCTCTTAGCAATCCTCCTCCAATAGATCCCGCTAAACAAACAGAATGTTATTTAAAGACAGAATACTCTAAAGCAGTGATGGCTAACCTTTTTTTGCTCACATGCCAAAAGCGGGGAGAGAGCAGGGGGGTCGTGCGCGGGCGTGCCACACCGATAATGCTATGTGCGCGACCCCCTGCTTTTGGCATGCTTTTTTCGCCCTCACCAGGCTCCAGAGGCTTTCTAGGAGCCTGGGGAGCTTCCCTGAAGCCTCCAGAGGGTGAAAAACGGCCTCAAAAGAAGGCCTAAATCAGCTGGCCAGCACAGACATGCACGCTGGAGCTGACTGGGCAACGCTTCGCCTAAGAAATGGTTCCACGTGCCACCTGTGGCACCCGTGCTATAGGTTCGCCATCACGGCTCTAAAGGATAAATAATATTAGCCTTGTTCTGACAAACCATGGTTTGACACCTGAATTTAAGTATTTCCGTAGCGGTGATGTGCCAGTGCCTGGAAGCCGTGCGGATCTGGATGGGAAGTAACGGACTCAGGCTCAACCCGACCAAGACCGAGTGGCTGTGGTTTCCGGCTGCCCGATTCAACCAGCTGACTCCATCGCTGGCCATAGGGGGCGAACATCTTGCCCCTGTGGATGGGGCGCGCAACTTGGGTGTCCTCCTGGATACCCGGCTGTCCATGGAAGATCAAGTGACAGCCGTGGCCAGGAGGGCGTTTTACCAGGTTCGCCTGGTACGCCAGTTGCGCCCCCTATTGGATCGGGACGCCCTTCGCACAGTCACTCATGCTCTCGTGACATCCCGACTGGATTATTGCAACTCTCTCTACATGGGGCTCCCCTTGAGGTGTACCCGGAGGCTTCAGTTGGTCCAGAACGCAGCCGCGCGAGCAATTATGGGCACCTCTAGGTTTGCCCACGTAACACCGCTCTTGCGCGAGCTGCACTGGCTACCTGTCGTCTTCCGGGTGCGCTTCAAGGTGTTAATTACCATCTTCAAAGCGCTCCATGGCTCGGGACCTAGCTACCTGCGGGATCGGATCCTGCCCCATACATCCTCACGGCCGATTCGCTCCCACAGAGAGGGACTTCTCCGGGTGCCGTCCACTAGACTTTGTCAGCGGGCGACGCCCAGGGGAAGGGCCTTCTCTGTGGCGGGCCCAGCCCTCTGGAACGACCTTCCCCCCGATATCAGGACAACCACGGACCTCCGCTCCTTCCGCTTAAAATTAAAGACACACTTTTTTCGCCTGGCCGGCCTTGGGTAGTCTCTTTTTAGGTTAGGGGTTTTAGGGGTATTTTTAGTTTAGTTTAGTTTAGTTTATGGGTTTTAGCGCAGGATCAATTTAATCCATTTTTAATTTTGTATTTTGTATTTTGTCTGTGGTCTTATTTGTATTTTTAATTGCCTGTGCCCCGCCTCGAGTCCCCTTGGGGAGAGAGAGCGGGATATAAAATTAAATTATTATTATTATTATTTCATTCTTCTCTTTCCCCTTTTTATTTGCATAAAAAGTGAAGAGAACATAATACTCCACTTGCGATATTTTGCAAGTCAGAACTGATCACAGCATCCAATGTTTATGGATACCAAGACAAGCTGATAGTGTACATATTTATTCTTCATCCCATGCATACAACTGAGTGGTAGAACAGTGGAACATCTGAAGTTCTAAATATACTATTACATCAAAAGGCTATTAGTTAATAGGATGAGCAGTCTGGAAAAAAGACTGGACATCTTTAATTTTAATATTCATTTCACTTTCATTTTTCTCAACACATATATAAGCATCTTCCCTGCATCACTGAAATAAATCTTTTCTTGTCAAAATGTCATGGACAGTACATAAATCATTCAATTAACATGTCATTTACCTGGTAGCTACAGCAACATAATCATCGTCATGTAAACAAAAGGCAACACAGGAAATGGCACCTTCCTACAAAGAGACAAAATGATCATCCTAGGTAGCATATTGTTTCCACAATGTCTGACCACCCCCACCCCCTCACACATTACATACATTTTTAAAAGTTATCTACTCCAATCATAACAGCTGATATTATTTATTTGTATTCTACGGTCTAAGATTTTAAATAGATTTTTTTCAACCTCTTAACCCTGAAAAAACTAAGCATTACTGTGTTTCCCTGAAAATAAGACAGGATTTTATTTTCTTTTGATCCCCGAAATAAGTGCTTGGCCTTATTTTCAGGGAGGTCTTATTATTTTTGAGGTGTAGGAGTGAGCAAGTGTGGTCACCTCATGGCTGCTGCTGTGTTGCAATATTTTCGGGGGGGGGGGCTTATTTTAGCGCATGTGCTCAAAAACCCAGTTGGGTTTATGCAAAAACAGCATAAATAGTGGTCACATGACCATGGTAAACTGCAACCATATATGCAGTATTGTAAATGTTACCAAGCACATGAACTTCAAGACCAATCATAGGCAATTTGGGGGAGGGGGGTGTTTCATCATAACAGGAGCAGTTGTTAAGCAACAAGTCATTAAGCAACAACTACTGTATTAGGCCTCTAAAATTAATTTTGTTTTCTTTCATTGTTGTTTTTCTGAATTATCTTTTCCAGTTCCCGCCCATTACAATCCATCATTACACTAAAGTTGCTGCAAATTTAATTCAGTCTTACCTTATGAGTGAGGAAAAGCCTCTGTTTCCAACAATCTTTCTGGATGAGATTTAGGCCTCCGCCTGAACTCCCTAGTGCTAACCATTTTCGAGAAATTCCTATACATGTACACTTAAGGGGGGAAAGGAAAGTTGTTATTAAAAGGCTTCACTTTATGTCTGATTCATAATTAATCATATTTTCACTTCCAAGAAACAGGCAGTGAAGATCTTGTGTTTGCTTCTACCATGTTAATTTTGAACTCCCAAGTCTTCTCAGCAGCTTAGCATTAAAACAGATTGCCCATAAACCAGTGCCTCCCTGAGGCTTTTTGCATGGCTCTCAATTCCCTTTCACGCATCTGACATTTTTTTTATAAGAACATTTAAAAACACCGTAATAGACTGGGTAAAGTAGAAGAGCTAGAGAGATAACAACATGAAAAATGGAGAGAGTTTGAAGACAAAAAAATATCTCCCTCTGGGCAGAGAGCCACATTTCCTTCCTTTTGCATCTCACCAGGTGTATCCTGATATATACCACAATGACTATATGCTGCCCTTGATCAAAAAAGAGGGTATAACAGTCCAGTTCACAAACACCATCATAGTATGATGCTTTAATGTTAAAGAGTAACCCTTAGTGAAGAACTTTGTATTGTGTATGCCTTTTTACTACCTGCAGAATTTCAGATACTTCTGCTTTCATTTTAGATTAATAAAGACAGTGTTTGTGATTGCAAATCAACTGCAGACAAAATATCTAACATGAAATAAGCTATTGGGTCTTCCAAACTTTAAACAGATTTGTCCAACAAGCACGGTTCAAACAAACAAGGGTCAGAAACAATTGTCTGAAATTGTATTAATTTAAGTACAGGTAGTCCTTGATTTACAACCATTTGTTTAGTAATCATTTAAAGTCACAATGGAACTGAAAAAGGTGACATGATCATTTTACATATGTCTGTTGCAGCATCCCCATTGTCACAAGATCAGAATTTGGGTGCTTGGCAATTGGCATATATTTATATGGGTCATGTGATCACCATTCATAATCTTCCCAGCCAACTTATAACAAGCAGTCAATGAGGAAAGTCAGATTCATTTAACAACTGCAGTGATTCATTATTTAATGACTATGGCAAAAAGTCATAAAATGGAACAAAATCCATAAACTGCCCTGCTTAGCAATGGAATGATAATTTTGGGCTGAATTGTGGTTGTAAATCAGGGGTTACTTTCATTCATATAAATCCCTACCTATGGTTTAGAAAAACTACATACAAGAGGCTTACACATCAGGCACTCAACAGTCTATTTTGGTCATAAGCTGAGGGCCATCTATAACCAATTTTGATGTTTATCATATTTCTGAACCCAAGATGCACTGGGGAAACAAACCAGTTGAGAATTATTATTTATAGTATAGCCAAGATTTAATTTACAAAATTACACCAGACTTACAAAAATTGCCAAATCATTTTTTGCTGATAGGTCTAGCTGAAAAATTGAAAGAACAGCTAACATGAAAATGCATAAATTAATAAGAGGACATTTGCTTTGATAATTCAAAATAAAAAGTGAAACTAACATTCAAAATACTTTGGCTGGCCATTAATCAAATACAAAGCTGAAACAGAAAGCAACGTTTAATCTGGCTAAATTACAGACATTATATCTAAGCAAAATATTACCCTTTCAGTTCCTCAAGCTGTTTATATTTGGAATTCTTTAATTCCATTGTTATTTTATTTTTTATAATTTGCTTTTTATTTGTCCAAAACTGTTTCAGTTGCAGACCAACTAGCATGATTACCTACAAGAGACCAGCAACTATAAATGTTGCTTTATAATTTATTACATGCTAATATATAAGAAGTCAAACTACAATCAAAAAGGGAGAAAAAGCAGAAAAACAGTCACCTTCAGACGACTGGAATCCAGCCTGAGAGCAGAAAGCAGGGGACTAAGACATTCAAACTCTGCCAACACATGGCTGTAAGATTCAGGTATTGCTGCCATGACAATGGCCTCTCACAAAATGTTATTGCTTCATTTTTCTATTCCTCCTATAAGGACAAATGTGAAATACAATTTCATACTGTTTATTTGGCTACCTACAATGTTGATACTCAAAAGTGTAAAATGCCCAACATGACAGCTATATTTTAACCTAGTTCATCTGTGCTAACCTATATTTTGTACCATAAACCACAGTAATTTACTGTAACGTAGAGAGTTACGATAAAGCCTATTTTTTAAAACAAGCTGTTAAAGCTATGCATTGTCCTAAGCCAGAACTAATCAACTTCCTCAGGAAGAGGATATAAACTTGTTAGCTTATGACAAGACCAGTTGCCTCTTGAATGCCTATTTTCCTTGTGCCATCGAGGAGTTGTATTTTATTCTTTGACTCTAGTTAGTATATCACATTTGTACCTTTAGCAAATCATATGGAGAGACTACAGGTAGTCAATTTATAACCATTCATTTAGTGACTGTTTAAAAGTACGGCATTGAAAAGAGTGACATGGCTACTTTTCATACTTAGAACCACGGCAGCATCTCCACAGTCATCTGATCAAAATTTGGGTGCTTGGTAACTGACATATTTATAACAGTTGCACTGTCCTGGGATCATATGACCACTATTTGTAACCTTCCCAGCTGGCTTCCAGACAAGCCAAAATCAATGGAGAAAGCCAGATTCACTTAACTACCACAAGATTCACTTAACTGCAGTGATTGGCTTAACTATGATAAAAAATAGATCATAAAATGGGGCAAAAGTCACTGCCTTACTTAGCAACATGTTGGGCTCAATTGTGGTCATAAATCCAAGATTACTGGTATTCATAGAAATCCCTGCTTGTGGTTTACATACAAGAGATTTACACATGAAGCACCCAACAGATTATTTTTCTCCTCAATCTGTTTCCAAGGTACATTTTTCATAGTGTTGGTGGATCTTTCCCAACTGTTTAGTTTTTATATAAAGCACTTTAATCTTCTCTTGGCACTAGTTTGAGTGGAGGAGAAGGAAGAAAAGGACTTAGGAACAGCAGAGGAGAGGTTTTCAGGAACTGAAAGTACAAGTTAAATCCAGCGTTTAGAGAAATGATCAGTCAGAGTTGAGATAAATATTACAAGCCATGGTTTCAAATCCTGATTAAAACTTTCAACTTAATCCACAATGTCTTTCATCGTGGCTAATATATTGTGAGAATATTTTTATTTCTGTGCATTTTTTTTTCTTCCATGCTGTTGTGTCGAACAAAGTTACATCTTACTCCACTTTCCCAGCCTTTCTTTCTCCACCTCAGTGTTGTCCCAGAACAGATGATCATTTAACCTTATGAAGTTTGATCATTAGATGAATCAAAATCAATTCATCCCAAAGGATCAGAAACCCGCTTTGGTTTGTTTCCCCCCCCCCCGAAAATTACTCCCGCTTTAAGGACGCCCCTGTAATTTAAGTAAATCTGCGAGACGATTTCCATTCCTGGGGGAGGAAGGGGGCCGTTTCTCAGCATGGGCAGCCCGAGATAACTCTCTGATGCTTTCGTGCAGAGAGATCTGACAATCCCTTGGGAATCGAAGACGCAGCTCTTTTATTTCCAAAACCTCCTTTCGTGCAAAATCAAGGGAGCTCCGAACTCCCACGAACAAGATGCAAGAAGTTGAATGGGAGAGAATTAAAAGCGTCTCCCCCCCTCCCCGTGTACGTGGGAGACAGCACTTTGGCAAAAAAGGATTCATACAAAAAGAAACGGCAAATGAGAGAGAAACGGCTTCAGCTGTACGGATTTAACCCACCCACCCACCCCCCAATACCTGCCGGTGACAGTCTCTACAGATTTACACCGACTCCGGGCAGAAGAGCCTTTGAAAGGGGCAGTCCGGACTTCAAAAAGGACTCACCGCAACTTAAGACCAAGTCGTCGTTTTCCTTTAAAATCGCTCTTCGCTATAGAAAAAGCCCAGGCACCCGCAAGCCGGAGCCTTAAAGGGATAGCCGCTGAAGCCCGCAGTGATGCAGCCTCCGCCGCCCCCACAACTCGAAGCTCTCTGCCGCTCCATAGCCCCGCCTCTCGATAGAAACCCCGGCGCGTGACAGCGCGAGCTCTCTTTCCTCCCGCCCAAGATCCGCCTCCTTCTCCTCCTCCAAACCCCGCCCCTCGCCGAGTCCTCATTTCGCAGCGCCCCCCCTTCTCGCGTCACGCGACCGCCGCACGTTTGCCCCTCCCATCGCTCCTTTCTTCTCCCCCCCCCCTCTTCGAACCCTGGCTCAGGCAGGATCCCCCTCCCCCCCTCAGTGAGGCGCCGGCAATCGAGAAGGGATCCATCCGATGTACGCGGAGAAGGAAGAGGTTTGGGAAGAAAAGCAAGGAAAGGCATCCGTTTTACGGGACTCGCCCCTCCCGCAAAAAAAAAGGCTCGTAAGGAATGAGGCGGAGCGACCGCGGCGTGAACTCTATGGTCACCCGCCTCAACCCGTATTTTGTTTTTTGTTTGTTTTTTATTTTGTTTTTTTTTCCCCGGAAGGCTATCATGGCGTCGGAGATGCAAAGATACCGTTACGTGACCAGAAAAGAGGCCTGGGGAGCGACAGGTGCGGTCACGTGAGAGGGTGAGTACCATGGCGGCACCGGCCCGTCACGTGACGCGCCCTTCCTGTCATGCGTGAGCGTGCGACTTCCGGTCACGTGTTCCTTCGCCGTGCTCCTGGCCGCCCCATGGCCGTGATGGTGGTGGAGGAGGTGGAGGCGGCTGCTGCCGCCGCCGCTGAGCTTTCTTATAAACCGTGAAGGGGACGGCGTGGAGGCTTAGGACCGCCTTTCTTTTTTTTAAGCTTCCGTGGGGCGAGCAGAAAAGGAGAAGCCGGGGTGGGGGGGCGAAAACACAAACACGTTATAGTCGCCCTAACGGTAGGTTGACTTGTTTCAAAGGTTCCGGGTTTGGGGCCCACCTCGCTTTCTCCCAGCATTAAATGTTGAAGGTGGGGGAAGGGGGAGTGAAGCAAGTTGTTCCTTTCGAGTTACTCTTCCTTCCTGGTTTCTTCCTCGGGCTCTTCCTTTGCATGGTCGGACATTGTGAACCTTACAAGCAGGTGGCAATGCGGTTAATGTAGGAGGGAGCGTGTTTTTCAGATTCGCGCTGCTCCTAGGGAATATTTTCATTAACTCGCCGAATGTTTCTAAGTGGTGTAC
Organism: Rhabdophis nuchalis; assembly: GCA_039707465.1. Classification (NCBI taxonomy): domain Eukaryota; kingdom Metazoa; phylum Chordata; class Lepidosauria; order Squamata; family Natricidae; genus Rhabdophis; species Rhabdophis nuchalis. The sequence goes on from CM077643.1 coordinate 127,634,141, forward strand.
ATTTTTCTCTTCTCCTTTACTGGGAAATGAAGTCTTCATGAAATACAAGTTTCTATTCCTCCCCCCCAATTCAGTTTCTTTATCTGATCCTTGAGGAAGAGATATAATCAAGTCTTATTCTCCAGAATTGCTTCTGTAAGAACAAGGAAAGAATTTGCTTAGTAATTTTCCTAGCGTGGTGTAAGAAATGAGTGTAGGATTTGGGGTGATTTTTTTTTACAGGTTCACTGACTTAAAAGAAAATGGATCTAGAATTAGATAACAGGATTTGCACCATGGAGAAAAATGTAAACAAACAATTATTCTAAGTCTGTTTATAACTGCATTTTATAACTTGCTTTATAAAGTGTGGTTAATTAATGCACTTTATGAACTTAGAGTACTGATTCTCCTTGCTAGTAATACATTCTTTCAAATTAGGATTCCATCTATAGTTGGTTTAAAAAATGCGTTTTGTTGCAGTATTGTTTAATTCAGAGCAGTTAAGGATCTCCAAATTTTGTTTAATGTATAAGGAGTCTATTTAGTTGTAAAGTTTGAATAGAGGATTACTGGAGAAGAAAAAATGCTACAAAGTAAATAGGATGTGTACTTTTACTGGGCTGGGAAGAAATTTTCTTGGATAATATATATTATGGAGATGATAGAACATTGATTTTTTTCTCTATTTGATGTAAACAATAAGAATTTGTAAATCATTTAATTGTGCAGAAAATCTGCAATTTTTGCTCCCTGGTGAATTGCTTTGAAATAAAATATATTGCAAATGTTGTGATTGTGTAGTTAATATAGATCCATAAATGAATATATTAATATTACAATTAGTTAGAAGTTCTATATTGTTTGTTTACTTAAAGCTATCTTTAAATGCCACTTCCACTTAACATGCCTCTTCCCATTTAAAATCTCAAAGCAAGTTATAGCAAAATTCAAACCGTAAAACATTTAATTGAAATTATACAAGATTTGATAAAACAATATAGAGAGTAAAAGCAATTATAAAGATGTACTTGTATTAGCACCTTCTTTGGATAAATGTTTCTTCACCTGATATCAGAAAGAAAATACAACTCTGCATACTTTAGTGGCAACCAAAATTGTACCTCCACCATTTTGATTCAGAGACAGAGTGAACTGCTGTAAATGAGTACTGGAAGAATGCCTTGCCTGAATATTCCCACTTAAAATAGTCTTGAATAAATACATTTAAAACAATGTGGATATATATGCCCATTTCAGAAGGTAAGCATAAATTGTTTGGACTGTCTATGCATGAAGAGATTATTTTCATGAGACAATGACAGCAAGAACATATTTTTTTGGCATTAGAGTCTCCTTTGAGAAAATCTGCACAATATATATTATACATCTATATCTCCCTTTAGAGTAGCCTTTTTCTATTTTTTTACCTTGGAGAAATCCTTCAATTTTTAGATACCAAGGAACCTTTGCATAAAAATAGCAAAAAAAAAAGTGAAACATTACACTAAAATTCATTTCTGGCCTGTACAATCCAGATAACAATAGCACAGTGGCAGGCTGGCATTTGAGAATGGTATATAAAAAATTCTCAACATTCTATGTGGTGCAGTCTTCTGTGTCCTGATATTGAATAGCTGTGAAATAGAATCCATGGGGCATGAAGTTCTCAAAGCTATGATTTTTGTTGCTTTGATCAGCTTCTTGTAAAATCCCCAATAACTTTTTGTGGAACCTAAAGTTAAGGTTTTACTCTGAAAAAGATTGCTCTACAACTTCAAAATGTTCAGGATTGCTTAATAGAATTTGAGGGAACATGGAGTAAAAATTATGTCCTTGTTCCATACTAAAAAGTAGTTTCTTGCAAGTAAGTGGAATTAATTTGATACCTTCCCTAAAACCAACTGTTCTTCATATAGTTTGCAGGTTGTAATGGACATGGGTAGATTTCACTGCATATACTATAGTGATTAGAGCTAAACATGAAAGTACCAGTTACAAAAACAGCTTTATAAATTATCTTCAACTCAGTTTGTCCAGAAAGATTTTAATCTCTGATTAGCAAGATAGTTACCATTATGTAGTGGTCAGGTTCAAATTAGAAAGTTGCTGGTCTGTTTTTCAAAAGGGTATGATAAAGCTAATGAAATACAGCTGAGTATATCCATTGAAGTTCATATAAAGTGTGCCAACCAATTTTGTGTATTCTCTCTGTCCCACAACAGCCAGTTGATGGGCTTTTGTATATTTTGTTTTTGTTTTGAGAACCCTGAAAAGATAAAGGGGAAGGAACATTAGCTCTGTGTTTTCTTCTACTTTTACAACTGTTAAATACAGCAAAATATATCTACTTACAAGCCAATTGTAACATTCAATAGATTTGGTTTTCTAAACCAAAGTGTGCTCCACATAGGTGATGCCTTGTATGGAATATTTTGAGTAGGAGTTCTAGTGGGGAAAGAGAATTGCATTTCTTACAGAAATATGTATTCATCTAATCTTACTTCTAGGTGAATTATTAGCAATGACATTATTGGGAGGTGTTTTCTTTATATGTTTTCATTTGTCAGGGGAATGTTTTAGAACATTCTACCTGATAGCAAAGAACTGATGCCTATGCTTAGAAATGTTTGGACCTGTGTTATATTTAGGACTGTTTATTTATGAACCAATTATACGTTAGATAGACTTTCTTTTTCTTAATTATAGGTCATAATATATTTCGAATGTGCGTATGTATGTGTATTTAAAAAGCAAGGTAGGTATTGAAAGCCATTCCTTTGGTTTAAAGCTAACTACAATCTGTTGCAGGAAAGGCACTTCCATTGTCTTAAGTGACCCATGTATTATGGGATGTAGTCCAATATGTTAAGTTAATAATACCCAGATGCATACATATTTCATGTTGTCCTTGCAACTACTATCTCCATGTGTCCCCATCTGAAATATACTTTTGAGAATCAACTGCATGTGGAAAGAGAATATTGTTTCTTCTATGAATGGAAGCACTTAATATCATGAAAGAAATTGTGGTTTTCTTTAAAATATACATATATGAGGATTTGTTGGGGAGAAAGCAGGGGGGATCTATGCTTTTATATCTTTATTTTAAATGTAATATTTTCAGCATTTATGTAAATGCGGTATTGACATCTGCAGTTTTATCACAATAGATGCAATCTTTTCTCTTAAATCCTCTTAATAATACAGTTTGCCAGAATAATATTTAAAATTAAGAGAAAATTGGAACTCCTGTAATAATTTTATATATCCAATAGAAAGGCTCAATAAACTATGCTGTGGTACTTTAAACATTCTTACGAGATCCTGTACAATCCAAAACTTTACAAAGTCATGCAAATCAAATTAGATATAAAATATTACTGTTAGTGGTTTCTTACATTGGTAGTTAGGTTTACACCTAATGCTAAGTCATGTCTCCTTTTAACGATCAGAAGCCAAAAGCAAACAAACCTCCTTATAACTTTGTGTGATTTGTTAATTTAATTTATTAAAATGTCTCCAATTATGGAAACGAGGGAATATTTACTCTGCTCTTAATTGTTTAATGGTATGCACTAATAGCAACCAGTAGTATAAAATCATAGTAAAATTTAAATACTTTGCTATGAAAATCAAAGAATAATCAAAGATTATTTTTAATTCAATATCCTATAGTCATTATGGCAACATCATCTGAAGAAGTGTTATTAATAGTGAAGAAAGTGCGTCAAAAGAAACAGGATGGTGCTCTTTATCTCATGGCTGAAAGAATAGCTTGGGCACCTGAGGGCAAAGACCGGTTCACCATCAGCCATATGTATGCCGATATAAAATGTAAGTGAAAACTTTGGGGGGGGGGTTGTCTTACCATACATATTTTCTAAATATTGAGGTTTTCTATTACATTAATTGGGGGAAAAGTTTGTTTTTATTTAGTAGGATTTATATGGTGTCTTTCATTCTGGGGCTCAAGAAGTTGTACATCAACAGTCTCTACAATCTTTCTGGCTTGACGGCCCAGCACAGAAGGGCGGGGTGGTGGTGGTTTACTTTACTTTTATTACATTTCTATACCGCCCTCTCTCCCCAACGGGACTCAGGGCGGTGCACAGGAATAATGAAAACAGAGATAATAAATACAGTCAAACATAGTTAAAAATAGAGTAAATCAATTTTGAGACCCGTGCTAAAATTCATAATTAAAACCCTAACTAAATCAATAAAAACTATGCCAGGCCGGCCACATGAAAAAAGTGTGTTTTCAATGCCCGGCGAAAGAGGTGTAGGTCTGTGATTGTACGAAGGTCGGGGGGGCAGGTCATTCCAGAGGGCGGGGCCTGCCGGCATTGACCGGCAGACAGCAACCTCAGGAGGCCCTCCCTGTGGGAGCGGACAGGTCAAAGGGAGATATGTGGTAGGAGGCAGTCCCACAAATAACCAGGACCTATGCCATGGAGCGCTTTAAAGATGGTCACTAGTACCTTGAAGCGCACCCGGAAGGCCACAGGCAGCCAGTGCAGCTTGCGCAGGAGAGGTGTTACATGGGAGTATCTTGAGACTCCCAAAATCCCCCGCGCGGCTGCATTCTGAACTAACTGGAGCCTCCGGGCGCATCTCAAAGGCAGCCCCATGTAGAGAGTGTTACAATAGTCCAGGCGGGAGATGACGAGGGCTTGAATGACCGTGTGTAGGGCGTCACAATCCAGAAAGGGGCGCAACTGGCGTATCAGGTGAAAAGCCCCCCTGGCTACGGCTGTCAAATGGTCATCCAAAGACAGCCGAGAATCCAGGAGGACGCCCAAGTTGCGGGCCCTCTGCGGGAGCGAATGACTCGCTCCCAATAGCCAGAGATGGAACCAACTGGCAATGTCGTGACGCCGGTTTAGTAGTTCCTAATCATATAAGCCTAATGTTAGGTGCATTAAAAGCAAGGATTGATATGCTGCTCTTTAAAGTGTAGGAGTTCTCCTGTGTGCTGCTTTGGGGAATCCAAAGCATGGTTAAACCAGCCCTCTAGCCTAGACTCTGAGTTATTAAAACTGTAGACCACGCCTCCTCTGTCTGGGCATGCTCAGTTTTTTTAGAGCTCAGCCTAAAGACTCACAATTTTCCTCTCCAGGAAAACTTGACAACAATGGGTTTAATTATTTCTTTTCTATTTATTTCTTATTTCTTTGAGTTTGTGTTAAAAACCTTCGTTTATTTTATGAAGAGTTTGGAGACTTCTGAGATTCTTCACTGTAAGTTTTGCATTTGTTTTCCCTCCTGGAGGCTTCCGTGGCACAGGGAGTTGGCGTTTTGCAGTTGTTTCTGGCCTGGCTGGTTCGCCCGCCTGCAAGTTCCTCCCTTGAATTAAGGCTGGTTCGCCGCCTGAATAGCAGGGAGCCAGCCGCTTTTGTTATTCAAAGCAGCAGGGGGCCTTTTGGGCTCCGTGCCTTCGAGCTTCTCCCTAGCTCCCCCCCTCCCCCCTGCCGGTCTCCGTTTCTGTTGTGCGGCGTTTGGAATTGCTTCTAAGGCTGGGAGAGCCTTTTCTGGTGAGGCTGCTTTTTCTCTGCTCCGGATGGGACGCGCGCTTTGGGAGCGGCCATTTTGGGTCGCGTTTTTAAATCTCCCTCTGTTTCTGCTGCTAGAGGCAGCCATTGGCAGGGGCTTTTTGCGCCAGGTTGTTCCTGCACAGGCGCGATCTGGCCTTTTCCCCTCGTGGAGCCATCTTGTCTCGCCTGTGGTAGAAGTGGACGGTTCGCCTCCTCTGTCTCTGCACTGAGAATCTGTAGGCCTTGCTTCGGCTGGCTATTTCTAGCAGGTTTTTCTATTCATTTCTGGGTTGAGCCTTTTCAAATCTCTCCGTATGTCGGAGCAACAGGCAGTTAATGAGGGCGCTGGCCCCTCCTCCCTCCCTCCTCCACCTTCTTCGAGGGCGAGTAGATCGGCCACCAGGGCCTCCTCCCTCCCACCGCATGATTCGTCTGTGGCTGTGGGGAAGGCCACAAAGAAGGGAGATAAAGGGAAGGCCAGTGCTGCTGGCCCCCAGGGCCCCCCCTGTGCTGCAACCTGAGCTCCCCCCCCTCCCCAGTTTTACCCGCGGTATTGCCCCGGGTGCGTGGATGGTCTCCTGATGTTGCCATGGAGATAGGAGATCTGTCTGCGGGGGTGATTTCCCAGGCTCAGGATCCTTAGGGCCTAGCTGCAACCATCTCAAGCCCCAGGCCTTTGAGGCCTGGAGTATCAGCCACCTTCACTCCTACAGCTGCAGGGCTTAGGCCTGAGGAGGAGTCGGGGGAGGCCCTTTCCCCCAGCATACGCAGCATGATAGCTGCTGCTATTTCCCAGGGAGTAGATGCAGAAATGCAACGCAGGGCCCCTCGTCCTGCACCTTTGGCCATGACCAGGGAACTTTCGGTTTCTATTGCAGACCAGGCCTCGCCTGCTCACTCTGACTTCAGTGATGGTCTCGAGCTGATTGAGGAGGGGGAGATACCTGACCTTGAACTTTCTGATGATGAAGGCCTGGATCAGGGATCTTCCCTGCATACTGGATTATTTGCCCCGGACCTCTTTAAGTCCCTTTTGTTTAAGGCCAAGGCCTCCACCAACATGGGTGGGGCCTCTGCCCAGGCAAGCACAGATGTGGGGTTGGAGGCTACTAACCACCTCTTTGCAGAACAAATCAGGGAACAGGATCTCATCCCTTGTCCCAAGCTGTTTATGAATATGGTCCAGAAGCTGGTCATTCGTAAGACACACCAGGCCTCCGCCTGGGCTTTGAGGGCTGCCACAGCAGCATCCTTTTTCAATATATCTCCTTGCTCTGGTTGGGGCAATTGCAGGCTAGATTGGCCCCTGAGGACCTCCGTCTTCACCAGGATGTTAACAAGCTGGTGGCGGCTCTGGAATTTTTAGCGGATGCCACGCTCACAGCAGCCAAGTTCGCTTCCCGGGCGGTAGCGTCTAATGTGGCCTCCCGACGCCTACTTTGGCTCCGCCAGTGGCAGGCGGATGTTCGTTCTAAGTGGCGCCTGGCTTCCACCCCTTTCAAAGGGGGTTCTCTTTTTGGTGCCGTGCTAGATCCCATTTTGATTGAAACTAGGGATAAGAGGAAGGTACTCCGTTCGTTACATAGGCGTTCGGACCGGAGGGCCCAGCCCTATTTTCGTAGGCAGTCCTTTTGGACGGGAGACTCCGGGGTTACCGCGGTGCCTTCTGCCCAGCAATACACCAGACCATACGTGCCTACGCAGGACAGGGGTCAGGACCGTGCCGCTAGTAGGGACAGGAATAGGCACCAATCCCAGGCTAGGCGGCCATTTCGGGGCTCTGGAAATCGGTCCTTTCGCAGGTACCGATGACTCGCATGGGTCGGGCCCTATTGGCGGGCGTCTAGCGTCGTTCGCCCACCAATGGGCCTTCACCACCTCAGACGCCTGGGCCCTACAAAACGTGAGCCAGGGCCTAGTTCTAGAATTTCTCTACATGCCCCCGAGACGCTTCATCAGATGCCCAGTGCCAAGATGCCAAACCAAGCGGCGTCTTATGGATGCCGAGATCAATCACCTTTTGGACATCCATGCTATTGAGGGAGTTCCTCAAAGGCAGGCAGGGCTAAGTTTCTATTCCGTCCTGTTCCTAGTTCCCAAGAACTCGGGGAGATGGCGCGCTATTCAATCCGCCAGGGCGACTTTCTGTCCTCTATCGACATAAAGGAGGCCTACCTCCACGTGCCTATCCACCTGGCACACCGAAGGTTCCTGCGCTTTCACTTCGCCGGCCGCCACTACCAGTACCGGGCCCTCCCGTTCGGCCTGTCGTCGGCTGCAAACTTTCACCAAACTTCTGGCGGTTGTTGCAGCTTCCCTGAGAGCAGTGCCCGTACAGGTCAATTGTTATCTGGACGACATCTTGCTGCTTTCGTCTTCCCGGGACCAAGCCTTCCGTGATCTGCAGCTCACCGTCGATGCCCTCCAGGTTCACAGCTTTGTTTTGAACTTCCCGAAGAGCCATCTTCGTCCCACCAGATCCCTTCTGCATTTGGGGACGGTCATCAACTCGGACAGCTGCATCGCGTCCATTTCACAGGAGAGGCGTCAAAGCATACAACGCCTGGCAAAACAAGTGCTCCGGCAGAGGTCGTCTTCCCTAGCCATCCTTTCTCAGTTACTCAGGAAGATGATATCGTGCATCGACGTAGTTCCCTGGGTGCGATTCCATGCCCGTCCACTCCGATGGTTCCTGCTTCCCTTCCAACGAAACCACACCAGCCATTCGCAGGCCAAGACTCGTCTGCCCCCGAAAGTGTTACAATCCCTCAGGTAGTGGATGTCTTCTCAAGGGATGCCTGTTCACGGAGCCGGACCGTATCGTGGTGACGATAGATGCGAGCCTGTTCGGATGGGGCGCCCACTCCGAAGGCCGTGTGGCGCAGGGCAGGTGGACTTCTCAGGAGCTGCGGAACAGCATAAACTGGTTGGAGCTTTGAGCCATAAACTGGTTGGAGCTTCGAGAATTTCACCCTGTGATACGTGCAGCGCACGTTCTCATCCTCACAGACAATGTGGCCTCCAAGGCGCATGTGAACCGCCAGGGGGGCATGCGGTCCAGGGCCCTGATGCAGGAGGCGGAGCATCTCCATCATTGGGCGGAGAGGCATCTACTGTCGCTCCGGGCAGAACACATATCGGGGATCTCCAATGTTCAGGTGGATTGGCTGAGCAGGGCCACGGTAGATCAGGCGGAGTGGCGACTCCACCCACCCCTGTTCCAGGAACTGGTTCACCGGTTCGGTCAACCCAGGTGGACCTCTTCGCTCAGCCACACAACGCACAGCTGGCACGATACTTCACCAGATTCCTGACTCCGGGAGCAGAAGGCACAGGCGCGCTCCGCAGTCCCTGGCCGGAGGGCCTCCTCTATGCGTTTCCACCGCTTCTGCTGGTCCCAATCGTCATCCAGACGATCATAGTGGAGAGGGAAGAGGTCTTGCTTGTGGCACCAATGTGGCCCAGACGTCCGTAGTATGCGGACCTGATACATCTGTCCGTGTCTCACCCATGGCGCATCCCGGACGACCGGATCTTTCTGTCGCAAGGGCCCCTCGTTCATCCGAATCCACAACTCCTGCAGCTAGCCGTATGGCGTGTGAGTGGGCGTTCCTATTAGAGCAACATTTCTCGGACAAGGTCATCGATACGATTCAGGCAGCCCGCCGACCATCGACAATCGCATTTATGAGGCCTCTTGGCGCGCATTTTGCACCCGGTGCCGCGCGTCGGCCATGAATCCCTTGCGGGTGTCTGTGCCACAGGTCCTGGATTTCTTACAGATGGGCCTAGGCAAGGGGTTCACGCCTAACACACTGCGACGCCAGCTTGCAGTTCTCTCTACAGTCGTACCATGCGGTCGTTCCCGCTCACTGGCTCGTCATCCCAGGGTGTGTTCCTTCCTCAAAGGGGCTACTAACATCAGCCCGCCAGTGGTGCACCGTTATCCGACGTGGGACTTGTCCTTGGTTCTTCAGTCTCTCACCTTGACTCCATTTGAACCGATTCGGACTCTTAGCCTTCGATTATTGACTTTGAAAACGGTGTTTTTAGTGGCGATTATGTCTGCCCGGAGGGTGTCAGAACTGGCTGCCTTGTCAGTTCGGGAGGATCTCTGTATTTTCATCCCAACAGAGTCATTCTTCGTCTTGACCCTGCCTTCCTGCCAAAAGTCAACACCATGTTTCATAGGGCGCAGGAGCTAATTCTGCCGGACTTCTGCCCTCACCCCTCTCGGCCTCAGGAGCGTCAGTGGCACAACCTGGACGTTCGCACGGTTCTCCGTCGTTATATCAAGAGGACGGCCTCTTTCCGGAGATCGGAGGCTCTGTTGTATCATTTCAACCTGCATCCATGGGCCTGAAGGTATCCTCCAACACGATTGGGCGCTGGTTGAAGGCGTGTATAGCCCTTGCTTACGACAGCCGCTCGAGACCGCCTCCTATAAGGATCGTCCCTCATTCGACCAGAAGTGCTGCCACGTCGGCGGCCTGGGCAACCCTGGCGTCAGTGGAGGACATTTGTAGAGCTGCGACATGGTCGTCTCCGTCGCCTTTCATACGTCACTACCGGATTGACTCTTATGCCTCAGCGGAGGCTGCCTTTGGGCGGAGAGTGCTTCGGAGAGTTGCCACCACAACTGCAGCTCCTGACCAGCCTCGCTCCCGCCCCTGAAGGTTACTGCTTTGGCATGTCCCATGCTTTGGATTCCCCAAAGCAGCACACAGGAGAACGACCGTTGACTTACCTGAACGGTCCTTCTATGTGTGCTGCGAAGGGGAATCCAACCCCGCCCGTTCAGCTTCAGCTGTTCAGGATCCTTGACCTTTACCTGTCTTGATTGTGACTGTCACCGGACTTGTTCTGTTTCCGGTCGGAATTCTGAGTTCTAGACGGCTTCCCTTCGTGCAAAAAAATAAACTGAGCATGCCCAAACAGAGGAGGCGTGGTCTACAGTTTTAATAACTCAGAGTCTAGGCTAGAGGGCTGGTTTAACCATGCTTTGGATTCCCCTTCGCAGCACACATAGAAGGACCGTTCAGGTAAGTCAACGGTCGTTTCATTCAGGAGAGTTGGCCAGACTTGATTATGGCTTATATTAATTGAAATAAATAATTTATATTGTAGTTTAATAAGTGTTCAGGATGACATTCAGGAAATTCAGTGCTATTTTCATAAAAACTAATTTTACAATAAAAATGGGAGGGATCTGTAAGGCGATTTCTTTAAGACAGATTAATAAACCATTTGATGTTACGTAATATGTGTTCTCTTTAATATAGGTCAAAAAATCAGTCCTGAAGGAAAAGCTAAGATTCAGCTTCAGTTGGTATTGCATGCAGGAGACACAACTAACTTTCATTTTTCTAATGAAAGTACAGCAGTAAAAGAACGTGATGCAGTTAAAGATTTTCTTCAACAGCTGCTACCAAAGTTCAAGAGGAAAGCCAATAAGGAACTAGAGGAAAAAAACCGGTAAGAGCCTTCAATCTTCTATATAAATAAAAATGTAACAAGAGTTTGTTCAAAACCTCTAATCTCCGAAAGTACTGCACCGATCGCTTCCAAATTTTCACACAACGTTCCTTTGAAATACAGCACAAGTGATATATATAGATTGTGTAGATATCACACCTGTGCCAGGTACATGCAACGGAAATATAAAAAATTGTAAAAAAGGTAGGTAGATGGATACAGAGAGAGCAGTGGGACACAGGTATTATGTTATCCTTTATGGCAGGGGTCCCCAACCCCCGGGCCGCGGACCGGTGCCGGTCCGTGGCTGGATGGGAGCCGGGCCGCAAGGCTAGAGAGGAGGAGGGAGGGAGGAGGGGGCTGCCCCCTGAGCAGAGCGCGCAGGAGAACGCAGGCGCGGTTGTTCGCACCGTTGGAGTGTGACTCTTCCTCCACCCTCGTCGACGGAGGGACTCCTGGACGCCGCCGGACCGGCCACCGATTCCCTCCCCTGCTGGCATGCCGGCCACTCGTTTTCATCCAGGGACTGCGGAGGCTCTGCGGGCTGGGGTGGGAACTGGCAGGTTGCTCCGGCGGCGCAAGGAGTCCCTCCGTCGACGAGGGTGGAGGAAGAGCCCCCACCATCCTCCTGCGTTCTCCCGCGCACTCTTCCCAATGGGCTGCCCCCCCTCCCTCCTCCTCCTCTCCAGCCCGGGTCCTATCCAGCCACGGAGCCTGACCGAGCGAACGAGCGACCAAGCCTGGCAGGCGGGATGAGGAGGCTGGGGGCGGGGGGGCGGGACGACGCTGACGACGACAGACACACATAGCGAGACAGAGGGAGGGAGGGAGAGAAAGATAGACAGAGACACAGAAGGAGTGATTGAATGAATGAATGACAGACAGACAGACAGACACACACACACACACACACACACACAGAGTGACAGAAATGGGCGGATGAAGGAGAGACACAGAGAAAGAGAAAGAAAGAAAAAAGTGGGAGAGAGAAAGACAGAGAGAAAGAGACAGAAAGGAAAGAAAGAGACAGGAAAAAATACAGAAAGAGGGAAAGAGAAAAAGAAAGAGAAAGAAATAGAGAGAAAGGGAAAGAAAGAAAGAAATAGCGAGAGAGAAAAAGAGAGACAGAGACAAAGAAAGAGAAAAAGAGAGAGAGAGAAAGAAAGAAAGAAAGAACTTATGACCACAGTTGAGGCCAAAAGTTTGGTTGCTAACCAAGATCATTGTTAAGTGAGTTTCACATTTTCCAAGTTGGCCACGCCCACCCAGTCACATGACTGCTGAGCCCCTCAGCCGGTCCGCAGAATTTTCTTTAAAATGAAACCGGTCCCTGGTGAAAAAAAGGTTGGGGACCCCTGCTTTATGGCATAAAATACTCTGAGGGAGAAATACAGTAGGGAGGTAGAGGGATAGAGAGGGAGAAATATGGGAGGGAGGGAGGGAGAAATACGGTAGGGAGGTAGGGGGGGAGAAATACAGTAGGGAGGGAGGGGGTTATACGGTGGTTGTGTGTACATGTTTGTGTGTGCACGTGAAGATCTACACATAGATTGGTTGGCCATTTAACCAGATTGGGCCACAGCAACGCGTGGCCGGGAACGGCTAGTTAAAAATAAACTATTTGGGGTAATCTATTAACATTAAGCAATAGTAATAAAGACTGATTGTAGTTTAAACATCAGGAGCTACTGTGCTAGCTAAAATGCAACCCTAATTTTTTTTCAATGTATCTACATTTTCTGCTATTGAAAGTGTATGTGTCCTGTTTTTTGTTAGAGATAGAATATATTTTTCCACTATCTTAGTGAAAATCTGAAAGTCCTACAGTCAGTTATAAGTCTAAATGAGATTGCATGGTAAAATATAGTGTGTATGGGGGCATCAATACTACACTTGAGGTTCCATTTTCTGTGGCTCAAAGTATTTTTCCTGAATTTATCATTCTGATAAATTCAACCAACTGGTTGATTGGTAGCAATATAATAGAGTAGCAAGTATACTTAAATTTATTGCAACATAGTTTTGTAGAATTGCACAAAAATACTTCTATGTGTGAAAATTAGGAATTTATTCAAATGCCATATAATATTTCGTTGAAATATGTGCTTGTTTTTTAACCTTTTATCTGTAACTTAGTGAATTCCTAACAAATTAAACAGGACACAATTTGGGCCTATAATGGCTTATATAATCATATTACTTGTTTTGATTCTGCCCCTCAAATTTATTTCTTACCTGGTATTTTTAGGATTTTGCTACATGTCTGGGAATCCTGAGTAATATAAAAATGCTTTTATTTTTAAAGACTTGGATGGAAGTCTTTTTTCTCTGTGTACATTATATATATATAAGAGCTGACAGTTGGAAGTTAGTTGCCCCAAGTTTTCATTGTCCCCTTTCTCTAAATTTGCTTCAGTTGCCTCCTTAGTATGAGGCAGGAACAGTGCTCAGGTGTACAAAATAAATGAAAGGCATGGAAAATCTCATTGCAAAATAGAAGCTTTCTTAGTGTACATTAGATATGACCATTTGATTATTTCTTTGATAAACTCTACTTCTTAATGCCTAATAAGCTTAACAATAAGTTTTAAATATCTTCTTCACAGAATGTTGCAAGAAGACCCTGTTTTGTTTCAGCTTTATAAAGACCTTGTTGTAAGTCAGGTGATTAGTGCTGAGGAATTCTGGGCCAACCGTTTAAATCTGAATGCTTCAGATAATTCTGCAGCACCTAGCAAGCAAGATGTTGGCATTTCTGCTGCTTTTCTGGTATGTTCATTTGATTTGTTTGGTTTTTTAATAGGAGAAATGCAGATTCCTATATCTCTTCAATCATTGATTTTATTTTTAATTCACCTTTTGGTAAATATGGGTTGAAAATGGGATTTCCATCTTAGATCATCTTCTTAGTAATACTTGAAAACTTTTGGGAGCTTACAGGAAGAATATATGTAATGTAATACCTGCTGAATGAATGTTTATTTTAAAGATACTATTTTTTTTAAAAAAATAAAAAAATTGGAAACCTCTTGCATGCTGAATATTATATACAATTTTTAAAAGATAATTCAGATAGTCCTTGATTTATAACCATTTAATGAAATTACAAAAGCTGTAAAAAACTGACAACACTTCCTGAAAGTTACAATTGTTGCACTACTACTATCCCAGGGTCTGGGGTCGTGTGATTGTAATTTGTGAGCTTTATTGATTGAATATTCTTAATATGGTGAGCCAGATTTTAAGGGAAAAATTTAAGATTTAATTGTGTTAATATATTATTAAACCATATTCCAAACATACATAATTTGTTTGTGAAGAACTTTGGGTCTTTGTGGTTGGAATGTTACAAAAAATATAAATATTTTTGGAAAGACAATTGTGTATCAGCATCAAAATGTGGCTTGACAAAATGTATTATTAACTTTTGAATTTAGTCTTCAGTAATGCAATAGAAAGACTGGGTAATATGATTCTTTGTGCTCATTATTTAACTTGTTATTTAAAAATTGGATTGAGCTATTTTTTAATCTTACTTTATTTTTTCTTGTATTTGTATTTTTTTCCTTTTTTAACAAAAACTAACAAAAATGATGGGCAACCATTTTGAAGATATTTTTATGTTGTAGGCTGATGTTAGACCTCAGACGGATGGATGCAATGGGCTAAGATATAATTTGACTTCAGATATCATTGAATCAATATTTAGGACTTATCCAGCAGGTAATCTTCTATAACATAATATTCCTGTTACACATATACTCCTCTTTTCTTCTGAACTTTAAATGTGATTTGAAAGTATTATCCCATCAATTAAATATGGCAATTATGCTATGTTCTGTATACATATCACCAGAAATATTTGGAGCCCTCTAAATTACCATAAAGGTATGCTTAATAATACTTTAAAATTCTCATAATAAAAATGAGGCTGTATAGAGATGTGAATTCAAAGAGAAAATTGATTGAAAATATGAGTATGCCCTCTCTGCCCTTATCAACAAATCCTTTAAAAGCTGTCTGGTCTTAAGCTCGCTTTTCCCACTTGAAATAAAGATCAATGCATACCTAATGAGTAATATAATCCATTAAATTATCTTTTACAAAAAATGCTTCCACTAGATGTTTTATAACAGCTGAATCATTCGTTTGGCAAGTGTGCAGTTGTATATGGAAATGGAGACCAAGAATTAATCCAGACTAATTTTATTCTGTTTCATTGTGGGGAAACTCTGAACAGGGATCTTGGTCAATGTTTTCAAAGACATTGATGTCGCCTTTTTGAGTTATATTGCCATGCCATTATTAGGCAGAATGTAGTAGCACCACAAATGGTTGAAAGTTTGGAAAAGGGATTCAGTGGTCGAAGTTCTCTATCCTCGATATAGAATTCCTGACAGAATAAACACAGTTTATTCTCCTAGACTAATTTCTGGCAACAATTTATTCATTGCTTGCCTGCTGTGGTTTTTTGGCCTACTTACAATACAATACAATAGCAGAGTTGGAAGGGACCTTGTAGGTCTTCTAGTCCAACCCCCTGCGTGGGCAGGAACCTTATACCATTTCAGACAAATGGCTATCTAACATATTTTTAAAGACTTCCAGGGTTCATAACCTTCTCCCAAAATATAGACCTCCTCATTGGGAAAGATCCTGGAATGCCAAGAAGCAACCCTACTCAAACTGTGCCTTGACAGGCACTGTAAATTGTGTAAGATCATGAGAGTTGCTGGTATAATGTACAGTGATGATAATGTCATTCTGCATTTTGAGCAGAGAGTAGTAGTAAATGTTAGAAAAAATAAGCTGTCTATTCCTTAAACTGAAGGCTCTGATTTTCAGTGCTAAAATACTCCGTATCTTTATGTGGAATAAAGTACCATGTTTGTGTCAGGGAACAATGCTAAAATCCTTTTTATTGCGTTCCGACTGCTCTTTTATTTGATGTACTTGTTCATGTGAAATTCAGTATCTTAAACTGATAAACAATGGGTTTGTAATAACGTAGCAACTATTAAGTCTTAATCTTTATGTTTATTATAGTAAAACTTAAATATGCAGAAAATGTTCCACATAATATGACAGAAAAAGAATTCTGGACACGATTCTTCCAGTCTCACTATTTCCATAGAGATAGATTGAATGCAGGATCAAAGGACCTTTTTGCAGAATGTGCCAAAATGGATGAAAAGGGTATGTGTACGAGTATTGCGGTATTTATAGCCAGCTGTATTAATTTTAGAAGAACTAACCTATATGTAGTATGAGACTTTAGAAATACTTATATATAGCTTCTTTGGAAGCACGTCCTATGAAGTCACCAAGAGTTTGGTTTTATAATGAAAATTACTCAGATGTAAATCCTGTTTTTAGTGGGATTCATTGCCCATTTTTATATAGGCAAGGAGAATGTTTTTTCAGATTTCTTATGTGTGCTTATCTATTTGTGTAACAGAAGAATGGAAATTAAAGACAGCATACAATGATCATTAGAACCATAATTTTGACTCAGAAAGTGCTAATAATCTGTATGAAAACAATGGACCAGTCCGGAATATACAATCGTTTTGGAGTGTCATAATTGTATTATGTGTAATAAAATAAAACTGGCTGATTTACAAATTAGTCTAAAAGGAGAGAAACTCTAAAATATATGAATGTATATATTTATTCCCCATCTTCATTTCATAAATACCATATTTTTCAGAGTATAAGACACACCTTTTTTCCTCTAAAAAGAGGCTGAAAATCTGGATGCATCTTATACATCGAATACAGCATTTTATTTTATTTTTTGCTTCCTGAAGCCCCGCCCCTTCACCAAAATGGCCGTGCATAATCTTATGGAGGCTTTCAGATAGCTCCTGGGGGCTGGGGAAGGCAGAAATGAGCAAAAAACGGGGCATTTTTTGCCCCCCAGCCCACAGCAGCACTATAAGCCTCCATAAGTCTATGCATGCAAATTCTTTGACCAAAAAACAGCCTCTTTTCATGAAAAACGGCCTGTTTTTTGCTCATTTTGGCCCCTTATATCCCCAGGAGCACTCTGCAAGCCCCCCCCCCCCCAAGGCTATTCATGTCTTTTATTTGGGAAAAACGGATCCGTTTTCGCGAAAAAGGAGCCTGTTTTGGGGAGGTTTGCAGAGTGCAAAAACTTTTATTTCCTTTCGGAAAGCTGTTTAGTTAGAGTGGTTGATGAGAATTACGTTGGTCAAGTGCTGTGCCTGCAGAAACAAAGATTGAGGTGCTAAGGTTGTCGGCTATTTCCTTTTCCAGCACATGGGTAAATACACCTGGAAACATCTACCTACCTACCTACCTACTCTCTTCCCCCCTATGTATCTACTTTATTTCTATATTTTTCTCTTTCTATCCCTCTACCTACCAACCTACTTACTCACTCTCCCTACCTATCTACTGTATTTCTCTCTCTCTATCCCTTTATCTATCTACCTATCTACGCGCTCTCTCTACCTACCTACCTACCTACTGTATTTCTCTCTCTGTGTCTCTCTATTTCTCTCTCTCTATCCCTTTATCTTCCTACCTACCTACTCTCTCTCCCTACCTACCTACTGTATTTCTCTCTCTTTCTCTCCATCTCTATCCCTCTATCTACCTACCTACCTTTTTAAAAAATTGCCTCTTCAAAACCTGGGTGCGTCTTATACTCTGAAAAATATGATAACTCAAGATGGCAAACATAATTAATGTCACTTCCTGCTCTTTTTATCCCCACAACAACCCTGAGAGGTGGTTGGACTCGAGAGTGATTGGTCTAAAGTCACCCAGCTAGCTGTTATGGTTCAGATGGGATTAGAACTCACAATGTCTTATTTTCTAGCCTGATGTATTAATTACTAGACTTCTCTACAAAAGACACTGGTACAGTTTGCATGTGTGATGGACTATGGTCTGTTTTGGCGAGAATAGAATATTCTTGCTTCCATTTTCTCACAGGTCTGGGTGGAGAATATTAGAATCTTCTGTTCTTGGTTATTCACAATTGATAGTTTCATGTGAGAGCTGGGATGCAGCATGAGGAAAAATTCTGTTGCCATGAACAGAACCATTGTTACCACACACTAATACACCAGTGGATTCTCCTCAGTATTTAATCTTAATTACATTATAATATCATAAATCATTATGAAATAGTATTCAATGAATAATACTAGATTATTCATGGAATATTAATACTATGACCGAACCATTTCCTGACAATTATTAAGCTGGATAGTGAAAAGTGTATGTTGGAATAAGGTAATGTCCTATTCTTCTTAACGCTTTGAAATAGTTTATCCTTATATATCTGACACAACTTAAATTTGGTTCATTCTTTTGTAGGGTTAAAAGCAATGGTCTGTCAAGGAGTGAAAAATCCTTTATTAGATTTAACTGCCTTGGAAGATAAATCATTGGATGAAGTAAGTAGAGGAGATATAAAAATATAAAATAAATTCTATACTGAGGGTAAGCAGAAAGGATACTTGAAAAGATTCATAATTATTTAGCCTTTGACAAATATATTTTTCTTCTTTCATAATGATAGCCTTCCTTATCAATTTGGATCCTCAAAAATAGATGCAAATTATATCTACATTTGGTGGGAATATTCCCTCACTTCTCTGTTGCTTATTGGAGAATTTGCAGTGAAATTCTATAGACTTTTCCAACATATGCTAGATTTTGATTTGAATGTGCATAACACATCATCTTATTCAAGAATGGATTTTTAAAACAT
Source organism: Rhabdophis nuchalis (assembly GCA_039707465.1). Lineage (NCBI taxonomy): Eukaryota > Metazoa > Chordata > Lepidosauria > Squamata > Natricidae > Rhabdophis > Rhabdophis nuchalis. The sequence continues at coordinate 127,652,879 of CM077643.1, forward strand.
ACTGGTTGTTAGAAGGCCCTGCTTAGGTAAATGTATAATATACTGCTGACCTAAGTGAAACCCAAATTGGCTTATGTTTCATTTTTTATAAGAACTGATATTCACATTTCTTATTAATTTTATTGCAAAATGTCAATCAATCTTGCTAGTTTAAAAACAGTTCGATAGCTTCAGAAAAACATTTTTCACTGAGCAATTTTGAAGAATAATAACAACATAATATATCACTTAAGGAAACTTGACTTAATTGCACATAAATAGAAAAGGTGCGGTGGATAGGAACCTTAAAAATGGATTTCTTTTCATAATCATCCTTTTACACAGTGCTGCTGACATTGTTAGACTTACCATAAATTGTTTCAGCTTAATTTTTGTTCGAATGCAGAAAAAATGAATTCCTATGAAAACTGTTAAATATACTTTTGTACAACCCATATTTTAATTAGTTCGTCATGAGTCAACATGTCTTTCAGGGTTTGCTTATTTCTTTGTGGCAGGGTTATGGTGTGTCCTTGGCACCATCCACATCCAACTCTTCAAAATCAGTAAAGGAAAGTAGCAACGCGGCTATTATAAAACGCTTTAATCATCATAGTGCCATGGTCCTTGCAGCTGGGCTCAGAAAACCGTAAGTCTCAACACAGAACAAATTTAGATATGAGAACTCGGAGGCTGGGTATTTTCTGCCTTTGCATTGTCATAAAATCTTGGCAGCAACGATGAAATAATGTAGTTTTAAGCTGTGGCATACTTATTATGATATAATTGTTAAAAAACAGATTACACCTTAAATTATCATTTGAAAATCACTATTGATTGACTCTTCTCCAAACCCCTCTCAAATATACACCCCTCAAATATGAAAGATTGGGGACATTCTCCATAGTAAATTTGAAAGCACAAACAGAAGGATGAATCCTGTGCTAGGAAAGGAATGAGCAACATATAAGACATCCATTTTTGAAACCCGCCATATAATTATTACAATGGTACTAATATAACTAAAATAATATTTTAATTAAAATGATGTTATCTAAGCTTAAACTTTTGAAACTTAGGAAAGTATTTAGAAAATCATAAAAGTAAAACTATTGCTCAACTTTAGCATTTCAATTTGCAGTTGGAGGATTGTGTAACTGCATCAACTTTCTCCAATAAATATTCCTCCATATGTGAATTCTATCACATAGCAAATATCTCAGAAAATATTTATAACACTTTTACCCTATTGCAATCAATGATGACTTACAGGCTATTACAACCAATTTCATTGTAATTTTTTTATTTTATTACAATGACAATAGTAGTAGTAGTAGTAGTAATAGTAATAGTAATAATAATAATTAATAATAATAATAATAATAATAATAATAATAATAATAATAATAATAATAATAATAATAATAATATAAACAAAGGGAATTGCATTCGTAACCTCCATGTAATTTGAATCAGACCAGGCATTTGCTGATCCATTTGCTGATCTAAATCCACTTAATCATATCTAAGATAAGTATGTCACATGCTGTCAGACAAGTATTGTTTAGCTCTGGATTTCTTGGTATTTTCATTTGACATTTTGCTAGGGACAGAAGTGTAGCACATGTATGTAGGAGTTAAGTATGTATAAGACAGATGCTTATGCATAAATTGAATGATGACTTTGGCTAAAACAGAAATCTGAGGGGGAATTCATTTTTGCTTGATCTTCGAAATGTAACCCTTTAAAGCATTATACAAAACTAATTCAAATTGTGTGAAGTGTGTTATGTTCTTTAAAGGAAAGGCAGTGTTTGGCCAACAGCTATGGAGTTGATTTTAAAGTAAATGTTGGAAGATAATTGATAGCTCTTGTTCTTGCCACACATTTTACTTCTGCATGAATGTGTTCTTTTCCATCTCCTCCTATGGATATAAAACATTTTTACACAGAGTATAGTTCAGTTCAGCAGGTGTATAGAGGCATTTCAGGCATACTACCTTCTTCCCAGGGTCAGTGAATATAGCAATAGCGCTTAGACTTATATACCGCTTCATAGTGCCTTACAGCTCTCTAAGGTTTTTACAGAATCCGCATATTGCCCCCAACAATCTGGGTCCTCATTTTACCAACCTCAGAAGGATGGGAGGCTGAGTCAGCCTTAAGCCTGGTGACATTTGAACTACCAAACTGCAGCTAGCAGTCAGCTGAAGTAGCTGCAGTACTGCATTCTAACCACTGTGCCACCTCAGGTCTTATTCTGGAATGGCATCCCAGACAACTAGAATAAAACAAATCCTTCACTTACCCAGACTTTCCCATTATATATTTAGAGGTGTTTTCTGCTTTCATGCAGAAATGAATGGGTTTTATTCATTCATTGTACAGATTTACTTAAACATGTGTCACATATTCAGAGACAAAGCAATTGTAAATACTTTGTTTTCAGCGAAGCACAAAATGATCACTATAATGAGACCAGCAGTATGGATGGAAACTCGAGGGATTCAGATATCTTCCAGCCACCAGTAAAAAAGGTAAGAATATTACATAGATTTATCCTATTTTCATAATGCAAATCTTGTTTCTTATGCTAGGTTTTATAGAGCCCTGATTATGTCATCTCTTGTAGGCAAAGCTGCAAGAATCTATTGAATATGAAGATTTAGAACACAACAACAGCGTTAAAACTATTGCACTAAATCTAAAAAAATCAGATAGGTATGTTGTGTTCATTGTTATGTTAGTTTTAGCATATTATTTGCAAATTTTGTTGTGTTGGTGTTTTTGAGCATCTCAAAAGAAAATACCTTGACAAGATAAACATATTTTTATCTTATAATTTCTACCCTTAAAATAAGATCATGTATTTACAGTTATAATTTAACAGACAAAAGTAGGCTGTGAAAGAGTCATGATAAGGTTACACTAAATATTTTTTGTGAGAATTGATACAACCTTTGATACCTTGCAACGGAGGAAACCCATAAGAAAAAAGAAATCTGGAAAAAATTCTCCTTGCCTATATAAAAATGGGCAGTATATCCCACTAAAAACAGGATTGATATCCAAGTAATTTTAATGATAAAAATTTTATATAACCTTTGATACCTTGCAGTTAAGGAGCCAATTTCTTATGTATATTTATTGATTTGGGTATCAGAAGAAGAATGGAAATTAAAGACGGTATACAATGATTATTGCAATGATCCTTCAGAAAAGGTTTCCATAATTTTGAGCCGGGTTAAAGTGGGATTAGAACTCACAATCTCTTGCTTGCCCCCATTTTATGATCTTTCTTGCCACAGTTATTAAGTGAATTGTTAAACTGTTGTTAGTAACGCGGTTATTAAGTGAATCTGACTTCTCCGTTGACTTTGATTGTCAGAAGGTCGCAAAGGGTGATCACATGACCCTGGGACACTGCGACAGTCATAAATATGAGTCAGTTCTCAAGCACCTGAATTTTTATCACATGATCATGGGGATGCTGCATCAGTCATGAGTGTGAAAAACGATTAAAAGTCACTTTTTTCAGTACCGTTGTAATTTCAAACAGTCACTATATGAACTCTTGTAAATTGAGGATTACCTGTACTATATTGTCTGTATAAAGATGTAAGGAGATACATTTCTCTACCAATTTAGTGAAGAGATATGAAAATCAGAATTCTAAGCAGCCCATTAAGAGATTGATGATAAAGGTTTTATCATTATCAATTTAGTTTTGTCGCCCTGTCTTGAGTTGAGGCACACATGATCTGCATCACATTTTCAAGAAAGTACCATTATGCAGGGTCCAAGAGAGAGGGAGGTTGAATAGGCTTCAAATTTTCCCATAATTTATCTTGAGAGGTGGAAAAGTGCAGATGTGGAATCTATAGTACTGTTTACAGAAGCCCTGCAGAAGTGTCTTATTTCTCAGTGCTGAAGCACTAGGAACTAGTCAATAATGAATCAACCCTCCCCGAGCCAGCCTGTTCTTCCACTAGGAAGGCAATCATTTGGTTTTCAGTACAGATATCTGGTATAGAATATCCTGTCTGTGCTAAATTAGCTAATATATCCATAGTTTTCTGTATCATCTGTTCCATTTTTAGGGTAGTAAAACTGAAAATTAAGTTTTTATTCCCAGAAAATTAATTATAAGCTCTTTTCTTTTCAACAGGTATTACCATGGTCCAACACCAATTCAGTCACAGCAATATGCAACGAGCCATGATATTATTAATTCTTTGTGTAGTATTAGAGACGAAATGGAAGGCTATGTACCCAAATTAACTCAGGTAGGAAAAATGGTCCTGATTTTAAAAGAAAAGCACTCAAAATGGAGTATCTAGTAGCCTTAGGGTATTCTTCAATGCCATATTCTTTGGCAGATAGGGTATTGCTTGAAACTGCTTGTTTATGCACATGACTGGAGGGAATGTGGAATGCTTTCAATAAGCAAGGGGTGCTTGGCTTGCAGGCTAGAGGAACTGTTACTGTTGAGATTTCTGTAGTTACATGTATCACCTGTTTTTAACTTATTTACTCACCATTAGTGCACATATTTTATTGAAAACAGTCTTATATTTCACTACAGAAAGCCAGCTTGGTCTAGTGGTTAAGGAACAAGGCTAGGTTCTAATATCAGATAGATTAACTTTTGCCTTTAATTTGATAGATTTTAGTTGTGCCATGTTTTAATTGATTATATTGAAAAATAACTTGGCAATAATTAAGAGAGATGAAGTATACCATGTTTCCCCGAAACTACATGTCCTTCTAATAAGTCCATGCCACATTTTTCCTTGTAGGCAAAAATGTAAGCCCCCCCCCCCCCCCAATAAGCCCCCTGGACATCCCCCCCCCCCCCTCTGGCCAGGCAGAGCACCATTCACTAACCTAGGGAGTATCCCTAAGGTGCCAAGCCATGTGGCGCTCTGCCCGCCCCCCAGCTCCTGTGGCTTAGCACATTTGGGATATCCCCTAGGTCAGCGTTTTTCAACCACTGTGCCGTGGCACACTAGTGTGCCGTGAGATATTGTCTGGTGTGCCGTGGGAAAAATTCCTGCCAGAATATCAGCTTTGTGTTCAGCCAAACAGGCCCAGGTTTCGCACTGAGTAAGTAAACAGAAATATGAACAATTATAAAATACTTTATTATTTCGTAACAAAGTAATTATAAAATAATTTATTTGTGTTTATTTGATTCCTATTCAAGAGAATTACTTTATATATAGTCAATATAGGCACAGAGTTACATTTTTTTAACATTTTCTAATGGTGGTGGTGTGCCTCGTGATTTTTTTCATGAAAAAAGTGTGCCTTTGCACAAAAAAGGTTGAAAAACACTGCCCTAGGTCAATGCACGGAGCTCTGCCCGGCTGGAGAGGGGGTTTGTGTGAGGGTCTGTTTCGCCCCCAGCCTCACCATGCCCTTGGCCAGCTCTCCTTGCAGGACTAGGGTGCCGCTGCCGCGCTCCAAGTAAAACAGTCTTCCAGCAGCCTGCCCATAACCATAGAACACACTCCTAGAGCAGCCGCTGTTAGAAGAATCGGAAGCCGAGTTCCCGAGTTTTGAAGCTGAAGTAGAAATTTTACTTGGAGCTCGGTGGCAGCAGCAGCAGTGCCCTAGCCCTGCAAGAAGAGCTGGCCAAGGGCATGGTGAGGCTGGGAGGCGTGGAAGCTGGGGGCGGAGCAGGCACTTGCGCAACCCCCTTCTCCAGCAGGGCAGAGCTCCATGGATTGACCTAGGGGGTATCCCGAATGTGCTAAGTCGCGGGAGTTGGGGGGTGGGCAGAGCGCCACATGGCTTGGCACCTTAGGTCAGTGAATGGGGTTCTGCCCGGCTGGAGAGGGGGTTTGCCGGGTGGCTGCTCGTGAGCATGGTCACCTCATGGCTGCTTCACCCCTGAGGCTGTTCCCGGCTCTTCGGGAGCCCGATTGCAAGGGAGCAGCCACCCGGCAACCCAAAAACAATAAGCCCAAGGCCATATTTTGTGGGTCAAAAAAATGTAAGACCCTGTTGTATTTTTGGAGAAACACGGTACTAACTACCATATGTAGGTACAAAAAACCCCTGTCTATTTAGTGGTATAATAGCCATTACAGCTAAGTACTTATGATTCAAGCTCCATTGTCAGCCTTTTTGGGGTTTTTTTTTTTTTTTTTTTTTCCCCATTCAAAATCATTCATTGATATACATTCTTATAAATGCTATTTAACATTTATCTATTCATCATTAATCTCTATACACATTCTTACATATATACTGTATAATACAGTTTGGATCGCTTTCTTGCCACCTCATGTCTCCATCTTATTTTGCAACAGCCTTACTCCTACCTTCTCAAGCTCCCTTCTCTGCCTTCTTATTTCCTCCTCTCATTTCTTCTGTCTTCTCTCTTTTTCCCCTCTCTTTCCTCTCTCCTCTCTTTTTTCTTATTCTCTCTCCTAGTCTTAATTCCCCACCCTTACTTTCTCTATTTTTAGCCTTTCTTCCTTTCCCTCCTCATCTCTCCCCTTTCCGTTGTTGCCTTTGCTTATTTATTTTCTCTGCCTTTTTGGTTTTTTGTACTACAAAATTAACTGGAAAAAAATCTTTAACTATCCTTCCAGGTTCTCTCAAGTGGTGCTGCCAGTAGTACTATCACAGCCCTGTCACCTGGAGGAGCACTTATGCAGGGTGGAACACAGCAAGCCATAAATCGTAAGAACTTAATGTCTTGGCTTATTTGTGACTTAACAGTTTGCAAAATCAACTCAAATGTTCAAAGCAGTACAGTTGATAAATCAGTCTCTTCAAGCAAAGTCAGGAAAATATGCAGAAGAGCCCTTCTGAAATTTGTTTCCAACTTCTTAAAAGTAGCTCCACTCTAAGAGTGATGAACAGAATACCAAAGTTGTTAATGTAGTATCTTTAAACATTTTCTTGGGTTGGAAAGAGTAAAGTGAGAATTAAAGTGCATCGTTATACAGTCTTAACATTAGTCTAAGTGCTAACAGACTTTAAAACAATTTGCCATCCCCTCCAGTTTCTAAATCTGCGGCACTGAGAGCAAATTCAAATTTTCAAGCATTCCTTATTATATAATCTTCCACACTTACTTCAGTATATCCAAAATTATTTCAGAGCCCTCCCATGTCTTTGTTTGTCTTCATATGGGATATTGTGTAGTCAAGATGTACACAATATGGACTTAAATCCAGACACTTATTTCTGCCCAGAGAAAGTTCCCCTCTAGCTGATGGGTGTGGTGGTGTATTTGCCAGGTCCTCCTTTTGTCTTGCAATTCTTGCTATGTATTCTAAAGAGCAGATTTGAGAATAACTTTCCCTTTCTTCCATTGGAAACCATTTGCTGAATCAAAAGCTTTTTGTCACCTAAAAGAATCTCAGTTTCTATGGAAGGAAAATCTTAAATGGCACTCTTGGCCTCAGAGCTAAACTTTTTGAGATCTTGTTACTTGTTATGACTATGTACTTTCTTTCTTTATGTTAATTATAGAGATGTTGCCAAATGATGTTCAGTCTGAACTGAAGCACTTATACGTTGCAGTGGGAGAGTTACTACGACACTTCTGGTCCTGTTTTCCTGTTAATACACCATTCCTGGAAGAAAAAGTAAGAATATGCATTGTGTTTCATAGTGGGAGCAATTAATTAAAAGCAAAGATGCTCATAATGATTACATTAAAAAAAAATAGGGCACGTGGGCATTGATATATATGACTGTTTGCGCTGAAGTAAAACTTTGTATTGGGATAAATTTAATACTAATTTTCTAGCTTTTTGGTCACATTGTCTACTTGCTGTTGCTTGCTTACATTGCAAAGATTTTGAAATTGGAGTACAATATATTATAGAAGTTATTATATCTTAATTGAGCACAAAGCCTGAACTATGTATACAATGTAGGCCAAATGCAGTATTAGGTATGGCAAAACATTATATGCACGGGTTATGTTTCATCCCAACAGGGACCTGAAGCAGTCAGTGGTGTTCTAGGGTGAGCAGGAAAAACAAAGATCACTGAAAGAGACAGCAAGTGAAGGGATGTTAGAGAAAGAAAAATGTGGGGAAACGGGATGAGGAAACTGGTTGAGGATGCAAGGTGGGGAAGCAAGCATGAGAAGGGAAGAGCAGGAAGCTCAAATAGCATTGTGCACTTAGACCAGGCAGGGAAGAGAGAAGGGAACTGGGTGAGCCAGCCTTCCCATATTCCCTATTATATGACCTCTCCAGATTTGGCTCACCGCAAACATGGAGCCACCAAGATTTCTAGGCTTTGAGTTGGCTGAACCACAACTCACCTACCAACCTGGAACTTTCAGTCCATAACATTTTTGTTTTATGCACAGAAAAACACACAGTTTTTGTTTGATTGGATACCCGTGATACTTACTAAAATGTATCTGTTCAAATTCATGGATATTATTTTTGAAGGAATTATGTGATTTAAGCCAAACAGACCATGTGGTTAATATTTTCTATCTCCTTTCAGGTTGTAAAAATGCAGAGTAATTTGGAAAGATTTCAAGTTACAAAACTCTGCCCATTCCAAGAGAAAATTCGAAAGCAGTATTTAAGCACAAATGTAAGAAAAAGCCATTATTTTCTTTTATTCTCCTTAAAATATATGTTTGTAAATTCCTTTGTTCATAAATAAATCAGCCAATCTTATTGGTTATTAAAAAATAAAATGGTTAATTAGTGAGACTTTATAGGTTCAGAAGCTTTTAATTGAATAAATGTTTCTGAAGTGAATAATCACTAGAAAGTGATAGGAACATTTATATAATTATATTATAATTTGATATAATTATCTTTTATTTGTAAAATCTATTGAAATTTAGAGAACTGGAATCCCGTTATTATTGGGTAGTTTTCTGTAGATTCTCTAGGGGCAGTTTTGATCTGTCCATTGTCTCTCAAGAGAAAGATGTTTGATATAAATTGGAAATAAATATGGTCCCCTTTCTTACTATTTTAAGAAGTGTCTTCACCTTATTTGCAATTGTTAGGCAGTGAAAATATATGATTTTAAAATGGCTAAAGTAGTGGAGAAAAGTTGGTGGAGAAAAGTCTTCAATTCTACTTTTATATATTTCTTAATGTTGCTTATTCATTGTGACACATTGTTTCATAGTAGCAGCATTTCTTTTTGCAATAAAGTTTTTTTTTTCCAGCTGGTAAATCACATAGAAGAGATGCTCCAAACAGCCTACAATAAATTCCATACATGGCAGTCCCGACGTATGTTGAAAAAAACGTGAAGACCACAGTGTTTCCAACAGGGGACAAATTTGCAATAGCTGTAGGAACCACAACTACTAACTGCGTGTAGATCTTACAGAAATTGCAGGAGATGTCAGCATCATAAGGACTCTTTAAAATGATGCTAACTGAGCTTGCACCTTTTGGGAAGAACAGAGGTTAAACTTGAAAACAAAGGAGTTTAAAGGAACCAAATCAGAAAAGCTAAGTGGCAAACACATACATACACACAAAGACACTGTTTACTGCAGTTACTCAGGAGCTGCTTTTGATTTTCATAAGAGCTGCTTTCAAAAATAAAATCGTAAAGAGATGTGTATTAATATACTCCAAGGTTGTTCATCTAATTTTTAAAAATGTATGGCACAGGGTAGAACTTAATATTTCTTTTAATGCTGTCTCCTAGCATTTTATTGATTTCTGTTTGTACTAGAAATAGGTTTAAAATTTTACACAGATTAACTATTTCAAGTTCTTAAGGAACCTAGATGCAAGAGGACAAGTTTTTGTCATGGTTTCCTTATAAAATCAGTCATTGCACAGAAATATTTAGTGTTTGAAGGAGACATACTTGCAGGCAGTGCAGAATTTTATGCAGAATTTTCACCAGCCATTGTTTGCATGTTTCCTTTGGAAGTGTGTGTGTGCTACTGCATTTTTGTTTTGTTTTTTAGCTTCGTTTGGAGGTGAGAAAGTCATTTGTAACGTAAGTGTTAAGCACTTACACAAATAATAACTTTTATACTTTTCTCAAAACATCTTAAATGTGCTTTCTTCGGTTCTTTCCTGATGACTGTTAGCGCTGTATTTGGCGACTAGATAATCATTGAAGAGTGAATATCCCATATCTTTAAATATATTGGGATATACTTACAACATTTAGATACAAAAGAGAGGCAGATCACTCTTACCTAAAATGTACCTGCCATGTATTAAGTACTTGACTTACTAAAGCAAAAGTAAACTTGTTTTGCATAATCTGTGGAGTCAGACTCCTTATATTTGTTGTCTTAATGTCTTCCTCATTAACAATTCATTCTTGGACCAAGCAAACAGCTTAGCTTATATGTAATAAGATGTATTGAAATGATGAGCCAGAGGCTTATGATTGCATAAACAGTTTTATTGGCAGACATTGGAAAGGTGGGGCCCTTCTGTTATATTCATGCCCCTCTCCATTAAAGAATACTAGAACTGCATTACTAATTTACAGTGGATTGAGATGATGGGTTGCTACCTCAAATCTGTACACTGTAGCACTGATCAGTTTGTGAGCTGCAAGAGTTACTTACTCCTTATATAAGAGCATGTACTTGTATACATGCTCTTGGTTTATGCCAGTGATTTTGATAGATTGCAAGAAGTAAAACTTTTTAAGCAGCTACTATTCTGTACTATGGGGTAGATTTAAGGCATTAATTTTAAATTTGCTACTACTTTTGTTTCCAGAGAAGCTGCATGGTATGTACTACAAAATGATACTTGCATCTGCTTACCCTTGGGGGGGGGGGGGAGTCCCTTTGTATTCTACTTCAGTTGTCCCAGTTAAAATGATTTGTGAAAAGCTGAAATTAATCATGAAAAATAAAGAATTGATGCTGCTATGGGAATATCATCTTGCTGAAATATGATTCTGATGGTATATGATTATTTAAATTTATTTGAATAAGTTAATTTTTGGTGTCCTTATCATTATGCCCAGTTACATTTGTTACACGCAAATCTCAAACATTACCTCTGCAAAGAAAGAGCAAATTGAAACAGATTCTAAAGTTTTGATTGAGGGTGAGAGCTAGATTGACTTTTACTAATAAATTCCAGATCATGTTAGATCTGTGAAGACATACATTTGCACTGATAGTTCTTTGAGCAATAATTAAATGATGCAAGCTGTAAATGTGGGTTTAATCAAAACTTGCTTAGGCAGATAACTAGATTTATAGTCATTTAGCAAAATATGCACTACCTCTTCCTGATCTTTTATTTAAATATGTAGGCTTTGAAGAATAACAACAGTTGCAAAAATATTAAAATTTTAGCTATATTATTTGACAAATAACCATTAGCTTATTCTACCAGAAGGTGGCAAAAAACAACTACGGCATTCTATTTATAGACAGTTCTTTTCTACATTTGCTATTTGACTTGCTGATTCCATTTCTACTGAAGCATGGTCCAACACAGATAAGTGATTTGAATACTAACTCTGAAATGTCTTTAGCTAACCATACAAGCATTGAAATCAGAAATATTGAACAAAACATCATATAACTTGTAACACTGGCATTGATAAAAACTGTAGAATAAATCTAAATTCTCTACTCAAGTGTTTGCTGGTGATTTAGGATATATGTTACAAATTTCCTTACATACAAAGCTCTAAAATCATGTATCTGTTAGTGTTTTATGCGTCTGAACATTTTAGAAAGCTGATTGTTTCTAATATATTGATCCATAACTGACTTTCAAACTTTAGTCTGCAAAAACAGTTAGGAACCTATTTCTTGAGCTTTTCTATTTTCTAACTGCTACTTTAGATTTAAAAGGTAACATTGCATTGGCAATCAAAAGAACTAGTTAAATATTGTTATATCAAAAGAAATATTTTTCACTTTTTTAAGGTATGATATTACTTAGGGATAGACATTCTGTGGCTTGGAATATTTGAGTTAGGAAGGTACCACTAATGCACAGAAGCTAGCCTACTTTATTACTCCATCTGCCCTTTAGCATTAGACCCATGTGGCTCCCACCCTATTGGTATTCTGTAAAGCCTTGAAGACTCAGTTCTAGGTCTCGGGATGAGTTGGATGTGCTGTATGTATGTATATTTCTATCTGTACATTGTGCCTAGTTTCCATTTTGCTTTAATTTCTATTTTTATGTTGCTAGGATTGTTTGACCTGATGAAAAAAGTGCCTTGACAGATTTTGCATACCTACGCAAAACAGCAGCCTATTCTGAGAAGATATTAAGAGGCATTTATATTCTTTTGTCTAAGCCTCAGACTTTCAATAGGCACCAGGAAGTCATCATAAGACCCCCTTCCACAAAGGTTAATCTCTTAACAATTTGAAACTTCTTTTGAGGATTAAAAGGCTAGATAAAAGGAGGTGGGAATTGCCCTATAAAATGCAAGGCATGAGAATTGAAGACTTCCTGGTAAAATAAAAGGGATAAAGCATGCCATAGCCTTAGCATAATCATTCTTCTGACAGCAATCTGGCTGTAGGCTTTTGGATTTTCTGTAGAGTCAGAACATTTTTAATTGGAGCATTGCAGCTAAGTATCATAGTCTGCCTCTAATTTCAAATATGTGCCTGGTAACTAACCCATGATTGGATTGGATTGATCAGAGTTTGAAATTTTAAGATTATTCAAAAACCTAACAATCATCCTGAAATTATGACTCAATGTGACTGTTTGTGGCTGTTCTTACTCTCTCTGGAAAAGTAAAGTGGGAAGTGAAAGGAATCGTACAATAGATAGAACATCAATCATATTTTTGTAAATGAATATAAATTGATTCAGTCTTCGTTAATATGCTCTTGTATTCATTACTACATATACATCTGTTTTCAAGGAACTTGATGTACCACCTTCATTTTATCTACATAGCAATCTTATGGGCTGACAACTTAATGGAATCCAACCAGGTTGCTTCCAGAAATATCTTTGGATGGCCAAGAATGCTAAATGGTTGTTGAGTTTTTCAAAGTAGGCTGCATAATTTTTTGATAGCCATTAATGTCATTTATTTCTTGTTCCTATGAAGAAACTCAGACCCAAGGAATAACTAAATACAAAACAACAGTATGTCTGATGACATTTGGGTTGTTCCAAGCATCAGAGGATTCACCTCAGGAGTAATAAAAGCTTAACAGTACCTGCTTGTGATAAATGCTTCAAAGAAAAATACCAACAGATAATCAGATTGATCATAAACTTCACTGATGTTTTCTCTAAAAAAAATTACTCCAAATTATTCTTGAAAGTTTGAGCAAACGTTTCAGCTAATGGTTTTGTAGCTGCGTGACAGGGTGTTCATTTCATTCAGCTGTTTCATTCAAACTATTCAGCTACAAAAAAAGCCAAGATTCCTTGTGACTTAATTGTTTTTCCAAAGCTGTCCTTCCAAAGAGATGTCTCTATAAGCAGGGGTGTCAACTCAGGTCGTCACAGCAGCGTCATGTGACATATTGTGACTTTCCCCCTTTGCTAAACTGGGTGTGGGTGTGGCCATCACCTGATGCATCTAGACCACGAATTTGACATCCATGCTCTATAGCAGTTATCTCCAACCTTTGCAACTTTAAGTCTGAAGGACTTCAGCTCCCAGAATTCTCCAGCCAGCAAAGCTGGCTGGAGAAGTCTGGGAGCTGAAGTCCTTCAGACTTAAAGTTGCAAAGGTTGGAGACCCCTGCTCTATAGTATAAGTAATTTGCTGAAGAAAAAACATTTTATGGTCTATTTGAACATGCTTCTCTCATAACTAAAAAGTTTGTGCCCATAAAGGGACCTACAAAAGTTATATCACTATTTTGCAATGGCAAAGCAGGCCATTCCTAGGGATAAATAATGATGTTTTAGATGGATACCATTTGAGCAATTTAGCAAACTAAGCAACTTTTTACTAGCTGTTTGACTTATTATATTTATAGTCACTAAACAAAATTACAAGTATTGTCATTACCACCAAAGTATCTAACATATTTATCCTGTAGAGACAAATAATCCATTTGATTTATGTGATGTGTGTCCTTTTGAATTCTTTGTATGTACGTGTGTTCTCTGCAATGCTTCCTCTGAGCACTTGCTGTAAGTGGAATCTGTTTTGTGAATTGAGGATTGACAGTAACCACTGATGTTTAATGACAACAGTAAATTCCCTTCCATATAAGTTCTACCTTGTAGTATTTAACATCTCAAACTAAACTTAGCACCTATCTTTTTATGCATAGTTTTCTCTTCAGCTATGAATGAATGAATGTAATGCAAAAAATAAAGGGATTACTGTCATCTTTTATGATTTTCATAACCATGCTATATGCCATTTACTAGAACATAAGCTAAATTCACTGTCCAGGTTATAATTTATTAGTACAATATCTGATTCACCATTTTTTTACTTCTGAAAGCTTGTTTGCATTGCCATTCCTCCCCACTTACTGCATCATGTTCAGGAGATATAGCACAGCACCGCCAGTGAGGTTGGCAAAGATGTTTAAAGACAAATCAGCTAAATGTTGGAAGTGCCACTAGATATCTGGATCTTACTATCACATGTGGTGGACATGTGGAGAAGCAAAGAAGTACTGAACAAAAATAAAGATAAGATTGGAAAAGATAAAACAACATATTGAGTTTAAGTCAGATTTTTTTTTGGTTGGGGATATTACCTAAAATTTATAATAAAGAAAGTACATATTTAATTATTTGTGTGTGTTAACTGCAGCTAGAATTGTATTTGCACAATATTGGAAAAGGGAAGAGATTCCTATTGATGAGAAAGTGATTAGGAAAATATTAGAATGTGCAGAAAAGAATAGACTAATAATTAGCAATTAAGGAGAAAAAACAAACTTATATGATATGGGAAATGTTTTATCAATGGTTAGAGAATAAAAGGAAATTGGCAATAAAAGAAGGCAAAAAGGAATAGAAAATATATCAAGATAGAAATAAGAGTAAAATGACTTGTTAGTATGATGAGAATAATTATGTTTAATGTTATTGTATTTTTATTAGATATGCTAAGAAGGACATAAAGAAATTTACAATGTTTAACTGTTTCAATGTCTTAAAATTTGTGGAAAGATGTTGCACAGAAATATTTGTACTCAGAAGACACACTGTTTAAGGAAAAATGGAATGTTTATATTTTTAAAATTGAAAAAAATAAATAAAAAACTTTATACAAAAAAAGAGATATAGCACAGCAGCTAACATTGGCAGGAATTTGGTATAATAAATGATTCCTAAAAGGTTTAGGACTCATCTGATTTGGGAGCATTTAGAGCTGTTTGAATGTTGGTGTTCTCTGAGCTTAGTTACTTAGAAACAATTCATTACCCAACTAAGCAACATTATTGGAAAAAACCATACCCCCAACAAAAATGGCAGGGCAAGGTAATGCACTTGTATACACAGGGAGCAAATTCTACACTCAATGTAGTGTTACAAGTTAGGTATTGAAATGTCTGTAAGCAAACAACCAAGCTTGGAGAGTACCATGAACTCCACAACCATAACCTACATATTCTGTTGTTTGAATTTTCTCTGTTCACTTTTGTAGGCTTTGTACCTCAATGGTGTGACCACCTACTATTACATTTAAAGAACACACATTTATTGCATCACATTTAAAAGTTATCGTCCAGTGATGGCTAACCTTTTTTGGCTCGTGTGCCAGAAGCAGGGCAGGGGGGTCATGCATGGCCATGCCACACCCATAATGCTATGTGCGTGACCCCCTGCTTTTGGCATGCTTTTTTTGCCCTCCCCAGGCTCCAGAGGCTTTCTAGGAGCCTGGGGAGGGTGAAAACCGCCTCCGACCCCCACCTCCAGAGGGCAAAAAACTGCCTCAAAAGAAGGACTAAATCACCTGGCCAGCACACACATACGTGCTGGAGCTCACACGGCAACACCTCGCGTGCCCTAAGAAATGGTTCCCTGTGGCACCTGTGGCACCCGTGCCATAGGTTCACCATCACGGCTATAGTCTGTCGATCTCTGCAACACACTCAAAATTTTGTAGATGCACTTCAGTGATGATATCTAGTGCAAAGTTTCTGAACAGCCTTGTTGCACTTAGTCTATGGCTGTCGGCCAAAGTGCTGAAACAGACTTCTCTAAATCAAATCTGGTTTTTGCGATTTATTTATTAACCTTGAAGATTGTAAGTGACTTTCAAATTAGGGGCGGTATTCTTCCAAACACTTAATTGCTTTGAAAAACCAATTGTTAACAAGATTCCCTACCTGCTTCTAAGCACCCTGTGATTTCTAATTAATTTTCATGTGAAGCAAAATGCTAAACCAATATGGACTTTGGCTCGGTCTAGAAGGATATTATGTTCCTGCAAACATGTATTTCATATAAGCAACAATGGTGTACAAATTGGCAACATTCTACAGAAAGCAGTTAATATTTTGTCTTCAAGATTGATGATCTACCATCAATTTGATGTTGACTCAGCAACCATTTTCTTCATGACAATCTGCTCCAATCCTAGTCCTTCAGAATTTGCTGCATCTATGACCACTGTCACTGAGCCCATCCACCTTGCTGTTGTTCCCCCTCTTCCTTCAACCATTCCCAGCATTAAAAATCTATTCAGAGAGTGCTAGGTCTTTGCATAATGTATAATGAAGTAAGCTAATTTGAGTTCTGGTCATTTGTGCTGAGTGAAAACACTAGATTGATTTGCCTATGGTATCCTCAGTAATCTTGTCCAACACCAATGTTCAATGGCTTCAATACTACTTTTGAAGGCCATTCAGAAGTCACAGCTGGGTCAAAATACAGTGACATGGGCACTAATAGATTCTCCTCATTACTTCGTATATCATTGTGACTTTAAAAGCTGCAGAGTTTACCAGTTGGTTTGGGAGTGGAATTCAATGTGCTATTCATCACCTTGAATAAAGTCCTTCATGGCCAATACCCTGGTTATTTGCTCAATTAAATGTCATCTTGGGCTTTGGAAATATACCATTTCTGCCATAGCCCCTGCCCTGGTCCAGCATCCTTCCCAAAATATGGATGCCTCCAACCCTTCAAATGTTCTGGAAGTGTTTAAGACCTGGATTTGTTCTAAGTCCTGAGTTAGGATGTTTGCAAAGCCCCTGTCAGTTTCTTTACTGGGTGTTATTTATGTGATTTTATCTGCGCAATTATCTTCCTTAAATTGTGTTATTTCCAATATTTAAGCCACCCAGTATACTTTTGTAATCAGATGGCCTTGAAATCTAATTTAAAAAATTATTCTGCTAAATCTTGTTTTCTCCCTTGGATCTTTTGGTTTCAATGAATTATTTTTAAGCATGGTCTAGCAAATCTTCAAGAGGTTCATTTTGCTGCCAATATTCTGAGAGTAGTTTTTAAATAATTCATGCATGCAATTGCATTAGTGATGAATTTATTTGATTTTTTTAAATATTTGTCATACAGGCTCTGCTATGAAATCAAATGCTGAAGTATTCTCAGCTCTGAATATACCCATACCTGGATGCTAGCTAAAGTAAAACTAGTTTATCTAAGACTGCAGTCTTCTATGCATTAATTTTCAGGAATTAAATTCATGGAATTTGGTAAAGCAGAGTTCTAAATTCTGTACACAGAATTGAACTGCATGCTTACAAAGTTCATAAAGAAGCTTGTAAACACACATACATCTGCCATTTTGGGGTTGTGGTTAAGGAATCAGGCTGGAGACCAGGAATTAGTGTGTTCTATTCTTGCTACAGCAGAAAGCCAGCTTGGTGAACTAACCAGTCACTTCTCAGACCTAGAAGGAACTTGCAAGCTATTTCATTCATTCATACACATTCTATGTATTAAGTGCATAACCATTCTCATCCTATGTTCTGCAGAAACCCAGGGAGGTCGTAATTGAAAATAATATGAGCTATAGGTACAGTAATTTTTATGCAGGAGTTCCCTGAGATCTTGAAAATTAATTCAACGGTTCCTCCAAGGGTAAAAAAAAAACTGTTGAGGAAGGCTAGTAGACATTATCAACTTTGAAATAAAGAGTGCTATTTGAGGGCTTCAAAAGTGTATTTTGAGAATACTTTTCATCTTTTCCAGATTTTCTCTCTGGTTTTCTCTAGATGTGTTGGGCCATAGATACCATCACTGCCAGTACTGGCTTGGAAAACACTGACAAAGACTTACTCTATTTTGTTTTAACTTAAGCTCACTTGACAAAATAAGCCAAAACCAAACACTACTATTGGATACTCTGGATATATGATTCCAACATATTTGTAATCTATCATTGTAGTACTGTAGTACCTCTAGTACTGACCCAGCAATTATAGCTTAATACATTACAAGGAGAAAGACATATCTTATAGCCCAGTGAGAGCCCCTTCATTGACCAGTTATCCTGAGAGCTACCTTCCAGGTTCAGTTTTGCTTTTCTCTGTCAACACCCTAGGACTAGGTTAAGGAACTGGTTCTCTGCATGATAGCATCTAACGTATCCTACCACTACCACCACTTGGCTCTTTAAATAAAAAGTTCCATATCATCTGAATTCAGAGATAGCACTTAGACTTATACCGTTTTACAATGCTTTACAGCCCTCTCTAAGCAGTTTACAGAGTCCGCATATTGCCCCAAACAATTTGGGTCCTCATTTTACCCACCTCGGAATGATGGAACACTGAGTCAACCTTGAACCAAGTCAAGGTTTCTGCCAATCAAATTGGCTGGGCAATTCTGGGAGTTGAAGTTCATACATCTTAAAAGTCGCTAAGGCTGAGAAACACTGATTTGGACCAGGACTCTATGATTGAAGAGCTTGTGCAACACTGGTTCGTGGGCGGGAGGCAACCTTTAAATGCACAATTGCAGGCATCATCTTCAGTCTCCTTAAATGGCCCTTGATTTTAGCATGTCATGCAAATGTTCTCCTGCTGTTTTCTTTTTGTGGATTGCTTACATTCCTAATGCAAAGAATTTCCCCCTAGTAGGAGATTCTTTGAAGCGGTCACTTCCAACCTCTTGGACCAATTGTATCTATTCTTTGTTACTCTAGGGACTGTGATTTCCACAGATTTAGCACTTCCTTCCCCCTGGTGCTCAAGCCTTTTTCCTCTTCTTTGTTTCCTTGCCTGGCTCCTGCTAAACTGCAATACCCTTTTTCTGAAATAGGGCACACATTAACTTGTTAGCCAGCTGAAATAAAGGATGCACTTGCTTGATGATAAAAAAGCTCATTTAACTGGATGGGTGCAGTTACAAGGAATTGGGCTCAACAGGAAGCCACCCCAAAAATAAATAAGATAAAATAAAAAGCTTACCTGTCATTTTAGCTATAATCCTGCTTTCTAAATGTAAAACAAACCAAAAACAGAAGCCTTTTGAAGGAAAGGCTGGGCCCTACATCATCACTCCTCCTCCTATCGGTACCAAAGCAGATGTCAGGGTTCCGACCATGCCCTAATTAAATCATGAGGTGGCAATTTGATAACCATGAATTCAGTGGCTCCTCAAAAGCTCTGTCAGCTGCGACAAGGGATAATGCCTATTTTCCATGAGATAAAAGTATGAGACCTTTGAGCCAACATCCAGAACATAATGCTCATCATTCTCTCTCGTTAATACTGAAGAAAGCTCAGGGCAGATGGCAGATACACTGGATGATCCCAAATTGTTTTAAGCACACCAAGTATTTTACAGGTACAACACATTATATTTTAAAAATAGAAACAAAACCATTGCTTACTTTTTTCCATTTACTTTCTGATACCGGTATCATGTTTTGGATTAAATTCCACTGAATTCGATGCAGCTTAGGAACAGGTCTACTAGATTTAAGACAGCAAAACTCTGAATGACCTTCAAACAGTAGCAAGAAAATTCAGAACACTCTAAATCTTTGCTACCATCTCATGTTCATCTGGGTTTTTGCAGCAGAGATCTAAAAGTTCTAGCTACCAACCAATGTGTTTATTTGCCTGGCCAAAAAGAGCCTTCCTGTAACTGTAAATTAAGACTACAGAGGTTTTACAGACAGACAGGGAGGCAAGGGAGAAAGCCTTCTTGACCTTCCAAAATGCTATTCTTGGAAGTTCAATATCTCTTACAGGAGTTGTAACCCAAATGAAATGTCCTTAGTCAGTCTCTGTTGAGAATGCTGTTAAGTATTTCTCAGCATTACATCCCTGATTTGAGAAGACACGAACAAGTTGGAATATTGGAACAAGCAGTATTCCAATATTTGAGGGGCTGCCACAAAGAAGAGGGAGTCAACCCTCTTGAGAAAGACCCCTCAAATAAATACAAGCTCAGTTCACATAACACAGTAGGCTAAAGGGGGAGGCTTACTGGAGGATAAGGGTGTCCTATGAAGCCAGCAAATGAAGTAATGGTTCAGTGAGCAAACCCAATCAAGTTATCTCAAGAAACCAGAGTTTTGCTGCTGCTGCTGCTGCTGTTGTTAGTTGGAAGTCATGTCTGACCCATCGTGACCCCATGAACAACGTTCCTCCAGATCTTCCTGTCCTCTACCATTCTCTGGAGTCCATTTAAGCTCCCGCCTACTGCCTATAAGGGATGTGGTGGCTCAGTGGCTAAGACGCTGAGCTTGTCGATCAGAAAGGTCAGCAGTTCGAATCCCTAGTGTCGCGTAACAGAGTGAGCTCCCATTACTTGTCCCAGTTTCTGCCAGCCTGGCAGCTTGAAAGCATGTAAAAATGCAAGTAGAAAAATAGGGATCAGTTTGGTGGGAAGATAACAGGGTTCTGTGCGCCTTTGGTGTTTAGTCATGACCACGGAGATGTCTTCAGACAGCACTGGCTCTTTGGCTTTGTAACGGAGATGAACACCACCACCTAGAGTTGTCGGGAACGACTAGCACATATATGCGGAGGGAACCTTTACCTTTACTTACTGCTTCAGTGACTCCATCCAGCCACCTCATTCTCTGTTGTCCCCTTCTTCTTTTGCCCTCAATCTTTTCCAGCATTAGGCTCTTCTCCAGTGAGTTAACTCTTAACTAAAGTTATAGCTCACATAAAAGATTGCACTAATCTGCAGGACCTCTGGGTGGCAACAGAACTAATGTATTCTGCCATCTAGCAATCAAGAAAGGAGTTGCTTGATTTTATCACTGGGAAGTATAAAGGGAGATCCCAGCCCCCCCCCCCCCAACCTGTTCCCCACATGCCACAATGCCTACAAAAGGAAGCACAATAAAATGCATTCTTCACCTCTCTTTACTGGCATTTATTGCCCATCTGCTGCTTTCCCTTCACAAAGCAAGGGACGATAAGGAGGCGACTGCTATGGTGTCATCCCAGTCCTTTTCATTAAACTAGACATTTCTAGCATCTCTCAACACCTTTTTAAATAATATGGTGACCAAAATTATATCTCTTGGAGAGATACATAGTGAACAACAGGACATTCACACATGTAACGTGACCTCAAAAGTACACGCAAGAAAATCAGGTTATAAGCACTGGGAAACTAGACTAAATTATTTGAAAATTCTTTCTTTTTCATCCACTTAAGCAGAGTGATGGGGAAAATGCATAATTATTTGGCATGGTGGATGGTAATGGTCAGTAGTCCACTAGGAACTATCATCTACGTTGCCCAGGCTGTCTCCTGTCCCTTGTTCTCAAGAAGCAACATGCGGAAGCCACCTCTTTTTGCCACTCTAACAGATTTTCCAGGCTCCGCAGGGATTGGGTGATACATTACAGGTAGTCCTCAACTTACGACCATAATTGAGGGCAAAATTAAGTGAGAAATTTGTGGAGTGAGTTTTGCCCCATTTTACAGCTTTTCTCACATTTGTTAAATGAATCACTGCAGTTTTCAACTTAGTAACATGATTGTTAAGTGAATCTGGTTTTCCCATTGACTTTGCTTGTCAGAAGGTCACAAAAGGCGATCACATCACGCAACCGTCATAAATGTGAGTCTGTTGTCAAACATCCAAATGTATCACTAAATGTCTATGGAGATTCTCCGTCATCCAGGTCATGTGTTTTGCTTCTCCAAGAAGCTTCTTTAGCTCATTCAAGGAGCTCTTCAGCGAAACATCTTCAAAGAAAAGTCCAGTTGCCTCTTGAAAAAAAGCACACAATTTACAATCAGGAAAGGTTGAAAGTGTGAAAAATTCTTTTATCTTGTAAGAACAATAGAAAGAGATGGGCGATCCTTATAAAGGCTTGTGGTTATTAAAAGGATCTAAGAAAAGAAGGCTTGTTTAAAATGAAGGAATATTAATTGTAATTGAACCCATAAATGCTCAATGACAGTGACTTGGCTATGTTTGATGGAAAATCAATAATTATATATGCAATTGTAAAGATTGATGCACAAAAGCTTGTAACCAAACGACATGTTATATCGAATAGGAGAATGGTTTTATATTTTGTCTGTCTTATATGTTTAAAAATTAAAAAATATATATTAAAAAAAAAAGAAAATGTGAAAAACGGTGATGTCATTTTTTTTCAGTGCCACTGCAACTTGAAACTGTAAATTCTGCCTCATACATCCCTTCGACCAATTCGCTCCCACAGAGAGGGACTTCTCCGGGTGCCGTCCACTAGGCAATGCCAGCCGGCGACGCCCAGGGGAAGGGCCTTCTCTGTGGAGGGCCCAACTCTCTGGAACGACTTACCCCCCCAATTGAGAATGATCATGGACCTCCGCTCCTTCCGCCAGAACCTTAAAACTTATTTTTTCCAACAGGCCGGCCTGGCCTAACTTACATCACCTAGCAGTTAAATTGTTTTAAATTGGTTTTAGGGATATTGTTTTAATGTATTTAAATTTTTAGCACAGGGATATTAATTTAATTTGGTTTTATATTTTGTATATTGTTGTTTATATATGTTTTTAAATTGCCTGTGCACCACCCCGAGTCCCTTTTGGGAAAGGGTGCGGTATATTAATCAAATAAACTATAAACTATAACTAAATGAACTGTTGCATGTGGAGGACTACCTGTACAGTAGAATGGGGGGGAGGGCATTGGAGGCCGGGCGCCTCAACTTGCCCATCAGCGGCAACTACGAAAGGGAAGCCCACACAGGCCGGGGACCGTCTCCTCAGGCCAGACGTGAATCTTGGCACGTCTCCCGGGGGCCGCCCTCCCGAGGTCACGTGGCGGGAGTCCCTGTTAAAAGCCCTGCCGCCGCCGCCCCAGCCTCGCGGTACTGGAGCGGCAATTGGCGGGGTTGCAAGGGGCTTTTGCATAGACGACGACCAGGTAAAGGGAGCAGGCTGGAGGCGTGGGGTGAGCGGCGTGGGGGGGGGGAGACGCTTTTTAAAAAAAATTACTCCGCGCTGAAGGATGCGGGGTGTTGAGGAGGAGGAATGCGCGCCCACGCAGAAACGACGCCCGCGCGTTACGAATTAAAAAAAAAGTGGTCCTTCCGAATAGGATTGGGACGCTTTCGTTGGCTGGATTGTTTCGCAGCCAAATCTTGGGGAGGGCTATTGAACTGCCCCCCCCTCTTCCTCGGCCTCCTTCCCCCTTGCAAAGGACGGCGGAGAGCCCCGAGTCTCTTCGGGAGGAGGGCGGGAGGGGGAAGCCTCGAGATTTAGGGATCGTACGTTGGAGGAAGATGACCGGATCACCAGATCGGGCCGGTAGGGATGGGAGCAACTGGTGGTGCTGAACGAGCGGCCGGTGGGCTGCCTAAGACTAGCGGCGGGGATGCAACTTTTGCGGCGTCCCTGAAAGGCAAGCGGGGTCGTCGGCTTGTCCACGGAAGCCTCCGCTTGGAGGTCCTCGTTGCTGCACGGCAACCCCGCCACCCCCGCAGTCGCATCTTTTTTCAAATCGGCCGGCGAGAACAGGCTTTTCTTTCTAAGGCTGCGTTTGTCGCCTCGATGCCCCTGGGGTCACTTCGGCTCGGCTCCTCGCAGTGAGGCTTCAGGCTTCCCGGGCGAGGTAATGGGGCTTGGCTCCATCTTCTCCGCCGCTCCTGGAATTAGTTTTCTTATGTCCCAAAGGTGGTGTTTCCCCCCGCCCCCCCCCCCCCCAAAACAGGCAACTGGACTTTCTGGTTTTTCTTTGAAGACCTTTCGCTTCAATCACTCAGTCAGTGGAACGACTCGTTCCTGGAGGTTGTAGGTGCTCCAATTCCGGAGTCCTTTAAGCAGAGATTAGACTATCATTTGTCTTAAATGGTGCAGGGTTTTCGGACTGAGCTGGGGGCAGGGGTTGGACTGGAGGAACTCCCGAGGTCCCTTTCACCTGTTGTTATGTTATTCTGCAGTTTCCATCCAGGCTCTTCTGCCCCGAATAACCACTCTGTATCGATTCTCAGTCTTCAGCTCTGGCTGGATGGTGGGGAATAGAAAGGCTTTATATTTATTATTACACCCAGTCAGAGCTGAAGAAGCTTCATGAATGAGAAGCAAAACGTCTTCAAGGAAAAACCAGAAAGCTCATCTGCCCCTTGGGAAAAAAGGCACCTTTGGAACAACCATGCTGTGGATGGTGGAGAATCTCCATAGGCATTTAGTTTTCCTATGCAAACTCATGGTCTCATCCTCCAAGGCCCTTTTGTCTCCCAGACAATGGTGGTTCCCCTCCTCTTTGCAACAGGAATGCATTGAGGAGAGAGCTTGTGTGGATTCCTTGCTTTAACCAAGGGGCATTTCCCAGAGAGCTGCACTGATTTTACTATCCATCTCAGAATGACTGGGATTTAGAATTTAGAGTAGGGAAAGTAAAGGGGAGGGGAAGGGGGAAACGGTAGGGGGGGGCTCTGTATAGGAATCGCTCCATGGCAAAGTGGGTTTCTTTCATCCCTATAGCTGGATGCAATTGTTCACCCGTTGCACCCTGGAGCGGCAATGCAGGAGATAGTGCAATTAATTTATATGGCCCCCGCAGGAATGCTGAACAGGAGAAGCAGGTCTTATGGCTACAGGGGTTAAAAACCGCACTGTACATAATGAAACCATTTTTTCCCCACCTCCTGATACTTACAGAAATATCCTGGCTTGCCTTGTCCTTCCTGCTGAAAGCTTAGTGGAGCCAGATAGTCTCCGCTTTTGCCAATATTACTATTTCAGCTGCCCCATCAGATGCACTGAGAAACAGACTTTCCCTGGGCCCATTACGGAAAAGTACTGCTTCCAAAGAGTGATCAAAACGGTGCAAATGCAAAGATGTAAGAAGGCCTTTTTAGTTGGGTCACTATGCAGGGTCACCGGAGTTCATGTGCCTGAGTGAAATTGTGTATCAGATTGTACCCTGAACCAGACTGTCTTCCTAGCCACCGACTTTCTGGACTTTAACTTCAAACAATCGATTTCATACTGTCTGTGATCTTTATGTCCATAGTGCAGTTTGCCCAAGGCAAGCCATACATTGTTTTCACTGCTTTTGTTTATATAGGTCCCATCTCTGTGAGTTTTCCAGTTGCCATCTAGATTTTGTGTCTCAATGTGCAATGAGCAAGTTGAAAAGAGGCCATAGGATAATGCTTCTCCTAAGGCTGCTCTTGCCAGATCCTAAGATTAGAAAGAGTAAAATGTTGACTATGCAGTTTATTGTGCTGCTGCTTCAGAAATCAGTGCGATCCAAGACTTGCCTCAAGGGATTATAGGACAAATTCAACATGGCCCTCATGTTGAAGATGGTACAGCTTCCATGGCCAATGAGGACCATGCTCCTTGATCCTCATTCCTGGCCTTTTGTTCTGTTGCATCCACGTTTCTTGTGAAAAGAAAATCTGATAAAAACCAAATTGAAAATAAACCAATTCTGGCACATTTCCAGAATTAAATTGATATATGTAAGGACATAAAATATCTGAGTGCGTAGATGAGGCTAGAAATGAACTCTCACAGCAAATACAATAGTACCGTACAGCAAATGAGAAATGTAAGATAAGGGGTTTCTTGTCATTTTTTTCTTCCAGTGTTACAAGATGTCTCTCAAAGAAAAACTAATTGAACATGTCCATAAGGAAGAACACGAACATGCCCACAACAAAATCACCGTGGTTGGGGTTGGTGCAGTTGGCATGGCTTGTGCCATAAGTATTTTGATGAAGGTAAGTGCTGCCTGAATTGCAGGGGGTACTTTGCAGTATTTTGCATCTTTGCAATCTGTGGATCCAGAGCACTACAGATGTAATCAGTATCTTTAAAGCAGAATGTCTGCTTCTACTCTGTCTCTGCTCCTTCCTTCAGTTTTTGCCCACTGCCTTCAAGAATACTGTGACCCATTTGAAGTCACACGGCATTAATAAGACTAGTGGTAACATAATATGTTAGTCATTTTTAATGCAACTGAGAGAAAAATACTCCTTAAGGCAATTGAATTCTCATTCCTTTTATTTCTTTATTCTGTTTTATCTTTCTGTTCAAAGTCTCTAATGTCAATATGAATAATAATGGGGATTATGGGCATTCTTCTCTAGTTCCCTTCCTGGTGGCCACTTTTTCTGTCATATCACCATTTACCATCACTTTTGTCGATTGGTCATTATAAATAGTTTTAACCATATTTACGAATCCTTCCCCAAAGTCCATCATTTGTAATTGCATTATCATATATTTGTTGTATTACGTATTTTTGAAATGTTGAAATGTTAAAAAGACAGTCCTATCTGCCTAGGCGAATAGATCTGTGGATAAAAAGCTTTTCATTTTGTTGAAAATATTAATGCTAGGTTACTAGAATTAATCCTATTGGATGGATCTGAATTTAACCAAGAATATTTGTACCAAAAATCATCTTATAGGATATATCCTATGAGTGATGTTATCTAGTGGGACCCAAGAAGTGGGCCCACTTTGTTGCAGCATCTGCCCCCTGGGACACCATCCCTTTGGAGACTTCTTCACTTGCCTTCAAGTGAGCCCTAAAACATCATTCTTCTCCCCGGGGCCTTGATTTAGGTTTCTGGAGGTTGGGGGTAATGAGGGAGGTTATTATTGTTTATTGTTCCCTCAGGGTAGTTTGAAACAAGTTTTTCTTGAATATAATTTTGTGAAGTTGGCTTTTGGACAGCCTAGTAATTGGACAAATAATTCTGATCTGATAAGCCATGCATGAGAGATTATTGGAGGCTACCTAGGTAAGAGCTGGAGAGAATCTACTGCACCATTGTTAGTCTCTGTCTCTGTCTGTCTGTCTGTCTGTCTCTCTCTCTCTCTCTCTCTCTCTCTCTCCCTCCCTCCCTCCCTCCCTCCCTCCCTCCCTCCCTCCCTCTCCCTCCCTCCCTCTCTCTCTCTCTCACGTTTGACCCTTTTTTAGGACTTGGCTGATGAACTTGCTCTTGTTGATGTTGTGGAGGACAAGCTGAAGGGAGAGATGCTGGATCTTCAGCATGGCAGCCTCTTTCTCAAAACACCAAAGATCGTCTCTGGCAAAGGTTATATAATCTTTTTATGTTGCACAGACCCTCTTTTGCTTTAGGCAAGTGGCAATATCTGATATTTCATAGAGTGAATAGGATTTTCGCCATGGGAACCAATACAATTCCTTTTTTTGCTAAGATAGCTCTTGGTATGATAACACCCACCCACACCAAAACAATACCAACATGGGTAGAATAATACGTATATCACATGGTATATCTATTACCACAGTTTTGGAAAAGTTAATCATGTCTAATAGTTATTTTGGTGGGGTTGCTTAGAGTAATTACTAAATTTGGATCCTTCTCACTTGATTTTCCAGAATGGTTAAAAACTGATGCACTTCATTATCGCTCTCTCCTGATGACAGAAATTTTAGCCTTACAGTTTTTTCTGCTCTTCTTTTGACTACTGGCAGAAACAATCTCCAATAAGCGAAATAAGTTCATTTCTCCATTTCTCCATTAAATGGTTTTGTAGTCATACTGCCATGATTACAAAAAGGAATAAATGGATTGTAGCCAAATCAGACTGTTGTAACTTTTTTTCATTCATTATCAAAAATAAGCAAAAAGAAGTTTCTAGAATACAGTCATGTGAAAAAGAAAGTATACCCTATTTGAGCTCTATGGTTTTATATATCAGGTCATAATATTAAAAAATCTAGTCCTTAGTAGTTCTTATAAGTAAATACAACCTCAGATGAACAACAACACATGACGTATTGTACCATGTCATTTATTATACAAAAAGAAAGCCAAAATGGAGAAGCCATTTTGCTTTCAGATAACTGCAGACAGAATCAGACCTCTCCCCTTCGTTATTCCAGGTTTAAAATGGAAATATCTTAATACTATTTCTACATCATAATAGCCTTCCAGGCTGCTTCTTAAAATTCTTTAGCCACTACACCTTCCTTCTTGAAAAGTGCAAAGTCATATGCAAGCTGACTGGCACCATGTTGATTGTATACATCAGTGCCTGCATGTGGCTCTTTGCTATTAACTGATTGCTGTTATAGCTAGTCAGAGAAGTGAGATCATGTTGGACTGGTTTATGGGTGAAGAACATATAGTATAAGACGATAAAGATTATACTAGCTGGGAGATCCAGCTTTCAATTGGTTCCTTGGCTAGTCTTAGATATGAGAAATTTTGGAAGAAAAACAGGGAAGTATATAATTTGATCCTTGTTTCTAGTCCCAGAAGGCTATTAAAGAGTATAGAACATAATCTGACATTGAACACTGGACAAATCAAGAAGGGTTAAAAAAAACTTGGTGCATGTCCAGAAAAGATATCAAGCTAAGTTTAGAAATGGACATTTTGGCCCCAGAATGGTCTTTGGCCCACACACAAAATATGCTGCCAGTAAGTGCATGGTTTTATGGGGCAGATAATAAAATAAAAACAGAGATTCACAAATCAGAATTCTAAAGAGCAGTGAACTAACTACTGAATAGAGCAGACTACTGTTTCAAATTGATGTTTTCTTTTTGCTTCATTTAATCACTGCCTTGCCTGTGTTGGCAATGTAGGTCATACATAGCATTTCATGACACGCTATCTCCGTCACCCGTCAGTATCATTTTTGTCAAATCCAAGAACTATGGGTTTGGTTTAATTATAGCTCTGCCTCTGAGGCTAGAGAAGAGACTTGGGCCCTTCATTGACTGCTTGAAAAGAGCTAGCAAAAATAAATAAATAACAGGGTAGTTAAAGTTTTGTTTTACTCACATGCTTTTTTTTTTTTTTTACCTGGAAACTCGAGCATTCTTGCAATCATGAGAATTTGGGGATGCCTGAAGACAACTTTCTACCTCCTCTTGGATACATTTAGGAACACATAAAGTAATTACCCTCCATCAACTTTCAGCAGGGTTGGATTCTAAAGTCCCAAAATTTGCAGACTTCAGGATGAGGAAGGATGAGGTAGCTACTTATTTGCAACCTGTAAGTCTAAATGAATAAATGTCACCATAGGGTATCTCTTTCCCTTTTAGTAGTTTTGCATCTCTCGTTCTATAGGCCGATTTTTCTCTGACATGAAAGGTTTCGTGCAGTCGATTTATCCATTGCACAGGCAGATGCTGAAATGTATGTTGAACATGCAATTTCTTGTTTGGCAGATTATGCAGTGACTGCACACTCTAAATTGGTCATCATCACTGCTGGAGCTCGTCAACAAGAAGGAGAATCTCGTCTTAATCTGGTTCAGCGCAACGTGAATATCTTCAAATTCATCATTCCCAATATTGTCAAGTACAGCCCTCACTGCAAGCTGCTGGTTGTTTCCAATCCAGGTTGGCCATCTCCTTTTCTGAATGTTTACCGTCTATTGTTTATTTTCCAGGGTTTTTAATGGGAAAGGGACATACGTTTCTTTGATGGGAATTTAAAGAAATTCTGAGTTTTCTCTTGCAGAAACTAAATCCACTTTTGTACTTATTTGCAAACATCTCTCAGGTCCAGTACAAATGTAGCAATACCTTTCTTCATGAGACTGGGAGTCAGTCTTGGGCATGTTGCTAAAAATGAGGACCCAGATTGTTGGGGGCAATAGGCTGACTCTGCAAACCACTTAGAGCAGTGTTTCTCAACCTTGTCAACTTGAAGATGCCTGGACTTCAACTCCCAGAATTCCCCAGCCAGCATTCTCTGGCTGGAGAATTCTGGGAATTGAAGTTCAGACATCTTCAAGTTGACAAGGTTGAGAAACACTGACTTAGAGAGTGCTGTATAGCACTATGAGGGTATACAAATCTAAGTGCTATCACTATTGCTATCTTGGCTTTCTTATCATTGAGAAGTCCCTATGTACAAGTGAAAATAAATGGACAAATCTGTCGAATTTATCATTCTGATCTGGGGACAAAGTCTGCTAATTTTCTATAAGGATTAGCAATCTTTCTTCACTGTTTCTGCCCTTCATGTGACAGCTATATTCCAATTTACTTATTTTTAAATCAACAGTGGATATTCTGACCTATGTGGCATGGAAAATCAGTGGCTTTCCTAAGCACCGTGTTATTGGAAGTGGCTGTAATCTGGACTCCGCCCGTTTCCGCCATCTGATGGGTGACAGACTGGGTATCCATCCTCTCAGCTGCCATAGTTGGATTGTTGGAGAGCATGGGGATTCCAGCGGTAAGCAATATTTTTTTTCTCTTAGCATTAAGCCTTATTACATGCTAAGTAGAATGCAGAAATTATTCTGGAAAAAGTTGCAGATTTGCAACATTTTATGAAAGAACCCAAGATTGTAGAAGCCTCTGTTGTGTAATCTATTGAAACCTTCTGACTTCTTTCCTATTCTTGGTGTGTGTGTGTGTGTGTGTGTGTGTGTGTAAAATTTTAACATTTTGATCTAAGCAGAGTTCTGTTGTACTAGAAGTACATTTGGCTCCTAAATGTTAGATTTACATGCTGAGCAAACCTAAAGGAAGCTTTCTCTCTTCCCTTCTCAATATAAAAGTTAACCTACCCTGCCCTGCTACAGGAAGGTAACACTAGATGAGCTATATTTGACTTTTAGTTCTGTTCAGAAAAGGTCAGTTCTGTAATCCAAGTAGGCCAAACTCTATCAATCTGAATTCTATACTCATAACATGGGAGTTCAAAATAAATCTTGTAAGAGACTCTTGGAGTTTTTATAAAGGAAAGCTTGGGTTTTTTTAGAGTCTGTCCTATTTGACCTGCTGGCCATCCTACACAGAAATCAATGCAGTAGCTCACAGTAACTAATTTAACAATATAAAATATTTAATATAAAAAATGTCAGACTTTAGGGAAAGGTCATTTTAATAACATCTAATTGTATTACTGTTTTCCTTAACGTGATGTAAGAGCTCCGACTAGCACTTTTTACTCTTAGCACTTGATTTTTCCTTTCTTTTTTCTTTGCATACTTCCTATAATCTCAGTAGACCTGCCAATATAGCTGCCAAGCATGCAGATAGCATTTGTTTTGTCCATAAATATATTTGTTTAAACTTACTGTAGTGGAAACAAGTCTCTGGACACTATCTGGCCTTAAGACCCATTGTAGATTTCCATTCCTACCATTCCCACTAATTCCCTAGGTTTCTGGGACTAGTGCAAGACAATGGAGCTGTGAGTGATGGCTCTCAATTGGCCCAGAAGACATGGATTCTTAGACCTGTTTACCTACTTGACCTCCTACCTGGGGAGTCTTTTAGCTTCATCAGACATATTGAATCTAGGGACATTGAACCACTTTGGTTGCAAAGGACATGCTTTGAGTATTACTGTTTCATCAGCTGAAGACAATAAATCCACATAGACCATAAAGCCCTGTTTGGACCCTTCCATGACTCCTGGCATGGGAGGTGATATTTATAAATTGTCATAACTTGGGACCACAATCTCAGCAATTAGGCACAAGAAGGATTTCTGCTCATTCACTCTCTACTGAGACCCAAAGTTTGTGAATAAGGTGGACTTGATTTTTCAGTACAGCCAGGAAAAAATACTCCCCTCTACCCCAGTCCCCAAACCAAGTTATTGCTGTAAAACTGCACAATAAGTGAGTTGTTGAGATTTATCTGGGAAAAGCAAGAATTCAGATTTAGTGCCATTCCAACACCCCTACCTGGGCCACAGGGCAGGGGTGGGCTTCAGCCAGTTCGTACTAGTTTGGGCGAACTGGTAGTTACGGCCAGTGGCTAGGCCTATCCACTTGCCCTGGTGCTATCCCGTCGTATATAATTGCCGTGTTTATGATGCAGCATGCATGTGCGCAAGGCATGTGCACTTACATTTTTGATTCTGGGCGAACCGATTGTTAAATTATGTGAAGCCCACCTCTGCCACAGAGTGTTTGTGACCACGTCCTGGTGGATCAAGACATGCGTGTAAGTAGCCTATAATAGTCAGAACAATTTTGCCTTGTGAAAAATTATAGCCCATTCCACTAACACAGGAGTCCCCAACGTTTTTGGCACTAGAGACCGGTTTCATATAAAAAAAATTCCTCGGACTGGTGGGAGCCTCCAGCGGGTGAGTCGAGTCACGTGGGCCGCATGTGCGTTCGGCAGTCACGTGCAATCGGGCAGGAAAGCTGCCTGGGGTCCCGGGTGAAGGATCCTCGGCTGGGGCAGGGAAGGATGGGCTGCGTGTCAAGCAGGAGGACCTGGCAGCCCCTTCCCCCCACGCAGGGCCGGGTGGTGCCCCGAACCCCCCCAATTCAGGCCGTTGCCCCCGGGGAGCACCCCGGCCAGCCACTAGGATAGCAGAGCGTTTCCTACATTTTCCTAAGAGATGCGCTACTCTCTCCACCGCTCACTCCGGCCCGGTTACTATCAAGCCACGGACCGGCACGTGTGCGTGGCCCAGGGGTTGGGGACCCCTGCGCTAACAGGTTTGTATCTTCCTTAATAAAGCACTGAAAGCTTAGTGCTTGTGCTTTGGCTGAAGTCACCTTTGGCAGAACAATGCTGCAGAAAGTAGTTCAGGACAAGGACCTAGGATTCCCAGGCCCAGAGGCAGCTCTAGTACATTTTACTATAGAATGCTTTGTGTGTCATGTCTCTTCTTTGTTCCTGTGTGTTTCATGTTTTCCTCTTTGAGCTCTCTTTCTAGTTTGCCCTTCCAAAATTAGGAAGGGGGCTCCTTCACTAAAAGAGAAGTCAGAACTTTCTAGTCTTGCATCAGGAGTAGGAGGGAGTTGCTCCTTGTAGAATGTTCTATCTTTATCGTAGATGAGGGATTTTCATAGTTGAATCCAATAGACCATTTGATGAAATTTGAGATTTCTTACAAATGCCCAGGAATATCTATTCTCAATGTTATGGTGTTATATTAGGTATTGATAGTTTATTCTTCATGCAGTTGTGTAACCCTGTACACAGAAAGGTTTGCTTTACTTTGCACTTTGTGATACAATACCTACTGTACCTACCTCTATTCCATATATTACAAAATACTTGGCTAGCTACTCTAAACAAAAACTAAGGACATAATAAAGGAAATACTTAGTTAATCATTCTTGCTTTGGAATACAGAATTGCATCTTTTTCACTTTCCTGGTCCATTTTTTCCAGTCCTCCATTCCAATAAAATTAACAAGAAAATGTTAGTCAGATCTCATGCATTTGCATTAGTTGCTCAGGTTCCTTTTCATTCTTGGATCAAGATAAAATTGCTACAAAATTCTGCTTCATCCAGTAAACTCTTACATAATGAAAGTAAGCAAAAATAAAAGATCAGAAATATAATACCCAATTTTTAAAATCTGTCCCCAGTATTCCTGTGTCTGAAAGGAGCAGTGTTTACTGTTCCACCAGCCCTGCAGGTAAATTATACATAGTACATGATGTCCAAGCCAAATTCTAGCTGTAGAAGCAGAGAGGACTATTCACAGCTTGCTTACCACGTCTAAGCCATTTTGTATGTAATTGCCGTGACTTAATAAGAAAATCAGTTCTGTCAATATGTTTGGGCTTCATTAAAAGGATTAAACTGATTAATTAATCTGATTCTGAGGATGAAGCTCGGTGATTTATCTCATTCCATAAGGCTAGTCACTTATTAATTATACAAGGAACTTGTGTTCTGAAGGTAAGGATAAAGGTTGAGAGACATAGATACAGAATTTACAAAGAAAATGAGGGTACTTGACTATCTCAAGAGAACAAAATATGTTTGCGCAAAGGGTATAAAAGCTGGAGGACCTTCACTTTAATTCCAGTTATGTTCAAAAAAAGATCCAAGGTTCACAATAAAGAGGCACTGATTGGTCAGCAAGTCAGTATGAAAAGGAGCTGCTGTTAAAGATTTACTCACTTCTTTTCCTGCCAGAGTTGTTCATTCAAAAAATGAGGGTAGGTTTGGGTCCTGATTATCTGGAGCTAATCTAGTATCTCTTTCTAACCAGGTCAAAGGCTCAAGTTGTTCATTTACAGTAAATGGATCTTCATTACGTACTAGAATGAAGGCCATATTTGGAAAAAGCTCATCCATTTTCACTTGTTTCAGAGCTTTCCTTGAGGCTCATGTGTGGGAGAATTAAAGTGGTAGCTTTTTTATTCTAACCATATAATGTTGTAAATATAATGAGCCTGTGTTTTGAAGGCATGAATAACCTGGAAAATCTTTTTTATTTAGTACCTGTCTGGAGTGGTGTGAACGTTGCTGGTGTCTCCCTAAAAGAGTTGCATCCTGAAATGGGTACTGATGGAGACAAGGAGAACTGGAAGGAAGTCCACAAACAGGTGGTGGACAGGTAACACTTCAAATTTATGTGGCTAAGAATCATACAAAACAGATACAGTGCATTAAAATTGTGATAAATATAATCACAGGCTTAGGTAGTTCCACAAGTGTTATAAAACCCAAACACTTCAACATATGTTGAAATTTATTGGCATGCACTATCTTTTTATATATTTCTGAAGTACATGTATTTCAGAACTAAACAATCTGAAACCATTGGTTTGATTTGCAAACTAGTTTGTTGTGTTTTAGATCATTTCCTAGCAACATCATGAGTTCAACCAACCTTAATGTTGTAATCCATTGCAGTGCTTACGAGGTGATCAAGCTGAAGGGATACACATCATGGGCAATTGGTCTGTCTGTGGCTGATCTGGCTGAAACCATCATGAAGAATTTAAGGAGAGTACATCCAATTTCTACAATGGTCAAGGTAATCAACTACTCATTAAGTCATTGTGGTTTTATAATTTGCCTATTTAGCCACAATTCAGTTCCAACATCCCGGATCCAGCAGGAATTGGAATGCAAGCAGGACCAAAGTAAAGATCTGAAATATTCTACACATACCAGAGTGAAATGTGGACCTCAAAAATACCACTCCTGCATACCTCAGAAAGGGACAGGATTTTGTTGAGAAACAGCACAGTGAAAGGGCAATGAAAGACATACTTGCCGTGGAAAAAATAGCCTTTGCAATAATAAAGAGGTGAGGGAATAGCAATCCAAAGGGAGAAGACATTAATGAAGCACTTAATGGGGAAAAGAACAGTCCCGGAAGACAAAGTAACTATCCCTGTAGAAATAACATTCAGTGGGGAAAACATATAAGCAGTACTTGGGGGGGGGGGGGGGGGGGAACAGCAGCAAACAATCCTTAGGAGTAAGAATGGGTAGCATGCAGGTTTTTGGGAAGAGAGTAATAGAAGCCCCCCCCCTTTTGGGGGGGGTAATATATGTAGAGGACGAGAGTGGGTACTGTGCTTCCTTTGGGATCTCAGAAAAAGAAAAGAGGGACCAAAAAGATAGCTCATATTTAATCATGGTAGAACGTGGAGGGGAAAGAAAGTAGAGAAAGCAGGTAGGTTAGGAGGAAGAGGAAGAAAGGCTTGGATAGCTTTCAATCACATGATTGCGGTTCTCAGGAAAGCGGTTAACCAAGCCTTCAGAAGAGGGAGGGGGGGGTCCCTTTCAATCCTGAAACCATGGTTCTCTCCTAAGGTTCAGGCAAATTCAGAGGGTACTTCTTGGCATTCTGTTCCTTGGTCTGATCTGGACAGATAAGGCAACGTCGGGTATTTTTTAATACTGCAAGACCCAATTCTGAAAGGGCAGCTCTAGGGTTCTGGGAAGGCTGTGCCTGCAAGGCCTAAGGAGGCAATCGAGCAAAAAGGGCAAGTTTGCTTCTGGGATACTCGGTAGCCCTCTTGCGGCTGTTAACTGCAAAAGCCAGTTGATCAGACAATCCCAACAGCATCTTCTCTGCTTCTTTCCCAAAAGGCCAGTACACTAAGGAACCCTGTCTTCCCTGTCTTCACAAGATGTTCCCTGGTGTAAGGATAACTTTCCAAGGTGGGAAGTGGGGTGGGGAGCTTAATAGTGGCTGCCTGGTTCTGCAGTTCTCCCCCAAGAGAGTTCAGCTAAAGATGGAGAGAACAACTCAATATGAGCCCGTTTCCATTGTTTCCATTTCTGGTCAAAAATTCCATTTTTATAGCGTCTTCTCAACCTGTCAGAAGACTGCCACCCTCCCTTAGACAAATTCAAAACAGGCTTCCAATTTCTCATGATCTTAGATAGTTCTGCTGGCAGTGTGGATTTTAAAATGGGCAACATGGCAGCTGGAGGAGTGCAATCACTCTTTTGTACAACTTGACACACATGCAAATAGGCTGGGCTTGACCACTGTGCTGCAGCTACCATCTTGACTGTTTTTGCTGTCTCCTCTGTATGTCAGTGATCTTAAAACATAAGCCCTTCCATTTTTCTTTTATTCAAGCAAATTGGTATGAAGGGGTTGTGTGTGTGTGTGTGAGTGCACGCACGTCAAGCTTAACTGCTCATCTCCCTCATAAGGAGTTTTTAGTCGAAACACTGCCAACACAATTATTTCACCTGTTTTATCTGAAGGTTTTTAGAATATTTCTCCCTATAAATTACGTGGCTTTCTCTCATTTCTTCCAGTGATGATAAAATGTCCATTATATTAAAAGGAAAGTGGTATTTCATGGCCATAAATATTTTACTTTTCCAGGGTATGCATGGAATTAAAGATGACGTCTTCCTAAGCGTTCCATGCATTCTGGGCTCTTCAGGCATTACAGATGTGATCAAAATGACTCTGAAGACTGAAGAAGAAAATAAATTGAAGAAGAGTGCGGAGACACTGTGGGGAATCCAAAAGGAGCTTCAGTTTTAAGTCTGTCTCTTTGCTGTTTACTAATGTAAAACAGGCCTTAGTTGATGGTTATTTGCACTTTTCAAATGAGACAAATCCTTTCCAAGTATGTATCTGAAGTATCAGTGGTTAAATAACACAATTCCTCTTCCTCATTTAGAAACAGAAGCTGCAAGATTCCTATCTTGATCTGTGACCAGAATAGGAATATAATCTAGTTTTATGAAGAGACAGTCAATCCAGCATCTACTTAAATCACTACTAAATGAAATTATCTTGTTTTTTCCCAGTTAACATCAGATCAGAAAATAAGTTACTTGGTTTTCCAAAGATTTTGCTGTCAAAAATGATTGGCAAATTCACCGACCAATATTTTTCTGCTGACAGGTGACTTAAATTTCCACTACTGAGCAATGGTAAATGTATTTTTCCTGACATCAGTGCTTCAGGTCTTTGTGTATATTTTTCAAGAGAACTCACTGTACTCTCCTGTGGAAACTGTGTATGCAACATTTAGAATTGATGCAATTGTCTAGCTTTAGTACCAGCCCCAAAGAGCAAAATAAACATCAATTACTTTTGTCTGCCTTCATTCATTTCATATGCACCCACGCGTCTGGCAAGTGCTCAAGACATCTAACATCATTTTAGAAAATGAACTAAAATTAATGCCAAAAATTTTAGTATCCATTAAAACTGAACAAAATGAAATGGATGAACCCTTCTGAATGCCAGGAGTGTGGACTGGATGTATCCATTGCTGAGGAACGTTACCTGGAAAGGCCGCTTCCTACATGCCAAAAAGACTGTATTCTCTTAAGACAGCTTAGGATCTCCAGTAAGGACTTTCTTGCAGAACTTGCAGTCAAATGCATTTGTAATGGGAAAGACTCTTAAAATGTTTAGGGCTTCAGAAGTAACATCAAAACATTATGTTCTGCAAGAACATTTCAACCATTGCATTTTTTAAATTCTGGGATTGGATACAAGCCACAGTTGCGAAGATAAAGCACATTATGATGGTCAACATGGGGTGTAACCATGGCATAACAGTCGCCTATTCTAGGAGGGCTGAGTAACAACCATCATCATTGTCTTTTAATGACCCCATAATCCCTTGTGGGGTGGAGTCTGGGCAACTGAATTGGGCTGAGTGTTCACTGGCAGGATGCCCTTCCTGTTGCCAATGCAGAGTTATATATTCAGCAGATATAATCTCAACATGCCCAGTGAGAGAAATATCTGCTTCTACCTAGGATCGAACCTATAGCCTCCTGATTGCTCCACCTCTAGGTCACTGCACCACTCTGGTAACAACCATGCCCCAATTGAAAATCAAGGTGTATGTTGATGGCCTGCAGCAGTTTCATTTACACGTTGAACAGTGGAAGACAGATGCATTCCTCTTGTTCAACAGCAGAGGTGTCCAAAAATAATCTTTTGCCACATTCTGGATATGGCTCAATTGGAAATTCTATTATAAAAGCACCTGCCTTGTGGCAAGATGGGTGGCAATTTTTAATTAATAATAAAACACTTAAAATGGTCTATGTTGCTATCCAAACGAAGCCATGGCTGATGGGTATCAAATGCTCTTAAATCACAGAGCCATGCTACCCTCCCAATACAGTTTCATCATGTTGAAGCATTAAATGAGAACTGGATTATACAGTTATCAGCAGGAAGCTTTAGGAAAAAGTATAAACCCATTTAAAATTAAGTACTATAGTAAATAAGCGTAACATTCCTGGTTTTAGCAGAAAGGAACTCGAACCTTTGACAATATACTAAATCCATATTTGCTTGAAGCAGGGGAAAGAAAAAGCCTTAGTTCTTTTTTAGGATTGGTTGAGAAATATTTTCCACTAGTTAAATTGACATTTTTTTAATATATGTGGTCTCAACCAGAACACAATACTTTCCTTACAATGGCACTCCTGGTATTCCTAAATTTATGCAAGGATTTGTCAACAGAATTTGCATGCTGCTACAGTTCATAAATGAGCATGATCTGAATAATACCTATGTAATGGACTAATGCAATACATAGGTGAAGAATTTCAAGCTGACCTTAAAATAATTTTATAAATAGCAAGCTGAGGATACAACCATCAATATTTGCAAATACCAAACAGACTATTTAGACATGCACAGAATTTGCACATCACCATAATGGCTTGTGTTTAAGCAGTTCTGCAAATCTCAATGCATTTACTGAGGAAACTTAATAAAACATTTCATATTTGATCCCTATTCCTATCTGATATTGTGGAAAGCTAAAATATTAAATGTAGTGATACGGGTTTTGTCTAAAAACATGGTTTAAATTTTGGAATCAGTGTGTTACAGGACATTATTTCAATCTACTATTTTAAAAAAGCTATTTGCCAGTAATTCATAGTTATTATATGCATTTAGCAGATAAAGTGCTGGAATCAACTCATAGCTGGAGCCAGCTGAGGAGGACCTATGGAATTTATTGAGGTATGATCTTGCCTGGTTATCAAGGAAGTTTCAGCAGGTTGGTCCTGCGGAAGCTCCTTGCTACTGTGAATTTTGCCACCTGTTTTTTATGTTCATGTTGGATTTAAGCAGTAGTGAATGCTTTTTTGCAGGAGGGGGTGATTTGCCCTGCCTTGAAGCAGCATTATTATTATTTATTTATTTATTATTAATTTAATTTGTATACCACCCTCTCTCCCATTGGGACTCAGGGTGGTGCACAGGGATAATAAAAGATCAAATACATATAAATACAATCAATAGATAAATTTAAAATTAAATAAATTTAACCCGTGCTAAAATATTAAGAAACCCTATTAAAACGATGGTAAAAACAAACTATGCCAGGCCGGCCGCATGAAAAAAGTAGGTCTTTAATGCTCGACGGATGAGGAGAAGGTCCGAAGGTCGGGGGGGGCAGGTCGTTCCAGAGGGCTGGACCCACCACAGAGAAGGCCCTTCCCCTGGGAGTCACCAGCTGGCATTGTCCAGCGGACGGAACACTGAGAAGGCCCTCCCTGTGGGAGCGGACAGGTCGGATGGAGGTATGTGGCAGGAGGCGGTTCTGCAAATAACCAGGACCCATGCCATGGAGCGCTTTAAAGATGGGTCACCAAAACCTTGAAGCGCACCCGAAAGGCCACAGGCAGCCAGTGCAGCTCGTGCAGGAGAGGTGTTATGTGGGAGTGCCTTGGTGCTCCCAAGATCCCCCGCGCGGCCGCATTCTGCACTAACTGGAGCCTTCGGGTGCACCTCAAGGGAATCCCCATGTAGAGAGCATTGCAGTAGTCTAGGCGGGAAATGACAAGAGCTTGCGTGACTGTGCGCAGGGCGTCACGATCCAGAAAGGGGCGCAACTGGCGTATCAGGTAAACCTGATAAAGGCCCCCTGGCTACAGCTGTCACATGGTCATCCAAGGACAGCCGAGAGTCCAGGAGGACCCCCAAGTTGCGAGCCCTTTCTGCGGGGGCTAATGACTCGCCCCCGATAGCCAGAGATGGAACCAACTGGCTATGTTGTGGCGCCGGAAACCACAGCCACTCGGTCTTGGACGGGTTGAGTCATAACCCATTCCTCCCCATCCAGACTCGCACGGCCTCCAGATACCAGGACATCATTTCAACGGCATCGTTGGGGTGGTTAGGGGTAGAGATGTACAACTGGGTATCGTCCGCGTACAGATGGAACTCTACCCCAAAACCATGGATGATCTCACCCAGCGGCTTCATGTAGATGTTAAACAGGAGAGGCGAGAGGACCGACCCCTGCGGCACCCCACAAGTGAGGGGCCTCAAAGTTGACCTCTGCCCCCCTGCCAACACAAATTGCGACCGGTCGGAGAGGTAGGAGGAGAACCACCGAAGTACGGTTCCCCCCAGACCCAACCCCTCCAGCCGGTGCAATAGGATACCATGGTCGATGGTATCGAAAGCCGCTGAGATCTAACAGGACCAGGATAGAGGAGCAACCCCTATCCCGAGCCCTCCAGAGATCATATACCAACGCGACCAATGCCGTCTCCGTGCTGTGTCCGGGTTGGAAACCGGACTGGCGTGAGTCTAGATAGGCAGTTTCCTCCAGGTGCTGGGGGAATTGTCGTGCCACCACACTCTCAACAACCTTCGCCAAAAAGGGAAGGTTGGAGACTGGACGATAGTTGGATAATAAAGCTGGGTCCAGGGAGGGCTTCTTGAGGAGGGGCCTCACCACCGCCTCTTTCAAGACGGCCGGCAAGAACCCCTCGCTCAAAGAAGCATTTACAACCCCCTGGAGCCAACCTCGCGTAACCTCCCGGGAGGCCAGTACAAGCCAGGAGGGACAAGGGTCCAATAAACATGTGATGGCCTTCAATTGCCCCAGTATCCTGTCCATACCATCGGGGGTCACGGGGTCAAACTCAGCCCAAACAGTGGTCTCAAGTCCTATCTCTGTCACCCCCC
Organism: Rhabdophis nuchalis; assembly: GCA_039707465.1. NCBI lineage: Eukaryota > Metazoa > Chordata > Lepidosauria > Squamata > Natricidae > Rhabdophis > Rhabdophis nuchalis. The sequence goes on from CM077643.1 coordinate 127,694,270, forward strand.
CCAGACTAGTCCAATTGGAGGCTAGCTCGCTCCGGATCTGAACGATTTTATCGTTCAGATAAAATCCAAATTCCTCTGCATGACCCTGCAAGGGAGCCTCCCACGGCCTCTGGTGAAGGAGGGCGCGGGTCACCCTAAACAGGGCGGCAGGGCGGTTATCTGCGGATGCGATGAGGGCGGCGAGATAGTCTCGCTTCGCCATCTTCCTCGGCCCTAGGTAGGTCCACAAATGCGACCTTACCCGTGTTCGGTCAGATTCGGCGCGGGTGGACCTCCAGATGCTCTCTAGGCGTCTCTTCTGGCGTTTCATTTCCCTCAGCTCCTCGGAAAACCAAGGAGCCAAGGTAGATCGACGCCGGGTGGGAGGCTGCAAAGGCACGACCCGGTCCAGAGCCCCCGTGGCCGCACTATTCCAGGCGGCCACTAGGTCCTCAGTCGGGTCGCAGGTCAGGGATTCAGGTATTGGCCCAAGCTCCGTCTGGAACCTTTCGGAATCCATCAGGCGCCTGGGGCGGAACCATGTTGGCACTTCTGGCTCCGCCTCCCCACGGTGGCAGCGGTTGGAAAGTCAAGCCGGAGGAGTGATCTGACCATGACAGGGGTTCGATGACTAATTCCCCTAATCCTAGATCACTCATCCACTGGCCGGAGGCAAAAACAAGGTCCAGAGTGTGTGTCCCGGTGTGCGTGGGGCCATGAGTTACTTGGGTCAGGTCCATGGCCGTCATGGAGGCCATGAACTCCCGGGCCACCTCAGATGTCTCGCCTACCGATGGCAGGTTGAAATCCCCCATGACTAAAAGCCTGGGGGTATCAACCGCCATCTCAGCGATCACATTGAGGACCTCGGGCAGGGCTGCTGAGACGTAGCGAGGAGCCAGGTACACAATCAGCAAACCCAGCTGCCTCCCATGACCCCATTTCATATAGAGGAACTCACAACCAGCTGTCTGCGGCACAGAGATCTCCCTCGGCTCAAGACTTTCCTTAATGATAACCGCCACTCCCCCACCCCTGGCCTGGGCCCGTGGCTGATGGAATGCCCGATAACCTGGTGGACACATTTCTACGAGGGGTACTCCTTCCTCATGGCCCAACCAAGTTTCAACCAGTAGTAGCCCATCTTCTCCTCAAAAGGTAATCCTTGGATGTAAGAGAACTGGTTTAAGTTTCATCCAGCTGCAAACTTCCCATTTTGTTGAGGTAGTCGTAGGTGCACAACTTCAAAGGATCCCTTTTGAAGTTCAATCAATGCAAAGTTACAACACCCAAGATGGCATAGTGTGTGTTTAGGGATGACTTCTGGAGGATTCAGGATGGGGTAGTGCTATTCCCCCCCTCCCCAGCCTGATTTATACAGTAAGTAGTCCTCACTTACTGACCACAATTGGACCTGGCAACCCCATCACTAAGTGACGCCCATCCCATCAAATCCAGCATGAGAGGTATGTTATATGTCTCATCCATAAAGGAAGGGCATCTGACAGGACATAGGAAGAGAGCTTTTTCCTACTCTGATGCCCATCCTTTGGATCATCTTTCCCCTAGAACTTAAAATAGCTCCAGCCCTTTTGGCCTTTAGTAAAGACAGGGCTGCATCATTATGCTGGGGGATCTGATAGCAGTGGGCTACAGCCTGTTAAAGGACTACGTTGTTAGTAAGTTGAATTGCCCTCTCAGAGATGGTATTTTCCACAGTCTTATTGTTTTAAAGGTTTTTTAGTGTATGAATTTGGTTATTTTTTAATATGTGAGACTGGTGGCAAGACAAAAAAAAAAGGAATTCTCCCTCTTATAAAATCAGTTCCGAGGCTTTAGAGGTCAATGTTGAATATGGGAGAATCAAAGTATGTAAGATTCCTGTGACGTAAGAATACTGTTCCACAGAGTTCAATCATAGCTAATAGTGAATTAATCTACATGTCTTTCATTGGTTTATTTGGTTATAATTCTCCTTTAAAGTAATTCAAGGTAATCACCGCCATTGAATTTGTTATTAATTCATTAAATTAAAGGCACATTTTAAGAGACATCCTAAAGAATTAATCTGTTTAAAAAAGAATAGGTGATTTAACAATGAGAAAACATACAGTATTTATGGTTTAATAGGGGAGAAGTGATAGTGTTTTTTCAATGCTAAGAAGTGTCTATTAAACAAGCAAATAGATCAGATCATACAACAATTTTTAAATAATGTAAAAGACATTTTAGCCTCCAGCTATCTTCTAGGGTTTTATTACAAATTGGTCTTAGAAGTACACAGATAACAATTTCAACTATATTCTGCAGATGTTAAATGAAAAGAAAGACATGCTCACTGCACAAATACCTATAGCACAAGGAAAAAAGGTTATGCAACGGATTTTATTTAGCCATCAGTCCATCAATGCAAAAGGTTTACAGAAAATTGAAAGTGCATTCATAAAAGCTAGTCCTTACCAAAAAGAAGAGAAAGAAAAATATATTATCCATTCAAAATATCTTACAATTGAATGATATAATAACTTATTTTTTCCACCTACATATTCAAAGGAAACTCAGAATATGACCATTTGGCCCCTACTACACTTTCTTATGCCGTTGATTAGTAGAGATCACTGAGTCCTGCAGTCTTTCTTGCTTTCTGCATAAGTGCCCTCAGTTGGAATTGCTTGCGAGACAAGAGACGGACATGCTGAAAAAAAGTAAAAACAGGTCGAAGGATAAATCGTACAAGACTGATAAAGATGATATACATGTATTTGAGATCATTAATTATTCCATTATTGAAATAAATATACAGATTTTGATTTTGAAAAGAACTGGTCAAAATAAAATGTATTGTAAAAAAAATTATTTGATTTTGAGTATCTTTCCTTCCCAAATGGATTTAAGTTTACTTCCCAGTATTTCCAGGAGGCTTAGCTTTCCGCAATGTATATGGAGGTTTTTACTAAAAGACATTTTATATTATAAACTATATACTGATAAAGTCATAAAATCAACAGGAAGCAGAAATGGGGCAATATTCTAAGGCACTATATGATGTAAATGTGGATCATTTCTATTCAGGTAGTCCTCGACTTACGACTACAATTGAGCCAAAATTTCTATTGCTGAGTGAGACAGTTATTAAGTAAGGTTTGCCCCATTTTATGACCATTCTTGCTACAGTTATTAAATGAATTAATGCAGTTGTTAAGTTAGTACAAGGGTTATTAAAGGAATCCGGCTTTCCCATTTACTTTGCTTGTCAGAAGGTCAGAAAAGGCCACATTGCAACTGCCATAAATATGAGCCTGTTGCCAAACACCCAAATTTTGAACATGTGACCATGGGGATGATGCAGCAGTCATAAATGTGAATAATGGTCATAACTCACTTTTTTCAGTGCTGCTGTAATTTAAAATGATCATTAAACAATGTAAGTTGGTGACTACCTGAATAATACAAATTAATATAATATAAAGCTGTGTTTTCAAATACCAATTTGGAATGTATTAACTTAATGAAGCAGGGATTATAATTGGTTATATTATCAGAGAATTCTGGAAACTGTAGTCCCAATTATAGAAAACATGATTGAGAGATGTATTATATAAAGGTACTTAAATCCATTATTTCCCTGTCTTTAATTGACTGTACTACCTCTGCTCATCAGCGATAATATACAAAGAACAGAAGATGCTTTTTTAAATAAAAAAATATACTTGCGGGACCGTCTCCTGCCACATACCTCCCTGCGTCCGATATGCTCCCACAGAGAGGGCCTACTGAGGGTACCAACCGCCGGTCAATGCCGGCTAGCGGTGCCCAGGGGTAGGGCCTTCTCTGTGGCAGGGCCGGCCCTCTGGAACGACCTACCCCCCGAACTTCGCACTATCACGGACCTTCCCCTTTTTCGCCGTTCACTTAAAACATATTTTTTTCAGCAAGCTGGTCTTGCGTAATAGTTTAGACTTTCGTAATATAACATCTGCCAAACACGTAAATGGGTGTTAGATTTTAGGGGAATTTTAGCATAAGCTGGGTTGTAATTTTAATGTTCTTAAATTTTAGTACAGGGTAATTTAATTCGTTTTTAACTTTGGATATATTGTATGTTTTTAGATGGTTTTTTAATTTTCCTGTGCACCGCCCTGAGTCCCTTCGGGGAGAGGGGGCAGTTTATAAATCTAATAAATTATTATTATTATTATTATTATTATTATTATTATTATTATTATTATTATTATTATTATTATTATTAAGCATAGTGTTGCTGTGAAATATGTATGAGTGAACTGCAAAGAACTCTACTGATTTTGCTCTGGTGGTTTCATTTTCTTCTCTTCCTAGATCTCACTGTTGAGAGAGCTTTAATTTATTCAACAAAAGTAAGTGGGAGAGGCCAACAGCAAAGCCAAGCCAGATTCATAAGATACCTCTCTGGAACTTCAGTGTATACACACGGATCCCATTGAAAAGTAGCAGGATAATAATCTGAATAACCAGGAGCAGAGAATTAATTACTGGCAGAATACTGATGAAAAAAATCAATTGCAAAGTAAATTAGTTGAAAAAAAACAAACCAAAGATAAATATGGGAGAGAGAATCTAAACAAAGATATGAAATGCAGAGTAAGTTGAATCACAGCATATGCTTGTACTGTATCTTTGTAGTTACCATGCGCGCGGTGGGTCCACAATTGCTACCTGCATACTATATTAGATCAGAAAAAGAAAACTCTGCATTTGTATATCGCATTTACTAAATAGCATTAAAGTTCAGAACTAAGGTGGACAAGTGGAAGGGCCAGTATATTCATGACTATTTGGATATTTCATTAAAACTACCTTGAGAAAGATGTCAAGGTCTATAACTCCACGTCTCAGTGCTTCCCCCAGATAAAAGATGGTATCTTCAATAGCATTTTCCTCCGCATACAAGTTCAGTATCTGTTTGTAAAGTGGTGCGGTAGGAACAATAACTTCATCTATGTCATTGTTTTCTGACTGACTTTCCATTTTTTCCAAGGCAGTACTTAATTCTTCATCTTTTTTTTTCAGGAGATCGATGTTTTTGTCAACTTCAGCCTAGACAGACAGACAGACAGACAGACAGACAGACAGACAGTAAAATGACTTTACAACCATTTAAAATTGACACTTTAAATTTCACTTTTCATCTTCACCTACTGAGTATTGTACTTTTTTGGGGTTGTTGTTCCTTTGAGTGAGTCTTCACCTAGACAAGTCCCTGCAGTTTTCTTGGCAACATTTTGGGAACTGGTTTGCCACTGACTTTTTCCCAAGGCCGAGACTGACTAACTAGCCCAAAGGCATCCCAGTTTCTAGTCTGGTATCTTTAATCACTGGCATAATTACTGATATAAAACAGTCCATGGGAATTAAGAAGAGACTTAATAGATTTGAATTAAATCCTGTATTTCCTACATTAACTATTTTCTTCTGGAATTCAGTAGTGATAACAGAACGGTAGCCACATACACATTGCCACTATTCTTGAAAATGGCTTATAATATTTTTGCCTTGCTGCTGATAATCTTAACTACATATTACTTAATGTACCTTGAATCATTTATCATTAATTTACCTAGATTACTCTAGGTTCAAGTATAATATATAAGAAAATGAATAATCAATTAACTTTCTCAATGCCCTTGTAATTTTATAAGCCTTTATCATAAACTCTTTCATTCATCTTTTCCTTTAACTCACTAGATATTACTCTAGATCTCAAATACATTTGTGTATTTGACTACTTTTTTCCAACATTACAGTGGGTCATTCTGAAATGCAACAGTCTGGCCTATCATATATTCCTATAAATGCATATTATTATAAAAATAATTTTCAATGCCCTTCTTAATAATTATGATTTGATTTTGGTAACTGTTTGTCATGACTTCAGATCCATTTTGTGCTCAATCCGTTGTTTAGGAATAGTGCATTTTCCCCATTGGAAATTTTGATGGTGTCACCGTTTCATTATAGCTATGTAAATTAAAATAATTAGAAACTGCTCCTTCAGATAGAGTAAATCACATGCATTTTATAAAGCAAACATTATTTCGGCTTACCTTCTTACAACACATGCTCAGGTGCTTCCTTCCAAGATTTGCCAGATTTTAAAATACATTTTTATGTATATAAAGGTTCCCTGTTTAATAAGACTACACAATATCCATTTAACCTAATTTCTACATCCTACAGATGTTTGAATTGAGCTTAACTACTACGATATTGTTCCTATAATTCTGCTCCCATTCTATCCTCTCAATAATATCATTTTTGAGATTTATTTATTAATCAGATTACCAGTCCATGCAACTCTAACAATTTGGGGTGGCTTAACTATAAATAAAAGTCTAATCTCCATCGGAAAGTTTAAAAAATGGACAAGAAGCCTCTTTCCAAAGATCTTTAAAAATTGGGGAGAGCGCTCATGTGAATTTCCAAGGAAATGTTGTTCCAGAAGACAAGTGCTGCAATGTAGAAGACCTGTCTGCTAGGACTAGGTGATACTGCTTACTTGATGGGAGCAGGAGTGAGTTAGCTCCATCAGATTTTACTGGGTAGGTAGAGTTCAAAGGAAACAGATGGTTCCTCAGATAACTAGGCCCTTTGCCACGAAGGATTTTGGAAATGACAACCTGCACTTTGGAGGCCTTCAGAAAGCCAAGTGGTAACCAGTTCACAGAACATGGGTGTTATTAAGCATGGTTCAACCTATCCATCACTGCTGATGAGATAAAAAAACTGCAACAATATTCCAGATGCAACCACAACATATAGATTTACATGATGAAATGTAAAAGGAAAAGCATATAAGCGTAAGAGAGAATCTCTTTCATAGAGCATGTTTACTTCCCAGACCAAATGTTTTATTTCTATCCAGATGCCTTAGTAAATGGTCCTTCCTTTTCATTGAGCTCATCAATAACCACAGATGCAATTGTAGTTACAACTAAAATTATAATCTAAAATTATGAATACAAAGAAATGTACACACTCCACATTCACATGATTATTATTATTTTTTTGCCATTTGTCTTTCCTACCATTATGAAGATAAGTTTGACCACAGGTCATATCCTCTAGCAGTAGAAGTAGATGGAAGGGCGGGGTGTGTGTGTGTGTACAAGTACTAATGCACAACCAAAATTATTCAGGGAAGAGTCTCCTCCTGCTTACCACCTCTTGGTCTAGACGAGTTACCATCTCTTCAAGCTTCTGATGACCCTTTTTCAGATCCTCTTCCGTGCGCTTCAAGGCATTGAGCTCTGCCTGGGCACGATCCATTTCTTCTTTCATTCGCCATCTCAATTTATCACTGACTGCTGATATAAGGGAAGCTCGAATAGTGTCTTCACTAATTGTGCCATCTCTGCTGGGACCTGCAGAATAAAAACCACAGTCACAGAAGTGCTGCTGTCCACATCCTCAGACAGACCCTTGGGGACCCCTCTGAATATTTTAAAGAAAGAAAAAACACCAAAGGAAAACCACCTCATGCTAACTTGGAAAAGTCATACTTTAGAAGGTATATCTGTGAACTTTCAATGCATTTAGGAATACAGATAGTCCTCGACTTACAACAGTTCATTTAGTGACCGTTCAAAGTTACAACGGCACTGACAAAAATGGCCTATGACCATTTTTTAAACAGTTACCACCTTTTCAGCATTCCCAGGACCATGTGATCAAAATTCACATGCATGGCAACTGATTCATACTTGTGACCATTGCTGCATCCCAGAGCCATGTGATCCCCTTTTGCAACTTTTTGACAAACAAATTTACTTAACAACCAGGTTACTTACTTATCAGCTGCAGGGATTCACTTAACAACTATGGCAAGAAATGTTGTAATATGGGGCAAAACTCACTTAACAAATTTCTCACTTTTTAACAATATAAATTTTGGGCTCAATTGTGGTCGTAAGTTGAGGACCACCTGTAAATCAATCCCTGGCCAATTTAATATGCGTTTACTTATCTCATCATAGTTTATAACTGAGTTATAAAAACCTCAACCAATTCCCTAGGACAGTGGTCGGCAAACCATGGCTCACGAGCCACAAGCGGCTCTTTGGCCCCTCGAGTGCGGCTCTTCCTCCACCCAGCCACGGAAAGACTCCGGGCGCCGCCTGCCCACCTCATGTCGGCTGGGGAGGCTATGGCTGCCTCCTCCCGCAGCCAGGCTTTCCGCTGCTTCCCGGGGGAGGGGGAGGGAGGGAGAGACTGACATACACACAGAGAGTGACAGAGGGGGAGGGAGGGAAAGACAAACAGAGAGAGACACACAGAGAGAGGGAGGGAGAGAGGGAATCAAAGAGTGAGAAAGAGAGAGACAGACAGACAGACACACACACATACAGAGTGACAGATGGGTGGAGGGAGGAGAGAGAGAGACAAAAAGAAAAAGAGAAAAATAAAAATAGAAAGAAAAAGAAAGTGGGAGAGATAAAGAAAGAAAAAGAAAGAAAGAAAGAACTTATGACCACAATTGAGCCCAAAATTTTGGTTGCTAAGCAGGACCGTCGTTAAGTGAGTTTTGCCACATTTTCCAAGTTGACCACGCCCACCCAGTCACATGACCGCTGAGCCACTCCCACAAAACAGGCCACACCTTTTGGCTCTCAAAAGAAATTTCAATTGTGGAACTGTTGGTATTTGGCTCTATTGACTAATGAGTTTGCCCACCACTGCCCTAGGAGCTTTCATCTAGTGCAGAGGTTCCCAAACTTGGCAACTTTAAGACTTGTGGACTTCAACTCCCAGAATTCTGCAGCCAGCTATGCTGGCAAACTTCATAAGCTCTGCTGGCTGGAGAATTCTGGGAGTTGAAGTCCACAAGTCTTAAAGTTGCCAAGTTTGGGAACCTCTGATCTAGTGCAAAAGAGATTCATTAAGCTTCCACATATTTATTAATTTAAAATAAAAATGTAAAAAAAATAGCAGGTCTTTCTTAGGAATTCAAACTTCATAAGCATCTAGTGCACTTGAATTACTCCGATATTGGTGGATGCACCATAAGTACAATTTTTTGTTAGGAAAACGTAAGATGTGTCTATCTCAGACTATTACTGATTATTATTGCTTGATGTTATTTATTTTTAAAAAAGAAATTGCAAGAGTGCTATATACTGAAAACAAAGAAACCCTACTTTATTTTTATGCAAATGTTCTTTCTTTCCATCCTAGTCGTAAAAAGCTACAGGGCAAATATTATGATCATTTGACATGTGATGCCAGGTATTTGTCATGCACAAATGATTTTTCTTATTTTAATTCTTCTTCTCAAACATTTGGGCTAAAATGATTTTAAGTTACATGTATTACAACAGTATCCAAAATAGCAAGAATTAGGAACAGCCCTTTATGATAAAAATTGTATTTTACCTTAACACACCAACTCAAAGTGGCACAGGTTTCACATGTAGTCTGAGTTTGCCGCATCCATAAATGTTCTTAATATTAACATTCTTCTTTTAAATCACAGCCTTTTTTCAAAATCATGAGTCCTTTTTGTTTCTTTTAAGATTTCCGTTGCTGAAGCAGCATCCAGATTATGAAAGGGATTCTGATATGTCCATTCCAGTAATACCAGTTATTAATATATATCAATACAATACCAATATTTCTGAAGTGTCCAAACAACAAATAAAAATAGTGAATGACTGAAAATGTCTATTCTTCCCACAACTTCCATTCGTTCTTGTCAACTTCATTTATTCTGGTTTGATCTTCAGATGAAATTGGCTTTCAGGATCACGGATTCTGATCCAAATTTCTTCATTTTGAACTTCATATGATGCTGAAGAATATGCGATTAATTCATTTTAAAATTTTCTTTCTTCTGGCTTTCACTTTTCTAAATTCAGGTTTTAATGATGTGTAACAAAAATGAATATAAAATCTTCAGGTTCAGAATCTAATGAAGGATGATTGAACAGTACAGTTTTCTTTTCAACGTATTTAAAGTTCATTTATAAATTTCAGCATATATCAAAGTATTCTTATTCTTTTTCATACTTTGATTTTGTTCTTAGGAACAAGTTTAATCCAGGTTCTGAATGTCTATCATGCTGATCATTGTTCCCTAAAATCTCTCTTCTCTTGAAAATAAGCAAGCCTGCCATATACAAAGAACTCTGAAAATTGGTATCAAACTCTTTCTGCATAACAAATGTTACATAAATTAAACATTTTTAGAACCCTAGACATTTCAACTAATAAATACAATTTTTCTCAAATGCCAATATTATGTGGTATATTAAAATACAATTTACAGATTATATTGGATAGAATGTTCAGTTTGACAAGAAATATTGAAAATCTCACTAAGTTAATATCATCATAAAAACCCCCACCATTTTTATATTATTTGATATTAACAGTTTTATTATAATTCTTTAAAGGACATGCATATTTTGAAGAATGAAATGAAATGGAGAAACTGAGGTTGATAATGCTGCTAGATGCATTCTGTTTGTATGGGCAAATAAAAGCTCCAAATTGGTTTTAACTATTTCTTTAAAGTTCCCAAGCAAAAGACTAACAAATGGCAAACATAGAAAATAAGTTTTAAAAAAAAGACTAAAGGGCAACTATGTATGTTTTTCAACAAGCCACTTTTACACACACACAAAAGTGCTGTTGGAGCTTCAATGTTAATGTGCTAGGTGACAAAAAATAAAATTCAATTAGAATAGAAAAGGAAAGAAAGATGTAATATAGAATTTCTCTTATTTTTAAAAGGGTACCATGATTTACAATAACACAGTGAACGCAAAATTGTATGTAATAGTCTTATTTCAAATTCCCCTACCTTTTGCCTTAGATAATCTGGACTCATTTTTGCTAACTAACAAAGGCCATTTTTGTTGAAAGGCATAATTTTTTGTGAGCTGCCGTTCACAATTCAGATGCAGAGTGGCTAGACTAATGTAGGATTTAAACTGGGGTAAGGTGTAGGGAAAAGGAGGAGAAGGATGCAGGTTTCACAGAAGACAGACTACAATTTCAGGATCATGTTAAAAACCCATTTTGTTTTTTAAAACCTTCTGGAATTACCTGAAACATTTTGATGTAACCCAGCTGAACAACTATGTGTTTGATGTGGCTGTTAAATTCACACTTTTCCAAAACAGGCCCTCTGAGTTCTCCTATGGAGAGTCTATTGTGCCAAACTTTTACAACATAAACTTGCATGTCAGAATTTTCCCTCTCAGAATTTCCTCTTGCCCATCCTTGGCAGTGCAAAGGGAGGTGAAGAAACAATTCTACTCAAAGAATGTGAGTCTTTTCGCTAAGATAGTTAAAAACTACAGCATACTATCCAATCTCTATACTGATAAGACAAACACAAATTGGATTTCTTATTCACAAGCGCATATTTATGAAGACCTTGCATACAACTCAAATTTAAGGCCAGAAAAAAATAACAATTACCGTGTGTATAACGGTGTGTGTGTGTGTGTGTGTGTAATTTATATGTCTAAAAAAAGTGTCAAAAGTACAAAGAACCAAGGAAAATTATATATTCCAAACAAGAAAAATATATTGGTTTACTCCTTTAAGAATATGAGTCTTAGCATTTTCTCCTTCCTTCTTCCATAATTAGCCACACACTAAGAAGCTACTGTGGCATGCAGCCATTTATTACAAGGAATACTTGAAACATTTAACCTTTACCATATGGAATCTGATTTCAGAAGTGACCTTAAGGTACTGTGACCTTACAGTATATAGACTACCAATTAAGCCCAAAAGAAAAGCAGCCCCCAGCACTGAACTTGGCTGCTCAATAAACTGACATTTAATATCGCTAATAAGACATTTTTTTCTCTTAAAATGTTAACACTGCTCAATTATTTTCTTAATTTAAGCTAAATAGATTAAATTGCTACCCATCGCAGAAATTTTATGTAAGAGAGTGAAATACTTTTAAAGTTATAAATGAAGACGGGACTCACTGAACAGGTGATTTGCTGACTTCCAAAGAATACTATGTGCTAAGCTTTTCCTTAATTGAAGTTCAGAATGAAATAGTCTTGAGACTATCTTGGTACAATAAAATCACTTTTCTAATCTAAAAGAAAGAACACTGACAATAAACCATCACGATTGATTCCTTCAATAATTTGTTCTGGCCTGAAATGTCCCTTGGTCCTTGACAAAGGGAGAACAACTATAAATCCAAAATAATAGACACTGTCATTTGCAGCATTTTCAGTCTACAAAACTGTTCTATTGAAACCACCTAGAGCATTATGGTGAGTAAATTCTTTGTTTGCTTGTTTGCTTAAAAAAAAAAAAATAGGAACAACTATATTTCTTTTAATGGGAATTATTTTCTGGAAAAATAAAACAGTATCTTTTGATTTCTGCATCACCTTCTCCTAACCTGCCCAGAAGAGCTCAAGTATTTATAAAACTCATCTCTTAGAGAGAATATTATTTGGGAGATATAAAATATTCACTGCTTTTAGCTAATAAGGTGATCCTGAACTGAAGACTAAACAACAGCCTTACCTGCAACATCGGCCAAAACCACTTAGCAAATGCAAGATCATATTGCATTTTAAAGGGAAACTATTTGTGGAATATAAGTATTTATTTCAGGTACATCACCTATTCCAGAATGCCATCAAGATTATTCTTCACCCTCTTTCAAATAAAAGCTTAAAAGGACTTCATAAACAACACAAAACATTTCAAATCCAATCCGTTTCAAGTTGAAAATGACCTATTTCAAGCTGGAAACGGGTTTTTATTCATAAGTTTTCACATAGGCTGAACCAAAAGCTCTACAAGTGACCTCATTACAGATGAGATTTAGGAACACAGAGAAACAGTGATAAACCCAGCCGCTTGTCCACTATCCCAGTATTGGCCAGGCTGCCTGGAAAAGGCTCTTGGAAGCATCAGGCCGTAGTCTGACTCTACTACCTGCTACATTTAACTAGAAATGTTGGAAACCGAATCTGAGATGTTACGGATGCACGTCTCTTCCTTTCATCCCGTCACCAACATAGCTCCTTCCAATTATGAATTACAAGAGTCAACCAATGCAAGGAAACATTACCAGTGTAGAATATCAAAGTACTTGTCCTGTGAGGTTGGTACCTGGACAACATATAACAATTATATTTCCCTTTATGTAAAGAACACTAACATCTTTAAAAATTAATACTAGTAGCAACCAGTAGTGTGATGCTGAACTAAAATGTTTGCGTTTGTGCTACAGAGCTCTGGGAAACTATGGTCACCCAGAGAATCCTATGAAACCTATTACTAGGTTCATACTGCTGTAGGTAAAATTATCTGCCAAATGTATCTGTATTATCAAAATCTGAGATATATAAAACACCATATTGGTTGTGGACAGAGAAACTATTCCATAATATTTAAATGCAATAGTAGGCCTTTTATTGATGGCAGTATTGCTTATTCACAAAGAGAGAATCAACGCTGTAGCTGTTTTAATGATTTTATACATATTAACCAAATGTAAATATATATTCAGTATTTGTGACTGAAAGACACCTACTTCTAATAATTTTAACAAATTATTCTCCAAAGAATAATAATTCACTGTATTTATACAACAGGCCAACCCATATCTCTTCTTCTTTGTAGAACCCAGGGCCCCTCAGGCACAAAGCCAGTTTGGCAAAGATGTATCCCAAGAGCAGAGCACAGGGATGACTATCTGGAGAGGAAAAATTAGGAGACTACCATGTGCAAATGGAAGGCATTTCCAAGTCCTAGTAAAAACAAGCTTGAATCAAAGCCATTATGTTTAACTATAAATAATGGTCATTAAATACTGGCATCAACATTTGCTTTCAGCTTTTGAAATACCATATGGTTGCTTTATTTTCAGGGTAGCCAATATAATTGAAAATGCAACCATTTCCAGTATATCTGATATTAGATTAAGTGCCATGTCAGCACATGATTGTTAATGGCTCCAAAAACAGGATTTGGAGAAAAATAAATTGCAGGATATTACTAGATGCCCATTAATACATTGCAGTACAAGAAAATAAAGACTAATGTTTTATTATTTTTAAAACATAACCCTCCAAATTATACAAATCAGATGATTCAAACAGATGTCCAATGTCAATAGTTTGTGAAAGATAAATCTGACAAAATAGGCTCTTTAACAAGCAAATATACAAAAGGTAATCTGTAAAATGCTGTTTCCAGCAGTTGTGCTGTTAAACCCTCACTGGAAAAAATTGAAGCATGCCATACACATTTGAACACAGTCCTATTTGCTCTCACACATAGTATAATTCTCCTCATCTGGCTGGAAACTTCAGAGATTCTTAAGATAAATTACAAAAAAATAAATCTGCTCAAGTGTTTTATTCTATGAAGTTAATATTTAAAAGATGCCGTCTCCACACCTTGATCTTTTACATTCCATTCCTCTCGTCTTACTTTCAGACACTGAGTTCATTATTGAATGAAGATTTCAAAGTCCCTCTTTTGGAGGCTGAGCAGACTTGGAAGTCTTTTGAGTAAGGAACTCATTTCAGAAATGACAGAAAATCGACATAAATGATTAATATTGATTTCCCTCTTGCTTGTTAAGAAAATTAAAGTCACAATACCACATAAATGCAGTGTAAATTGAATTCAATATTGAAACACAAAGTGAGTCTTGTTTTGATTCGTTTGCAAAATTGTTTCCTCCTTAATAACCAAATTGTTATTGCACCGTAGGTTGGGGGGATGAAGAAAATACACATCTCTGTATTGTAAATTTTCCTTACATGCTTCTAAAATTGTAGTTCCCTTAAACAATCCTTCAAAGCAGATTCTGGTACAGATCAAAGATGCCAAAACAGGAAGTGGCATTGTTCTCTTACGCTACTGTCAAACAGTTCAACAATACCTTTGGGATAAGCAGAACATCTCTACCTTTATGCATTTGAAATCAAATAAAGATTTTCTTCAAGCACAGCAAACAAAAACTCTAAAGTGCTTTGTTATCCCAGGGGGAATATTGACAGGAAAATAATTACAATTTCATTTTAATTATCACAAGCGATCTATTCACTCAGAGTTAACAAAACCATAGCAACATTTTTTTTGTAGATCCTCTCATTTAAAATAGCATCTTACAAGTATCATAACTGCTCTAAGAAGCATATGATACTGTTTTGCATGCATTAGGAAAATGAATCATTGAAACCTTTCTTATAGGGCAATATCACAGATAACAAGTCTAAGAGTTCTCATATCTAGAACAATTGCTAGGAGAAGGAGAAGCAATTCTTTGCTTAGTCCCCATTTTTTAAACCAATTTTCCATTATGCCAAAAATAGGGAGATACGGTTCAATGCATATTATTAAGAGCTCAGTAAATGAAACAACTTTATACCACAGTTCAATGCTAATAGATATTGTGATTTGGATCAAAGCTGGTACAAAAGGCAGAAAGGTGGAGAATAATGTGGGGGACTAAAATGGTATTCCTAGCTTAATAAATTATGTGTATTAAGTTGGGAATGCTACATCTAAACCAGCCACTAATTGCTGCCTATAAGACATGCAATTGTGAAATAGAATTGCTTAAATTTTTAACTAGAAAAAGTATTTTCAAAAACCAGCCTGTCAGAAACTAGATCTTCATCTGATCTTCCCATTATATTTATATAATCTTCCACTTTTTGAAAAGCAGAATAAATGTTCTAAGGTGCAATGCTGAATCAGTAATAGTGGGCTATATCCAATATACATTAGCTGACTTCCATTTGCATAATGGGATTTCCCTTCCTTTCCCCTCCTTGTTCATGAGCCCTCAAAGCATACACAAAAGAGTTTGCCAAACTTCTACAGGAGAACTGGAATAACTCCTAACCCCAATATGATAACAGTTAATAATTAGTCTCATCTGACTCACATGAGACAGCTTTGTAAACCGTTACTTACACTGTAGATTGATATAATCATGCTATATTCACTTTGGGGAGATGGGATCAATCAAGGATAAATTTGTTTGGCAGTCTCATTCAACATACATGAGAAGTGAATTAAAGTGAATGAAAAAATAAACTGTTTTTGCAAAAAAATAGTTGAACACATTAACAAAAAAATTCTTTGCAGATTATAGGGCAATATCACAGATAACTGTATTAGTAATCCATACCCAGCTAAATCATAGGCTAAGTCTGTATCTATAAATTCATGTTACCACGCTGTTCAGAACTTTCTCTATTTGTAGAAAGTCTCTACAGTTGTTAATACATAACGGGTATCATTTTTCTTCCAACTAAAAATCAAATCAAAGTTTCTAAAGCACTTTGTAAATCCAGGTTGAAGATATCAGTGCCACTCTCAGATAAGAGCACACCATCTAGGTGGAACAATCCAGGAGATTCTGGTACAAGTAAATCATGTTGGATCACAGCCCCTCCAATATATTGGATAAAATAGCCCATTTCTTCATTGAGTATTCTTCTGCTTCTCTCCATCACTTTATGGGGTATCTCTTGATTCCATACTTTCCGGGGTATGATATTAGACCAGACTAGAAGGGTGTTCTTGAATACTTGCTTAAGAAGTCCAAAATCTTTCTTCATTCGGTTTATGACATCCAAATTACTGGCTGTCCCCAAGTCATTGCCTCCTAGATGGATCACCAATATATCAGGATCTGTTAGCCTCCGTCGTGTATGCAACAGGATGGGTACTAATTGTTCCCACACCATTCCACTCTTTCCTAGCCAATGTAATTTGGCATCCTCCAGTCGAATTCCCAATTGTGGACCAAAGCTTCTTTCAAGTGCCCGTTTTTCTGCCCAGAAAACATAAGAATGACCACAAATCCATACCTGTTTCTGCTTTCTTCTGCCATCTGCTATTAAGAGAACAAACATACATTAATCCTTCATCAACTTTGTGGTCAAAGCCCTTTCTGACAACTCTACCCAGAGTAGTTTTCTGTATTGCTCCATGTAAAACAATCAAAATGTTAGACATAAACACACAAATCTTTCCATATTGCCAATTTGATTTGAACACTACTTCAAACAACTGTTAATATGTTGGTGTATTCAGTTTACAGGATAAATGATTGCAACTAAGTTATATAACAACAAAAAGAAAACCATACTCCCCCCCCCAGTCCCTCTATCTATTGACATTTTCCAGAACAACTCAGAGTTATCTTTGCCAAGTGAAGATTCAAGTACACATTTAGCTCTTCTTGAAAGAGCAGTTAACATTGTTAGCTTTCAATATTCAGTGACCAATTATTGATAGACTGAACCTAGACATAATTCCCCTCAAGACAATTTAAGAGATTAATAGGCATAAGAACAAAATATAATTACATAGGCCAAAAAACACAGAAAGTAATTGAATACTAGAGTTAATTGAGGTCATCAAGCATGGCAGATAGTGGTTGAGAAAGCAGTGCAGATAAAATACTTTTTTATTATATCTCTTATAGTTATGTATCTACGAAGCCATTTACAACCTTTTGAAGGAGGATCAATATTGTTTTGCTGAATCACATGCAAATGCTTAGGTTCCTCTTTAAAACAATAAAAAAAGGTATGACGAGAGTACAGATTGCTGATTATGATTTTGAGGCTCCCAAGACTTCTCTTCCTCCTTCTCTACCTGATACTCTGGTGTTTTTGCATTTTACTAGGCTTCTTGTCGTCGAGAATATTCAGTGAATGTGCTGAAGTCACCAGTAAGAAACAGCAAGTATTTCCAGATTTGGGAACACCTGTCCACATTAATATCAAATTCCATTCATGGAACAGGATACATTCTTGATTTGGCATTCAGTTCAAGAAATAATACGAGGTTCAAAGAGTCTGTATGAAATGTTCATAGAAGATTATGAATCTCTGCAGGTATGATAGCTTAAAAGTGTCTATTCCAGGCAGTTAACAGATCTGAATGACTGCGTAAATTCATTTTTTTCCTGAGCTTCAGCTGAGCTTCATGAGCTTTTGACAATATGTCAAAAAAAAAAAAAAAAAAGAAGTCCTGCTTCATCTGTAGAATACAAAATAATCCCAGGCAATGGACACTGTTGATTCAAAGTATGCTTTCGTCTCTTACAGATATCTGATTAAGTAGGCGGATACAAATGATGAAATAGGAGGAATGACAGTGAACACCAATAAAGAAATCTCAGGAACCTCAGGCTGAGCAGGTACTAGCATCTCTTTGCATTCTGTAAATTGAAGGTAGCAAAAGGAACCATATTTTTGCATTCTTATTGCATCAGATCCAAATACAGGTAGTCCTCCACTTACGATCACAATTGAGCCCAAAATGTCTGTTGCTATGTGAAACATTTGTTAAGTGAATTTTGTCCCATTTTATGACTTTTCTTGCCACAGTTGTTAAATGAATCACTGCAGTTGTTAAATTCTGACTCTGCTTGGCTTGCAAAAGGAGATCACATGATCCCAGCATACTGGAACCGTCATAAATACAAGTCAGTTGCCAAGCATCCAAATTTTGATCATGTGACTACAGAGATGCTGAAATGGTTGTAAGTGTGAAAAACGGTCCTAACTCATTTTTTTTCACTGCCTTTGTAACTGAATGGTCACTAAACAAACTGTTGTGAGGACTACCTGTAAGTCGTTGCTGTTTTTCCGTGCTGAATAGCATCTTCTTCTTTAATATGTGAAGAGGAATAGCAGACAATGAACAATGCGGCAGCAGATAAAGTTGACTATTCATTGTAAATCTTGAAGATAGGAAGGTATTGATGATTTTGTCCCCTTTAGAATTTCCACTGTTAATTAAAGTAGCCAAGGTTTTTGCTTAAAGACAGTGACCATCTTCTGGCTTCAAAGAGGCAAATTACAAGGTATTTTTTTTAAATATAAAAAACTCCAAATCCAAAAGATTTGTGTAATTACAAACCATTACCCACTATACCGCTTTTAAAGCTATAAATAAATAACTCTGGCAGATACTGATTAACCTGAACAATTTCAAGGGTTGGGCTAACATTCTGATTGCGCCCGGAAATCTTTGAGAAAGTCCTCCTTTTTTTTTTTGAGACACGAGTTCAGAACGCAGGAGAGGGACTTCTTCCATGATGTTCCCAAGTTATGGAATAAATTGTCTTGGGCGCCATATTTAGTTCTGACTATCTTAGCTTAAGATTTACTGTTTTTTTGAAAATTTTATCCGTATTATATTAGACATTTAATTAAATCTTAATTATTTTGTTTTTCTACATTAGCTGTCTTGGTAATCTTGGATGACTAGGAAAAGGGGGTACATTCTGGCTTTTCAAACTTACATAATGGTATTGGACAAAATATCATTACAAAGGAGTCAACATGTCCTGGACTGCTGTCTGGACTAAATGATGCTGTGCCTTCTAAACAAATTTTTGAGTTTCAAGATTTAGGTTTACTTCTTGGGAAGGCAAAGTCCCAATCAGATGAACAGCCAAGGTGTGGTCATAGCTTCCAAATTTCTAGGACTTTTTACAAATGGACTTAATTGTAAATGCACCATTTAGTCCAAAGCAATAAGGAATTTTAGCCATGTATGGAATAAAAAACAACTGCTGATCTGAATTTTTATCTGACAGAAAGTAAAATTTACATACAATAGTCATACATCTATTGAGTATCTACCCATGAAACTGAATATTCATGCTACTTCTAACATGATGTATCTGCTCAATAATACATAAAGAATAGAAATCTGGAGGCCTGAAAATGCATTGAAGAACATATTGAAGGTACTTAACTTCAAGAATATTCAAACAAACTTTCAACAACATTGACTGTCAAGGTTTCCTATGTTTATCTGTAGTTATATTCTTTACTATACTATATTTAGCTGCAGCATCACTATTTGCATTGTAGTGATTACACTCTCGGTATTCCTATGTATTTGTTAGCATGTTAAAACTTCTCCCAAAATCTAATTGTCAAAACTAAGATTAGCTGCCCAGAATAAGATTAGAGAATAAAACAATTACGTAATTTTGTTCTATTTGCTTTTTGGCTTTAATTCATTTTCGACTTGCTAAGATGACAGTTTCAAACACATACAAATTTTTATCACATACAGCAATCAATTAAAAATAAAGACTCTTCATGAGTGAAATAGCAGAAACCATTCATTGTTTTGTAAATTAAATATTGGAGGAAAAATAATACATGTAATATATGAATTAGTAAAAAAAATCAAATACTGCTTTTATCATAGGTCTTTTTTGTTGCTATAGCCCACTTAACAATTTCTGTAAATGTAATTATTTTGGTTTGTACATTTGCAGATGCAAATCTCGTTTTTCACCTTTGAAATGGTTCTTTTGAAATTACTCACCCACAGTGGTTACGGGAGGTTGAGAAGGATAATGTTGTGTGCTGGTTGTTGCTGGAAATGGCCCACTAGGTGCAGGATAAGGGTAGCCTGGATAACCGCTTGACCAGGAAATGAAAGAGAAAACAAAATAGGATTATTGAATCTTAATGCATTCAGTTATAATCAGATTACTATTCAACCTAGTGATAAATTCATTGATGCTTATATGTTTGAATACTACTTAGTGTTATTTTTATACATGAATATTATATTTTCAAACTCGTGCGCAAAACATTTGAAGGAAAGACACCGAACTCAGCTATTAAAGGCTTAGTCTCTTGTTAACTGTTTTCATTCTGCTCTGTTACTTTCATGAAAAGAAAACTGTAATCTTTTAAATTATAGCATGGACACCAAGCAGATTCCTCTATCTCCTAGGAGATAAAATGGTATTTTTGCATTCTGTATTTCACATACAGATAATCAAAATGAATTACAACTTTTTAACAGAAAAGTACACAGAAGAATGCTACGGGAGGACAAAACCCCCCAATAAACTGAGTATGTTGCAGGATTTATATTAAGACTGTAAGTACTGAAAACATCCCTAGTAATTCACCTAATTGTGTAGCCATTAATTAATAATTAAAATTAAAGAATGTTCAAATGAATAAAAATAATGCAGCTCTTAGCTTCCTTAAAAATACTTAAATTTGTCTAGTGTTGTAATTTAGGATGCAGATGATATGAAGACTATTCCAAAAACATGCACAACTAACACGGAAGCCTTCTTTCTCTGACTGAAGACAGCAGAAAGACCTACCATACCCAAGTAGATCACCAGCTTGCTGCTTAAGCATTTTAAGTGTGATACGCAAATGAGGTTTTAGATTTTCCTATAGATTTTCTATGCAAAGTTCTAAAGGTGGAGCTACTGGAAATGAAGTAACACATCTTGTTCAACCTTCTGATCAATCAACATCTAATTTCTGAAGAAGATTCTTGTCTAAAAAAATTTAACAAAATAAAGCTAAATTGATTTAAACAATTCATTGATCTAAACTTCTCAAATAAGCAGTGACTCAAAAAGAAAAGCTTCATAGAGGTCCATTTGAAAGTGCGCATATCTTTGAAACATACGTTTAGACTAAGATTTCATCTCAGAAATAGCACAACTGGACATAATTAAATTACTATGTTTCTCACCGGGCAAGCAGATTTACCTTGGGTTAGGAGGTTGTCCAGGAGGAAAAGGAGAGATTCCACTTGGCATTCCTGGCATATATGAAGCTGCGTACAAAAGCAAATTTGCAAATGTTATCAGTCTGAGATAACTTTACACATTAAAATGCTACTTTTATACTGCAGAACGTTTTGAAATATTCCATTTATGAATATTTATAAAAACAAATGCTTCAAATGTTTATCACATATACTACAGCAGTGAAAGACAACATGATGCCCTCTGAAACCCCTCTGGCATCCCTATGACCTTATTTTCAGGTGCAGTGAATAAGAGCAGGATGCTTGCTGATCAGTCAAGTAGCAGTTTCTGGCACCATCTTTATTTATACAAATGTATTCGCCCAAAGGAATTGTGAGAAAATAAAAATGATGTGTGGCTGCAGTTTGATGCTTTACTTGGAAATATGTCCTTCTGCCCAGAAAAAAGGGTCAAAGAACAAGTGGAACTGATAGATATTATCTTGGCAAATTGGAAAGAACGAAATGAAGCAGCTACATTACTGTTTTCTGGGTAGCAGATATTTTATGAAGAACTACCTCCAGTTAGAGAGCTATTTTTTATAGCCGTCCACATTTTAAAAATTGCGAACATCTACCAGGCCTAAAAGCTCATTCTTGGCCTATAGCACAAAACCTAGAGCTGTACATGAAAAAATCTAGCAATATAATGTTTTTCCTTTTAATTTTTTTCACTGCATTTCTTAAAATCCAGTTTAACATACAGGAAGTGACAATGTTGATCTTGGGGGGAAAAACAAATGAAATGTAATGTATGAAGTTTAAATAACATCTCCTATATGCCAATTTAGCCTACTTAAGTATAAGTATAATCTTTATTGCCATTGTACATGTTTACAACGAAATTGGTTAAACTGTATTTTAATCCTTTTCATTATAGTTTATTACTTCATCAACATCTAGCCTGAATAAATTTCTGGAAAATTTATTAGCTTGGTCATTAATATGCAATATTCCTATAATTTGTAAAACTTTACCTTTGCATTCAGAGTCATTTATTAACTAGAAGATTTCAAAGTAGTGGATAATAAATGTTTGACTGACATCTACTGGCAAGAGATAATAAATTCATTATGCAGATTCTTGGCAGTATGCATCTTGAAAATTTTGCTGTTCAGGGATCTAACAAAAATAGATGTCTACTCTATCATAGAAACATGTTTTCCTATGGCAATTAATTTTTATTAAATTAGTAAGCATATAGTATATTATGAAAATAAACCTTTCATACTCTAGAGAAGAAACTACAACAAGACTACTAACATTCATTAAAAATACATTGAACAACTCACACACTTTAGACATATGACATAAGTGGATCATATGGAAAACATATTCTTTGCCAAATTGAAAGAATTAGAAGAAAATGAAGACACTAGAAAAGTTAAGGAGGAGCATTCACAGCAATGTTCATTGGCTTCAAAATATCAGGTACAATCTCGCCCTTTTTAATGTATGTTCAAGAAAATGAAAACCACCATTATTATACGAAAACTGTAACTAATAGAGAAATCCTGTTGTTTCATATGTATTTTTTCCATAGAAAAAAAATTACTGTAAACTTAGCTTTTAAACTCAAGCTGTTTAAAATATTTCAGTGGAATAAACATATGCAATGTTTCCCAAAAATTCAAATAGTCCTCAACTTACAACAGTTCACTTAGTGACCGTTTGAAGTTACAAGCACACTGAAAAAAGTGACTTATGAACATTTTTCAAACGTATGACTGTTGCAGCATCCCCATAGTCACATGATTTACATTCAGTATGCTTGACAACTGATTCACATATACAGTATGACAGTTGCAGTGTCCCAGGTCATGTGATCACCCTTTGTGACCTTTAGACAAGCAAAGTCAATGGGGAAGCCACGTTCACTTAACAATCCTGTTATTAATTTAACAACTGCAGTAATCCACTTAACAAATGTAGTAAAAAAAGTCGTAAAATGGGACAAACTCACTTAGCAAATGTTTCACTTAGCAATATAACTTTTGGGCTCAATTGTGGTCATAACTCAAGGACTACCTGTATTTAAAAATTGATGTAACAATCATTTCCCCCACATTAGTTGTTTTCCATAAAATTAGATAGTTTCAGTTATTAAAATTGTTTTTCATTTGGTTAATGACACAGATATAACCTTACCAAATCAAAATATTTTCCTGGGATAACAGGCCCCCAAGTATTTAACAGATTATGGACAAGAGATAATGTTTATCTCTATCCAGCAAGAATTTCTTACCAAATTCATGTAATATTTAACTTATTTCATTTTACAACATACCCAGAATATTTTAAATGTAGTTCTATCATTTGCAAAACATTAGAATACTAAATTCTTATTCATTAAAGAACTTTTGCTGGAAGTCTAAATGTCCATGTTACTTACATCAAAAACTTAATTAGCATTATATCTAGGGATTTTTCTCTGTCCTATTAAACTAAAATTGATTATTCAAGTTTATGAAGCTATAAAACTAGTATCATCCAAAAGTCTAATGTTATTTGAGGGATGACATCCCTTTATATAACCAATTTGTAAGGAATAGATTATTGTAAATAATACTGTCACGCCCCTATCGGAGTCTAAATCTGGAGGGAAGGGGAAATGAGCTGGAACAAGATCAAGAGGGAGGCTCTATTTGCCTTGGAGGAAACTGGGGAAGGGCAGAGTCAGTCGGGCAAGGCTTTTCAGGATTAGAAAGGCTTGCAGACATTGAGGAGCAAGAGAGACAGAGCTCAGGCAAGGAGCAAGGACCACCCCCTCCTGAGCATGGAGGGAAGAGAGAAGGCGAGACCAATGCAGACTGAGCTAGCTACGAGGGAGGAAAGTTGCCCGGCCCCCTTCACAAGGCACACGTGGGGACTGAGCAGTGGTGAGTTTCAAATTTTTTAGAACCTACTCTGTAGGTGTGGCCTATTTTGTGGGCGTGGCTTGGCAGTCATGTGACAGGGGGGAGTGGCCACCTTTTAAAATGTGGTGAAACACATTTAACAACGCTCTTGCTTAGCAACCAAAATTTTGGACTCAATTGTGATGATAAATTCTTTCTCTTTCTTTCTTTCTTTCTTTCTTTCTTTCTTTCTTTCTTTCTTTCTTTCTTTCTTTCTTTCTTTCTTTCTTTCTTTCTTTCTTCCTTCCTTCCCTTTCCTTTCCTTTCCTTTCCTTCCCTTTGGGTCACTGGCAGCGGCGGGCCAGATTTACTTCCAGGTACGCCGGTGGAACCCCCTCTCACCGGTTCTCTAAATTTCACCAACCGGCTCTTGCGAGTAGGTGCGAGTCTGCAGAAACCCACCACTGGGACTGAGATGTAAGGAGGTGCTAGTGGGAAGGCATTTGTCAGTAACAAGCATTGAATTTGTGGAGCCTCGTGTGTACTTGCCGACACCTGGAGATTACTGTGCTCTGTCTTGTGGGACTTGCCCAGTTTGCCGGCTTTGCTGAACTACTTGTTCTGATTACTGTTTGGCTAACCTGGCTTACTGGACTGCTGGCCCTGGTAACTGTTTAGCTAACCTGGCTTACTGGACTGCTGGTCCAGGTTACTGTTTAGCTAACCGGGTTTACTGGACTACTCGCAGTCAGAGGTCGCTGAAGGTGCGTGTGAGAGCTTTGCTCAGGACTTGTGGTAAACATGGGGACGTTTGGGGGCAAAGTTGGAGCTATAAAGGGAAGTTAGATGTGTTCTCTAGCCTGTGTTGTTTTCGTGCCACACCCCACATCATCACAAATACCTTCTATAACCTTCTCACTAATTAGTTATTAAAATCTTAGCTCATGGTTTAATTTAAATACCAGCCAAGAATTTGTTCAATGATAGGGTTATCAGACATTAAACTAAAGCGACATAAGCTTTGTAACATGAAGTTGACATAAAGTTATTTATATAAGATACCCAATATAACTCCCAACGTGTGGCAACTATTCTTTCAATTTTTTTAAATCAATTTATATTTTTTTCATAATTACCCCGGGGGCCTCTGAAACTTATTCAATTTAACAATTTTATAGCTTTCCTATAATATAATAGAAGGAGCTAAATCCCTATCTAATCTAATAATGCAGATTTCTGGAAGCTACAGAATTTTTTAATTGCATTAAAAAAATATCCATCTGCTCTCTGGCAGTATTGGCATTTGCAGAAGCAAGGAGCACTGAGTGTATTGGAAAAGGCCAATACATAATTTATTATTATCATAAAATATAATCTTACTACGCTGCTATTTTTATTAATATTTCTCTCCCACCATTTTCTTTTTTATTTTCCTTTCTTTGAGATTTTTAAAAGTGAATTTAGATTAAGTTTTTTCCCTTTTTAGCATATAGGTTATCATTTTTAAAAAGTTATATTCTAGACTGGGAGACTGTCAATTGCAAGACAGAAACCTATTATGGATGATCAGCAATATTCTTCCATTCAAAGGAATAACTATTTTAAAAATCCTAAGTAAAAAGCAAAACCAAACCCCTACTTTACTTGGAACTGTCTATATTCTTAGATGCTGCTTTAATAATTCTTAGGTCCTTGATTTGGACTTAAATAATTAAGCTTTGACTCTAACTGTAGATTAACATACATGTAAGAATCATATGAACACCATTAGCAATGACAAAACCACTATCAATTGCCAAAAACAGCTTTACTTTGAGCAGCTTATATCCTGCGAAATTACCTTTAGCACCATGAAAGTACACATGCCTGTTCCAGGCCTTTAGGAAGGACTTGATATGTGGATAAAAATGCCAAAAACAATCTAAACAACTGGCTAATCAATCAGAATAATAAATAAACACAATATTTATTGATTCCTTTTTTGATATTTTTGTAAATAACTCCCACTTCCCTCACAACAACCCTGTGAGGGCTTAGACAGAGTGACTGGCCCAAAGCCACCAGCTGTCTTTCATGCCTAAGAGAGGACTGGAATGAACTGTTCTGATTTCTATCTTGCTGCATTAACCATTAGACCAAAACTGGTTCTATTATAACAATTAAAGTTATGACAATAAATTTTGCAATTATTGTCATTCTGTAACAACCCAAATACAACGTAGTAATAGCAGGACTCTTCCAGAGAAACCACCCCAAAATTACATGTTTGCGCCCAAGATTATTCACATATTATAGTGGATGTAACAGTGCTTACTGTTTGGTGGCCCTGTTGCTTGATAAGGTGGATAGGAAGCTGAAATGGTCGGTCGAGAAAAGACGGGAGGTTCATCTCCAAACACCACAATCATAACTTGAATCAGTCCTATTAAATCTGATTGTGGCTAGAAGTTAAAACAGACAAGACAGTGACTTTTTTTCTTCTACAAAAATAGTTTGGTTGCTCATTATCTGTACTGGCAGATTCATCATCCCATCGGTTGCTGACAATTAGCTGGTTATCTTTTTCTTTCATGTTAAAATTTCCCTCCCCTTAGATGTCATTCAATTAACAGATATGAATGTCAAAACTGAGAAAAATAACATACCACTGGGAACATGCTTCATGATACTGTCGATTCCCATCAATGAATTATACTAATTACAGCCAACGGCAATGGTTATTTCAGTTGCTATTATTTAATAACACCAAAGGAAACGTTGCAAAATTATTAATATGTAAACTTTATTAAGACTCTAATATTATATTCAACAGAGCTCCAAGTGTCCACGTTCCTTTTCCTATTATATAAATATGAAATATTCATATAGGTATATGAAATGAAATCAATATTTATATCTCAAAACAGTTTGTTATTAATGCTTAAACACCTTAAAATTATACTTACGTGTTTCCATTCATGTAGATATGGAAGATATATCCTGCCATTTGCATCAACATGCTTCCCCGTTTTAATTGTCATCGAACTAGTTGGCTTAACAAAACAGATTGGCGGATTGAATGGATATGTATCCAGAAGCCACAGGCATATTGGGATGTTGTAAATGTTGCCTAAAGAGATTTTTTAAAATGATGTTATATATCCTTGCTGGTAATAAATGGCTCTGTGATAAAATACTTAGGTGGCATAATTGTTACTATAGTATATTTAAGTGCATAGGAATGGTCTTGAAACACAAAACTGAACTATTTTTATAAGCACATACAACATGGCTTTGGAAATTAATAAACAAGGTATTAGAAAAGCAGGTCTATTATACCAAGCATCGGATACTTAGTTACATTGCATATAACAATCTTCCTCAATTTTGTCTACTTTTGATACTGGTGGATTTGTTTGCATTTTATCACACTGAATTTTCTAATCCTCCTCAGTCCTCAGAAACCAAAATGCACATTTTAAGTGTTCCCAACCCCTCCCCACTTTTCATTATCTGTTCCAGACAGATGATGAAGAGCTAAAGTTTTTGATAAGCTAGTTCCAAGTGGATGAAAATGAGAAGGGGAAAAATGTTATTTACACACAATACAGAGACTGGCTGGGGGTTCTGGTAAACTAGATATAAGCATGCAACCTGTTCTGGAAGAGTAGACTTTTATTTAAACATTGAACTTGCATCAGATCGCTTGTAGAGAATCAAAGGATTAGGTCCTAATGTCTTTAGTAAACATGTCCCTGAAAACTGGAATTGTTATAATTGGTTCACAGCAGCAACATCATATGACATAGCTAACTTTGGAGATAGTCATACAAATCTGGAACAGATAGCTACAGCCAACATATCTCAGAAGCCTTTTGGGAGATCCATTTCTATGAACTATATATGGTTAATTTTTTAATGCCCATATTGTCACCTGTTTTCTGCTGATCAGTCATCTGAAGCAAGGGAATGTTCCGGGAGATAGAGATTATTTTAAAAAATGTTAAGTCTTGATACTGATATCTCAACCCAATCTTCCCTACCTGCATGGCACAGAAATGCTCACACATCCTCCCCAACCTGCACAATATCACAGGTATCCCTTTGCACCCACCCTGACCCAGGCGGTGCCTCTTACTTGATTGGCCACAAATCCTCCAAATTTCACTCTTATGGGATTAATTGGTCCTGAAATTCTGTAAGTTAGATATCTTGGTTCAAGATATCCAAATTAGCTAATAAGCATTAAGCAATATCAGCAATGACACTGATCATATTTCTATCACAGATAAAAAATTTAAAATTACAATAGGATTAGGATTTTTAAAAGCACTGAGAATAATAGCACTATTTTGTTGAGGTTGACTCAGCCTTCCATCCTTCCGAGGTGGGTAAAATGAGGACCCAGATTGTTGGGCACAATATGCTGACTCTGTAAACTACTTAGAGAGGGCTATAAAGCAATGTGAAGCGGCATATAAGTCAAAGTGCTATTACTATTTTTGTACAGAACATTTGCTAAGAATTTTGGGGGACTCCCCCCCAATCTTAACATTGCAAGCTTCGCAAAATGCCTTTTTTCTAGGAATTTCAAAGAATCAAAGTAGCAATTTTAAACAATTAGGTTTTTTTTTCCAGGCTTCTGGAAGACAAAACCCCCCAATTACATGTCATACAATGCTAAACAAACTTATCTTTTAATATATCATTAATCCATATTAGAGAAGTGAGATATATCACAACTATTATTAAATTATTTGCAGAGGCACATCTTTTTTATGGAACACAATTAAATCTAACTCAAATTCCTAAGGACATTGTTCTAAATGGTTTAATGTATCCCAGATATGGCATTCTACATTGATAAAGACTTCAACAAGGTGGTTCAACCAGGACTTGAATTATTTAACTCTACACTTGGCTTCTATAACTTGCATTATTAGTCCTCCTGGGAAAAGCAAATAGAAATCAAACTGTTGCAGTAATGGCTGCTCCTTGTGCTATGACAGAGGAAAGACAGAGTTTAGGATAAAAGTCTTAGCTATGGACTGTAAAGTTGAACCCAGCAGAATTTCTGCTCTCATTCCTCTAGGCAACAACGTTTCTGAACCAGCTAAGTACACAGATGAGTTTATGATTTCTACATTCTGCAATGTATTGATGCTTTTCTGTTTTGATATCCAACTCACAGCTATCTTAGAAGAGTTGTTATATAAGAACCTACTCCTATAAAACGGTAATAGTGAAATCTCTGGTCCAAGTCTTCTTATACTCTTATCATTGCAGAAAGTTGATGCAGATTAATACCACATTACGAACAAACTCTCCCAGGTGAACTGAGAAATTCTGTGTTCAACATCTATCTGATCAGGATTCAGATAACTACAGCAATGTAGTCAAGTTCACCATAGCAACTAGCAGAATATGCCAGCAATTACAAGCAATCAGATTTCATTGTGCCATGAAAGATCAAAACCTCTTTGTGATAGGGTTTTACTCAAAATTCCTGACATTTCTCACCACCTGCTATTGAGCTGCTTCTGCTATGTTAGTGCTAAATGAAGTGTAACACATTTAAACCATTTTAATGCTATTGCATTGTTAACTATATTGGTATCATGACAGACAGATATGTAGAGGTTATGCAAAGCATTCAAATGAGATGCTTCATAATGTGTGGGAGCATGGAATATAGGGTGTGTCAAATTTTTTCAACTTTCAATTTCCAAACATTAGGGGTGCCCAAAAGTTGTGACAGACCTTGGGGATTGTAAAGATATTTTGGTACTTCAATATAATTTAGAGGTGCTTGATAAATAACTACATAAATATCGTAATTTTCTGACATTTTGTTTCATTTGACAGGTTCAGCTATCTTTCACTTTTTGTTAAATATTATTTTGTCTGACAGTATTAATACTGCTGTCCTCGTTTCCTGTGAGTGTGGTAACTAATCTGTAATGGTTTTAAAAAAAGAACAATATTGGGAACATTCACTCATATGAGCAACCTAATTGGGACTGGCAGAGACTTGTTGCTGAGTGACAATCTTGACTAAGATCCATGAGAGCTGGGATCAAGCCAAAAACATATTTCTTGGTAGAGGAAAGCTAGATGTCAAAGAGACTTTCTTGACAAACTGATAACCTCAACTGCAAATGTGAAATTGTTCTGTGTACCGAATTTGGCTGCCCTGCTGGCTGCAAAAAAGCTCACATTAATTGTACCTGCCCTAAGGAGATGAAGATACCATTGAAGAAACTTACTTTCATTAAAGGTCAGAGAGACAAGATTGGTTCTTTCAGATCGCACCAGATTTGTTTACCAGATGTGCTCGAACGGAAACAACTAGGCAAAAGGCAAAAGCGGTAAGATGATGAGAGAAAAAGGCTCGCTAAATATAAGCAGAGGAGCATTCCAGACATTTTGATACTGACAAAGGAAGCAATTATGATGAAAATGAAGGACAGATGACTGATGATGAAGAATATTATAGAAGTTATGAATAGGCCTACTTCCAAAGGAAAGAAAGAATACAATAAGATTAGAAATAACAAATGTTGCTATGCAGAGCATAAGATATGGTGTTGGTCTATGTGCCACTGCTGCCATTACCACAGCCACCTGAAGAAACTGATCACCGAATAAGACAAGAGACTCGTAGTTGACCACAATAAAATCAAGATAGCCCAGGAAAAAAATATTAGTCCCTAGTTCAATTAGTTCCTAGTTCAAGAATTTGATGAGCTCTATAAGAAGGGTGAAATAGGATGCATCTATGGCCGTATAGATTCAAATAAGTTATACTGAAAGAAAACAATTCAGACCAGCAATTCCCCAGTACCATCAAAGAACATTATTCTGTGTGCAGTGAGTTTGGTGGAAGATATCATTATCATTTCATTCCAGAGAAAAGATCAAAACCAGGAAAACCTACTCAAGTGATTGCAGATAATCTTGTGTATTTCATGAAGAAGAAAGGCATTGACAAAAGCTTGAAGGCCATTGGAGGAGATTCTACAAATGTTAATATTGGCTGTGAAGGTGGTGCCAAGCTTGACTGGAAGTTGATCTGCTTGGTATGTGCACTCCACACAAATGTATTACCACTACGACACTTAATCAGAAAATTGGATGGGAAGACCTTGTCTAGCAACAAATGGGCAGGTAAAATTGGCAACATGGTAGACACTGCAGCAGAACTTGACATTGATCCTTCATTCACCAGAGTTCCAACTGAGACATAGTTTTGTAAAGGATCTCTCTACTGATCAAACCTATGGCTATAACATCACACAGGCAATAAGGACATGAGAACATCCCACAGATCTGGCTCTTCTAGAAATTGGTCCTGTAAGCCATTCATGCTGGTTGACAATTGCAAATAGGCTTTGTCAAATATGGGTTTCAAATATGGCTTTAAAAGCAAAATTCTCCAAAACTTAAGAATTATAGTTAAATACATTGTTGGTGTATACAATTCTTGCTGGTTCAACATTAAAGTAAAACATTCCTGGATTGAAAGCCCGCATGATGTGTTGATCCAGCCTGCAAAAAAAGGCTGTAGTAGATGTTTTGCCAATCATTCTGAGCTTTCAGTGAAATGATAAGCCAGACATTCTTGTGTTCAGATGACATTCAAGAGAGGAGAGCTGGTATGCAAAAGATCATTGACTTGAGGGGTACAGACAATGATGTCTGTCATTGGATATTTTTCTGTATGTACAAGGAAAATGCCTTTAACCAATGCCAGAGCATCCACTTTGCTGGAGCTGACTGACTGGTCTGAACGTGTACATGAGCCACTTTTGACGTGCAAACTGACTACAGCAGAAATAAAGAAGTTAATTGATGAACCAAAGCAAGTACAATGGCCCTGTCATGCCCGATCAATAGAGAGATGTGTGAAACAGGCCACAGAGGCAGCAAGCAGAGTGTATACATGTGAGAAATGTAAGGTTATATCAGAGGCCAAGAAGCAAGTTGGCAGTTGATATCGAAGAACAAATCAAACAAGACTTAATGAAACTCGCTTAAATATTTTTGTAACTCGGATAATTGCTTTCTGATGTTAGTTTATGATTGCATGGATTATTTTTTGCTTAGTTAGATAAGACTCATGCAGAAAAACCTTTAATTTTTGTAGCAATAAGTGTAATTTTGAGAAATATTTAACGGTATTTGGGTTACGAGGGACTGTTGTGGGATATATGATCAGACATGGATTTACTACACCGTTAAATGTTGTGTAAAATTACTTATTTTTAGAACCCCTCACTGAAAAAATTGCAAAAATTAATTTTCACCCCATTAAATGACACACCCTAAATTAGATAATATGTCTTTGAATCACATCAGCCACATCTTTTGAACAACATGAGAAGCTCCTTCTAGCTGATTCTTTGGGTATGCACATGCAGCTACTTTGCGTTCAAACCATCTCATTCAAATGCTTTGAATAGTTGTTATAGAGGCTTGTATCTACCTGTATTTTGCCAATTCTGTTCCAAAGTAATGCCACCTAACCACATGAGAAGAGATAGGAAGCTATAAATTCTTTTGCTTTGAGATGGTAATTTTTAGATTGCAATAAGTCTGTGTTTTAGTTTTGCTGTCATTATTCTGACTGATTTAAAGCGATGTATCTGAAATATGCAAACTAAATACGTTACAAAATGAAGAATACAGTTCATGGTAGTCCTCGACTTACGACCATAACTGAGTCTGGAATTACAGCTATAAGTCATGGTAGATGTTTAGCAGGGTTTTACTACCTTTTTGCACTGGTCATTAAGTGAACACCATGGCTATTAAAATCAATTTCAGCCAATGGCCATTTTTTTTACCAGAAACTAGCAAAAATGCCAAAAATCAGGATGCTGCAAAAGACAGTAGTCAATTGCCTAGCACTGAAATGTGATCATGTGATTGCAGTGCACGCGTGCACATGTGGTCATCAGAACTCCAGAACCAGGTTATAATACCTTTTGGGGGGGGGAGGGGTCCATTGTAATTTTGAATAGTTGCTAAGCGACTGATCATTAAGCGAAGACTACCTGTACAGAGACAGTGGTTTCAAATAATCTATGCAAATAGTTCAAAATACATACATACCTCTGTAATTTACAGGAATGGTTCCCGTAAGGCTCATCAATTCTCTTGATGAACCATCATTAAAAACTGAAAAGAAACATTGGTTTATTCAATATACAGATCACAGACATTGAGCACATTAACAAAGGTAACTATATCAACTCAGTATCAATACTTCATTCTGACCAGAAATAAACACACATCTTCTAAGAAAATAAATTCTGTACACTATAAAGTGTTTGACATGTCATTTATACATATCTATGATTTCTTCACTATAGATTCTATGACAAATGCTGTTTGCTAGATACTGCAACTCAAGAAAACTATACTCTTTTAAAAATGAATTAATTATAGAAATTTTCAAAACAGACATAAATTGAAAATAGTATGTGGCCTAAATGAAAAATATATTATTTACTTGAATATTTTCTTCCTCAAGTGAGTGACTACTTCTACCAGTAGAAATAATGACTACCAGTACTTCTAATATTAGAAAGCAAAACAAGATTGTGTGTTAGCTTCATGACCTGACATCACTCACTAAAATGCCTTAATTATGAGGCAAGCATATAAACTTGTTTCACTTCCTCAGTATAGGTAGTCCTCACTTAACAACCATTACAACGGCAACTCCATTATAAGTGACACAATAGTTAAGTAAAACATCATGTGACTATATCTGGCTTACAATGTAAGTTATGTTCTGGTTATTAAGGGAATCATTCACAGTCATAAAGAGAATCATCAAGTGACTGCAACTTGTGAGTTCATTGTAGCTCCTCATTAACTTTACTTATGGGAAGCCAGCTGTGAAGCTCACAAATGGCAATCATGTGACTAGGGGATCCTGCTATGGTCATAGTTTTGAGGAACAATTTTAAATCACTTTTTCAGCGCTGTTGTTCAATTAGTTCTTGACCTATGCGCATTTGTTTCAAAGTTATGATGGTGCTGAAAAAAGTGACTTCTGAGTACTCTTCTCACTATTATCTTGATGTCAGTCACATGATTGCAATTCAGATCTTGGCACCGGCAGTGTCCTATGGTCACATGATTGCAATTTTCACCTTTCCATCTGACTTCCAAAAAGCAAAGTCAATGGGAAAAGTTGTAAATCCTGTCTTCTTAATGACTGCAGTGATTCACTTAATAACAACAGCAAAACAATAGTCAATTGTGTCTGTATGTCAAGGACTAACTTTAACTTTGGTTGGTCACTAAACAGGTTAGTTGTTAAATGACAAATAGCTCAGTAAAACTATTTCCTTGCACTGCAATAAATTGGCTACAATGTTACTATATAATTGAATATTAACAAAACCATACTGTAAAATACAGAAAACAGCAACTTACCATAGTTATCCATAACAGGTTTGAGATCTTTGTACTGGCCAGTAACATTGACAGTTTCCTGAACAGCCAAGTCTCTGTACTTGTACTAGAGAAAATAAAAATAATGTTTCAAAATACTTCTAACAGCAAACCCATATCTCAGTTTACTAGTGTTTGGAATCAACTGCAATTTATGACATATGAAGTTCTATGATCACAATGTGCTTTGTCTTAAACATTTTAATCTGTGAAATTGTTCTCTTGGATTATCAACAGGATTTGCAAAGCACGATTAATCGGGGACAGTTATAATCTCATGATACAAATGTGAAATCAGAATGACCCTATTCTATGTTATTTATATGGAGGTCCAAAAAGTAAAGGCATTTTCTAACGAATCAACATGAGGAAAATCACTGCAATTATATAACATGTAAGTAAATTAAGAGTTAAGTACTTAGGATAGTCCAGAAGTTGCTGAATTCCCAGTACTCCTTATCACTGTTCATTCCTGTATGGTGCTGGAAAAGGATCTGGAGATACCTAGATGACCACAGACTTCCAATCCTTAAGGTGGAAGGATATGGGCTTTATCCAATGGTGCCATTCCACATACAGAATGGCTTCTAGCACTTGAATTTATATTATTCCTTTCCTGCATTCTTCATAATTGCTTTGGAGAGTTGGGTGATTTGTAAGAAAGAAAATGTGGGTATAAAAGAAAGAAAAACTCCTGCTACAGGGAGCTTTGTACTTTCATAACATCAGAAACAGTATATACACAGAGACACATATAGAAACATGTATGTGTGCAATACATATCATTATTGGACAGATCAGCTGACTGTGGAGATAGATAGCAAGATATAAATACCATTTCCTAGTAAAACTGTCAGTTTTCTCAATAGCACTGTTTATGGGATAATAAACATTAAAATCATTTAAACATATTTAATTCTGCTTGGTCCACAAATATAAGTGTGTTTGCAAACATGCATATATAAGTTACCTTATGGTTTACAAAATATCCACAAACTTTATAAAAAGTTGATAAAACATCTTCTACATACAATATGCAAGTTACATTAGATACATTTCTCTACCAATCCTTCAAGATGATGCATTATCTACAACAAATCAAGATGATGCCAAAATGACAACATTCATGTTCTGACATCTAATACAAGTGAGTTGTAGCATTCACATGGCATTTGCATGCATTGTCATTTGCCCTTCTCAATCTATACTGAAATGGCATATAAGGATTTTTATACGTTTCCACATGCAGGTGACAGAGAGTGCACATAAAAGGCAGAAAATAAAAAAAAGGAAATCCTCAGATATTAGAAAGCATATTTATTGAAGTGTAAGAGACCTAAAACAGTGATTCTTGCACCAAATTCATCTTTCAAATGCATGAAAAAATTAATTTCTTTAGAAAGCTTATTTCTACTTCCTTGTATTTAAGTGCTACTATGCGGCTAATTTAAAAAAAAGAAAAGAAAATAAGGAGTGGCATTGTAAAATGTTCGGGGGGGGGGGAGGAAATAAAACACAACAAGGGGAGACTAATTGAAACTTGGAAAAGGCAAACCAAGCAAAGGGTTACAGAGAAAGATCAGTGGCTTTGTATTTGTCCTGAATGCAAAGACAATTTATAGCAGACAAAATCAATAGAATATACAAGACTATGTCTTGACTATGTCTTGTATATTCACTTTCAAATAAAAGGAGGGACTCCAACCTTCCTATACCCTGATCCAATCTAATTGGGGGGGGGGGGGATGCTCCAAGACTTCAGACACCAAATTCAGCTCATATCTCTTTCTCCTGAGATAAGTACAGTAGTCTCCAACAGTCCATAACACAAGACTATCTGAGAACTAAGAAGAGGGTAATGATGTACAGAGGAAGCACTTTTTTTTTCTTTTCAGGCCTGTAGAATAAGTGTTGAAAGAAACAGTCAGCCTTTCTCCCAATAAGGACTACTCGGGGAAGAGCACTAGTGGCCTGCAGAAATTTAGTTTTTATTTTAAGGGCCATCTTATCAGTCAGTGATGCAAGGGTGGAGAACTAGAAGAGTCCAAAGAAGCCTTGTGTTTTTGGGAGAACAACTGTCTCATTTCAAGATTAACAGCTGACTTGCAGGCGATTGCTCTTCAAATAGGAGCCAAGAGTTTTTCAAAAAGTAGGGACCACTTATCAGTTAGATGGGCTCACTGGAAATTCCAGACATTGGAGATTAGAACATTTCCCGTAATTATAAGCCTACTGGGTCCCCAGGGATGAGAGAAAACTATCTTTCGATATTTTTCTTTAGGCTATTTGTGTTGAATTTAGAGCCGGCCGTTGGAATAGGCAGGTGCCCAAAGTTTTGGCCACTGTTTATTTGTGGATACAAAAGTTGGGTCTCTGGTGAGGAAGAGGCAAAAACCGTCAGTTCATAAGGGGGGGGGGGGGAGAGAAGTGAATCGCGAACGCCTCGGAAGGGTCTCTCTTCCCACCTCCCAAAATGGGAGATTTTTGGTCTATCGTGCCCCCCCCCCCCCAAAAAAAAGAGACCGGGCAGAGAGAGGCCTTCAAAAG
Organism: Rhabdophis nuchalis; assembly: GCA_039707465.1. Lineage (NCBI taxonomy): Eukaryota > Metazoa > Chordata > Lepidosauria > Squamata > Natricidae > Rhabdophis > Rhabdophis nuchalis. Next base: position 127,731,676 of record CM077643.1, read on the forward strand.
AGGGCGGCTGAGCTGAGCCGACTCAAAGGCTGCTTTGAGAAGAGACGCTTCAGGCCCTTTACCTTAACAAGCATTTTCTTCAGCTGACTCTCGGAAAAGGCCATGGCGGCGGCGGTCCCTCCCTCGGTCCTGCTACCTCCTACGACCTCCACCCCCTACTCTCCACTCCCGAACGAACAAGAACCTCCGCTTCCGACAACCTCCGCGATCCGTTTCCGCTCGGCGATGCTGCGGAACGTCACTTCCGGCGGCTAACTGTTTGGTTTTTCCTCTTCCCCCCTCCCCTCGACCAGAGGGAAAAAATAGTAATAGAGTTTTCACTTTAAGGTCCCTCTGGGAAGAATCATAGAGAGGGTGGGAGGGCGTTCCGATTTCCCAGTCTGTTCTGGGTTGTAGGTAATTGGATAGAAACGGGGTGTGTATTCATCACTAAAATACGCGACTAAGAGCAAGAGAGGCTCAGATTCTAATCCTCCCAATTTAGAAAGAAAGAAAAAAACCTATTCGGGGAACTTTCCTAACAGTGAGGACAATTTAGGCAGTGGAACAGCTGGACTTTAGGTTCTTTATCGCTGGAGGTTTTTAAGAAAAGGCTGGACTGTCACTTGTCTCAAATGGGATAGAGAAGTGTTTCCCAACCTTGGCAACTTGAAGATGTCCAGACTTCAACTCCCAGAATTCCCTAGCCAGCACTGGCTGGGGAATTCTGGGAGTTGAAGTCTGGACATCTTCAAGTTGCCATGGTTGAGGAACGCTGGTATAGGGTCTTCCGCGTGACCGGAGGAAGTGGCTGGACTAGAAGACTTCCAAGGTCCTGTTGGAAGAAATGTCCATCTGGGTTCAGTTCCAAGTGGGGGAAAATACACTGGAAACATGGAAGCTGCTTACAAAGATGATTTAATGGTAGACAGGACCACATGGCTTGAGGTCCTGAGAGAAAAGGTGATCACATGCTTCCAGGTGTTGGGTGAAGAAGGATTGAGGGAGGGGCTTGCTAGGCTTTTTATAATCTGTTCGGCCCCACCTATCCATTTCCTGTTCCTGTATAAGAAATGTATTCCGATTGGATGTCAGACTCACATGGGGCCACGAAGGGCCAACTCTCTACACTGAGTCCAGGTTTGGTTGAGTTCTCAGATGTCATATGGTCAGTTGGGTATAATACCAGCATGCCTTGATTCCATCACCCTGAAGCTGATGGAGAGGGGTCTTTGTTATGTGAATAGACTGGCTTGGCCTCTTAATGGCCCATTGACAAAAGGTGGGGTAGGCAGGAAGCTGCAGGAATTAAAACATGTTTCTCCCTTTTCACATCCAGGGAAGTATAATATTCTGCCTTTTCAATATTTCCTAGGATATTTCATTTTTGGGTTTTAACTTCCTACAGTCTCTTCCAGCTTTTATTCTGATTGACTGGCAACAGTCCTATTCTCTTGACCTGTTGTCAGGTGCAAACAACCATACTCATACTTGAAGAGTTAAGTTAGCAATTTTATTGTTCAGTCCCATACACAGGAATCTTTTCAGATTCACAGTTTGCACCTGGGTGAGATTAGATAAAAGTTCAACAGCATTCAAGGGGGGCTGTGGGGGAAGATCAGATTTCACCCTCTAAACTAAGTCCGTACCGCTCAACTTGGCCAGTCTCTCTTGTACACTTATTTAAGAAGGTTGTAGGAGAAAAAAAGAGAAGAGTGCAAAAGTTGTCTTGAAACTCAATATTAAGAAAACTAAGATCATGGCATCCGGCCCTTTCAATTCCTGGCAAATAGATGGAGAAGAAATTGAGGTAGTGACAGATTTTATTTTCCTGGGCTCCAAGATCACCAGAGACTGGGACTGCCGCCAAGAAATTAAAAGACACTTGCTCCTGGGGCGGAAGGCTATGGCAAATCTAGACAGCATACTAAAAAGCAGATATATTACCCTGTCAACAAAAGTGCATATAGTCAAGGCTATGGTTTTCCAAGTTGCAATGCAAGCTGATAAATAAATATAAATTTAATTTATTATTATTATTATTATAAACCAGCACAACTAATCCCAAGATAAATTCACAAGTGGGCTTACTCTTTAGTACTATTATTTGTTTTAAAATTAGGATAGGTGGTTTCACAGCCTGCAATTTCAGCTGTGATTTTTTTTAATCAGTTGGTGATTGCCCCCTGCAGTTTTCTTGGCAGCATTTTTCATTAGTAGCTTGCCAATTCCTTCATTGTAGTGTTGAGGGAAATTAACTGGTCCAAAGTTACCCAGCATGTGTGCTGAAACACTTGGGTATTGTTACTGCTGATTCAAAATACCAGCAATGTGCCCATAAAATTATGAATCACTTCCTCATTAAATCTTTACCTCTGAAAATCATAGAATGTAAAGCAAAAGATGTACATCAGATACCATAAACTTTATTAATATCTCACCAACAAGGGTTTTTTTCCATATTGTAATTTTTAGAAAAATAATCTAAGGAAAAATGGCAAAAATCATTGTAGGCATACATAATTACACAATAACATTTTATTAAATTTTGTGAGGCAAATGTTTTTGTATTGCTAAAAGTTCAGTGCAATAGTAGAACTGAGCAGCCAAATATATTAAAACCTAACCACTGCATAATAATTAATAGTGCATTTTACATGTTGTTCATGTCCCTTTCCAGGAGCATGGATCCAGCTTCAAGAGAAAGATTACTTTGGTAGGTGCTCCTTAGTTTTAGGGTGGGATAAAGGAGAATAAACAAAGCATGTTCTGTGCCTCTCTGGATCTTGGGAGCCAATAGTGCAGCAATATATTATGGCAATATTTTTAATGGCCTTCACCCAAGACTTTCCCCTAAAAATCTTTAGAATCTATACAGAATACTTCGAGAACTATTTAGACATATTGAGCCTAAAATAGTATTTGTGCAATGGCAACTTCAGATGACTGACTTGGGAGTGTAAACATTAAAAAAAACATAAATATCAGTTGATCATGAACATTGATTTTAGACAATACTGTGCTGCTCTAAAAAATGTATATTATCTATATACAGTCAATAACGTATGTGAAATAATTTCTAAGGGTGATACATTACCTCTGACTGCTTAAAATCTCTGCTTAAAATAAAAAATTACTTAAGAGAACAGTTGAATAGTAGTATTGAAGGCCACAGCATAATGAGGAAAGGGCAAAGAAATACAGTCATTTATGATTAGAAAATATCTTACGTGTAAGGCCGTGGCCGTTAACATTTTCCCTAATCTAAATGTTTTTGACTAATTTTAATTACCATATAATATACACTCAAGTTTCCACGTTGAGAATTTGAGGTTGGACCCAGTTAGTCATTAGTATCTTTTTTGCAAATCTCAAAGAACAGAAATCTACGGTTCCCTGACAGTCAGAGCTTCAGTTGCTGTTGAAGGTCAGTGACAGATGCAGCACTGGTTTGAAGTTTTTCAACTACATTGTCCTCTTCCACAGGCTTCATCATTTCAATTACACCGCTGATTCCAAGTACACAAGGCATACTTAAAAATACTTCACTGTTTATATTATAACATCCCTAGGAGAAAAAAACATGAGTATAATATTTTTACATGTATCTGGATTTCATCAAAGGTATATGAAAATAAGGCATTTTGGGCTTGAATTTTACATATGGCCAGTCACTAATACTTGTAAGATTTAAATAAGCTTGCAAGTAATTATACAATTTAGATTTATTTTTATCTGAGCTATAAAATCCCAGATTGACACTAGATGACAGCAAAGCAGTGGTGGGTTGCAGATGGTAAGTCCTGGTACGGGCGTATCGGTGCCTGCCCGGAGCACCAAGTACCATTCCAGTTCAGTGCTCCGGAGGGCTCACCTGCCTGCCCGAGCTCCTTACCTATATTTGAGCTTTTCAACGCTTCTGCGCACGCGCACAGAGCGCACAGCGCCGTGCAATACTCCGCCGAGCAGATGGAGCATTGCAGAGGTGTCGCAAGAGGTAAGGACGCATGCACGCGCTGCGCGCATTCATGTAGTGGACGCCAGGCTGGAACCCACCACTGCAGCAAAGAGATAGAGAAACTAATTCTTTGCTCTTGCTTACTGACTGTCTGAAACTACAGTATTTCAAGTGATTTATAGCATATAAAACACAAAAACCAAAAGTGAACATTTTCTGCTTTAAATCACATTGGCTTTTTAAACCATATTAGTTATCAAAAGGTATGACCGAAATAAGCCAGGAAAAAGACTAATCATTTTAGTGTCCGACCTTTATTGCGGAGAAATATAATTTATTCTGTTAAAAGTGATATTTAGAATTGCATTTTCAATTAAGTATTTTTAAAAAGTTAAGTATTTTAAAAAAGGAAAGCTAACAGCAACCAACAAAGAGGAACTTTGACATGAATGAAAAGGTGCTGGACCAATTTATGATGCTGCCATGATGGCCACTGTAGCAACACAAGCCATGAAAATAGCAAATTTATTGTCAAATGAAAGTTAAAACCAATATTTCCACATTGGATCAAAAACATCTGAAATCAGCTGGCCTCTGCTATGGGATATGTAGGACAAGAAGAAATGGTTAGCCAGATATCCTCAAGTCAAAGTCAGGGGCACTTGTAGATTCATAATCCTTTTTTCCTTTCTTCTCATGGTTTTCAACTGTTATCTATAGACTTAATATTCAGTCTTTTTCAAAAATGAAATCAGTTTCCTGCTTACCTTCACTGTAGTTGATACAGAATGTATTTTTCTTTTATCATTCAATATAGTGTCAGTCAGATCAGCTATTGAGAGACCGACAGACCAAGACCTTTGGCCTTTTCCTTTCAGAATTTCCATGGCTCTAAATACAAGAAATACACCTAAGACTTAAAAGAGACTTTTCCAAAAAGCAATATATTCTTTTCAATATCCACATATTTTCACCAGAGCTGTTGTTATACTCATATAAATGTTTTATAGTTAAATAATGTAGATTGTGCTACTTAGATACAGGTGAACATTTATATTTGGGCTAAAATTTTATACCAGCTTATATAGAAGTTCCATTAAAATAAGAGTCATTTCCTACTAAATACATAGATGTTTTGATAGAGGCATAGATGTTTTACCTGTTAGTCAACACCTGTTGATCATTTGTTAACTTATCACCAGGATGATTTATCACTGAATTAGAACTCCATGCTGCCACTGTATAAGACAATTGTAATTAATTTTCTTTTTCAAACATTTGGATAGTTAGATAATGCGTCTTGGTTTTCAACCTATGTATTTTGTAGTCAATTGTGTCATGCTAATAGAGTTACAATACTCCCTCTAATTTATCCTATTAGCTATTAATTAAAGCAGAGATTGGCAAATGTTTTAAACTAGACTTCATTTAGACCAGTGATGGCAAATCTTTTTTGCCTCAGGTGCCAAAAGCACATGCTTGTGCAATATGGCACACACTTGGGTGCCCACCCCCATAATTTAATCCCCCCATGCCATGCCCCCTGTGCATGCATGGGTGACACCCTGCCCTGCTGCCCCGCACATACACACATCACTTTCTTGGAGCCTGGGGAGGATGAAAACGCCCCCCTTCAGAGGCCCTCCGGAGGCCAGAAACAGCCCATTTTCAAATTTCCGGTGGGCCCGGTAACTCCATTTTTCGCTGTCTGGAGGCTTTCCTGAAGTCTCCATAAGACAAGAAACTGCTGAAAATCAAGGCCGAAAATAAGCTGGCAGCGTGTGCATGCGTGCTGGAGCTGACAGGCAACATCTCGTGTGCCCTCAGAAATGGCACGCATGCCATAGGTTCGCCATCACTGGCCTAGACCAATTGCAGCAACCATTTGAAGTTATAGGTGATGAAAAAAATAAGTCCAACTTTGTATTTACTATCTGCAGTGTCCCTCAGTCGTGTGATCACCATTGTAAACAGAATATGTTGTTCTGTGCCTGACCCATTGTTTATTTCCCCCCCCCCTTGCAGAGCAGAAAGATTAAGGAAAGATTATAATAGAGTAAGCAAGGGAATATACATCAAAAATAATGTAAACATCCAGTGCCTCTAACTCTCTTGTAATCTCCTCCTCTCCAAACTCCCTACTCTATGAAGGAAGGAGAGAGAAAATGGATCATGTCCAGGAGAAATTGTTTAAACATTTATTCCTTCTTGCTAATTATCCCAGAACCAGGGTGAGCATTTCAAAGGGTGGGAAAGTGAAGAAAATCAAAGCATAGTTGCAGTCACTTGATTTCCCACTTAGTAATGGCTTTGTTAAATGACCAATTTCTAGTACCAATTGTGATCACTAAACAAGGTGATTAAACAATACCCTACATTTTCGTTTTATAAAACTGTACCTTCAGCATAAATTTCAATTTTTTCTCAAATAAATATAAAAGTGCTCATTTATGTTCTAGTTCAAAGAGGAAAGAAAATGTAAAATGTAGATTCCTAAATCATACAGCAGTTCACTTTTTTTACCTTTGTTTACTCCTTGTTCACCAATAATCCAACTGTCTTTACTTCTGCTTTGGGCTTTCAACAGATTTGTAATAACATACTGGAATCTTGCTGAATCCAAATTGCAACCAATTCCAATAACTCTGCTTTTGGGAAATCCACTCAGCTTCCATGACACATAGGTCATTATTTCTACTGTAGTTGTCATTAAAAAATACATTAAGAAAATCGTCAAATATTTTTAAATAAATGTAAAATAGTGGTTTAAAGTGTCTTGTAAATATTAGTGATTTTTAATGATTTCTGTATTTAAATTCCATTTTTAAGCTTAAGAAAAATTATACTGTTTTTGGGCAACTTTGGGATAAGGAAGTGGAATGGTGTGCTATGTAGTAGGCACATACATCTATTAATTTTATATGATTGATGAGGAATCAGAGGTTTTACTATTTTTCTGTGAACAGCTGCAGGATGTCAATAAAAGATCAGGATTTCTTGCATAATTAGGTTTCATCACCATAAGGATTCGATTGTGTTGGGAAAAAAAGATGCGAAAGGACTAAGTTTAGTATTATTTATTATCTATCCATTAAACTTTGGATAACACATACTATTGAAGTTTCTTGTATCTTCACCCATTCTCATTTATAGCATAGATATAATTCTGAGAATAAACAGGGCGCAAACAGTACTGCTGATGGTACTAGACAGGTAATGAAATGTCTACAAACAAACAAAGAACCAAGCTCAGAGGACACCAAGAACCTCATCCTGAACTACAGATTGGAATCTTCTATTTAATTCAGAACTGGAGATGGAGTCTGATAAACTAACAGTCCATATGTCAACTATTAGATGTAACTCATATAATTTGGAAAACAGCAATTATACATTTTATCAATTGCTTTTGTTGTTTTTGGGGTGGGGGTCATTTTTAATTATGTTCCTCTACAGTAGCAAGCAAGCAACCAAAAAAAAAAACCCAATGTCAAACTTCTCCCAAAATCTTTCTAAGAAACTATAAGAACATATGCAGGCAGTTACCAGGAGTCAATATTGACCCAAAAGTCTGCACAAATACATCAAAGCAGGCACAACAATATGTCTTTAGAAAAGTCAACATCCACAGGGAGTCAAAAAGTCAGTAAGTTTTGTTGCTATTATGCAATTGAAGCCCTGCTCCTTTTGTATGTGCACCAACACTATATATCTACACTTCCTTCTACAGATGCCTTGAATAGACCTTATAGTAATTGGTCCAAATAGCAAGAAGTGTTCCTATGTTATTGGAATTTTAAATTATTCTTTCCAGAATTTATGTAAATAAATGGTTACGATTGTCAAAATTCCTTTCAACATCAAAAATGTTTCCTTCCCTATTCTGCCGATGCCTTCCTTCAAATCAGAATTGGTGCCACCCACTGATTTCAATGAACCTTTCCAATAAATTAGGCAGTCTTTAAAAATATTAATTATGCTTCCTAAGAGGAGGCAAACTGAAAAAAGGCCATCTTTGCAATACTAAATAGCCAGAAAATATTTGAAATGTCTAGCTGAAAGTACACAAATGGTGAAAAGACATTTAATTCACGTAATATGGACTGTTATCATTTCATTTTGGCTTAATATCCTTAACATTTGAAATAAAATATTACAAAGATCAGCATCATTTAAATATGTTAATTGAACTGCATGGACCAAACTCAAAACGTATGACTACAAGTAATATGGATTCATGGATTTATCAAGCATGGAAAGCAGCAAAAATATTACTGTTCAATGTTAGAAAAATAGCATAACCCATCTTTACAATCTGGGATTGTCACTGTTCACTTTTTGCATATGAACAGAAGAGTGATTATACCAAAATAGTTAAGGTGTTAACAAATTAGCTGATTTTTTTTGTAAGAGGTATACAAAGTTTCTGCTCTTTATTTCTGTGCTTATGTTTGTACAGTTTTGATATTTTAAAAGATTTCCAATAACCATTCATCACGTAGAACAAAATAAAACAAGAAGTAGATTTAAAAAAAAAATTGGCCTAATACTTGATACTGTTATTTTGTGGTTGAGAATTATGACAAAGTAAGATTCCTCTTACTCCTCATTAAGAAGATGTCAAAAAACCCTAAGATAATATCAATTGCAAATCATATCTTCTGATTGGAACTTCATAAAATTATATTAATCTTTGTTATACAGTACCTGGTTGTGAAGCAATAAGCAGTACACTGTCTTGACTGTAATGAGCTATTGAGGGAATAATGCCTCTGAAGAGTTCCACATTGCTCTGTACAACCTCCAGATAGGACTCAGCATTGCCTAGAGAATTAACGGTAAGCACCACCAATTTTGAGTCCGCCGATGCAGAAAAATCTACAAAAATATAAAGAATTGCAAATTATTGTTGAATATATCTTATTTTCAAGGATGGCATTTTTTTAAAAAAAATTAATCTATGATAATCTATGGCTTATTTTTCTGATTTGAGGTAAATAGGCAAACATATCACTTCCAACCACTTCCTACTTATATGGTTAATAGAGGAATTATTATTAATACTACTGAATTTGAACTAACGTCAAAAATTCATAGAGAATTCAGTCTATTATATAGTAATGTCTCTTTACACATCACCCTTCCTATGTTCTGCCCTTTGTGGAATGCAGATAGAAATCTCACGAAGAATATAACATGGATTCGTATTTCATATATGTAATAACTGAGTATGCTTTGTCGGTATTTGCTGAGCTCTGGGATGACTACATTAACCAATTTACATGTCTATAGGCTTATCCACACAGTACAAGCTATGCCCAAGACTGAAGCACTGAAGTGAAAGAAACTTCCAAAAAATTTTGCACCCTGCAGAACAGCTGAGATGCATACTTCAGTTTGCAATATTGCTAGAAAATACTATAACTGTACTGAAAATACTATAACTGTAACACTACCTCGACTAATTTCCACTTTTGGCAAGTCAAAGATTTCTAGATCCATTGTTCCTCCTTTCACTGTAGCTTCTGAGCAGTCCAAGACAACCACTTTGTCAGCAACATCCTAAATTGATTCAAAAGAAAGAAAAAATGTTTTTCCTCAAAGCAAATATAAATTGTATCCTGAGAATAATTCTATGGGATTCAATCTAATAAGAATAATAACAGTACAAAAGGTTAAGTAGGTTTGGTTTTTTTTGTAAAATATCACATTCAAATAAACTAAAAAGAAAGCAAAAGTGAATTCCTAATACATGTTTAGAATACAGAATACAATAGCAGAGTTGGAAGGGACCTTGTAGGTCTTCTAGTCCAACCCCCTGCATGGGCAGGAATCTTATACCATTTCAGACAAATGGCTGTCTAACATCTTTTTAAAGACTTCCAGGGTTGGGGCATTCACAACTGCTGGAGGCAAGCTGTTCCAGAGGTTAATTGTTCTTACTGTTAGGAAATTTCTCCTTAGTTCTAAGTTGCTTCTCTCCTTGGTTAGTTTCCACCCATTGCTCCTTGTCCTGCCCCCAGGTGCCTTGGAGAAAAGTTTGACTCCCTCTTCTTTGTGGCACCCTCTGAGATATCGGAACACTGCTATCATGTCTCCCCTGGTCCTTCTCTTCATCAAACTAGACATACCCAGCTCCTGCAGCCGTTCTTCATATGTCTTAGTCTCCAGTCCTCTAATCATCTTGGTTGCTCTTCTTTGCACTCTTTCCAGAGTCTCCACGTCTTTTCTACATCGTGGTGACCAAAACTGTATGCAGTATTCCAAGTGTGGCCTTACCAAGGCACTATACAGTGGCATTAACACTTCACGCGATCTAGATTCTATCCCTCTGTTGATGCAGCCTAGAACTGTGTTGGCTTTTTTGGCAGCTGCTGCACACTGCTGGCTCATATTTAAATGGTTGTCCACTAGGATTCCGAGATCCCTCTCACAGTTGCTACTATTGAGCAAGGTACCACCTATACTGTACTTGTGCATTTGGTTTTTCTTGCCTATATGTAGGACCTTACTTTTTTCACAATTGAATTTCATTTTATTAGACAGTGCCCAATGTTCAAGTTTGTCTAGATCCTTCTGTATCTTAAGCCTATCTTCTGGAGTGTTGGCTATTCCTGCCATCTTGGTGTCGTCTGCGAATTTGATGAGTTCCCCATTTATCCCCTCATCCAAATCGTTGATGAAGATGTTAAAGAGTACTGGGCCTAAAACAGAGCCTTGGGGGACTCCACTGCATACTTCCTTCCATGTAGATGCAGTTCCATTGAGGACTACACGTTGAGTGCGGTTGGTCAGCCAGTTACGAATCCATTTGGTAGTGCTGCTGTCTAACCCACAATTTTCTACTTTATCTAATAGTAGGTTATGGTCTACTTTATCAAATGCCTTACTGAAGTCCAGGTAAATTATATCAACAGCATTCCTCTGGTCCACTGATTTTGTTACTTTGTCAAAGAATGCAATTAGATTCGTCTGGCATGATCTGTTTTTGACAAACCCATGTTGGCTTTTGGCTATTACTTTGTTTGCTTCTAGGTGTTCACTTATTTGTTGTTTAATTATCTTTTCCAGAATCTTTCCTGGTATTGAGGTCAGGCTGATGGGTCTATAGTTTCCTGGATCTGTTTTTTTTCCTTTTTTGAAGATGGGAACCACATCTGCTCTTTTCCAGTCTTCTGGCAGTTCCCCGGTGCTCCAGGATCTCTGAAAGATATAGTTCAGTGGTTCTGAGATCTCGTCTGCCAGTTCCTTCAGAACCCTGGGGTGTAATCCATCCGGTCCTGGTGATTTGAACTCGTCCAGGGCAGAAAGGTGCTCACTTACCATTTTCTTCCCTATTTCAACTTGTGCTCCTAATCTGATATTTGTGGTGCTGTTTTTGATTGATTGGACTGTTTTATCCCTTTGTGTAAAGACAGATGCAAAAAAAGAGTTAAATAGTTCTGCTTTCTCCCTGTTGCTTATCATCTTCTTGCCATTTTCTCCCAGCAGTGGACCAATTGTTTCCTTAACTTTTTTCTTATTTTTAACATGTTGGAAGAAGCTTTTTTTTGTTATTTTTTACTTTTTTGGCAAGCCTTTCTTCATTGTGAGCCTTAGCTTTCCTCACTTCATCTTTACAGGCTCGGGCTATTTGCTGATATTTTGCCTTGGTTATGTCCCCCTTTTTCCACTTTTTATATTTATCCTTTTTGTCTTTCAATTTGTCATCTAATCTAATAAAAAAAGACAGAGTTCATAAGTATTATTATGAGGTTAGATGGAAAACGTCTCAATGAACAGACACAGAAATGCATTATTAATCTCTAATAAGGTAATTCCTCTATCCATAATTTAGAAGACTTTTATGGAGAAAATATTCTGTGAATATGGTCTCAAATATTCCCCTACTCCAATTATTTTATTACAATACTGTATAAATTGGAATACAAAATAGAAACAAGCATAACAGTAATTATAGAAAGTGCATACCTTTGCTGAAATAGCCAAAATACAAGCAAGGCCCAGATCTCCAGCTCCAACTATTGTAACTTTGCGTAATCCTCCATCATTTTTGTTTCCTTCTCCCTTTGATTGTCCATTGTTTTCACCTAAAAACAAGATGCTATTTATATAAACAATTACGCATTGTCTTAAATGCTGATGCTCAATAAAAATATATTTTTTAAATGTCTTGGTCTGGATAACTATAATTATGGTACTTTGAAAAATAAAATAAAAAAGTTATGCAAACAAATCCTATGCATGGATGTTTACTTAAATGTAAATTTGCTGTGTTCTATTTATCTTACCCTCAGATAACATGCAAGGGATTGCATTGCAACATGATTTTTTTTAGGTGAAAAAAGAAATACTGTTGTTGGAACTAAAGGGAGATTTATTTCCATTCCAATCTAAGCTGTGAGAAGGGCAAAGACTTTCCTCTCTGTATGTTCCAATTTGGCAAAGGCTATTCCACTCTAACCATTTGTTACACAAACAATTAATTGATATAAGCAATACCAAACTCAAAAATACATTAATAGCTTGGTCCTAGGGACAGTAAATTTAAGAAAGGAAACTATATAGCATTAATTGATTTTATTTGATTTTTGATTTTATTTGATTTTTATACCGCACCTATCTCCCAGGAGGGACTCAGGGCGGTGCACAGGAAAGTTAAAATGCAAACATACAAACATATGAATAAATACAACTACAAATATTAAAATATAATTAAATTGAAAATAGCCTGTGCTAAAAATACAACTAAAATAATAAAGTTACCAAAGATTAAAGATCATTTAAAACTCAGTCTGTAGGAATGAATTTTGTTCTCCGGCAGCCATTTCTAATTTCTGCCATTTTTTCTACTTTCTGTTTTTAAATCAGCACAATTTTCTGAGGTATCACACCATACAGTTTTATTACAGGCAGAGAAACTGAACAGGTATGGAAGTTAATCAACCCTTCACCTTTACGCATAAAACATTTTACAATCTGCCAAATCTCTGCCTGCCTTTGAACCCTTAGATACACAGGGAAGTCATCAAAATGAATTAGTAATTCTAACAATAAAAAAAGTGGACAGCTCAATTAAAGACTTGGGGGTAGAAATCAATACTCAGTTTTCATCACCCAACTTATGTGATGCTCAGTGTTCATCACCCTATTAATGTGATTACATTCACATTGCCTTTAAAATACTTTATAGATAATGCCAACTATTCGATATGCTAAATATCCTCTAAATATCCTTTTCCTGCCTGACACTGGACAGTGCATTCATTAATGCTGGCTCAGTAGTAGCTTCATAATGGGGAGGGGAATTTGGACCTTTCACTTATTTTTCATGGAGATAAAGAATTACCAAAACAATGAAAAAATACAGATTGGCCCACTTTTAAAAAGGGGACAAGTTGCCCCTCTCCCATCAAAACAGCAGGGAGAAATGACAGCATAGATTCTATATATATAGGTATCTCATTTGAAAGTGCTGGAATTGTTGTATACCTTTAAATTTCCTTCTAATAAATATAGGAACTTAAGAGTCCTTTGATTTTTGCTCCTTGATTAACTGTTTCTAGTTCAGACTAAAAGGACTGAAGTCTGATCAAAAGAAAGGGTTTCCACTGGGCCAAACTTGTTCTAGATCAGGCATGTCCAACCTTTTGGCTTGCCTGAGCTGTATTGAGTGAAAAAGAATTGCCTTGGGCCGCATATAAAATATATAATATAGTCAATATTTATAAATATCACTACAAATCATATAATGTTAAAAGTTGCAATCGTGTGGGGCGATATTATTAACTGCCCAGGGCCTCATGCAGTCCTTTGGCCATGGGTTGTACACACCTTTCCAAATCCTATGGTTTACATCTAAAATGTAATATTTTACTAATTTGGACTCTTCTAGGAAAATCCAAAACAAAATTATCAAGATATTATGAATTATACACACAAATAACAGATGATAAGTTTTCAAAAAAGATGAATACCTTCCACAATTTTTGTGATATAAGAAAGTAGGTCCATCTGTCTGGCTTCGTCAGAAGATGATACTGCATATAAGGGGAGTTCCTCTTCAAATTTTATGCTCATTTCCTGTATTAACCCTACAATTACTGACTGTGGCTGTAATAAATACAGGAAAAATTAGAAATTATTTATATAACAGATATACCACTTAAAACATTCTCAAGTAAAATTTTAAGATAGCCCTTTAGATATCTAAACTGCTTGGGAATACGAGGCCTGGATATTAATCATTGACACAAAAATATTGGAATACATGTCAAAGTAGTATTTTTCTTCATTGTTTCATAACCCATTTTCCAATGTTTCCCTAGGGACAAGTATAACAGAGCAAGAGCACAGGAGCAGGGCTATACAGATGGAAGTGCCTTGACTCACATAGCTAGAATTACAAAAGGACAAGAGCATATTTTAATACTGTTGCTGACTGAGTCCTTACTTTTTTTATGAATGAATTATTTTATTCATTCAGAGCTGAGATGTCACTGAAGTCTCATCTTGGTGCCTGAAGCTATGAGGGTTTAGTGGAAGGAAACAGAACCCGAACAGGTTTTGTACACTGGGGTTCTCTTTCAGCTCGAGTAACTACTGTGAATGAAGAGACACCATTCCTGAAGTAGATCCACAATTTACAGGCCCTCCTGGACACACAGCTCCTGGTGATGGATATAGCCAATGGGGTTGTTACTCAGCTTTGGCTTATGTATAAGTTATGACCTTCCCTGGCACATGAGGACCTTTAAACATTGACTCATGGTTTCTTTATCATCTATCTACACTACTACAATGCACTCTACTTGGGGCTGCCTTTAAAAAACTATCCAAAAGTTCCAGTTGGTACATAATGGAGTAGCCCACATGCTCACTGGTAAATATTGCTGGGAACCTATCATGCCTATATTGGGAGCCCCTTGTTGATTGTTCAATAGATTCTGGATGTAATTCAATTATTGGTGTTAACCTTTAAATGCTTTTATGGGTTCCTGCGAGACTACCTACAAGTCTGCAACTCCTTACAGAAGTTCGGTTGACCATTATAATTGTGCCAGGAGAAGCAGCTGATGCGTCTCCACTTTCGGGAAGTCAGGGAGTCAGTGATCAGAAGGCACCCAGTCCTTTAGAGTAGCCTTGAACTAAACTCCCAAAGGTGCTTTCTTGTTTTTTTATTTTATGAAGATGTTTCACTTCTCAAAAGAAAAAAACAAGAAAGTCCAGTTGCTTCCTGAAAAAGCACCTTTGGGACAACCATGACCTGGATGACTAAGAATGTCTACAGACCTTGAACTTAAGGTTAGATCTGCTACTGCCTTCCTCACCTTTTGGAAGATGTTGGTTTTTTCCAGAGATATTTGAGTTGTAATACCACTTTGGTATTGTATGTTTATTGCTTTTAGTCCTTTCCTGTATTTCTGTATTTTTATTTTGTTGTAGTTGTAACCTGTTGTACTTGTAAAGTTGGATAAATAGTAGTAAAATAAAAATCAAATAAATAAAGGATGGACGAAAGATGGATAAAAAAAAAGGCATGGTTTGGGAATAAAATCTTCATCTGCTCCTGAGTAACACTGGTTAACCTGACTTTATTAATGAGGAACCTGAAAACCTAATACTACCTTCCATTCTACATGTGCTATGATAACCATTTTGTATTCAAATAAATTGTATTTTATCTCATATTGCACATATTTATGAACGTAATTATATGTGGAAAATTGATAACTGCTACTAAGACGGGTGCCGTCTGCCGGGCAATGCCGGTTGGCGACCCCCAGGGGTCAGCCCTCTGGAATGACCTACCCCCCCCGAACTACCCCCCCCCCGAACTCCGGACCACCACGGACCTCCGCCTCTTCCGCCAACGTCTGACGACCTATTTCTTTCATCTAGCCGGCCTAGCCTAGTTCCCGAGACCACCCCTAGAGACTGAGTTTTAAATTGTTTTAAATGGATTTTAATTTGTTGGTATTTTTCTAGGATATTTTTAGCACAGGCCACCTTAAATTTAATTAGATTTTATTGTTTGTAGTCGTATTTATTTATATGTTCATATTTATTTATATGTTGTACTTTTACTTTTTAACTTCCTGTGCACCGCCCTGAGTCCCTTTGGGGAGAGAGGCGCGGTATAAAAATCAAATAAAATCAAAAAATCAAAATCAAGAGGTACAAAGGTAAATCACCTTTATATAAATTTTAATAAGATAATACTTATAATTTTATGTGACACATTTATCTGATTCTTACATGGCTCCAGGATTGTAGATATGGCAGGTAAATCCTTCCACGGACATCAACATGTTTTCCTACAGAAATTCCCATGTTAGCAGTAGGGTTTAGAAAACAAATGGGTGGAGCAAAAGGATAAGAATCTAAAATCCATATGCAAATTGGAATGTTATAAATGTTACCTGTCAAAATACAAAATGAAAATCTGTTCAGCAAAGATTCCATGTAGACTCTGCTTCTCATTTCAGCTAGCAGAGAGAATGAATCCCCTACCCTTCATCATAGGTTTGGAAAATCAATCCCCCCTCCCCCTTAACTCCTGTTGATTTTCCAGGAAGAGAGTTAAAACTTTACTCTTCTGAAGAGACACTGCAGCATGTGTTACATATGAGTTGTAGATTTGTTATCCAGCGGGTATTTACTATTGGCTTCGTGTTAAATTGTTAACTTTTGATACTGAAAACTGATTTGCTGACTGGATAATTACTGGCTGTTATTTGTTGTAAATTCAGTTTAAGATGATAACAAACCCAGGCAGGTTTCATGAATAGGTAATTTGATTTGGGATGGGAATAAACTTCCTTCCCAGGGGTGGGTTCCGGCAGTCACTACTTCTGGGTTGCTCGGGGGCACGGCATGTGCTTTATGTGCACTGAATGCGCATACACCGTGCAATAAAAATTGTTCTGCGCATGTGCAGAAGCAAAAAACAAGATGGTAGTGCCTATGGCACCACCCGGAGAACCGGTTCAGGGACATGGCAGCCCTGGGTCTCTACCAGTTCCAGCAACCCAGGCCGCCAAACCACTACCAGTTCGGCCGAACTGGTCCAAACCGGTAGGAGCCCACCACTGTTCTTTCCTCAGTTCAAAATATACTATTTTAAATCTTCAAATAACAAGAAATGCAAAGGAAACATTCCTTGAACTCACCCTTAAATTTTACTGGAACAGTACTAGTAAAGTTCAGAAGGTCTTTCTGGGATCCATCCTTAAAAGCTGAAATTCAAAACATTATATCACTATGGATTTAAATTTTCCTTTTAAAATTGTCTTAATTTAGTACTGATATTTAGTACCTAACATTTCAAATTAGCTAAAGCAGTCATTAATTTTATTAATTTCTTTTAAATGTGTGTATTAAGGCACTGAACTAGAAAGCAGGAGATTATGAGTTCAAATCCTGCCTTGGCCATGAAACCCAGCTGGGTGATTTTGGACCAGCCACTCTCCCTCAGGCCAATCCACCTGACAAGGTTATTGTTGTGGGGCAAACAGGAGGCTGAAGGTGTGTTGGATATGTTTGCCACCCTGAGTTATTTGTACAAATAATAAATGCAGGCTAAAAATAAATAAATAAATAAATGCATTACACACGAATAAATACATACACACAAATAGAAATTACATAGAATTTCAAAGCATCATAAATGGATATAAAAAGTAATTTCAGCAAACACAGATTTTCTAAGGCAACATAATGCTATAGAATATCTATTCAAAAATACAGGGGTGCTAATAAAAAAAATAGCAGCATATAAATATACATTTTGCTCTACTGTGTCATTGTTGTAAAGGTTATAACAGTAAAAGTGATCAATTAATGGCTGAAAATTTAAGAAAAGTATAAAGTAAGATTGCAATCCCATGCATACTGCTCAAATAATTGAAAGGAAACAATGGGATGTAATTCGTAATAAATACATTATAGTATTAGTATGCATGTTATACTATTATGCTGTTAATGCAGAACACACTTCAGGTGACTAAATAATAGCCACATATAGTATATTAGTATTCAGCATTTATTTCACTTTATTGATCTGATTTATAAGATCCCCCAATAAAAAAAAAATGAAGGTACAGATAGTCCTCATCTTACGACCACAACTGAGCCCAAAATTTAGGTTGCTAAGTGAGAAATTTGTTAAGTGAGTTTTGCCTCGTTTTACGACTTTTCTTGCCACATTTGTTAAGCGAATCACTGTAGTTGTTAAATTAGTTGTTCACTGAATCTGGTTTCCCCATTGCCTTTGCTGGCAGAAAGTTGGAAAAGGAGATCAGAGGACCCCGGGACACTACAACCGTTATAAATGTGAGTCAGTTGTCAAGTGGCTGAATTTTGATTCCATGATCATGGGGGTTGCTGCAAAGGACATAAGTGTGAAAAATGGTCTTAAGTCACTTTTTTTCAGGGCTGTTGCAACTTCAAATGGTCACTAAGCAAACTGTTGTAAGCCAAGAACTACCTGTAATGTATCTACCCCCAAAATAGAAATTCTTACTGTAGGTGCTCATTGTTAACCTGATGTTGGGATACAACTCATTTATGTGCTTCAGTTCTTCTATGGTCAGATCACGGAATTTATACTGGAGACATAAGAAAGACAGTTTTAATCATCTTAAATATGAACTACAGGGCCATCTGAAAGAAAATGTCTAAACAGCCACTTGGATTACACAAGAATTCAACACATCAGGGGTGAAATGCAGCAGGTTCTGGAGAACCAGTAGCAGAAATTTTGAGTAGTTTGGAGAACTGGCAGATACCACCTCTGGCTGGCCCCAGAGTGGGGTGGGAATGGAGATTTTGCAATATTCTTCCCCTAGGAGTGGAGAGGGAATGGGGATTTTGCAGTATCCTTCCCCTGCCACGGCCACCAGGCCACGCCCACAGACCCAATAGTAAAAAAAAAATTGAATTTCACTGCTGCAACACACATATATCTGGAATTCTTCGTTGAGCAAAATTCCTAGGGAATGTTGGGAAAGGGGACATGAAAAGGTGATTTAATAATAAAATCAGGATCTCTATCTGGTCAAAATGTTTTAACAGAATTTAGGAGGATCTATAGACCTTAAATGGATTAGAAGACTCCAAATGTGATGGGGAGGGATCACAATACACCTGACCACATTGTCAATGCTGCACCTGGCTCTTACAGGAGATTATTTTGCATGAGACTCTTATGACAACATTCAATACACAATCCTGTGGCATGTTTGCTGCAAATCATGCTCCGACCATAGACTTCACAAGCAGCAGTAAGCAATAGAGGATACACTTTCATAGCAAAGTTTGTATTATAGTATATAAAAACATCGTCCTAAACCATAAAGGGATGTTTATGGTTTGGGCTTAGGGCACTTAGAGAGCTATCCAATCCACAGGTCTCTGAGCTGGGAGAAATAGCATGTCAGCATAAATTATGCTCCTATTCTCTATTCTTACTCAGCAATAGTAACAAAGCTATCTTTATATACTGCAGGCTAAATTAAGGAAAAGGATTGGCAGTTGCCCTCCAATTTGTTTTCCCTTCCTCTTTCAAGCAGGGGATCAACAACCATTCATTCTCCTTAACATGAGACGGGGAGAGTCAGGTAAATGAGATTGGTGCTTACAACAGTGAATTTAGTCATCTGGCCAGGTGGCTTAGAGCTTGTGAATGTGCAGTGACATACCCTTTACTCAGCTCAATGCTTCAGTCACTCAGGTTATTTGTGAATAGAGGCTCATTCTTCTCACTGCTACCCAGGTACCAAAACAGAGAGCAAATGGGCTCGGAGAAAGGGTACAGGATCAAGTGGGAGATAATAATGCTCAAGCAATGTGCCTCACCCATCTTGGAAGAACCCAGAAGTGCTTTTTCAAGAGGCAACTGGACTTTCTGGTTTTTCTTTGAAGACATTTCGCTTCTCAAGCAAGAATCTTCTTCAGCTCTGACTGGATTGTGCGGGAGGGAATCCTGGATGGTGGGAAATGGGGGATTCCATTCCCCACCATCAACTCAGAGCTGAAGAAGCTTCTTTGATGAGATTAAAACATCTTCAAAAAAAACCCCAGAAAGTCCAGTTGCCTCTTGAAAAAGCACCTTTGGGACAAGCATGATCTGGTTGCCTGAGAATCTCCATACACATCTCGGAAGGAGTTCTAAGAAGAGAAAAGTCTATTTAAAAAAAGAAGCAGCTAGGGAGGACTTTATAGTATTTCAACTGCACCCTGGGGATAAGAGAAAGTAATACCATCAGGACAGAGCAGAAAAAGGCTGTTTCTGTGATATATACAGGTGAAACTTGAAAAATTAGAATATTGTGCAAAAGTTCATTTATTTCAGCAATGCAACTGAAAAGGTGAAACTAATATATGAGATAAGACTCATTGCATGCAAAGCAAGATAGTTCAAGCCGTGATTTGTCATAATTGTGATGCTTATGGCGTACACCTCAGAAAATTAGAATATTACATGCAATACATAAAACAAGGATTGTACATAGAACAATATCGGATCTCTGAAAAGTATAAGCATGCATATGTAGTCAGTACTTGGTTTGGGCCCCTTTGCAGCAATTACTGCCTCAGTAATTGGCATGGAAGCTATCAGCCTGTGGCACTGCTGAGGTGTTTCACCTGTACACACTACAATCGGAGGGGGGGGCATGAGGAGCAGCATGAACCATGAATTACATGCATACCCCACCGTGATTTATTCTATAGAAATTCAGGCTATTTCCACATTAATGTGTTAATTACTGGGTCCATCAGGAGATCAGCTTAATAGAAAAGAGATCGTACATCAAACAAGCATGTCCCATTGTAATAATGATGAATCTGCGATTTCTATTCCCAGAACAAAAGAAAGGTGATGGGATTCGATGGTATATAAATTATTGAGGAGGAAATAGCCAGCGTTTGAAGCAGAAAGGAAAAAAACCCCAAAAAACCCTAAAGCCGCAGGGTTCAGGAAACCCCGCAAAAACATGCCCCATTCACTATGGCTGAAAAGGGAAGATCAGGTCCAGTAGCTTATGCACCATAGAACGAGAAGAAATCGACCAAGTGGGAAAGAGGGCAAAGGAAGCATGATCCAATGAAATACTTTTCAATGAAGGAGAATATTTATAGCTCAGGGTTGAAATGAGGGGTCCTTGCTGCTCTCTGAGCTTGTTTTCTTGCATAAGTTTCATTACCCTAACTAGGTAACTAGAGCACTACTTACGGTAACGTTGCCTAGAAACCAGGTGCCTAGTAAACATGTTACCTAGTTAGGATAATGAAACGTCTGCAAGAAAACAAGCTAGCTCAAACAGCACTAAGGAACCCTCAATGTTTTTCAAACTTAGCAACTTTAAAATGTGTGGACTCCAATTCCCATAAATCCCCCAACCAGCCATGTTAGCTGAGGAATTCTGGGAGTTGAAGTCCACAACATCTTAAAGCTGCCAAGTGGGGGGGGGGAGGCATTTATTTAATGGGTTCGGGCAGTCGCTCCCTCTCCCTTCAAAGTCAGGGAAGGTGCTCCAAAACTGGGACGCCGAAACCAGCGCTCGCGCTTCTAAAACTCTTCCTCCTCCCACTTTCGCCGCTTGCCTTGCTCAGCCACTTCCGCAACTTCTCCTCCGAGAACTCCATGGTTCGCTCTCCCAGCGGGTTCGGAGGCGCCGGCAGCGCTTCCTGTTACTGTCAGCCAGAGAGAAGACGGCAAGCGGCAAGGTCCAATCCGTTGAGCAATTTGCAGGGCAGGACAGGACAGGACAGGGCTAGAGCGGGCGCGCCTGTTCTGTTCGCGCTGCTCAGGTGAGAGAAGGAGCTACGCGCAGATCTTCTCCTTCTGGGAATGCTGAAAAGTCAGGCTGTGCCTCAGGTGGCCGTACAAAACGTCAGAGCGAATCAGCTGTTCGAGCTATCTTGGTTCGAGTCGATCTGGGAAGCGGTCCCCTGCCGCATTCTCCACTAGACGAACTGCATACCAGCTCTAATTAAAAGACATTACCTGGCAGAGCATTTTCCCCATGACACAGCTACCTCTGAAAGAAATACTCGTCTGGCCTGGCTATATAATAATATACAGAAAGTCCTCGACTTACACAACGGTTCATTTAGTGACCATTCAAAGTTAACAATGGCACTGGGGGGAAAAGTGGCATGACCATTTTTCACACTTACGACTCTTGCAGCATCCCCATGGTCACGTCATCAAAATTCAAACTTGGGTCACTGACTCATATTTACGACGGTTGCAGAATCCCAAGGTCATGCGATCACCTTCTGACAAGCAAAGTTAATGGGGAAGCCAGGTTCACTTAACAACAGGGTCACTAACTTAACAACTGAAATTATTCACTTAACAACTGTGGCCTGAAAGGTCATAACATGGAGCAAAATTCATTTAGCAAATGTCACACTTAACAGAAATTTTGGGCTCAAGTGTGATCATACATCAAGGACTTCTTGTATTTAGAAGGCAGCCTCCCTAACCAAGCAAAGTTAAGCGCCACTTCCCAGGGGGATCCTGACAATTGTTGGAATGGGCTGCTTGGTATCCTCCAGGCATGTTTAACAACAATTTACCAGTTCTTTGTAATTGGTCAAATTAATTTGACTTGAAGAGCACAAAATTACCAATCTGGATAACTTTCAGAGAAATTTATCATGGTTTTCATGAAAGCAAGTCTAGATGGAAATTGTAGGATTTGACAAAAGACTTTGCAAATGATGGATGAGAAAATCATTTGAAAAGATGAGCTGGGAATAAGTGCTTATTTGTTTGGTTGGATTGTGCCTTGCTAGGTTTTGGGTTAGCGTTGTAGGGATTTTAGGGATTATTGTAGTATGTAATCCTAGACAGTGGTGATTAACCAGGATAGATTATAAAAAGAAGAGCCAGAGTATAATCTGAGACAGTTTAAAATACTTATAACTGCTATGCAAAAGATTGGAAGCCATTTCTTTATATTTTCTTTATTGTACTTCTAACTTTTTCATTTGTTTCTCCCTTTCTCCATCTTGTTCTACTTTAGTTTGCATAATATTCTTTGACCTTTGTTCCTCTGGTTTCCTCCAAAGGAAATGTCTGATTCCTGTCAACTTTCCAAATGTTGGGAATAATATGATAACACATCCATTGAGTTCTTTAGCTGTTTGAAGTTGCATACAAGTGAGAAATTGCATAGGTAATGAATTGTTACTAGCATTTCCCACTTTACTGGTGCTTAATTGCCAGCTGGAACTTAATTTGCTTAGCTATCCTTATCCTTAGCTATAGTTTGGCAGAACTATATCAATATCATTAATGCTATGGTACTAAATATTTTTGACCCATTTGAGAGGACAACTGGGGAAAGATTAAAGGGGAAGTGAATATGTTTTGTCTTGCAAGAGTTTAAAACATGCCTTCCCATACTTATTTTAAAATTAAAAATCTATGCATCTAAAATTTGGCCATTTAGTCACTGATTTCAGTGGTGTTATCTTGGTGAGCTCTTAGGACAGCAAACTAGAGGCTCAGGGTTGCATGTGACCTGCATTATTTTGTTGTGTGAAGAGAGCCATTATGTATATGTGAAAGCTGGTTCTTATGCTGTCTAGAAGATGAATAGCATTTATAAACACTCTTTAGGTGCAAACCCTTCCCATTGGTTGCATTAGCAGGAGTAAAAAGCATTGGAAGAACTTATTCATCTCTACCATGTCCTGGTTGGGACCTTGCTTGAAATACTGTATCTTTTTTTGAGCACTGCAATGCAAAATGGGCAGTGACAAATTGCAGTTCAAAAGTCCAATTGAAGTGATGAAGGATTTGGAAACCAAGTACTATGTGGAATGAATGAGGGATCTACATTCTCTACTGAGTACAGAATCCATAGAGCACTGAGAGGACATGATTGCTTTCTTCAGATATTTGAAGGACTGTTACATAGAAGACAGATTCAAATTATTTGATGCCTTAGGGCAGTGATGGCTAACCTTTTATGGCTCGCGTGCCAAAAGCGGGGGGAGCGCAGGTGGGTCGTGCGTGGGCATGCCACACCCATAATGCTATGTACATGGCCCCCTGCTTTTGGCGTGCTTTTTTCGCCCTCCCCAGACTCCAGAGGCTTTCTAGGAGCCTGGGGAGGGTGAAAACAGCCTCCCCCCCCACCTCGAGAGGTTTCAGGAGCTTCCCCGAAGCCTCCAGAGGGCGAAAAACGGCCTCAAAAGAAGGCCTAAATCAGCTGGTCAGCACACACATGCGCGCTGGAGCTGACAGGGCAACACCTCGCGTGCCCTAAGAAATGGTTCTGCATGCCACCTATGGCACCCGTGCCATAGGTTCGCCCTCACTGCCTTAGGGAGCAGGACCAGAGTCACTATGTCAAAACTACAAGGAAGGAAATTGAAACTGAATGTCAGAAGGGATTTCCTACTTGTACAACTGTCAGTCAAACAACAGCTTCCACATAAAGTGATAAGTCCTTTGCTGAATCATGCACTGGGCTGGGGACTGGATTAGATGACTTCTAAGGTCCCTTTCAACTTTTATAATTGAATATTTGAATGCAATTGTCTTCAACCTCTGTGCCCTATAGAGCTTCAGACTTGATCTCCAAAATTTTCCAAAGACATTGCTGAGAAATCCACACATCTGAATTTTTTTTAGATTTAGATAGACTAAATTAATATATTATGTGAATACAGCCTAAAAGTAATGGAAGAACCTTTTAGACGCTATGGAAATAATACATTAGTGTGAGTGTCTCTACTATAATAATAATAATAATAATAATAATAATAATAATAATAATAATAATAATAATAATAATAATAATAATAATAATAATAATAATAATAATAATAATAATAATAATAATAATAATAAAAAAAATTTAATTTGTAGACCGCTCCCTCTCCCTGAAGGGACTTGGAGCGGTGCACAGGGGAATTAAAAACATACAAACATAAATACATCATAAATATATATAAAAGCAGATTAAATAATTTATCCCTGCGCTAAAACCCAAAATACTAAAAAATACTAAAAACTAAACCCCTTAAAAACCAATTATAACAATATTAAATGTTCAGGCTGAGAGGCTGGAAGGTAGGTTAGGCCAGGCCGGCCTGTTGGAATAGATAAGTCTTGAACTTTTGTCGGAAGGCGCGGAGGTCCGTGGTTGTCCTGAGGTCGGGGGGTAGGTCGGTCCATAGAGCTGGGCCCGCCACAGAGAAGGCCCTTCCCCTGGGCGTCGCCCGCTGGCATTGCCTAGTGGACGGCACCTGGAGAAGTCCCTCTCTGTGGGAGCGAATCGGTCGGAGGGATGTATGGGGTAGGATGCGATCTCGCAGATAGCTAGGTCCCGTGCCATGGAGCGCTTTAAAGATGGTAGTCAGCACCTTGAAGCGCACCCGGAAGACCACAGGCAGCCAGTGCAGCTCGCGCAGGAGTGGTGTTACGTGGGAATGCCTAAGGGCACCCAGAATTGCCCACGCGGCCGCGTTCTGGACTAGCTGTAGTCTCCGGGTGCACCTCAAGGGAAGCCCCATGTAGAGAGCATTACAGTAGTCTAGACAGGATGTCACAAGGGCACGAGTGACCGTGCGAAGGGCATCCCGGTCCAATAGGGCAGGGGTCCCAACCTTTTTTGCACCAGGGACCGGTTTCATTTTAAAGAAAATTTTGCGGGACCGGCTCTGTGGCTCAGCAGTCATGTGACTGGGTGGGCGTGGCCAACTTGGAAAATGTGAAACTCACTTAACAATGGTCTTGATTAACAACCAAACTTTTGGGCTCAATTGTGGTCATAAGTTCTTTCTTTCTTTCTTTCTTTCTTTCTTTCTTTCTTTCTTTCTTTCTTTCTTTCTTTCTTTCTTTCTTTCTCTCTCTTTCTTTCTTTCTCTGTCTCTTTCTCACTTTTTTTCTTTCTCTTTCTTTCTCTCTCTCTTTATTTCTTTCTCTTTCTCTCTCTTTCTCTTTCTTTCTTTTTCTCTTTCTTTCTCTTTCTTTCCCTCTTTCCCCCCTCTCTCTCTTTCCCTATTTCTCTTTTTCTCTCTCTCTTTCTTTCTCTTTCTTTCTTTTTCTCTTTCTTTCTCTTTCTTTCCCTCTTTCCTCCCTCTCTCTCTTTCCCTATTTCTCTTTCTCTCTCTCTCTTTCTTTCTCTTTCTTTCTTTCCCTCTTTCTCTCTCCTTCTCTCTCTTTCTTTCTCTCTCTCCTTCCCTCTTTCTTTCTCTTTCTCTCTTTCTGTCTCTTTTCTTTCTCTCTTTCTCTCTCTCTTTTTTCTCTTTCTTTCCTTTCTGTCTCTCTTTCTTTTTCTCTCTCTTTCTCTCTGTCTGTCTGTCTTTCTTTCTCTCTCTTTTTCTCTCTCTCCCACTTTCTTTTTCTTTCTTTCTCTTTTTCTTTCGCTCTCTCTGTCTCTCTCTCCTTTGTTTGCCCATCTGTCACTCTATGTGTGTGTCTGTCTGTCTGTCTCGCATTCAGGCACTTAAATCACTCATTCTGTGTCTCTGTCTATCTTTCTCTCCCTCCCTCCCACTCTCTGTCTCTCTGTGTGTGTGTGTCTGTCACTCTCTGATTCCCCCCTCCCTCCCTGTCTCTCTCTGTGTCTGTGCCTCTTTCTGTCTGTCTGTCTCCCCCCTCCCCAGCTTCCTCAGCTCCTGGAAGTAGCCTGGCCGGCCCGCCAGCCCACTGGCTGTACTTACTCGCTCGCTCTCTCACCCATCCACCGGACGAAGGAACCTGGCGTCTGGTGGGTGAGCAAGCGAGCGAGCGAGCAACCGCGGCCCGACGGGCCAGCGGATTGTTGGGCGCTGCCGCAGCAACTTTCCTTACCCACCCGCCGGCCAGCCGGCCACAGTTACTCACTCGCTTGCTCACCCACCGGACACCAGGTTCCTTCGTCCGGTGGGTAGGTGAGCGAGCGAGTAACCGCAGCCGGCGGGCAGGCAGGTTGTTGGGCGCTGCCGCAGCAAGTTTCCTTACCCGCCCGAGCTTGCTTGCTCGCTCGCTCACCCACCCACCGGACGAAGGAACCTGGCGTCCCCGCCCCCGCCCCCCGTCCCCGCCCGCCGCGCTCACTCGCCTTAGCCTGTCCCGGCCGCCCGGCTGCGCACTCTGCCCAGGGGGCTGCACCCTCCTCCTCCTCTCTGGCCCTGCGGCCCGGTTCCTACCAAGCCATGAACCTGCACCGGTCCGCAGCCCGGGGGTTGGGGACCCCTGCAATAGGGGACGCAACTGGCATACCAGGCGAACCTGGTAAAACGCCCCCCTGGCCACGGCTGTCACTTGATCTTCCATAGACAGCTGGGTATCCAGGAGGATGCCCAGATTGCGTGTGCCATCCACAGGGGCTAGATGTTCTCCTCCTATGGCCAGTGATGGAGTAAACTGGTTGTACCGGGACGCCGGAAGCCACAGCCACTCGGTCTTGGACGGGTTGAGTCTGAGTCTGTTCCTTCCCATCCAGATCCGCACGGCTTTCAGACACCGGGACATCACTTACTATCACTTGTATTCTAAACTGCAAAAGGAAAGAAGAATTAATACTGTCAAGATGACTCTCTTTTCAACGGAAATCACTACAATAGATAACATCATTTCTTTCAAAGGAGCCAAAGTAGATAGCATCAAAACCTCTGACTGCTCAGGGCGGTAACAGTGGCTAAGAATACTTTTGATACACTTTTCCATAGATACTTCCACACGCTACTTGAAGTGGGCATGAGTTCCAAAGTTATTTTTTTATTTATGTTTATTGTTTTAAGCATTTCATTGGTCACATATTACTAGTTCAACTGCTAGTTACACACTGTTGAAAATCGCATCAAATGAGAAGGGCAGCCATATAAATTTGCCAAACAAGTAAAGTAAGTTAGATTTTTCTTTTTAATAACATTCTGACACAACAAAACATAATTTAAGTTAGAGAAAAGAAAAAAACCAAGAAAAATAGTAATAGAATCAGGTAAATAAGGAATCTACAAATGTGATAAACTTATGACTTTGCAGATTCATAAATGATTCAATATACCTAAATATGTTTCATCCAAAAACCCTGTTAAACTCTACACAGAATAATGTTTTGTGGGAATCATATAAATCCCTGTACATGGGAGAAATATGTAATGTAATGCTTTTATTTCTTCCCTGAGAAGTCAAGTGAATGGACTGTATATATACCATTCTGATAAGTTCCCTTACAGTATATTATCCACAGATTGCATTGTAAGATACCTTGATGTAAATTATCAAAATTTTCAAACCTTGGGATTTGTTTGCACAAAACTAAACAAAAAAAGTGTACAGATGGTAATTAAAGTATAATTCAGGAAGTATTTTAAGGATCTTCCAAGCATCAAGAAATGGAGAAGTCTTATTCTAAATATGCCCCTGGACATGCCAGAGAAATGCTTTTACCATTTAAATTCTTTTTTAAAAAATTACCAAGATGAGGTTGGTGCTCTTCTATCTGCTATATGTAGACCAAATATTCTCTGTGCAAAGCATGAGAAACTGGAGATTCCTGCATTCTGTTCTCCAAGTTCCCCGAAATGTGTCAGTTATTGTACCGGAGTTAAAAGCAGTTTCCGTGGAAGGATAGGTCTGGTTCTTTACGATTTGGCTAAAGTAATCAGCTTCATGTAATCAGCTGTAAATTCTAGAGTGCATGCAATTCTAGAATACAGATTAAAGTGCTTGGAAGACAACCTAGAAGAAGAACATTGGTCCTGTTTTCCTTCTATGATTCATGGAAAACTCACCCAAATTCAGTGCCTATGACTAAAGAGCATCTAGATGAGTTTGTTAGTTCCAAAGCAGTCAGGGGTCTCTTGCACCCAGACAAGCAAAAAGCAAGAGCTAGAGAGATACATAGATCTTATTTAAAATGTTGATCAAAGATAGTTCAACATGTGTATACACTACCAGAAGACCTGAAATACAGTACTAATTGCTTTACAACTAATAAGAGAACAAACCAACTATAATAGCTATAAACGTGTATTCTTAATGATAAGAAATAACTACAGAAATATTCATAGAAAAGAAACATAGTAGCTTGGCTCCCGATTAACGAGCGACTATGCCCTTGCGACAGAGCCAAGGTTGAAACTGCGGAGCATGTCCTTCTATCTTGCCCCATGTATAACGCAGACAGATCTAAGTTACTGTCTCTCCTTGAAACCATCCCTTCTAGACTCAATGGTTGTAACTTGATGGCCCACTGCCTAGGAGATGGCTCTCCATATATCACTTTTCAGGTCTCAAAATTCTTCTCAAGAGCTGTAACCATTAGAGGAGAACGTTGTAACCTTCCTTAGTTAAGCTATTGGCGATCCATTGCTATGATACTATGATAATAGTAGTAGTAGTAGTAGTAGTAGTAGTAGTAGTAGTTGTTGTTGTTGTTGTTATTGTTGTTATTATTATTATTATTATTATTATTATTATTATTATTATTATTATTATTATTATTATTAACAACGTTTTTTCCTGTAGTACTTGTGTTTTGGTCTGTGACCGTAAATAAAAGTGTAAGTGTAAGTGTAACATAGTAGCTTTGATATATGAACTGAGACAAAGTCTAAATTGTTATTTTAATGGATTGACTCTGTGTTTAGAGCAGGAAGAGATAAGGAGATAAGGTAACACAAATCCTTGAAATTTCAAGGTATGAACTGTACAGTTAATCACTATTGGGTACAAATTGCAAGAGAAATCTCCATAAAACTCATTAAAACTCATTAAATAAGAGGTGTGGTGGCACACTGGTTAGCATACAGTATTGCAGGCTAATTCTGCCAACTGCCAGCTGTTCGATCCTGGAGCAGTTCAAGGTTGACTCAGCCTTCCAACCTTCCAAGGTCAATAAAATGATTGTTGGGGGTCATGTACTATAAACCATTTAAGGTTGTAAAGCACTATGATGCAATATATAAGTCTAAATCAGGGATATCAAACTCATGGCCCATGGGCCAGATACGTCACACTTTCCCAGCCACCAAATTAGCTGCAGCATTATGAACCAGTTAAAGCTTCCAAGTTATCTTCCAAGTCAGCCTCTGTGGTGTACATTGCAATAGTCCAGTAATACAATTAGCACATAGGTAACTGTCAGTAAAACATCCTGCTTTATATAAAGCCACAACTGACACACTAGCTAGCATTTTATGTAGTCCTGTCTTGGATATAGTTTTTGATAAAACTCATAAAGAACTAAATGCTTAAAAGACATGGCTGAAAAAAATGGGAAGAAAAATGATATATTAAAATTAGCACCCAAGATTAAGTAGGATGTGATCCGTTACCACAGAAACACAGGCTGTTTCTGAGGCCATTATACTTCCAGGTTATGGGCTATGATCCATAAGGCAAAGGAAGTATTTTCCAGAACTCTAAATCAACAAAAATAAAATGAACCTAAATCTCTCCACGAACACTGAAAAGCAAATCTATATCTATATCTAAATAAAAAAGTAACTATGAGTTTGTTCAAAACTGGAAATCTCCGAAAGTACTGCACCGATCGCTTTCAAATTTTCACACAACGTTCCTTTCAAATATGGCACCAATGATATATATAGATTAAGTAGATGTCACACCTGTGCCAGGTACATGCCATGGAAATGTAAATACGGAGTGCGTGTTTCACTCACTCACTCACTCCCCCCTCCCCTTCACGGCCCCTCCCACCCAGCCGCTTCTTCTCCCGCGTCACGTGTACGTAGAGCGATGTGCGCCAGCGCCCGTCCCCCGCGCTTCTCTGTCATCAGTGCAATGGTCGCCTCCTTAGCAACTGCCACTGCTGCCAATGATAACGCCGCCCCGTGCCCACCCCTCTTCAGCAAACTCTCTCAACGCCACCGCTGCCCTCCTGCTTCAGGATGCCAGCTCATGCCCACGCTCCTCCAGGACTCTGGCTCACACCCACGCTCCTCCAGGATGCTGGCTCACGCTCCTCCAGGACTCTGGCTCACACCCATGCTCCTCCAGGACGCCGGCTCACTCCCACGCCAACACAAGGAACTGAGGCTGCCGTTGCCCTGCTCCAGGACACTTGCCCTTAGCTATAGGGGCCCAGAGGTGAAGTAGAGGGATAGAGAGAGGGGGGGGGAGAAATACAGTAGGTTGGTAGGTAAGTACAGGGGGATATATATATATAACTAACAGGGTGTTGTGGAACAAGTATATACTTTTCCTCCTGTCTCAACTGAACAGGAAGAGAACCGGTTGGCCTAATGGCTAAGGCTCCTGCCTAGCATGTAACATAGCCCCGGTTCAAATCCCAGTAAGTGTATGGCTAGCTGATGAGAGCTAAAAAGCTTGAAATAGATCTATACTAGTCTCCCTGATTTATTTATTAATCAGCTCAAAAACCTAACATACACACACGCATATATATAGAGAGAGGGAGAAATACAGTAGGTAAGTAGGTAGGTAGGTAGAGGGATAGAGAGGGGGGGAGAAATACGGTAGGTAGGTAGGTAGGTAGGTAGGTAGGTAGGTAGGTAGGTAGAGGGAGAGAGGGAGAAATACAGTAGGTAGGTAGGTAGGGCTTATAGAGGGTTGTGTGTACGTGTTTGTGTGTGCAGGTGTAGATCTACACACAGATTGGTTGGCCATTTAACCAGACAGGGCCACAGCAACGCGTGGCCAGGAATGGCTAGTATCTTTAATAAGAGAGCAAAAAGCTGGGAACAAGGAGTTTATGTTGCTAAAGGAAAAAGGAAAGAGACATTTAGTCATAGCAAAAACTGCAGAACATTACAGGAAATAGGAGCCAAATAAAGCAAAATTACAAAGCTGAATCAATTTAACCCACATCACCACTGGGAGTTTTAAGTAGATATAGATTCATAATGAAAGGCCAAAGTCCAGACAAGCAAACAGAGTTACATTTATCAGAAAGTGAATCATAAACCAGACCCTGAGGCCAGATGTTTTTAACATTTGTGGGGCCAGTGAGGTGGAAATTATGAACCAGGTTCCTCCTGTCATCTTTTTTAATGACATTGATTATACCCCTTTAAAATGTTTTCCAGGAAGGGAATATGCATATTATCTTTCTTATCTCCTGTCAGATTAAACATTTGGTATCTCCAGCAGTATGGCATCATTTCTCCGTATTGCCTGTCCCATCTGGTTTTGTAATTTAAGACACGAAGATTTGTATATTTTTTTTGCTTAGGTTCTGTACAGCTTGTACAGAACCTAAGCAAAGAAAAAAAAACCCAGATTGTGTTTGTTCTGTGGGTTTGTATGTTATTCAATATTGTATGACTGATCTTTTAATAATAAACTAAAAATAAACTGAATAATCACAACCTGTCCTTTTGCATGCATGGAAAGGTGCAAGGTTTCTGGTTCAGAAAGCATGGAACTTTTTGTTTTGCAGCTGAGTTTTGTAGCTAAAATGGTTTTTTATTTTTCTCTCTCTAAAAATGGCCTTGAAAAACAAAACAAACAGAAATATTATATTTTCAACCTTCCCCATATGCACGCACGGACAGGCGGGCGCACACACACACACATCAGAATGCGTGCAGAGATAGTTCAGATCAGATTGTCAAATATCAAAACTCAGATAACTTTCAATGTGGTGCTAGCACCAACCAAGTCATCAGTTCCTCAACTGAACATCTACTGCTCTATAAATCTTGATTCCCATTCCTTCAATTTTAACTCTTCTCATATAGGCATCCTTTTGGTTTTTCCATGCCCATTTCTTTTCATATCCATTCTGTTAGTTTCTTTTGATGAAAACATTTTGCAAAGTGCAGAAAAGGAGTAGCAAGTAGCAAGCAAAAAAATATATATTAAGACTTGAAGTGTTATAATAGATTCTTAAAGACCGTACGCAGTTACTAATAATAATAATTTGATTAATTTTTTAACACCAAATATATTCATCCTATCTCTGCCCTTGCAGGCCCAGAAACTTGTTTCTGTTGATTGTGCAAACTGTGAGAATTATATTTTCTATGTTTGGTTTTTTTCATTTGTACCAGCAGCAATTTTCATAACTTAAAAATCACATGTGATATGATATCAAAAACACCAAACAATGACTCTGCCCATCAATTCCATCTCGGGACTGCCTTCATACTGCTGCAGACAGCCTTGGTTTGAGCATCTGCCTAATTACTCTTACACATTTTACTGGGAAATACAGGATGGTCCTATGAGATGTATCAACCAGATACAGATTTAAAATCTTTAAATTTGAAGTCCAGTGTGTGTGTTATTGTTTATTTCCTTGTAAAATGTTTTATATGCTATTTAAAACAAAAGCTTCATTAAAACGTGACTGTTAACCTTCTACCTGATTTGGCAATTCTAATACTTACCTACAACACCTTTGATTCTATCAGATAAACTCTTATGTTGATGTCATTCTGCTGGGAGCAATTGTTCTGTAAAAAGTGATGTCACAGTCACATTCATTGCATAGGCTGGTTCATCATAAACAGCCATCAAGCCAGAGCACTGAGCTACTTAAAAACAGTTGAACTGAAATTTCAGTTCTTTTTTTTTTCTTTAAAAACTGATCATACCAAATCACATAGGAAAATCCTGTGAGAATTTATACAATGATTGTCATTGGTTGGCTGCTATTCCTTCTCACTTTGCATCTAATGAACAGAATTCCAAAAGCTAAGGTGAGTACATTTTTAAAATATATTTAAATTTCACCTAGGTTATTGTTGGATGCAGAAACAAAATATGTATGGAATTTATATCAAAAGCAAGATTATTCATAAAGAAATCTTATTTGTAAGAAGAGATAAGGATGCCAAGCTATTGTAAAGATTTCCTCGCTTCATGAATTACTGGTCATTTGAGAGAATGGTGAAAGCAGTGGTGGGTTTCTGCGGGTTTGCACCTACTCGCGAGAGCCGGTTGGTGAAATTTAGAGAACCGGTGAGAGGAGGTTCCACCGGCGTACCTGGAAGTAAATCTGGCCTGCCGCTGCCAGTGACCCAACGGGAAGGAAAGGAAGAAAGGAAAGAAAGAAAGAAAGAAAGAAAGAAAGAAAGAAAGAAAGAAAGAAAGAAAGAAAGAAAGAAAGAAAGAAAGAAAGAAAGAAAGAATTTATCATCACAATTGAGTCCAAAATTTTGGTTGCTAAGCAAGAGCATTGTTAAATGAGTTTCACCACATTTTAAAAGGTGGCCACTCCCACTCTGTCACATGACTGCCAAGCCACACCCACAAAATAGGCCACACCTACAGAGTAGGTTCTGAAACCCACCACTGGGTGAAAGGGACAATTTATTGACTATTTAGTCCTTCCACTGGAGCACATTTTCTATTATATTTTCCCAGGGTTCTGGACTCATGTAAACTTCCCTTTAGATCCATGTACCTCTTGCAACTAGCTGTGACTGAAACCATGACACAAAAGCATCAAGAGTGTTGCTATATGCTATATGATGTACATAATAGTTGTTGCAATGTTGACAAGTAGGTTGGCTTGTGGGTAGTATGCAAAAATTAAAAATCCTGGCTTCCGTGATATAGCATGAGGATGCTTGCGAAAAATCTAGTTGTGGTTATACAGGCCACACTCCATGTGGGATAAGTGTAACTAAGACTGGTAACCTAATCCAGTGGTTCTCAACCTTTTCTTCACCATGGACCCCCTTTAAATATCTTTTGTGGCCACGGACCAAAGCCCTGGAACCCCAAGTCTTAACCCAAGATTTAAATCCTACCATTTCTTCAAGCCTTCACAGACCCCTTGAATGATATTGTAGTCCCCCAGGGGCCCACAGGTTGAGAATCACTGACCTAGTCTTATACCTTAGCTACCTTACTAAAAAGCATTATATGAAAGTTGCAAGGTGATGGTCAGTAGAGTTTGATATCTCTAAGCCTGTCTGGTGATGGTCAATGCTTGTGGAATATTATAGTTTGAAATGTAAAAAAACCCAAAAGAATCCAAATTAAAAGATGAAATTAAAGAAACAAAAAAGGCATATCAGTGAAATTATAGATAAGAGGAAGTGTATAATATAGATCTGAATGAAGGTGCTCTGATTTTGCAGAGAGAAGTTGGTGAATATATGCAGGAAGTTCAGATATAGTTTAATTAGAATGAAAGAGCTAAAATGTCACATACAGTGGTACCTCGGATCATGAACTTAATTCGTGAAATGACTCTGGTCGCGATCCGAATTGGTCGTGATGCGAGGCACAATTTCCCATAGGGTTCAATGTAAATCCGATTAATCCGTTCCGACCTTGTTTTTTGGTCGTGAATCTTGAACGGACTCTGTTCGCGAACAGAATTGGTCGTGAAGAGAGGCACAGTTTCCCATAGGGTTCAATGTAAATCCGGTTAATCCGTTCTGACCTTGTTTTTTGGGTTTTGAAGCACCCAAAATATGAAAAAAATTACAAGACACATTTGTACAGTTCTCAACTTGTACTGTATTGTGGTTTTAGAAGCACCCCAACATAGGCAAAAATTACACATTTGTACATTTCTGACCTGGTTTTAAGGTTATAGAAGCACACCAAAAAATTAGAAACAAATAACAAAACACATTTGTACATTTCTGACCTGGTTTTAAGGTTATAGAAGCACCCCAACATAGGCAAAAATTACACATTTGTACATTTCTGACCTGGTTTTAAGGTTATGGAAGCACCCCAAAATATGAAACAAATCACAAAACACATTTGTACATTTCTGACCTGGTTTTAAGGTTATGGAAGCACCCCAACATAGGCAAAAATTACACATTTGTACATTTCTGACCTGGTTTTAAGGTTATGGAAGCACCCCAAAATATGAAACAAATCACAAAACACATTTGTACAGTATGGTAATGTATGTACAGTACACAGTAAAGAGAGAACACCAAGCTTGCTTGAGATGACTTCTGGCATGGATGAAGGCAGGTGGGAGGCAGTTATTGTTTGGAGGGAGAGTCCCCCTCCATAAGGACATCAAAGGCTTCTTCAGGGCTTTCCTCTCTCCTTTGTCTCTTAGCTGCAGGCTCAGCTTTGCTGAAAAATCTGTCCAATGTCACTTGTCTTTTCCTGCGTTGCAAAACCTTCCGGAAATGAGACACCACATTATCATCCATGAGATTTAACACTCTGTTCGTGACAGTTAGTGCTTTTCAAAGAAATCATGGCACTCATGCCATTTTACCATAATGGCTTTTATGGCATCACTGGTAACCTCCTCCCTCTCTTCCTCCTCCTCTGTTGAATGCTCCTCAAGAAGTGCCTTTTGCTGCTCACTGTGGAGTTCAGAAAGTTCCTCAGTGGTCAGCTCCTCCCTATGTTCCTCAACAAGGTCTTCCACATCAGCACCGTCAACGTCCAGACCCATACTCTTGCCCATGGACACAATTTCGTCCACTACTTCTGTGTCAGACCCTTCTAGGTCTATGTCATGTTCCTGTTCCTGTTCAGTGGCACATTCTGGCCACAGTTTCCTCCAGGCTGCAGTTAGAGTTCGGTGAGTGACCTCTTGCCAGGCTTTGTCAATGAGGTTAATGCAGTGGACAACATTGAAATGTTTCTTCCAGAACTCTTTTAAAGTCAAGGACGTCTCTTCAGTGACATTATAGCACCTAGTGAAGAGCGCCTTTGTGTACAGCTTCTTGAAGTTGCAGATGACTTGCTGGTCCATTGGTTGCAGAAGTGGTGTTGTGTTGGGGGGGAGGAACTTGACCTTGATGAAGTCATACTCAGCATCCATATCATCCACCAAGACTGGAGGGTGTGCTGGGGCATTGTCCATTAGAAGAAGGCACCTTTCAGGCAGCTGGTTATCAGAGAGATACTTTTTGACAGTGGGTGCAAACACCTCGTGCAGCCATTCCATGAACAACTGCCTTGTCACCCAAGCTTTGGCATTGGATCTCCACATGACGGGCAGTCTGGCCTTGTTGACATTTTGTTGCCTAAATGCACGAGGGGTCTGTGAATGGTAAACCAGCAGTGGTTTGATTTTTAGATCGCCACTTGCGTTGGCACACAGCAAAAGGGTCAATCTGTCCTTCATGGGCTTGTGCCCTGGTAGTGCCTTTTCCTCCTGCGTGATGTAGGTTCTGTTTGGCATTTTTTTCCAGAAGAGCCCTGTTTCGTCACAGTTGAAGACTTGTTGAACGACGTAGCCTTCTGTTGCCATGAATTCTGCAAATTCCACCTTGTAGGCTTCTGCTGCGGCCTTGTCAGAGCTGGTAGCCTCACCATGTCTAATCACACTGTGGATGCCACTTCTCCTGTGGAATTTTTCAAACCACCCTCTACTGGCTTTAAAGTCGTCACTCGTGGCACTTGTAGAGGGGCTTCCTTGCACTAAATCACTGTGCAATCTCCTGGCTTTCTCACAGATCATAGTTTCACTAACGCTATCACCTGCCAGCTGTTTCTCATTCACCCACACCAACAAAAGTTTTTCCACCTCTTCCAGCACTTGCGTCCTCTGCTTGCTTAATCTTGTTATGCCTTTAGCAACATCAGCTCCTTTGATGGCGGCTTTGTTTTTTAAAATAGTAGAGATTGTTGACTTTGGCATCTTGTACTCCGAGGCCAGATCAGTCACACGAATGCCACGGTCATGCTTTTCCACAATCTCCTTCTTCACCTCAATGGTTATTTTCTTCCCAGCTTTGCTGGCACTTTCAGTGCTTCTCCGCACTTGCTTCTTTCCACCATGCTTGCGCTGCACATTTTTGTCACCTGCATTCCCAGCTGGCACAGCAAGTTCTGTATCCCCAGGTGGCCCAGATGGCCCAGCACGTTCTGTATCCCCAGCTGGCACAGCAAGTTCTGCATCCCCAGGTGGCCCAGGTGGCCCAGGAAGCTCTGTATCCCCAGGTGGCCCAGCAAGTTCTGCATCCCCAGGTGGCCCAGGTGGCACAGCATGTTCTGTATCCCCAGGTGGCACAGCAAGTTCTGCATCCCCAGGTGGCCCAGGTGGCCCAGCAAGCTCTGTATCCCCAGGTGGCCCAGGTGGCCCAGCAAGCTCTGTATCCCCAGGTGGCACAGCAAGTTCTGTATCCCCAGGTGGCCCAGGTGGCCCAGCAAGCTCTGCATCCCCAGCTTCCACAGCAATTTCTGCATTCCCAGCTTGCAAATTGTCACCTGCATTGCTGCTCCGTACTCTCCTCTTTCCACCACGCTTCCTGGGAGCCATTTTGCAGTCAGCTTCTCTGTGTCGTTGTCTGTGTCTCTCTCCACGAACGTTCGTGCAGGAAGGAAGTCGCAACCATGTGACGAACAGGAAATCCGTTCGTAGATAAAATGTCCGCGGCTCCGGGTCGTGCAGCGAGGCGGGGTTCGCAAATCCGAGCATTTTTACGAACTTTTTGTTCGTGATGGAAGGGCGGAGTTCGTGAAGCGAGGCGGAGTTCGTGAAGCGAGGCGTTTTTTACGAACATTGCCGTTCGTGCAGCGAGGCGGAGTTCGTGCAGCGGAGCACATTTTTTGTGAAATTTTTGGTCGTAATCCGAATTGGTCGTGAAGAGAGGCGTTTGTGAAGCGAGGTACCACTGTATATGAATTGGTGTTACCTGGATTGTTACAGATACATATGAATGTAGCAATTCATAGACTGATGATTTTACGTAACAGTAATGTAAATACATTAAAGTAATTTTGAGGAAAAAAATGTGTGCAGAGTTCTGAAGGATCAGAGTCAGGAGAAAGAAGAAATTCTGATAATTGACATGAGTGGATTGGCAGGAATGAGATCAGAATGCAGAAAAAGTGGGCCATTCAAGAGCTAAGGAGGAATAAGAATGGCAACTGTTTTGTGAATATCTGTTGGAAGTAAAGCACATAGGAGAACAAATAAAATATTTAGCAAATTATTCAATACTGACACTATACAACATAAAACAACAACAAAAGAATTAAAAACAAAACAATGTAAAATAAATGCTTGTAATCTAAT
Source organism: Rhabdophis nuchalis (assembly GCA_039707465.1). Classification (NCBI taxonomy): domain Eukaryota; kingdom Metazoa; phylum Chordata; class Lepidosauria; order Squamata; family Natricidae; genus Rhabdophis; species Rhabdophis nuchalis. The sequence goes on from CM077643.1 coordinate 127,770,520, forward strand.
TAGGAATGTGAATTTACATATAATAATAATAATAATAATAATAATAATAATAATAATAATAATAATAATAATAATAATAATAATAATATTTAATATTTGTAAACCGCTCCCTCTCCCCATAGGGACTCGGGACGGTCCTTATACTTTTATATAAAACTGATATTGTAAGAATTGTAATGATTTGCAAATATTAAAGATTGTTTGATCAGTATAGATGAGAAAATTAATAAACCAGGACTAGGGTTTTGACTGGAACCAGTTGTTTGATAGAAATAATGGCACAAACAATTGCAGGTTATATATAAATCGCTAAAAACTGAAGCATTGTTCTTTAAAGAGAGGTAATGACCAGATTTATTATGAAATAAGCTCCGTAAATTTCTCTAGGTTTGCAAAGCCATAAAGCAGATTAGGTTTATAGTTTATCTCTCCTACATTTTGGAATTGCTTCTTAATAAAGAATAAAATGGCCCATTCAAGGTAAAAGCAAAATGCACCTGAACATTCATGTCTTTATACTGTTATGTTACTTTTTCACAGCAAATTTTATTGTCTTAACTCTTAAAAGAATGAACGGAAAATGAGGACTACTGCCCATCTTCTGGTCTGTGACTGTCTTCAGCCCCTTTCCTTTCCTTCAAAACCTTGTCAGAGGATCAGGAAATGCCTTTGAACAAGTAGAACATGATAGCTCTATCAAGAAAGGATGAATAAGACCAGTGATGGGATTTAAATAATTTAACAACTGGTTCTTTGCCCTAATGACCAACTGGGTAGGCCTGGCTTGATGGTCATGTGACTGGGTAGGCGTGGCCAGCTCAATATCACTCACGTCGGGGGCTTTTCCTTACCTGTTATAATGTAATAATGGTTAACCAGAGGGGCAGTTTCTGTAAGGAGTGAAATAAAGATTAGGCTAGAAACAACACCAGAATTTTTCCTACCTGCCTTCCTTACAGGATCAGCCCTGTAAAGTGGAAAAAAGCAAAATGAGATTTCTTCCAACAACCGATTCTCTGAACTACTTAGAAAGTTAACAACCAGTTCTCCCGAATAGGTGCGAACTGGCTGAATCCTACCACTGATTCAGTTTAGCAGAGAAATTGTCTTGGCAATTCTGGTGGAGGTGTTTTTGCAAATGTCCATGCATACTTAGAAGAGGTAGGGAAGTCCTCCTCAAAGCAGGCATGCTGATCTTCAGGGGAATGGAGCATTTTGATTCTTTAAATAGTGGTTTGGTTATACACGGAGGCATTTATGTGTTTGGGTACTTTGCAAAACACCTTTTTAAATGGCTGAGTCTGGGCTGTTGCTTAGCTGTGTTGTATGAAAAAATAAAATAGTTTTTGAATCTTCCCAAAGTGAGCAGTGAGAAGTGCAATAAAATAAGCTGAGTGTTGGAAATTGTTACTATTTCTGAGGTGAATATTTTGAGAGTAAGAGAAATTTAAAGGAAAGACAAATATATTTACAAGCATGGAACTGGAACAAAAAAGTTTTAAAAAGTGTCCACTAAAGCAGGGGTCTCCAACCTTTGCAACTTTAAGTCTGAAGTCTGCCCGGCACTAAAGGCTGGCAGTTAAGCTTTGGTAAAAGCAATCAACAAGGTCTCCCATGGCTCATAAGGTCTCCATCTTCTGATCCAGAAAAAGAGGTCTGGCTGTCATTAGGTGTTTCATGAGAAAAATATGAGGCACCTAATATTATTTAATCAAAGATTAAATTAATGGATGGAGGGTAGAAAATATATATCTGAAATTAATTAAAAAGCCTGATGCATGAGCAAGTATCTGTAGACTTGGCCTGGGTTATCTCAAGACATGTATTTCCCATTTATGTGCTGCTTTTTAAAAAAAACATATTTCGGCAAAAAAGAAAAAAGTCTCTTGTTGAGGGTAAAGTGTAGCATTGTGTCTATTAACTTTAGTCTGCTATGCTGTTTCTTTAGAATCCAATAAACAGAAATTGCTTATCTATCAATGCAGAAGATAAGAAAAGAGCTCAACTTTTTAATGCCTTGATAAAAGTCACATGGGGAAGAAATATGAATATGTGTAAAGGTGTCACAGAGAAGAAACCAAGAAGGCTAAGACTTGTTATCTATCATTCTCAAATGTAGAACTCAGAATAAATGGTTTCAAGTTGCAGGAAGGGAGGTTTCTAACTGTAAGAACAGTTCAGCAGTGCAACTAATTGCCTGTAGAAATGGTCAACATGTTCAAGCCGAATCTGGGAAGCCATTGGTTAGGAATGTTTCAATCAGGGGCTAAGCTTGATGGCCAAATGACCCATTGTAATCCAGATTTCTCACAATGAGAAGTATGGCCACTGCATTTATGAGAGTATAGACAAGATATAGGGGGATGCAGTGGCTCAATGGCTAAGAGGCTGAGCTTGTTGATCAGAAAAGTCGGCAGTTCAGCGGTTTGAATCCCTAGCACTGCGTAACGGGATGAGCTCCCATTATTTGTCCCAGCTTCTGCCAACCTAACAGTTTGAAAGCATGTAAAAAATGCAAGTAGAAAAATAAGAACCACCTTTGGTGGGAAGGGAACAGTATTCCGTGCACCTTCAGCATTGAGTCATGCCAGCCACATGACCACGGAGACGTCTTCGGACAGTGCTGGCTCTTCGGCTTTGAAATGGAGTACCACCCCCTAGAGTCAGGAACGACTAGCACATATGTGTGAGGGGAACCTTTGTCTTAGACAAGATGTGGAGGATTTAAATTTTGTTTTGATTGAGAGTTGGAGACAGTACCTACTTTTCTCCAAATTTTAAAATTAAGACTTACCAGCATTTTGTGATAGGCAGATCTCATGAGTTATCTGTATCTTGCATGAAATCTTATGTAACATTTTCAGTATAATTTAAAAAAATGATTTTGGTAACTGTGGTATCACAAAAAATTGTGGTGCATATTGGCTGAAAAGAGGGCTGACTTCTGGTTTCGGAATGCTCGTTTCAGAATAAAGGAGAGACTTGCTGTTTTTTTCTCTCGGCAGCTTTTACAACGTTCTTCATAGCTTTAGACATACAACGTATCTTCCTAAATATTTAGTTTTGTTTTCTCAAAGCAACATGGGTAACTTGCACATTTGTAAGGACATTAAACTTGAAAGTATGTGAATAATGCTTGGGGAGATTTTAGAGATAGTTTCCAGAGATCAAGAACAGGTTTCAATGCCCTGCACAGGAATATTTTTTTTTAAACTTTCCTATTCTTGGAAATAAATGATGCAGAGGGGGTGTGGGGTGGGGGAGGACATGATGTAGATAAAAGCAATTGATTCAGTGCAACGATGTTAAATAATTTCATGCAGATTTAGATTTTAGATTTCGGTTTCAATAGGATAGAATTAAATATAACTATAGTTGCTAAGTAAGCAGGCAACAAAAAGAATTGCTAAAGGTTTATACTCTCCCAATTTAATCTTCAGTTAGGATCATGAACTCTTGGCCTAAGTTAAACTTCTTAGTTTACTTCCTTTTCTCTATGAACACTGATAAAACAATCTATGTTGTTTCTTTCTTCAAATGCTTGAGTAATGTCTTCTGTGTTTGGTTGCAGGGGGAAGCAGAAAAGAACGAAGGTGAAAACAAGCCTTAATTGGCAGGCTCCCTTAGATAAATGTAGCCTAGGACAGAATTTCCATCTATTTTAAGAATGATGGTCCAGTTTGGAAGCGCAGTTTAAGGCACCACCAAGAAAGGAGATTTCCTGCTGATGAACTAATAGTTAATGAAGTACTGAAGACAATGAAGCCTTTTGTTCCTGTTGTTGGTAACTCATAAAACCCTTGCGACCATCATGTTATATGTTCATGACCTGGACTTTCCACATACATTACTGTGCTCCACTAAGCACAGAGCAAAGTGCATTTCAAGTGTTCTGTATAACAGTATATTTGGAATGGATTCATTTTACTCTTATCACTTAAAACATTTGAGCGCTGATGCAACATTTGATGGATGGATACTTTAAAAATTGTCTACTAGTTGCAGTGGTAAAAATTCACATAACATTTAAAAATATATCATTGGTGGGGACATCCTCACATAAATATTCGTATCAACACAACTGGGTATTTTTGGTAGAGATATTTATTTAAAAAAATTAAATACCATCTTAAATTACAAAATTATAACTGGGAAAGCCAGGAAGGAATAAAAGAGCAAGTGACACAAGAATACTGTAATAAGGAATAACTATTTAAACAGCTCAAAATTGAAAATATTTAGACTGCAATCCTACCTTGTCTAGCATGAGTCCACTGGAATGAATTCCAGATTAGTATGTAACTTGGATTGCAGACTAAGATGTTTTAAATGCCTCAGTGAATTAAAAAAAACCTTATGGTACTTTCCCTTTCTCACAGTTGTTATGAACATGTGTCTATATCTCTGTATAAATAGATAACCTAACCTCCATTTTCATCTTCTCAATATTGGACAACACATTAAAGCGCAACAGAGCAATAATTAGCACACCATTTTTGCAATATATTCACCTCATATATTTTTTTGAGATCTTATTGTAACTCTTACAAAAAGGTGGAGAAAGATAAGATTCAACACTGTCAGTTATTAACAGTTATAAAATATATGTTTTTATGGATGTATCTGAGTATAAGTATATGTCCTAATTTATAATTTCTTGAGAAAATTTATGGAAGAATAAATAAAGTCAACATAAATTCACAATGAATTTAAATAAACACTAACAACATACTCAAAATTAGTGAAGATAGAACAGAGATAAGGACAAATTATCAGATAAAGTTTGATACAAGTATGACAGGCTACCAAAAGAAGAGTAAGTCTAGTGATTTTACCCCTATCTTCTTCCTCAAATGCTTTTCATGTTGGAAATAATTACAGCAAGAAAAAAGTAAATACTTACTCAGATATGGTTACCCCAAATTCTATGAACAAATTAAAAACACAGCAAAAACTACTGAGGCACAAGTTGGAATACCCCATGGTTGATATATTTACAAATAGCCAGGATATTACATTAAAAAAATAAAATCAGATAAAACCAGAACTCAAGAAGGAAGGAGGAACATTATAATAGTTATAATACACCAATGAGAAAAATTATGTACTAAATCTATAAAATTTACATGAAGTTATAACTTAAAGGAAAATTGGTCCAAAATATTTTATAGATGTTATACAACTCCATTAATAATATCTAAGATAGACAAATCACATGGTAATAACTGTTGAAAATGCCATGAAACAGAAGGAACATTTTATTATATGAAAGAGTCATGAAAAAACTTCAAAAATAGTTGAAAAAATATAATGCCAAAAATCTTGAATTTTAATTTTGAAATGAAACCACAACTTTTCCTACTAGGTGTAATCTCAGAAAAAATCAACAAGATATATAATTCAATGAGATACATACTCATTTTGCAAAAATAAACTTTCATCAACCTGGAAGAAAGATACAGTCCAAATCATGTCTTAACTGGGAAATTTAACTTGGAGGATACACAGTAATGACAAAACCTACAGTATATATTCACAATACAAGTTTAACTAAATTTAAATAAAAATGGTTCTCATATGTGCAACACATCATGCAGCATGTTGAATATAATCAGTTGCTATTTAGCTGAATAGCCACAAATATTGCAAATTAGCAAATGTATAAAAGTGGGGAAATTAAACCAACAGTCATTTTTATTAATTTCCATTTTCCTATTAAAAAAACGGTTAAAGGATTTTCACTTTTGCTTCGTCTGTCTGTCTGTCACCTTGGGCCAGTCACTTTCTCTCAGCCGTAGGAAGCAGGCAAGGGCAAACTATTTCTGAAAAAAATGTGCCAAGAAAATTGCCGGGACTTACCCAGCCAGTCACAAGGAAACAACAGTGGCTCAAAGGCACCCACCCCAAAAGCAACAATACAATGTTTGTTCGTTCATTCATTATTTGTTCATTCATTGATATTCCCCCTTTATTATTTTTATAAAAACTCAAAGCAACAAACACAACCTATACTCTCTTTTCAGTGAGATGAGTTGGGCTGAGATAAAGCGACTGACCCAAAATCACCCACCTGCGTTTCATGCCTAAAACGGGAGGACTCATACTTTTAGCTTCTAGAACAGGGGTAGTCAACCTTTTTATACCTACAGCCCACTTTTGTATCTCTGTTAGTAGTAAAATTTTCTAACCGCCCACCGATTACACAGTAATGGTGATTTATAAAGTAGGGAAGTCAATTAAATTTAAAAAAGGAAAGTGCTTCAGTATCAGACAAAACCCCTACCACCCACCATGAAAGCTGGAACACTGACTAGGGGGCGGTAAGGACCAGGTTGACTACCACTGTTCTAGAGTAATACATTAATTCATTAGCTGAAGCTTGACAGCATCGACATATAATTAATACTTTGACGTGAGTTCCAACAGTTGTTTTTTTAATGTAATATTTAACTTTGGATGAAAAAGCCCAATAGTGGTATGCTTGCAATAGTGACCTTCTAAATTGTAATTAATATGTTTTATTTTCTTTCACTATATTTTAAGCTACTTAAGTTAAAAAAGTTAATTTTTAATCAGATCATGTAAATAACAAATTAAAATTCAAGATGGTGGTTGCGCCTATGTAATCAAAGTCCCGTCCCTTTGTTTATGCATATGTTGTCAATACATGTACAAAGGAGGTAAGGCTTTATTTGTATGGTTATAACTACCTCCTTGACTTTTGAGTATCCCTGCTCGCAACTTTGCCATATCCCCACTGCTGGGAAATGGTTCCTAAGAGCTACAAAAAGAGGAGAGTAAGATAAGTATACAAGCTGCTTGCATATCTATTGCCATACAATTAGCTTACAAATAATACAGCAAATAATATTTTCCTTTTCCATTTATAAGTGTTTTATATTATAAAGCATAATCAGAGGGGTATCTTATTTTAACCATGGTTAACATCTCATTTCCACATTGCAGAACATCCAATTGTTAGATCTGAAGGCAAAAAAAGTTTCATAAATCCATTAGGTTGCTCCCAGCAAGAACTCACCAATATTTGAGAAACATGTCTACTTTTCCCAGTTATTGACACCATTAATAAGCCCTCTTATTTTCAATTGCATTTACAATCTATAGCCTTTCCATGGCAGTTGAATGATAGAAAGCAGCAGCAATATCACACTGGCTTGTTACTCTTTAGGACAATGGAGTTTGCCTCACTAGGGCCATTTTTTTCAGATAGGTTCTACTATCTAACTGCTCCAGAGACATAGGATTTGTTCAAACAAATCAAGGTGGTGGCCATGATAGTATGGTTAAACCTGTTTTTTATGTATTGTATGTGCAGAAAAACCTGTAAGCTCTGAAAAATTACTGAGTTACTAAATTGTCCATACATGCAAATAGTATGTTTCCTGGGCTTTGCTAAAGCTGTGGGTATTTTTACTCCAGAGTTGCCACCTAGGATTGCAGCCTAACTTTTCAAGAGTATCAGCCTTTTAAAATTAGTTTTGACATTCAAGTAGCAAATCATTTAAACCTTTTTCTCTTGTGCCCAGATTCAGTCAGACAATAGACAACTTTATATCTGCAGTCAAGGAAAATGAAGAGTAACTGTTTTTTTAAATTGTACTTTCCAGATGCTCACTATGGAATGGTGGAAAACTATGTTCCCATTATGAAAACCTAGAACCATCTAAGTTTTTCGAAACAGTTCTTTATGCTTATTGTTTCAAAATACTTTAATCAGTCTGGCATTTAGCACCACCATAGTTTGATTACAATGTACTAATTGAAAATGTCTTGAAAAACCACACCTAGGACAAAATAAAAATCCCTGGGAAGAATGAGATTTAAATGCTAGACATAACCTCAACAACATCACCTAATTCAAGAGTCTTTGTGATTGGCCCCACCCAACATAATAGGAATCTTATGAACAGTGAGCATTGCCCTGGCACTTGTTTTGTAAATCAGTGAACTTATTCTTAAAATTGAAGAAATTGTTTCCCTTGCCATGCAACTTAAGCCTTCAATGACCTTTACATTTAAAAAATCTGATTTTACTAGTGATTGTTATTTTACTGTACAAACGTAAGAACACTATACACTTTATTTACTAAGTCCCTAAAATATTCCAGCCAGTTGGGGCCTGTTTCTGCATCCTAAAAAGGCTATGAATTGTAAAACACATAGGCACATTTGTTTACGTTTCACAATTTTTTTTAACCATAGCAATTCCAGAGGAGTCTGTAGAAAAACGCTGCAAAAGATTCAGAAAACTGTAAAATCATCTCTCAGAAGGGTCCCATAATGTGTTGTTTTGAAACCGTAAAACCTCCTTCTATCCACAGTTCCTTAGATTGTTAATGAAAACACTGAGTCACAAAATGGAAAAATAATTTCAAGTCATAATATTTTATAGAGCTCACTTGGAAGATTTTGGACAATTTAACAATTATCAACATGATTAGCACATTGTAAAAACATTTATTATTCCATTATTAGTTATTTTACACTCTGTTACAGTTCTTTGTCCCATTTTTTTCTCAGAAATACTTGGAAATTACTCTTTTAGAAAGATGCTCAATGGCATCTCAATATCTGCTACAAATTAAAGCAAACCAGCAAAAATCTCAATACAATATTTAATGTCCGCAATTTTATTATATACATCATTTGTTTCAGACTGTATTCGGTGCAAGAGCAGTATTTAATTGAACAAAAAAAAAAAGTTATGCTTAACAAGTTTTACCTGAATTGTCCCACTGTTGAATGTAATAAATGTAACAAAAACATAAGATGGACAAACTCTAAAAGTATCCTCAGTTATATTTTATACTTGATTGTATCACTCTGACTCGACAAAATAAATAGAAATCTAAACATAGTTATAAGAAGTTATTTACTCAATCGCTTTGTCTGTATTTTCTTTCCAGTGTTTTGGTCTCCTGCTGCATATTATAGAAATGCACTTTAGTTATAAAGGTAATTAAAGTTACATAAATGAAAAAGCCAAATAAGTAGTTATGTGAGATTAAAAAATGGGAGTTTATAAAAATAAATTTTTATACATTCTTATAAGATTCTGCTTTAGAGGGAACAAATCAAAATTATTTACTAGGGCTTTTCATGATGCACATTTCTGTTTTCTGGTAATTTTCTGCTGTAAAAAGTGTTAAGTACAACTGAAATATATAGAAGATAACTATAAAATGAAGTCTTCATAAATACAAAGTGCCCTTAAGTTTTATTTAATTTTAATAAACATTAATTAGTTGTGCAAAGCAAGGCCTGGAAGGACTTGATGTAAAACGACTATTTCATATTATCAAGCTGCAACAAAGCATCTTTGACAACACAATTAATTCTATATTTGTTTTCTTCCTACATTCATAGAAAGGTTATACATGTAAAAAAAAAAGGCACATCTTCCAACCATTGATCAAAATCTGCAATTCAAACTAGAGTTTTCTTCAATCACACAGAATGGATGTTATTTAAATTTTCCTCCTAATTGCTTCTATCATCTGAAATGGAAGGGCAAGAGCAGCATTCAATTCGTTCATAGCCCCTAGAATGAATGTTGGGAAAGTGTCCAGAGTAGATTGTGGGAACATAAGGGGAGTTGCTTTAGGAGTAGAGAATGATTTAATATCATGAAAAATGACATATGCCAGTTATTCCGTTTCGTTTAAATATTCATACATCGTAAGAGAATCCTTGTATTCTACTTTCTTTACAAAATAACTAGCCAATTTACGTAATGTATTTAGACTGCTGTAATTCTATGACTCTCAGTTTAGTTTTTGAAAGTGAAAAATATTTTCCTAAAGTGAAATAATGCAAATAGACAATTTATCATAAAAAGAACTTACAATTTTGGATGCTATCTTTGGAATGCCAAATAACTTTGCCATACTTTATCTGCATATGTAAATTTAATAAGCAATATACTTACTAAAAAGCAATAAATTATATAAAAATGAAGAGACTATATAGATTATCTTCTCGCTAATTATCTTCATTATCTTCTACATGACAAATAACATCGAAATATTTAAAAATATAGTAGTCTTGAATTAAACTTGCAAGAAGCAGTCAAAACATGCAATGTGTATTGGGAAGATTTCCACCCCCAAAATTTGGAACTGAACACAAATTTGTCATTACAAATTTTTTGCTAAGTCAGAGGTTTGTTGAGGACATAATCAACATAGATATCAGAGGCGCTGAGGATTTCAATACTTCAACATTCAAATTATAAAATGAACAGTAACTTGGTCATGTTTCAACAGTCATTATCTTGGATAAAAAGGTTAATGAGTGCACCTGAATAAAGTAGGTTTTTTATAATACACACTTCTATAAAAATAGCACTAGTGATCACAGTAAACCAAAAATTAAGAACTCCTGTTTTGCACGCTATTATAGCACTTGTTAAACTATTTCATTTCAGCAAATATGATGCCTTACTAAATTGTGAAAAATAACAGTTTCATAAACAAAAATATCCATTATTTTCTTTGTAGTAATTCTGAAGTTTGACCTCTTTGTAGTATTTTAACATCCTTTCCTGATAAAAGATTGTATCTCTAGTGATTATTCTTTAGTACATTCTTTCCAGGATATTCAATTTCCAATTCTGTGTGTAATCTCACAGACTTAACTTTCAACTAAATGAAATTTCTTGGTAGGATTGCATGATGTATTTTAATAAATATTTAGACTTTTTATTTTCAGTAACTTCATTTTGCATAAATTATTTATGAATTTAAAAAAATATTGAACTGGATAGTCAAATATTAAACTGAAACTCCAAAGCACAATTTTTGTAGAACAGAATTCTCTGGCAACTATGAAGTGAACATCTCTGTTATTGTGCATAGCTTGAAATCAGTGTGCAACTAAAGTTTTTTAAAAGTAAAAACCACTTGTTAAATCATAAAATTTTGGTTTCTTTTAGAAATCTTTTCAGCAATCTTGTTAAGCAGTTAAATGAAGCAACTAGAAAGATGTTTATATTTACTAAAATGTAGATAGCATCTGAATAAATGCAGAATTAAACTCTGATAGGCTTTGCAGTTTTTATAAAGCATGCAGTTAACCTAAGAAACCTAAATATTTAAATTAAATCAAAGATGTAGAAGTGAGTTATAAACCACTGCAAACTAGTCTTTTCCAAGATGATGTATGATGGTGACTGGCAATGAAGTTTAAGCCCCATATGCAAACAATTCATTTGGTCAAATTTCTTATAATATAAAATAATGTCTGACTGCCACTAATAGAGGCCATATTAATTTTATGCACTGCAAAAGAGAAAATAATTAGCTGACTGGTCTTTCAGCGATACTTCAATCCAATCTACATGGAGCTAGAAGGGGTTCTAAATTCAAGAGTGGGGAGATATAGCCCTGGGTTGAGTGTGAGAAGCACATCTTTTCAAGGGTGTAGAAAGAAATTCATATTGACGGCCATGTCACTGCTGCCTCATTTCTTCTGACTGTTTGTTGCAATGTACTTATTCCATGACAGTTATTTTCAGGGAACATTACCTTTCTATCGGATTGTGATGTCGAAGCTTTGTAATATTAGTTTTTTTTTAACATAATCTTGTCACGCAGGATTCAGAAAACGTTAATATTGCTTTCAACATCATCATTGGCTAAATTTTAAAATCTGTGCTTTGTAGGAAGAGAAAAAGTGACTTAAGAATCTTGATTCAGGACACAATCTCTTTTGAAAGATAAAAAACATAAACATTTTTCTAATTTTTATGGAATGAAAACAGACTGTATTGTTATTAGGGCCCACTTGTTGTAAGCCAGTGCATAGTCAATCAGCAGTCTGCTGGCATCCTTGAATTACTTTATATCATAGTACAATTAATTTTCATTTTTACTCCGACTAATATCCTCCATTAGTGCATTTACTTGTGTTTCAGAAAAGGAAACTTGGCAATTATTAAAGGTCAATATTTGAGCGCCAAACGAAAGAACATAATTTTGGATCCAGAGTTGCCTCTCTGTGAACACAGAAAAATCATTTCTGTTCATGATAGGGATTGGGTTCCAATAAAAACTTTCTGCTGAAGGAAAAAGCCAGACCAATGTTTTCTCCCAATTTCCTCTTTTGGGGCAGTCCCAGTAACTAATTCCCATCCTGCTCTGGAAAATATCCCAGTATTCCCACAGTAGGGGAAGTGGTGTTGAGTGTTGAGAAAAAGCAGAAAATCATATCCCAAATTTTCCTTCTCCAAGGCATGCAGACTGTTGCACCATAAAATCTGGCACTAAGTCCTTATTTTCTATATGTCCATTTTCTACATGATTTCTTATTCTTTCATATGTGAGTACAACTAAAGCTAAACTTTGGAACAAATAGTAGAGTAACAGTCGACCAGAACTGTGGCAAATTGGTTAACGTGTTCTCAACTTCTTTGTTTGCTTCTTGTTTTTCAATTCTTCCTCTTCACGTTTCATTTCTTCCAGATCTTCTTGCACTCCGAGTCTCAAGCTGGAAAATAAAGTTTTAGTCATTTAAAAATTTAGAAAAACAACAATTTAAAATCCAGCACTAGATCTAAACATTTGTACCAAAATGAATTCCAAGCAACAACTCTGTTCTATTATGATTGCTTATTTACTCTCATATCTGAGCAATTTTTTTCATTCTATGAAAGAAACTACTTTTCTTGGGATTGAACTAATTGTTTGTGTATGATATAATTATGTAACCAAAAAAGAGTAAGATGGAAAAGATGGTTATAATATAAGAAATAGAGAATGTTTTATATCATATAATAAAAAATATAATATAAATTTTATAACAATATAAATAGACCCAATTCTGAAGTTGGAACAATATTCAGAAAAGAGAGGAGCAGTTCACTGCTGCTCTACAAAAAGCTGCTTTGTAACAGAGCTATAGTAAGAGTTGTGACTCCAGTAGTATGGTACTATCAATACTACTACGGCTACTAATACATCCAGGTTACTCAGATCGCATCATGAAAATTCATAAACAAAATGTAATAATTTAAGTTTCGTCACTTTTTTTTAGTGTTACAACAATGAGGAAAATATGTGGTTTACCTCTCAATCTCTCCAAAAAGCCAAAGAAAGTCACTGTGTCACCACATCTCAGTAGTTGAAAAACAATGCATACTCCCAATGCTAAATATTGTAGGCAACTATTATATCACAAAATGCTTCGTACCGAAGATTAAAATATGGAATGATGTAATATAAATTTCTCATCCTACATTGCAGAATATTCACACATTCTGAACAAGAGACTTTCCTTCACTGACCACAACTGCTTGCAGACATCTGCTTTCCTCAGTAGAAAACCAAAGACTTGTAACTAATGTGATTGAAAAATGAGATTGGAATTCTAGTTCACTCATTTGTGAAAGTAATCTCCATTTGCTATTATGATGATTCTGAAGTATTAGTGTTTCACGGTGGATATTCTGATCAGGTTACTGAGGGATGAAAATATTTTGCTCTAAAACTATACTGCTCAAGATAGGTAGAGGCACTGCTTTTACTCTACAGGTAGTCCTCGACTTACAACAGTTCATTCAAAGTTACGTCAGCACTAAAAAATTTACTTAAGACCATTTTTCACGTAATGATGGTTGCAGCATCACCAGGGTAATGTGACCAAAAGTCAGACACTTGGGAATTGACTAATATTTGTGACGGTTGCGGAGAACCAGGATCATGTGATCAGATTTTGCAACCTTCCGACAAGCAAAGTCAACAGGAAATCTGATTCAGTTAACAACTGTGTCACTTACTTAACAAGTGTGATTCACTTAACACAACACTTATAAAATGGTCATAAAATGGGGCAAATTTCACTTAGCAACATAAATTTGGGGCTCAATTGTGGTTAAGTCGAAGACTACCAGTATGTCCTTTCCTCCTGCAGTTTTTTGCCATGTCTCAATCTCTGAAAGCAAATAGCATAGTATCTACCAATAGGGACAAGAAGTAGGAAGCAGCTGAAGCAAGAATGGAAGAGTTTGAAAGGAGCAATTCTCTTCTGCCCATCCTGAATTGCCAACTACTGCTTATTTCTTGTTGCCGAGACAGATAACGGTTTGATGAGGTAGAAAGGTTACAGTAGGAGGAGGAGTGGATGGCCAGAAAGTACACAGAGGAAATCAGACAGGTGGGCAGAAGAAGGTGAAATGTAGAAATAAGTGAGCAAGCAGCTGACAGGTAGACTGATTGGATGAAAGAGACAAAAAAAAAAAAAGACAGCACTCTTAATCTTGTAGTAGCTGATGAAAAAGTACTAAATATCGTGTGATTACTGTTTTTGCACTGAAGCTCTATATAAGTTCACATAACATGACATAAAAAAACCCAATTAAGTTATTACTCTTTAAAATCATTTTTGACAGGTTTCATTTTCAATGAAGGGTTTCAATAATATGTAAACGTGAATCAAATTATTTTAATTTTTACCTTCTGGCTTCCTCTTTCTGCTGTTCTTTCCAACTACTTTCCATGTAACGTAAGGCATAGTCACTTTCATCTTTGTATCTAAAAATAATGAAGTGAAATTCAATTCTATTTATCTAGCAGAATTATTTTGCCTCGCACAATATTGTTATTTCTTAAGCTGAAGTTCTTGGGGAAGATTTGGAGTATGCATAATCAAAAGGGGGACGGGGGAAGGAAGTTCTGATGTATATGTGGCTTTCTTTAGATAACAGTAGACATTATTATAATCATTAATAATTATTAATTACATTATATATATATATATATATATATATATATATATATATATATATATATATATATATATATATATATATATATATATAATGTAATTATATATTATGACTTATTTATTGATCAGCTCAAAAACGTAACATATATATATACATACATACATACATACATACATATATATATATAATGACATTAAAAACCCAATTAAGTTATTACTCTTTAAAATCATTATTGACAGATTTCATTTTCAAGCAATTATATATATATATAACTTGAATTAAATATATTTAAATAAAATAGAAACATGACAATTAATGTTATAATTACAGGACTAAATTAAGCCAGTTTTAAGCCACAATATAGTTAACTATCCTTTTCCAAAGCAAGCAATTAAGTATCTTGTAGTTATAGTACAATATCTTTCCTTTCTGCTATAATTATTGCAAGCCACATAATATTCCCTGAACTTTCTGACTGTAGTTTTGAAAATAGCCATTCACTCAATACAATATAGAAGAGCTACTGATAACTTTGGCAGAAATACAATTTTCTAGTTACAGTTGTTGCAGGCAGAATGGTGCAACAGTATCAGTTTTAAAAAATGTATGTTAAAAACATATTTTAAATCTTTTTACCTATGTTATAGAAATTTGTGTATATATTATGGTTTGGTATAAATATACAACAGTAAAATTACGTTAAAGCTTATTTTCTCACTTTGCCCGATCATAACCAAATATCTCTCTGATATGTTTCGAAATCTCTTCTTGAGGCTCTCCTTCATCATCAATAAAATCTTCCATTTCAGAATCGTCTTCATCTTCATCTTCAAACTTTCTTTTATAGCTACTGGTAATAGGTGGAAGAGATGGTCTTGGAAAACCTAGGTCAGAAAGACATTATATATATTTATTTCATAAATCGCCTACTTGAAGGTAAAGCAACAGTCCATACCTAGGACAGAGGCTGGGGCATCAGGAAATTATATCTCTGCTACAGCTGTGCACCCTGCAAAACTCAAAAGCACACTGGCCACTCTTCTGTGTGCCAAAGAGATTTAGAGTTTGTCATTTATGATGCCTGCTATAGGACTCCCTGTTGCCTGTACTGCAGCTGCCCAACCCGAGAATTGCCCCAACACACACAGGAAGGCTTCAAGGTAGATGCCATTGGCATGTAACAACGCAATCTGTCATATGGTTCAGGAATACCCACTCTAAAATCTTATTGAAGCCAGCAGAATTTATACCCCAGTCAAGCATTAGGTTAGAGCAGTGTCTTTCAAACTTGGCAATTTTAAGATGTGTGGACTTCAACTCCCAGAATTTCACAGCCTGCATCTTAAACGTGTTCACGTTTGAAAAGATCTAGCTCAGAGAGTTCTTATTTTGTGGGGACAAAATATTTTTGAGGATGCAAGTTGTGTTGAAGCCATCCCTAAATACATACATACTCCGAAGCACAAACTCTCAAGATACCTTGTGGGGTAATCCCAGGCCTGTGATTAGGAAATGGCCTCATTCCATTCATCTGTCTCGGAACCAGATTTTTGGATGAGATTGTTTCCGATACAACAGTACACTTTGGCTTTAGAGTTCCAGCTGTAGTGGTACTTGGCCGACCTGGTCCTGAGCTGCTACCCCTTCCAAGTCCAGGGTTTACATTGGAATTTGGCCGGCCAGGTCCTACGCCTTGGCTGCTGCCTAAACATACTGGCCTTGAAGTGATGCTTGGTCGATTAGATCCCATGCTTAAATTATTACTGGCAAGTCTAGGTACTGTGCTTTGCTGTCCTTGCCCTGAGCTGTTTTCTGATCTCCTGGGTCCCATGCTGTGAGATCCATGCCCAGTAATCGAACTGTGGCTTGGCTGCCTGGGGCCTGAATTCAAGCCGCTCTTTGATTGTGCAGGAGGTCCTCCTTTAACTGAAATGTTGCTTGCTTGCTTGGAGCTGGAATTTCTGTAAGCTTCTTGCTGGGAAGAAACCATACTGGTTGATTTTATATGGGTGCTATTTTTTTTCAAACTCATTTCTTTATTAAATGATGGTCTGAGAGTTCCATTTGCAGCCGTTTTCAAGGCTACAGTTTGGGACTTAGATCCAGTTTTCCCTCCTCCACTGGGTGCAACTTTAATGTGATTATTGTGAGGAGGGTTTTTTAAAGGCCCCTTGGGTGCAGATTTTACTTTTTCAGCGTGGCTTGCTTTGGAACTAGACACAAATTTGGAAGATTTTTCACTTAGAACTGGCCCTTTGGTTTTCTTATCGTTATTATTTTGCGAGGGATTGCTTCCTTTAGAAAAGGCGGGTTTGTCTGCTGAATGCCTGCTAGCTTTAGCATTTGGCAAATCCCTCTGAGAAATTTCCTTTTTGGAAGAACCTGATGCAGTTGTATATTTCATTTCTTTCTCTGGTCTCTTTTCTTTTAGTACAACCCCTTTTCTGTTTCTCTTCTCTAAGTAGTCTCGCTCTCTTAATTCTTCTGCAGTCATTGGTCTTTCTTCAGTCTTTTTTACAACTTTTATTTCAACTGGCTCATACTGTTTTTTTTCAGCCAGCTTTAAAAGATCATTAAAATTCATTGCTGGAGGTGCACTTTTGGCTAGCACCTTTGGTTTTTCTGGAACTTTGGAGGGTTTCTCTTCATATTCTTCTTCTGATTCCTGCTCAGATTCTGACATATTATAATCTACTTCATTCATTTCATCCTGTGTCCTACATTCTGTGCTTCCAGAACTTCTACTTTCATGACCCTGCTTCTTTTTAGGCTTGTCTTCCATAGGAATGCCATTATAGCCATGAAAATTATCCTTTGTCCGTGAAGCCATAGCTCTGGCTTTTCGGTCATGTTTCATTTCCACACGCCTAGCCAGTAGTTCTTCTTTTCTTCTTTTTTCCATAAGATCTATAAAGGAAAAAAAAGCTTTAGTATATAAAAAAGACTCTGAAAATGTATACTGTATTTTTCAGAGTATAAGATGCAGTGGCGTATAAGACGCACCCAGGTTTTGAAGAGGCAATTTTTTTTTAAAGTAGGTAGGTAGATAGAGGGATAGAGGGGGAAATACAGTAGGTAGGTAGAGAGAGAGAGAGAGAGGGAGAAATACAGTAGGTAGGTAGGGAAAGAGAGAGAGAGTGTAGATAGGTAGGTAGAGGGAGAGGGAGAGAGAAATAGAGAGAGAAATACAGCAGATAGGTGGGGGGGGGAGTAGGTAGATAGGTATATACGTAGATAGAGGGGGAGATAGAGAAATACAGTAGGTAGGTAGGAAGAGAGAGAGAGTGTAGATAGGTAGGTAGAGGGATGGAGAGAGAAAGAGAGAGAGAGAGAGAGAGAGAGAGAGAGAGAGAGAGAGAGAGAGAGAGAGAGAGAGAGAGAGAGAGAATACAGTAGATAGGTAGGTAGATATTTCCAGGTGTATTTACCCATGTGCTGGAGAAGGAAATCACTGACCACCTTTGGAACAAATCTTTGTTTCTGCAGGCACAGTACTTGACCAACGTAATTCTCATCAATCACTCTAATTAAACAGCTTTCCGAAAGGGGGGGAAAAAACCTTTTTCCACTTTGCAAACCTCCCCCAAACGGCCTGTTTTTCGCGAAAATTCCCTTTCCCCCCCTTCAAATAAAAGGCATGAACAGCCTTGCCTGGGGGGGGGGGGGCTTGCAGAGTGCTCCTGCATGGGTGGGTGGGTGGCTGCAAAACGAGGAAAAAATGGGCAATTTTTTGTGGACAACGGGCCTTTTTTGGTCAAAAAAATGTATGCATAGCCTTATGGAGGCTTATAGAGTGCTGCTGGGGGCAAAAACGCCCTGGTTTTTGCTCATTTCTGCCCTCCCCAGCCCCCAGGAGCTCTCTGGAAGCCTCCATAAGGGTATATGCGCAGCCATTTTGGTGAAGGGGCGGGGTTTCAGGAGGCAAAAAATGCTGCATTCGATGTATAAGATACACCCAGATTTTCAGCCTCTTTTTAGAGGAAAATGGTGCATCTTATACTCCAAAAAATACGGTATCTTGCAGATATAGATAAATTCTATTCAGCTTAGGTTAAAAATTAATATTCTACCTATGTATTATCTAAAGTATCACACTACAGATTCAGCATAAAAGCATACAGTAGGTAATAACACGACAGATTTTAACTGAAACATCTTTAAGCAAGGCTGGTATCAAAAAACCTCTATGGCATCTCCAAGAGGCATAGGTTTCAATTAAGCTTAAGCGTCTCACTTTACTTTGAAACTAAGAGGAACATTAAGGAATAGTTCTAAGTTAAGATATGGGAGGACCTGCTGCTCCGAGCAAGCACAAGCAGTTCTTGACTTACAACCATTACTTCGGCAATGGTTCAAAATTGCAATGGCACTGAACAAAAGGACTTATGACTCATGCCCACAGTTACAGCCATTGCAATGATTCTGCAATCACATGATCAAAATTCAGATGCTTGGCAGCCCACCTGCTATACACTTATGACTGTGTGGTGCTGCCACTCTCCCCACCCATCTCCCTTGTGGATGTAGGCCAACCTGCACAGTCGTTGGCAGTAGTGCCAATGCTGAGCCTGAAGTAGAGGCCTGGCTCTTCAAGAGTCTTAGCCAGCCACCAGCAGGTCTTGACATCAAGCTTAACATTTTTGCTTCTACTGATGTGCTTCTCCAAGGTGTACAAGGCTTGGAAAATGGTTCAATTCCCCCGATGACCAGCATTCCCCATGATCTGCAGGGCACTGCCCACCTTCAGCTGTTTTCTCCAGCTGCCTATTGTGTTGCCTATTCAAAGCAGTACCAGGCCTTCTCTCTTGAAGCCATCTTGTACATTCTCCAATGCTTTGTGTTACTTACCTCACACAGGGCTCTGGGGGTGGTGGTAGGTGAGTCTGAGGTTGCTGAAGGTCCTGGGTCTCTATTTCAGTGCTGCATGGCAGGCAAACATAAGCTTTGCATTGCACTGAGGTACCTTACTTAACTCACATGTTGTCTCCCAGGGCCTCCCCCATTGTGGTGGATTGCACTGGTCAGGATTCCCAGGAGAGAGTAAGTATGTTCCAAGAACAAGAAACACTTCAGTTCATATAGTTGGTGTGAGAGAAGGAGGGTGAAGACAGCCCCTCCCTAACAGTTCTCTGGCTATATGCTTATGTAGATAGAAGAGTGCTTTCATTTTGTAAGATTCTGTCAGCACGTGTGGGACAATAATGAATACATTTGGAAGAATAACCATGGTTATTCTTTGGTTTGGGGGGCCAGACAGCTCCTTAGCTAGGACTCCATCTGCTTAATGACCATAACTAGGAGTTTGTGGTTGTTGAGCGAAGTGGCAATAGGTTATCTTGCTTTGCTCAACAACCAAGATTCCAGTCCCAATTGTGATTGTAAGTCAAGGGTTACCTGTAGCTCTTTGTAAGATGGCAAAAGAAAACCAGTACATTATTATTCTTTTTTTAAAAACTGTATTTGCTTTTGCTTTTAACTGTATAATATATTAACTACCTTACTTCTAATTACTTGTATATTGATATTGAACTAAAATTGTTATTCCAGAAAACTGGTCCTGCCTGGTGTGCAAGGCCCAATGAAAACACACATCTGGGGGAGATTGCAAAAATACTTTATGCTGCACAGAAGAAGGAAACGGGGGGAATCACCCTTACTAGGCCTGTGCAAAGGACCTACCTTAAATAATATATGTTTATAACTTCACTTGCTCTTAAGCCCATAAATCATACCCTAGGACCACCCAAAAGACCAGCACACCTTCATTCCCTATATTCAGCAAATTATGTATATGTTTTACCATAATTATCATCATTTTCATAATTCCCAGCAATTGTTACCCCCCCCCCCCATTCCTTTTTTCTTTGCAGTCACCTTCCCAGACTACATTTGGGGTTTCATCAGAGCAGCCATTCCTGAGGGACCAAGCTGTTTTCATTACCCCTTATATTCTAGCAACTGACTGCAAAGCTAAAATAAGAATTCCTTACAGACACCAGATGTTTAGAGGAAGGGCTTTTCTGCCCTTTCCTTCAAAACAATTTTTAAAAAGTCAGTTTTGTTTCTGCTTTTGTCTCTTGTCAGGATGACACTGAATATATAAAAGTAAGGAAGGCATGACAATGATTTTCAAAAGGAAGCCAGAAAAAAAAACTTTTTTCAAGAATAACTAATAATAGTTTTTATAGAAAGAAAAATACTTAATGATACCTTTTTTCCTCTGTTCCTCTTCTTGCCTTTTGAGAAAGGCTCGCACAGCTGCTGACTGAACACCTTTAACTTTTGGATCCTTTTTGGGAGGGCCAACCGCCAAACTGTATCTCTTCTGCAATGAAACAAAAGTTTCACAAAGATGAGAAACAAATATGAACTCATTACACAACTGTTTTCAGCTATGTCCAAGACATATTGGGGTTTTATAATATTGCTTAGTTTTAATGGGAATTTTAGCGCAGGTTTAGATTTAATTTATTTTTAATGAAATGTTTATATGTATTTATTGTATTTGTATATGTATTTATTGTTTTACTGTGCCTGTGCACCGTCCCGAGTCCCTGTGGGGAGAGCGTGCGGTTTAGAAATATTAAAATTATTATTATTATTATTAAGAGGATTATCAGTATACAAAAATTTCCTCGTGCATTAGAGTTAAGAATTGTTTTAATAACTAAAAAAAATGCAATTTGAAAATTTAAATTCAGCTCTGCATCTCCTCTTCTTTTATATGGAAGACATTTTCAGAGACAAAGTACTAAGGTAAACCAGAATGACAAGTAACATAAAATGGCAAATAAATAGGGACATTATTTCTATTGGACTGTAACTAATACAAGTGACTGAGTTCCTTTCTACAATGTTTGGGAACTTATGAAAAAAAAGTTCTCTTAAAAGGATCAAGCATATTGAGAAAAGAATCACACTACTCATAGCTCTTTCAAAGAGATTCTTCTAAATGTTTAAATTAAAAAATGAGATATTGGGATAAAATATCAAATCAAATAAGAAAAATATTTGCACAAGTACAATTTCTGCTAGTGAAAGGTTATAAAAATGTAAACTCATATTTTGAACTAGAGCTTTTCTATGCTTTAGTTCAAAACATGACATTTTAATTACCCCTCCCCTTCTCACTTACAAAGTACTTCTCGCTCACAAAATACTGTGGTGCTAAATACTGTTTTAGTAACATTAAAGTAGAACAATTGAAGATTATATAAAACATTAAAAGAATCATTTTAACAATAATTTTTCCAGATGTACTTAGCCGTACACTTGACTGAACATCTATTGTTTTAGAATAAAATCTTAGGTATATTGATTGATCAATTCACTTCCTAATATTGGGTCAATTAAATTCAGATTAATTTGGCACTATGACCAGTCATAACCCACAAACTCTATGTAACCTTATCACCTTTTTCTCATATACAAAGAAATGGATTAAAATGTAACTCATTTTTTTTGGTAAATTATCTTATATTTTGAAAGAACTCAGAAAGCTATGGGTAGTTTAAGCTTGTGCACAAACCAAGACCTGAACACTGGTGGAAAGTGAGGTTTATGATACATCTGAAAATTCTAAGCAGAATCAGGCTAATCTGCATAACAGTCTTTTGCAGAAACTAAGCAATAAAGTACCAGCATAAAGTACCAGCATTGCGTTATCTAATTTACAACTTCATAAAGTTCAGAAATCCACCCTTAGTGAAAAACATATTGATTGGGTTTTCTTGATGGTTTCTACAAGTGGAAACACTGATTCTTGCTTTTCCAATAGCACTGGATGCCATCTATATAGCTAAGTGTTGCAGCAAAATGCAAATTATATTGCTCTTGTTACAAAGTACCAGTACAGAGATAAAATGAGCAAAAATTCAAAATGCCTTTAGAAATGGTTTAGAGCTGAATGACATACTACATACCCTAAATATAGGTTCAGAAATAATTTAACAATGTAAAATTAGCATTATTCCCTTCCGCATAATCATCGCAGAAATATTTTAAAATCTCATCCTCCCTACACTAAGAGTGAAAATAGCACCTGGTTTCAGCTCTATCATGTCATTCAACAATACAATGAAGAAAGCTCTCAATCCTGGCTCAGTAAACTTCATATTCAAAATAATCAGAGCCTATATTAAGCTACAATGAATTTGTGCATGAATATAATATGCCCTTATTTCAGGATTTCTAATTTACTTAAGCTGTCTATGATTACTATATAATAACAAGAAGTAATTTTAAATATACTTTATACGCCCATGTATATTAAATCCTGTGATATCTGCAGTAATAGCTGAACTATTATTATCTATCAGTCAAGCAGAACTAGCCTACTAACTGTTTCAGTTTAAAAACAGCTAATTAATTGTTAGAAGCTTTTCCTAAGGGAAATGAACTAATGGGCCAACAATTTAGTGACATGATGCAATAATATAATTGGTTTTGTTTAAATTGCCAAATGTCATCTAACACATCTTTCTTAGAAAGCTAGACAATTTCAAACTCTTTTTCTTATTTCTTAACAGGGTTTCAAATTGGCCTGCAATACAAAACATGCATTTTATAAAACTATATTCATGATTATAACATTAATGAGATGGTTCCCAAATCTATGAAAGGAGTTTTCCTTCATCTTAAAAACCTGCCCAATACTGTCTGGTATTTGGAAAGAAAATATCCACCAGCACTGCAATCATGTAAGAAGAGTACAACATCCAAAATCAACATTAAAGCTCACATTTTCATGAAAGCTTCACATATTTGATGTGGAGCCTTATTTATGAGTAAATTTGGAATAGGATTTAATTACATTTTTATTGTATTTATTTTCTATTTTAAATTTGCAGAAGGGGCTAAATTTGCAATCCTTGTAAGGGCATTTTATTAACACAGAGTTACAAATGAATTATTCAAAATGTGAAAAAGATATTACTTGATGGTATCTATGGGAACTTTCTCCTATATTATTCCACAGAAACTGATGATCACATATATTAATGGTTTTGTTGGGTATATGGATAGTTCTAAGATTAATTGAAAATGTGAATAAAATGAATGTATTTTAAGTACATTGTTTTTATGATGCTAAGGTAGTAAAGGTAGGCAATCTGGTGCTGTTCAGATATTTGGGGTTTTTGCTGAAAAGTAGTACATAAATATTCTAATTTACGCACATTTGTTTGATCAACCCTTGGCCCAAATTGTCCAACAGCTAAATATGATAGTCATAAAAATCTGAAATGTACAATTGCTTATTTTTATAATAATAATAATAATAATAATAATAATAATAATAATAATAATAATAATAATAATAATAATAATAATAATAATAATAATCTTTATTGTCATTGTAATAATATTGTAATAAAATTACACACTATTTACTAACTTAATTACTTACTTAAAGCCATTCACTAAATTTCAGAGAAAATTGGTAATTTCATTGTCAACAAAAACACATGAAAACAACTGATCAAACTGAGAAAGTTATATTTTTTAATATAGCAACATTCAGCAATGTTGCTGTAGAATTAGAAGTACAATATGGGGTACAGTTCTTATAATAGATTTTTCTTCCTAATATATTTTACTCATAGAAAGCAAATGCACCTTAGGCATAATCTACTCTACTGAGAGCCAGCATTTCAAAGGATCCAGCAAAGCTCTGATTTCCTTCTTTCTCAAAACATGTAATAGAACAAGCACCTGGACTATATAGTCAAGGAAGACCAATACAAAAGGACTTTACAAAAAGAAAGGCTTCCAATTCCTTTTAACAGCCCAGCAAAATGATTTCACCTTGATATACTATAAGAAAATTAAACAAGTGGAATTCTTGGGATTCCTGTCTGGCAGAGGAAAATAACTTTATGACCTTCACATGTTTTGAACTGTGTGATCAATGGCAGACATAAAAATTTCATACTTCAAATTATTTGAAAGACTACTAGGTTGTCTTCTGCTGTTCTACAGAATCCCTGCATGCATTGGATTGAGCCTAAATTATCTCAGTTGTTCTCCACAATAGCTTCAACAAAATTTTTAGAATGCTAGATCAATTTTAAAAAGCAGAAAATTCACAAAGCTCAAGTCAGTCTAGTATTTGAAGTTCCTTTATGTTGCAATAATTTGCTCCAGGATAGTATCCCAGACTTAAAAAATAGTGTGTCTCCACCAAGGAAAAGACAAAACAATCCCTTGTATTATCAGGACACTTCTGTAGGAGCACAATCCTTCTACTCCCCAATTGCTAGAACTATAAAATTAGCAGTGTCTCAGAAATCATATGGGAAGAAAAAAACCAGGATCCAAAGCCATGTAATATGCTGTCGTAAAATATCGGTATTTAGACTACCACTTCAGCTATTCTAAATGAATAGATTTCTAATCTAAGTAGGAAAGGAAAGCAACAAACCTATTTCCTTCCTCCCTTCTATTTATTGGCTCATTGCCAGGATTATGTCCCATTCTTCAAAATCTCCAATAGAAAATCTTCAAAAATGTTAAGAATCTATTTAGGTTCTTTCTATAACTTCATTTTGCTTCCTTAATCCCAAATAATTAGCATTCAAAGGAAAAAAAGCAGTGCAGCGAAATACAATACATATTTTAAATACAGGAATGGACAAGCATATTTACAGATAGTCCTTAATTTTCAACTGTAATTGAGCCAGGAATTAGAGTCATATGTTATGCTGGTCATTAAGTGGATCATCACATAATTGCATCCGATTTTATGACTTTTGTCCTAGTTGTAAAGCAAACACCATGGCAGTTACACATTCTTCACAACAGACATTTTTGCAGAAAACTGGAAGCAAACACCAGTATCAGCAAAAAAAAAAAAAAAAAAAAAAAAAAGTCATAAATTGTGGTCATGTCACTGTGGGTCACCATAAATGCTGCAACGTTTGCAAACACCAGTTGCCCAAATATATATGAGGAAGGGGAGGGACGGACCATGGATCTTCAAAACCAGATTGTAAGAATCTTTTTTGGCG
Organism: Rhabdophis nuchalis; assembly: GCA_039707465.1. Lineage (NCBI taxonomy): Eukaryota > Metazoa > Chordata > Lepidosauria > Squamata > Natricidae > Rhabdophis > Rhabdophis nuchalis. The sequence continues at coordinate 127,796,269 of CM077643.1, forward strand.
TACAGCGTAACTTTTAACTTTACAACCTATGTGCAAAGCACATTTCCCCCCGAACGCCATCACTCTGCTAAACAACTAATTCCCACAACACTGTCATATTACCTACTAAGACTGCATTACTATTATTTTCTTCCTTCCTAGTACCTATCTCTTCCCACTTATGACTATAACCACGTTGCTTGTATCTTTAAATTTTATATTGTTTTATGTGTTCCCTAGTATAATTTGATTGCTATGACTATTACTAAGTGTTGTATCTTCTATTTTATTTTTCTTTATGTACACTGAGAGCATATGCACCAAAGAAAAAAAATTCTTGTGTGTCCAATCACACTTGGCCAATAAAGAATTCTATTCTATTTTATTACTGGATCGTGGGCAATTGGGAAAATGAGTCTCCCTTGATGACAGGAAGATTATATTCTTTAACAGAAAGATACTAGAGCTTACTATCTGTTCAGGCACTTACCAATTGCGCAGGAGCCATGGGAGACAGGTGGTCCCTCAAGTATCCTGGCCCTATGCCACACAGGCCCAACTCCTTTTCTAATCTTGCTTCTACCAAAGGAGCTCTGATACTGGAATGATAGGAATCTCAGATATTTACAAGGAGACTGAGGGCAGGGCTTCTAAGGTAAATTCTGCTTCTCTGAACACGGACCGACCTCTCCTTCTGCTCTTGGAGGATATTACAATATATTCTTCAAGATACCCTATTATCAAACCTCTTGGTGTTCCTAATTATACTTAAAGCTAGATTCCAAGAATATGCAAATTTATAATATGACTTGCTTGATTTATTGCTTAACAGGATACACACATACACAGAGTATATTTATCTATTGTACTTTAAAGAAGAAACCATGATAAAACAAACCATTGCTTCATGTAATGTGTGAACCCAGCTATTATATGCTATCTTAGTAATTCATCTTTTATTCTGTTTATGTAATAATTGAAGTTATACTGCTTTGCAATATTCAAATTTGGCCAAGTGTCTTGAGAAACAAGCAAGAAAAACAGAAAACCTGCAATAATAATAATAATAATAATAATAATTTTATTTATAGACCGCCTCCTCTCCCCAAAGGGACTCGGAGCGGTGCACAGGGAAGTTAAAAAAGCAAATATAAAATACATAAATAGTTAAAATAAGAATTAAACAAATTATCCCTGTGCTAAAACCCACTATACTAAAACTAAACTACAATCCCCTAAAAACCCAGTTAAAAACGGAGGACTAACCTAGGCCGGCCAAGCAGAAAAAGTGTGTTTTCAATTTTTGACAGAAGGAGCGGAGGTCCGTAGTTGTTCTAATTTCGGGGGGAAGGTCATTCCAGAGGGCTGGGCCCGCCACAGAGAAGGCCCTTCCCCTGGGCGTCGCCCGCTGGCATAGCCTAGTGGACGGCACCCGGAGAAGTCCCTCTCTGTGGGAGCGGATCGGCCGCAGGGATGTATGGGGCAGAATCCGATCCCGCAGAGGCAAAGCTTAGAAAATAAGGAATGAACAATAACAGCATTCTTTAAATATCTTTCCATTAAAGATATTGAAATGGAGGAGTTACAAGCAATGTGTTAATGAAAAAGTGAGTTTTGGAAAATCAAAGGATTGATTTGTTATTTTAGAATGAAGTGCGTTCTTCGTATTATTCAATGTTTTCCCCATAAACACATCCTGGATTTACAAGAATTTGTTTTGTGACCGTTTGAAGTTACAATGGCACTGACTTATTACCATTTTTCACACTTACGATTGTTGCCGCATCCCCATGGTCATGGGATCAAAACTCAGACACTTGACAACCAATTCATATTTATGACAATTGCAGTGTCCCAGAGACTTTTTGCAACCTTCTAGTAAGAACAATCAATAGGAAACAATATTCATTTAACATCTGTATTACTGAGCTGTGGTGCCTAAGTAGTTAGAATGCAGTATTGCAGGTTAATTCTGCTGACTGCCAGCAGTTTGAATCTCGCCTGCTCAGGGTTGACTCAGCCTTCCATCCTTCCAAAGTCAGTAAAATGAGGACCCAGATTGTTGGGGGCAATATGCTGACTCTTTAAGTCGCTTAGGACTGTAAAGCACTGTGAAACGGTACATAAGTCTAACTGCTATTGCTATTAACAACTGTAGTGATTCACTAAACAGCGGCAAAAAAAGTCATAAAATGGGGCAAAACTCACTTAACAAGTATCTCACTTAGCAACAGAAAATTGGGGCTTAATTGTGGTGGTAAGTGAAGGACTACATGCACCTACAGCTGATTAACCTGAACTTAAAACAACAGAGATTTTAGTTACAAAATAGGCAATTTCAACTGCACTCCAGGCACAGTCTTTCTCAGAACACCTCAACAAAACCACTAAAGATTTCTAGCTGAAGATGAATATGACATTCATTGTTCCTTGTTTCGGTAGAAGGCTACTCAGTTCTATCTATTTTATCCTGTTTTTTAAAGGAAATAAATCATATTCTACTGCTGGTTTGTGCCCTGAATACTATCAAATTCCAAAGCATAACCATATATCTGTAAGCCAAATAATAAAAAGCATCACAACTTGATTAACATATGCTAGATTTTCTGGAATGTTAGGGTTGCAATTCAGCAATGTGAAACACAGTACACGTGTGCATGGATACAAAGCCAAGTAAAGTTTGGAAGAATGCAGAAGTGTCTGCCCAATTACTACTCATTTATGTACTCTGTTTAGTACAACTGGCTATCATATATTTCTCTCAAGTACCAAAAAAAACTTGCATTGAATACTTTGAGCCTCAAACGCATTACAGAAAAATGAATGCAACTAACAGCTCTCTTGCCCTTTGCTACGCTTTATTTTTCTTTTCTCTCTCCCTCCTTCCAAATGTATTTCTGAAGCCAAGCCCACCCACCCCAAAAAACCCCAATGTTTCTTTAGTTGTGAAAGCAATCCTTTTCCATGAGCCTTTTTGTGTGTGTGTGTAAAATGGTGGGGAGAGGAGAAAGACTTCGGAAATCTTTAAAAAAAAAGAGTACAATATGTACATAACCAGGAGGAAGTTAGTTTTCACTTCACTGACACCCTTGAACCAACCACCTTTCCGGGGGTTGAAAACACCCCACGCTGATTCTAGGTCTCTCCCGCTCTCTCGGGATGTCGAAATCCATGGGGGGGAGGTCTTCCGTCTATTATTTCTCGCCGACCCTTCGCTAAACAGGCTGCCAAGCTGAAAGGGGCAGGAGAAGGAGACCGAGGTCTAGGTCTGCGATCCTGCTGCAAAGCCTGGGCGGATGCTGTGTGTGTGTGTGTGTGTGTGTGTGTGTGTGTGAAAGAGAGAGAGAGAGAGAGAGAGACAGACAGACAGACAGACAGACAGACAGAGACAGCGAATCCCTCTTTTCAAATACTCTGGATCCAGGGCTAGCTTACTCGAGCGAAGCGTCCGGAAAGGAAGAGTTTGGTCAACAGTTTTATCATGCTTTCTTCTTTGAAGTACAATAGATAAAAATAAGAGTGTGTGTATATTATATATGTGTATGTATATACATATATATATTTATTGATCAGCTCAAAAACGTAACATACATATATATATATATATATATATATATATATATATATATATATATATATATATATATATATATATATATATATATACACATACACACACATATACATACACAAAGATACATATCCTCTAATAAAAAATAAAATAAAAATTTAAAACATATATATATATATATATATATATACACACACACACACACACACACATATATATCTCGAAATAGATCTATACTAGTCTCTCTGATTTATCAGCTCATAAAACTAACACACACACACACATATATATATATACATACACACAGATACATATCCTGATAAACCATAATCAAGCAAGTCATATTATAAATTTACATATTGTTGGGATTTAGCTTTAAGTATACTTAGGACCACCAAGTTTGGGCATCCACGTCAATCCCAGCCCGCCGCGTCGTCGTTGTCCTCCCCCCTTTCCCCCACCTCCCTTCCCCCTCCTTCCCTTCTCTCACCGACATGGCGCTCGATCCCTGCTGTTCCGAGGCCTTCAGGAGGACATCGCGGAAATCCATGACGGCCTCTCTCTCTCTCTCCAACGGTTCTTTTTCTCTCCCCCCCTCCTTCGAAGGCGGCGTGGAGCGCCCCTCCGCTCTCCCCTCTCGTGCCTCTCCTTCCCTTCCTCTCTCTCTCTCCCTCCAGACTCCGCTCCTCGCCCAGCTGACGAAAAAAGTTGCTCGCGACGCCCCTCCCCAAAACCCTCACTTCCGGCCCGCGGGCCGCTCTATTCCGTCTCTCTCTTTTTAAACAGCGCCTCGGAGTTTTCGACCGAGTTGTGGTTTGGTGGGGTTTTTTTTTTTTTGTTATTTAGGCCAACGTCACTTCCGTCATTCGCTTCGTAAACGAGCACGCACGCACGCACGCGCCCTCCCCTTCCCGAATTATAATAATTTTTTTTTTAAAAAATGTGCCTGCACGTCACGTGATCTGTTTCTTTTCACACGAAAGGCGGTCGGGAGCGGAAGGTTCTTCCACGTGTAGCGTGTGGGTGAGGGCGCATCGAGGGGTTCCATCCGTTCTGTTCCTCTCTTAGGGGATGATGCGGAGGGCCGGGCTGGTGCTTTATACGGGCGGGTGTTGTTGGTTGCTTTTGCTGCGGCCTTCTCCGGACTCGGAAGCTAAAAGCAGTGTCAGGTCGGGTTGGGGTTAGGGCTGAATGTAGGCTACCTAGACCGGCCACAGTGGTGTATTGACCATTAAGCAGACTAAGCACGTGTTTAGGGCGCCAGGCTCAAAGGGGGCACCACAAAGTTGAGAAAGAAAAAATACCCAATGAAGGTTTGTAAAAAAAAAAAAAGGTTTGTATAATATGTACAAAGGAGTGGGGGGGGGGCACCAAGAGTGCTCAGTGCTTAGGGCATCAGTGAGCCTTAATTCTCCACTGACTGGGCATCATGATCCACCCAAGAAGGGAATAAGGAGCTTTTCCCTTCTGTTGCAATTGCATGTATGTAGTTGCATGAGTGTATCCGGGTAGTCGCTGGAGGTCAAAACTCGAAGGTTTCATTTTTGCATGGCTTTTTGTGTTGAAGTTGCCATGAATTAATTAACTTTTCATCATGCGTGTATGTTGAAGTAGCAACTTCTGTTATTATATTTTTATTCTGGCTTTGCTATAAATCACTGAAGGCATTGAAAGTACCTAATACAGGTAGTCCTCAACTTAGGACCACAATGGAGCCTGAAATTTTCTGTTACTAGGTGAGTGAACATTTGTTAAGTGAGTTTTGTCCCATTTTATGACATTTCTTTCCACAGTTGTTAAGTGAATCAATAATTGAAGGTGTAGAAAGTGCCTAATATTCCTCTTATTTTCCCCTCATTCCTGTGAGTGGCTTTGGCTAAGAGAGTGGCTGGCCCAGAGTCCCCAGCCATCTTTCATCTTTCAATCTCCTGGTTTCTGGGTCAACATCACCACCACCACACCAAAGTGAAATTCTTCAGACATCTTGATAAGAGTGATTGATTTTATTTTTATTTGTAACATGCTCCAAATTGTGGAATTAGTACATTTTCACATTTCCATTTCCATGTGAAGGTTTCTCTAATGTATCAGCACCTAAAGAAGTAACAGATTTTCTGTCCTGCCTGGTTTGCACTTAACGCTGTAAGTAACATTGTAGTGTTACATTGTAAGTATGTTACTTACACTGTATGTTATAGTCTGACTTTTGGACTTTCTATTCTCTGCTACAGTTATGAAGGGGAGATTGAAAACCTTTGTTTCTTTGTTTTGGTATTGTGGTAGGAATGGCTACAAATTGCAACAAATTTTGTATAATCTTCATTATGTTATTTTAATAAAACATAGTCTATGTTGTTCAGCCTTAGATAGGAAGAGCAAATATGGTTCATTGAAAATAAAGCCAGAAATGCCTTATATCCTCTTCATAAGTGCTTGGTGATGAGGACAGGGGTGCAGGAACTGGATTTAATAATAAACTTAGTTATAGTTTAATGTTGTTGTAAGCGATGATTATGTAACTGCCTCAAGCATTAGCACCTAATTAGCCTTGTCTGGATAGAGCCAGTTCTGATTATCTTCAAGATTTTCAATGAATACCAAGTCTTTAAGATAGGCTGAAAGTGAAGCACTCCAGAGGGACAGCAGTGGCAAACTACTTTTGCATTGCTGCCAACTACATGGATGTCTAGGTGGGGGGGGGGGGGGACAACACACACCAGTTCATCTTATTTGTTTGATTTATTAGAAGTTTAAAGTTTTACAACATTCACTCTTCACGCTTATCTTTCTGCAGTCCTGTGAGGTAGCTTGTCCTAAAAGTCACTGGATCAAAGTTATCCATTGAGTTTTGTGGCTGAAGGTAGACTGCAATCTGAGTTTGTGTGATGCAAGGCTAATATGTTAATACAATGCTATCCTGATTAGAAGGAGATTTCATCTTTACATTGTAATCATTCATATTATAAGGTTCAGGTATCATGTAATAAAAGTGCTTAAGGGTCAGTTGTAGCAATAAGAGGGCCAGCTTATTCTAGTGGTAAGGCACCATGCTAGAAACTAGGAGATTGTTAGTTCATGTCCTGCCTTAGCCATGAAAGCTAGCTTGGTGACCTTGGACCAATCATTCTCAGCCATGAAATTGAGCTCTGATAACAAGGCTGTTCATCAATTGTTTTCATAACCAATGGATTAATTCTTGCTTGATATAAAAAAAAAGGTGACCTTATAGGAAAATTAGAGGTGCCCACCTTATCAAAAACCAAGCTCCACCTCAGGAATGTTTTTAATTTTGATGAGAAAGGAAGAGTTATAAAAATAATGGGATTGGAGTTACCAATACTGTTACTAGTAACTTCTCAGTAGCTTACCATCAGTATTTGAGTAAGTAGGTGTTCCATTTCACTTACTTTGGTGTAACCTTTATTGAAAAAGATTTTGGCATTATGTATGAATGGTATAGAATGAATAAAATGAAAATCTGCTGAGAGAGATCTAGATCATGTACAGATTTAAAATATTGTTATAGATAAAATTCTATGTACAATGGTACCCAGTGTGCTGCTCCACTCCTTCTACCACATGGCAAGAGTTCTACAGGCGTTTATGCAACACCCCCCAAAACAGGTCCTCAGAAAGCACTCTTATTGCACAGGTCCAGATTCCAAGCTCAATACAGCAAGAGTCACTGGGTAACCAAGTCCAATAGGCACACACAAAGTCCAGGAAAGCAGCCCAGGAATCCAATAGCCCAGGATCACCGCACAGGCACAGAACTTGGCACGTTGATCCAACAACACTAAAGGGCAGGGGCAGGGCAGCCCTTCCTGAGAGGCAAGGTTGCCTCCTTGTGAGTAGTCTAGCTCAGGGGTCCCCAACCCCCGGTCCGTGGACAGGTGCCGGTCCGTGGCTTGATAGGAACTGGGCCGCAGGACCGGAGAGGAGGAGGAGGGAGGAGGGGGCAGCCCCCTGGGCAGAGCGCACACTGGGGACGGGAGAGCGCAGGCGCGGCTGCTCACGCCGTTGGGGGCCGAGAGGGGCGAGTGAGCCAACTCACCTCCCCCGCCCGTGCATGCGCCACCTGTTCCCCCACACCCCTGCTCCCTCTCTACACCGGCCGAGCCATGCCCACCTGTCCACGGAATTTTCTTTAAAATGAAACCGGTCCCTGGTGCCAAAAAGGTTGAGGACCCCTGGTCTAGCTGACCAGCATTGTGCCTGTCTCCTCTTTGTTTTATGTGTGTCCTTGGATCCAGAGGAGGTATGCAGTATACCTCATTGTTAAGGGAGGCAGCTGCTCCTGGTCCTAGGTTGGAGCCTCCTTCAGCCTCAGCTTCTCTCAGCCTTAGACTGTGGCTTCTCCGATTGACTCAGCTGAGGCTACTCCAGAAGGCCAGCATTCTCTGAGCCCCAATCCTGACCAATACTTGGCTCCACACTTTTCTCTACAGACTAAAACTCACCCGCATTTGGAGATGGGTTCAGGGGAGGGTCCGTGACACTCTGTGCCTGTGAAACAAATGCCAAGGAGATCTCCAAAGTCCCTTTCAGCCCTATGATTCTATATCTTATTAGTTTAAAAAGCAAACAAGCCAAACGTTCAATTAAGTACGTGGGTGCTCTTTTTACTTCAAAGTTTCCATGACGTGCTGCTATCTTTATTATAGATGCAAATTAATAGGTTTTGAATATGGGTTTTTAGTGGCAAGTAATTTTCCTCAATCATTTATCTTCGTGTAAAATATGTTTTTGTTTATAGAGGTGCAATATCAACTGTCAGCTATTTTAATTTTATGAAAACCAAAAGATGACTGTAATAACTGGTGAATCAGCAGATGGCACTCTTTCCTCTTAGGCCTGATCTGAGGCACTACATGCCAGCAAACCGTATGCGTTCTGTGTCCTTATCACATCCTCTTCATTCTTTTTAGAAAAATAAACACTAGGAAATCCTAGATCATTGATTTCTTGCCAAATGTAAATCTAAATAACACTAAGCTGAAGATTTGCTGTATCAAAATACAGATACTCCCTGATTTACAGTCATTCATTTAACTTCACCTGAAGTTACAAAAGCATTGAGAAAAGTGAGTAATGACTGTCACAGCAATCCCAGAGTCTCCTGATCAAAACTAAGGTGCTCGACAAGTCTATCTGTACCGAAATAGTTCTTTCAATTCAGGATGATGTATACAAGTAGTCCTCAATTTACGACCACAACTGAGCCCAAAATTTCTGTTACTAAGTGAGTGAAAATTTGTTAAGTTTTGCCCCATTTTATGACTTTTCTTTCCACACTCGTTAAGTGAATCACTGAAGTTGGTAAAGTTAGTAACCTGATTGTTAAGTTAAACTGGTTTCCCCATTGACTTTGCTTGTCAGAAGGTTGCAAAAGGTGATCACATGACCCCTGGACATGGCACCTGAATTTTAATCATGTGACCATGGGGGATACTGCAATGGTCATAAGTACAAAATGGTCATGAGTCACTTTTTTCAGTGATGTAATTTTGAACACTCACTAAATAAATTGTCGTAAGTCGACTACCTGTCATCCCATTAGGATGAGAATGAATCAATTTTCTTGTACTACTTAAAACTACAGTCCTTGAAAAAAAGACATAATAGGCTTGGAAAAATGACTAGGCAGTAGAGTCAAAGATTGGGGAGTTGAACATCTTTCTTGTGTGGAAGAAATTAGATTGTGATTCTTTTGCTTGAAGATAATTTAGGGGAGACATGATTGAGGTGAAATCATGTACCAAATTTAAAAAGTGACAGAGAAATCCTCCCTATCTCCAAGCACTAGGCCTGCCACTAGGCCTGCCAATGAAGCGGGCAGGAAGAAGATTCAAAACAGGCAAAATAATTACCACGTAGCAAATAATGAACCTCTGGAATACATTATTGCAATATAGTGATGGCTACTAACATGGCTTACTTTTAAAGGGGATTGGGCTCATTTGTGAAAGTAAGGTCTATTACCATGATGGCGAACCTATGGCAAGTGTGCCACAGGTGGCACGCGGAGCCATTTCTGAGGGCACGCAAGGTGTTGCCCTGTCAGCTCCAGCATGCATGCACATGCTGGCCAGCTGATTTTCGGCCTTGATTTTCAGCAGTTTTTTGTCCTTTGGAGGCTTCAGGAAAGTGAAAAGAGAGTGAAAAATGGACTTACTGTGCGTGCAATTGTGCGCAAGTGGCACCCGAGGCAAAAATGGTTCACCATCACTGGTCTATCATGTCAAATAGCCTTGAACATTCAGTATTTCCATTGGCAAAGAGTAGCTTGTCTAACTACTGTTACAAAGGAACAGTGGAAGGAGGGAAGTACTGTTTATTTCCTGTCTGATTGGCCCTTAAAGGGGGTCTGGGCTTGATCCAATAAAGATATTGCTATATTCTTGTAAAAATGTAGAAAATCTAGAAGTCTAGAAAATTGCTATTTTTTGTTTATTCTTGAAATGTGACTTTTGATAGCATCCTCCGAAATATTTTTTATACATTTATTTGTATCTCACCTTTATTATTTTTATGAATAACTCAAGGCGATGAACAATATAGGCTCCTCCTATTTCCCCCCATAACAACAATCCTGTGAGGAGGGTTGGGCTGTTTCTCTTACTGGCCAGTTATCCAATAATGTGGGGGGTGGGAGAGATTTAATTTATTTTAATAATCCTGTAAATCCAAAACAAAAGGCATGTTTTTATACGGTGTGTTTGCTGCCCAAAGTTTCATCAGATATAGGCAAATTTGCAAATTTAAACAAACAAACAAATAAATAAATTGATTGGTCCATGTAAATTATCAGGATCTTGAGTTCAGATCAAAAGCAGCTTTGTTTTACTTGTATATTCCTTGATTGGAGATTTACAGTGTTTGGGCTTCTATTTATTCATGTATTCTGGGTAAACAAAATTAGGGTTCATAATATCAGCAGTCTAACAAATTTCTGCTTTTGAACATTTCTTGGAAGCAAACTTCTTATAGAGGTAAATCGTCTCTCCTTTCATGCACAGTTTTTATGTGGGGAAAAAAAGATCTCTACCTAACTTTGACCTTCCTAAGTTTCTTCTAAGACTAAGTTTCTTCTAAGACCACTGATATGTGTAGTTAACCAGCTTTTGAAAGTTATGTCCCTGTGTTGGACTTCTCCCCATGGTTGAATCAAAGTGGTATCAGTAAACAATTGCCATAAAATTTGCTTCCCTCTTAAATTAGGACACAGCTATAACAATACCAGGAAATGTCTTTACAGGTAGTCCTCACTGAATGACTGGTCACTTAGCAACCATTCAAAGTTAGGATGGATTTCTCCCCCCAAAAGTACTTATGGCCCAGATTAAAAATTCCTAAAGCTGCCCCACCCTACATTCACTTGATTGCATTTTGGTACTCAGCAATTGGCCTGCATTTATAGATTTTTGCAGTGTCCCCCAGTTATGTGAACCACAATTTACAATATACATATTTTTGTCAGGACCTGCTGACAAAAAAACCCACTCATTACAAACAGTGGGTTCACTTAATGACTGTCATGCATGCGAGCACACACATACACATGAAAAATCAGGTCACTCAAATGATAACCCACTTAACAACTGGCACGATCTACGACCATAATTCTGGATACAATTATAGCCATAAGTCAAGGAGTACCTATATTTATAGCATATAGAGAATGTTAAAAGAATTGGGGATTGCCCTCCTTTCCTAAAAAGTGTTCTTTTATGGGTTTTTGTATAGTTGCTATTTTGTTATCAGTCAGTGGGACCAATAGCCTCATTTTCAGCAATTTGACATGTCCAAAAAAAAATATTACCTTGAGCAAAGAGAGATCACCACAGAGCAGGTTTTAGTGTGTAGAGATTACTGAAAAATTATGTTTAGGCTGCGTGTGTAAGTGATTTATGTGTTAGAGACATCGGTTTTTAAATTCATGAAACTATAGGATTCTCCCATTGCTGAATGAACTTTCAATGTCAATTGAAAGATATCTTAACTGGCCTATTTGTTAGGAAAGAAATGTACGAACAAATCATCCTTGTGAAAATGCATGAAGGTGAGAAAAGTAGCTGTAGGCAAAATCCATAGTTTTAGAAGCTGGGAATGCTATTGTTTTTGTCACAGTAGATAATTATATTACTGCTTCAGCCAATAATGTACTGGAAAGTTACAGCTGAGCTGTTTTAAAGCATTCCAAAGGGGAGTCATTATGAGTCCTGTAGAGAAATTCTGGAACAGCTTTTGTTCTTCTATGTGTTAGTCCTGTGTTCCTAAATTGACTACAGTAGCTGGGCATTAGATGTATCAATTAAGAAGTTTCTTGTCTCTTTTAGTGATGCAAATGATGACTGTCATAGGCCTGGAAGGTAGAAGACTGTATATTCACTGCTGGGAGTCTCACATATGATGCAGTGTACTAAAACAGGAGAAGTGCAGGATATGCTACAACTCAGTTTTTACTCCTGACTTTTTGGAGATGCTGAGCCAAACTATACACAAACATCATCCCTGCAAGTCAGAAACATGATATTCTCAAGCACATGTGTGCTCAAATTCCTCTACTACTTTATGTTTCATACAATAAGAGGGGGTTTAGGCATACTATGATAAATTGTATTAGGTTACATGGTTTTTTAATATCATTTTATATAAAGTTTTTTAAATGGTAAGAAACAACCCAAGCTAATATAGAGTAAGGAAGAAGAAAAAAGAAATCAGAAAAGGCTAAAAGTGCAAAAAAGAAAGAAAAGGAAAAGAAAAATATAAAAGAGAGAGAAAAATACAAAGAAGTGGCTTTCAATGGTTTTTATAGCATTCTGTGCATCTTGGCATACAGTCTTGCTGCCCACATGAGCATGGAAATGTCTTCGGACAACTCTGGCTCCCTTGGCTAAGAAACAGATGAGTACCACACCCTAGAGCAGTGCTTCTCAATTGTTTTCTGTCATGCTATATACAATTATTTTCTGTCATGCTATATATATATTTTCTGTCATAGCTATATACGAGACCGTCTCCTGCCCCATACATTCCCTTCGTCCGATCCGCTCCCACAGAGAGGGTCTTCTCCGGGTGCCGTCAGCGGGGCAATGCCGGCTGGCGACACCCAGGGGAAGGGCCTTCTCTGTGGCGGGCCCGGCCCTCTGGAACGACCTACCCCCCGACCTTCGCACTATCTCGGACCTCCGCCTCTTCCGCCAATGTCTTAAGACGTATCTATTCCAACAAGCCTGCCTAGGATAGCCCCTACTTCTGACTTTTAAAATTAAAATTAATTTGGTATGGTTTTAAAATGGGTTTTTAGCACGGGTCTAATAATTTAATATATTTTAATCGATTTTGTATTTTGTGGTTTTAATAATGCCTGTGCGCCGCCCTGGGTCCTAACAAGGAGAAGGGTGGAGTATAAATTTAATAAAATAAAAATAAATGCCCCCCTAGGAAGAAGAAAACATTTCGCGCCCCCCGCGCGACTGTAAATAGTATCATTTGTCTATAAAATTGTTATAAGTACACCTCTGCATAACACTGTATCCTTATTAAGGTATTAGAGAATAAAAAAAGAAAGAAATGTGGATCAATTTACAACAAAGAATAGCTTTATTAACTGTAGCAGAAAAGATTTAAAGTGCATTAGAAATTTAAAAAAAATTTTTAACGCGCCCCCCTTTACGGAGCCTCGCGCCCCCCCTGGGGGGCCCGACCCACTATTTGAGAAGCACTGTCCTAGAGTAAGATACAGCTGGACAGGGGAAACATGGAAGTTCTATCTTCTCAAATTCCAGAGCAGGTAAGGGAACATCTGCTTCAGTGATGAACAAGTTTTGAGATGTGAATGTTTTCCTATTGTACTATCTCAGCCAATGCTGAGACACCCAGACTGCAACTATTGTTTGGTTCAGAGAAAGGAGAATGAAGAGAATTAATGGAGATGCTATGGACCTTATTTCCTTTCTCCCCAACTACAAGCAAGGTATCTAGCTTTTAAAAAAAAGATCCACTAATTAATGCTCTGCACCTAGAAATCCTAATGCATATTAGATACATGTATTATTCAGTCAAATTAATAAATAAAGCAGCTATGAGAGTTGGCTGTTTAGTAACAAACCTACCAGGATTCTAATACTTTGCAAGCTATAGAAATTTAAAAAGGACAAAATAATTTGTCAGTGCAATGAACCTATATTTCCAACCAGGAAGTATGTTGCACCATCAGAGGAAATAGGTTATCACATCACATGATTCTGTTCACAGTTGGTGCCATTATCAGGTAGGTGAGTGGATTTACTTTTGATGGATCTGTGGTGCAAAATAGACCAGAGTTTATTTTTTGAGATGTTGCAGTCTAGGGAATGGACAGCTTCCTACTGGAATTCTTATTCCATGGTATTTTTCTGCTTTTGGCTGCTGAGCTTAAGGGAACATCACTAAAACTTGTCAGTCCACCATTTGTATATGTTGAGTTATGAAATATTTTTATTCTGTATCTCTAGATGTTCTCTGAGTGGCTGAAAGGACAAAGATAAAAGCTGAAGAATGCAGACTATAACATTCAAGTGGCACTATTTGGAATATATAAATCAACACTTATCTTTCACGAATAGACAAGGCCATTTATTGCTTTTTTCCTTGAGAAAGGAACTGAAAACTTCAAGGTCCTAGTCTGTTATAGGAGTCCTTCAGTGTAGCAGCTCTAAAGCTGCATACAACATATATTGTAAGAAAAACACCAAAGATAACCGTTGATAGGGGCAGGATTTTTGTGTTCCATTATTGTTCAGCCATGTAGTGTTCTCAAGCAGTACAAGGATGACAATGAGGGAGAAACTGGGAGTATTTTACAGACCTTGCTGGGTGAAAAGTTAGTGGTGCAGAAGTTCCTTGGTAGAAAATAACTATATAATTTCTCCCTCTTGAAGCAGAACAGATCACATAATTTCCCTGCTAGTAGGAAAATTAGATGAAAATTCTTGTTTAAAACTGCCTTTGTCCAAGCATTTAAGCGAACTGCATCTGGGATAGTCATGAAAACCTCATAATACAGATTGCAAGATGAAAGAGTTATGCTCATTTTGCAAAGTGTCCAACCAAAGTGTCATAGCCACAGTTTTGTAGTACAGTTGTCTAGCTAGCATCTTCTGCTTTCCTCCCCCCAAACAGGAAAATAGTACATTTAGAATCAGGAAATCGTGATGCTTTAAAAATATGACACCCACTTCCCCAGCAGCATTATATGTACCTGTATAGGGAGAAGTGGCTCTTCCCTCCAGCGATAGCATACAGGTAGTCCTTGGTTAACAACCACTTGACAGTTACAACAGCATTAACTGAATGGTACTTTTGTCCACTCCTCAAAGTTCCAGCCACCCCAGTACTCCATGATGATTTGAGTGTGATCTGGGTGCTTGGCAACCAGCTCCCATACACAGCATGGGAGCTGGTTGCAGCATCCCAATGTCAGATTATAATGATTTGTAACCTTCCCTGCTTGCTTCTCACAAGCGAAGCCAATGGGGAAACTGGCAAAGAAGATTTGAAATTGCTTGGGTAAGTATCGCCAGCCCATGTAACCTCCCTGAGCCTTGCTGCACTTGTTCTGCTGAAATGTTTTCAGTAGGTGTCCGGGCGATCCAATAAAGGAATTGGTGGCAGAATGATTACTTTTCTCATGGTAGTTGTAGCACCCTATACAAATAAATTGGGGACAGTTGGACTTTGTAAAAAGAAAGTTTGTCCTGACCTTGGTCTTCTAAGTAACTGTTGGTAGAACTGCACTGTCCATCTTCTAAGAACATACATTTCTTTCATGTTTTTTTATGTGTAACTCTGCCAATAAGTTAAAGCAAGAACTAAAACATTGGGAGCAGAAAAGCATTGTATCCAATTTTTCTCCAGGCCTCTTATCATAGCATGGCACAGTCACCTCAAACTGGGCGCGGTAAGAATCTTTGAAACCTCCATTCAGCTAAATGAGACAGTCTATTCATTGCTTACAATGAAGCATTTGTCTCTTGTAGTTGAACTATCAATGAAAGTTTATGGGAGAGATTTAGTAAAAACATTAGCTAAAGCAAAGACAATGTGAAATGGAAATCTGAATCAGCAATACATCCAAAATATCCATAGATATACAGATTTATAGACATCAGAGAGCAAAACCGACAAAGGAGTTTTGTATAAGATGAGAATTTATGCAACAAGTTCTTTTGAAAAGCTTTCTGTAGGCTTGGCCTGAATCTGCTTTAAGTTGGCAAAAGGAAAAAGCATTATTCTCTTCTATTGTAAGATCGGGATAATCACATGGAAGTAATTAATATCAATTAAAATTATTCCACAAATACATGAACTTAAATGAGAATATGTGCATTAGGAATTTCTCCTACCAGCTACTATGTATATTATGCATAATTTTAACTGTTGATTTTTACGCAATAAAACTTTTTTCTGCTTACCTTTTGACAACTTTTAATTTTTTAAATCAATGTATACCTGTATTATTGTTGGTATAATTTATTTAAGTTTACATCATGGCTCCCATCCTGATAATATTCTAAAAGTATTTCAAAACCTGGCTCATCTACTGTAGTCCTAGAAGGGTTAAGTGGTTAGACTTCTTTTCTTGCTCTACTCTCTAGGCCAGGGGTCTCCAACCTTTGCAACCTTAAGTTTGAAGGACTTCAGCTCCCAGACTTCTCCAGCCAGTGGTTGAGAACCACTGGCTTAGCGAAAGCTGTAGAGCACTGTAAAGCGGCATATAAGTCTAGGAGCTATTGCTATTGCTATTTATTCTTTCTCCTTGGCTTCTTTTTGGAATAATCTCAAGGTGGATTGCTTGGCTGACTGAAAGCAACGCAGGATATTATGCTGATGGATCAGAGACTGCAAGTAATCCATAGGAAGATATGTGGAAAAAAATCCCCTTTTGGATGATTAACCTTAATGTTGAAGATTTGGAACCATTCAAAGATGTGATGTTGATGAATAAGGATAGAATACAATGATAGGAAGGCTTGGAGGCAAAATAAGTGGGTTGGCATTGGATAGTATCATTTGAGATAGTTGCCAGTATTCAGTATGAGTACAGCAAGCGGATGAAGGTATGAGATCCACAGAAAGAAAAATAAAATGTATGCCATTAGAATAAAGGTAGTGAGAATTATAGGATTTGAATAGGTCACCCAAGAAAGTTGTAGAGAGAGGGGAAGATCCTGGGAACATAGAGGAGACCCTTGAGGAATAATTTAAAAAATGGACATTTATGAATGAGTTAACTGTTTTGGAAATACTAAGCCATGGCGGAATTACAAAACAAGAGAGGATGATCAATTATAAATAAGGGAACAGTCAAGAATAGAAATACTTGAATTTGGTGCAAAAAGCTATTTATTTATCATATAGGTGGCCCGACTCAGCACAGACTAGATGGCATACAATTAAAACTGATATAATGCCTAAAAACAACCAAATAACATCATGGAGAAGAACATGTGGAAGAAATATAACCAATGCAAACTACACACTGACAGGCACAGCACAAATTTATCCTAAAGCTTGGAAAATATACTACCACATTTGTTTTAAAATGTCCGGAGCTCAGGTGGTCCAATTTCTGGAGGGGAAATCTTATTCCAAAGGGCAGGTGCCATGACAAAATTCTTTGCCAGGGCAATATCAGTGAACTATTAGAAAGCTGAAACCAGATTGTCAGATACCCCTGAAAGTAAGAGCAAAGAAATAAGCTTATTCGCTTGCACATGGCATTGACTCTACTACCCCAGTCCACCAAAGCAATTGTGCAGGTTATCTGCCAATCATTTTCATTTCTGCTGAATTTGAAAAACTGAGAAAAGAATGAGCCAATCAGCATTTCCACTCAAGTTGACAAATGGGAGTGTACCAAAAAAAGATCATTAAATTATTCCCTTGTTCACACTACTGCTACTCCTGGAGAAAGAAAAAGTTCCTTCACCTCCACCCAAAACAAACAGGAAATAATGTTAATGCTTGCTTCCCATCCACATTTTCAGTATATGGTTGTGTGTGCTTGATTATTTGCAAATAAGGATCTGAGCATTTGTACAGTAAAAGAACGAAGCTGCCAGTCTACCCACCCAAATCTCTATTAAAAATTTCATCAAGAGCTGTACAGTTGACACGATATTGTGTCATTGATTTTATAAATCCCGTGCCTCTGGATACAGCAGAAGCTAAAGTGGGGGAGAGGAAAGTTTTCCACAAAATATATTATTTTTAGGATGTAGAACCTGGTCATATTGTCAGGTGGCTATGATTTACCTTAACCAGACCTTTCTATCCACACTCAAACGATATATATCACTATCCCAAAATGGAACTTAGAAACGCAGAAGTAAATTTGGTTGAATGCCCAACAAAGCTTATGTGGGGTTGTCAAGGCCCAAAGTGACTTTTGAATGTGTATAGAATCTTCCAGTGGAAATGCCTTTTGCCTTTTGTTAAAATATAAGATTAGATCAAGGGAAGGATTTCTTTGTGTGGAGATGATATCCATAGGATGAAATGAATTGTATGCAAATATAACACTTACTCAAATCACAACAGCTCACATTGTTTAGCCACTCTCTTGATGTTTTCAAGTATAGGTAAGAAGGACGAAAAATAGGTTCTGATCCAGATAAAGGTATTTACTATTTGAATCATATACTATTTGAATCCTATATTTTACTAAAGTTCATGGGTATCAGTGAAGAGACACCACACTAGCAACTATATTAATAGCTTTACAGACACTTCCTTTGCAGATCATTGTGGAGAAAATAATGGATAATCATTTTGCCACTCCCAGATAATTGATTACTGCAACTTCAGTAACATCAGAATTTTCTTCTGAATTGTGTTTCTAAACTAGGTTATGATTCTTTAGTATCTCAACTCTGTTTTTGAGATTGATGGGTCTTGACTGGTCTTCTTTACTGATTTCGCATGAAATACGATTTTGGGTTTTAGGGTGCTCAGCTTATTCTTAGCTAAGCTTATGCAGGATGTGGAACTGTTAGCCTTTTCCAAACAGGTGTCTTCTATGAATGTTGAACCACAGTGTTTATAATTCCTAATCGGCAGAAGAGTGGGAAATTAACTCTTCCCCATTCTACAATTCAGAATTTCTCTCCATGTGTTGACATAATGGATGTAGCTAAACTGGCCAAGTCTACAGTATTAACGTGCAGTTTGGAGCCAAGTTCTAGAATGGTGCCACAGTTCTTGGTTACTATGGAGACTAATCTGTGAAAAGACATGAATACAAATTAAAACGTTACACTGGGACCCAAGCATGAATTTCCTTACGTTTTTATCTCTCTTTCTTGCCCCTTTTGTGTAAAGGACCCATGGAGATAGAGGAATGTTTCCTGGGTGTAACAGAAAAGTCTACCAAGACTCCATTATATTAAAAAAATCTTGATGAAATTTCTTTACTCCTACTACAGCCAAACAATCAGCAATGAAGACAAATTTGTCATAAAAGGCATAAGGTTTTAGTAAGGAGATTAAAATACAACAGCTTAATACAATACAAATATAATATAATCTCCCCTCTCTCCCTCCCTCCCTCCCTCCCTCTCTCTCTGTCTTTGTGCGTGTATTCTTCCATTCAATAGTGTCCACTCCTCAGAGACTGCTGGACAGACACCCTGCAGTTTTTTTGGCAAGATTTTTCAGAAGTTGTTTGGCATTGCCTTTTTCCTAGGGCTGAGAAGAAGTGACTAGCCCAAGGTCACCCAGCTAAGTTTTGTACCTAAGGCAGGACTAGAATTCAGAGTTTCACAGTTTCTAGCCTGATGCCTGAACCACTCCACCGAACTGGCGCTCAAGAATTTATATGGCTGTTGCTAAATCTAGTTAATCTAGTTAATTATGATGTTCTTTGTTCTTGCATCAGTTATTATCAGGCAAAAAAACCCCACGTAATCTTAGTACATTTATAGGAGGTTCCTAGGGCGTTCCTGGGCTAGAGTGGTTGTATTCCCAAAACATGCTTAATGTTGCTACTAATGTAATCCATTTTATGTGCAATAAACTAATCCAATCAGTTGTATTTGTGCAAGACATTAAACTTTCAAAAGCAACCAAGTTTAATCTTATATATATAGATTACAAATATAATTGTTAGAATTTTACTGAATGTTCACACTGAATTGTGTGACTTGAACATAGCCACCGAGTTAAAAGGAAGACCAAGCGAACTGGAATATCAGTAGCTCGTTCTGCAGAATTGCTGATGGTGCTACAAATGAAGGTCCACAGACAAGCCGAAAGGTTTGGAGTGAACTAGATTTAGTTTTAAAAGTAATCATAATTGAATTATAACTGGAAGATTTTTCATGTACACCTGAGTGGATATAGAGTAAAAACACCAGTTCATATACAGACAAGTTTGAGGTAATTAAAAGATCCATTTGTTTTTGATTCTATGAGCCACGGTGGCGCAGTGGTTAGAGTGCAGTACTGCAGGCTACTTCTGCTGACTGCAATTTGGCAGTTCAAATCTCACCAGGCTCAAAGTTGACTCAGCCTTCCATCCTTCTGAGGTGGGTAAAAGGAGGATCCAGATTGTTGGAGGACAATATGCTGACTCTAAACCGCTTAAAGACAGCTGTAAAGCAGTATATAATTAAATGCTATTGCTATAGAGAGGAATGATCCCTATTGAAACCTACCTTCCTCCCTCCCTGATGGAAAGATTGGTACAATATACCCTCACATCTAGTAGAGTGTTTAAAAAAAGCATTGTGTAGGTCATACTTCAGTCATCTCTCGCAACCCAAAACTCCATTCCATTCCTACTGGGGCTTGCTGGCTGAGCTTTACTATTCATGCCATGCAGCGGAAGGATTGAAGTAGGTTAAGCCATTATGCAAGTCCAAGCACTGCTCCTCCTTATGACCCCCAAAAGCTCCCCTGATATCAACTCTTGAAAATTTGTGCCATCTGGAGATAGGACATGCATTCAAAATGGTGGGGTAACCTTAAAACACTCTCCTAAACTCAATAACCACAAGAAAATCTCAGGGGTGCCCATGTGTATGATGTGCCATCACTCACTCTGCATCATTACCTTGCCCAAATCAGCTTTTGCCTGACACAAGGTAAACTTCACCCTCTATCTTTCAAAAGATTCCCACTCTGATTAAGTCTGCAAGATGGGAGTTGTAGTCACCTCTTCCTGTTTCCATCCACAATAAAAATAAAGGTCAAAATATAGTTTTCCATTGCTATATTGGCAATGCTGCCAGCTTTAGTAGAAGTGGGGCTATTTTGCCCAAGGGGATCTGGTCTCTTTGTCTATGCCTATAAATTAGGAGTAAAGCTACTACTGAAGCTTGCATTTATTTGAATAAATGGAAATGTAAACATACAGGGTGTTGCATTATGACACTGCATCACGTGCTAAGCATTTCTGTTAGTGTAGACTGGTTCTGACCGGTCGGACATAAACAAGGAAGCTGGCATGGAAAGTTACTAGCACACCCTCTGACATTCAACACCTTGGAGAAAAGTTCCCACCTTCTTGCAACGTGCTAACTATCAACAAAGAGCACGTGACTCCTATTCTACTGTGTGAATTTCCTTTTATGGTCATGATTTATGTATTGTTTACATATGACGTTGCATGCTTAACCCTGCCTTCTGATAAAGTTAATAAAAAGGCCTGCGGACCTTTGTCCGTTGCGCAGTCCCATTCCGCTCAGAGAAGATCCTGGTGTCGTGGTCTTTTTTCCCTATCCGTGGGTCGGTCCGCCTGCCTGATAACGGCGTGAATGTTATCACTACAACAGGGCAACCCTTTTTTCCCCCAATGCTGCTGAGCTTATAATAGGATTTCCTTTGCTAGTGACTGGTTGTCTTTGCGTAAGAGGCTCCATTTTAGCAGCATCTCCCTGGGATGTCTCAATCATACATAATTAATAGGGAGGTTAACACACCCATTAAATATTTAGATAATATGGCTGATAGAAATAGTGACCTTACCTCCAAATGACCTCAGTGTTGTTTGGGGCCAGGTTAAGTCCCTTAGGATTAAGTGTCTGGGGTAGCTAGATTATGGAGTTCCCGATTATACAGTTCAGACTTTAGTGCAAACAGAATCAATAATGCAGGTGAGCTCCCATATATCAGCATTTACAGTTTGGTCCTATAAATCAGTGGGATGCAAACTGGCGATGCTTGTGGGCAACCTGAAGGGACAAATGTGGCCTTAGAAATTTTTAAATTTGTCTTCAAACCCCCTACCCATGCCCAACTCTTCCTCTCCCAACTTCAGATGCTTCAGGGCTGTGCAAATGCTCCACCTGTCAGTCTCAAATTTAGTTGTGGTTTTCCATCTATTATCTTGAATAGCACTTCCTGCTTCTCTGTCCCATTTCCCATCCCATAAACTGTGCCCATTTCCTTTCTTTCTGTTCCAGCTACTCCCTTCATCGGGCCTGACCTTCATATGACCCCATTCCCCATTTTTTCTTTCTTCCTTGACTTGATTTGGCTTGTATTCCCCCCCCCCCATTTCTATGTGAGTGCTCTAGCTTGTTTCAGTTATTTATTTTATTATATTTTTTATTTGATTTTTATACCGCGCCTATCTCCCCGAAGGGACTCAGGGAGGTGCACAGGAAATTAAAAGCGAAAATACAAACATATAAATAAAACATATGTATAATAAATAGGACTACAACAATAACATCTAATTAAATTTAAAGTGCCCTGTGCTAAAAATTCCCTAGAACAGGGGTCTGCAAAGTTGGCTCTTTGAAGACTGATGGACTTCAACTCCCAGAATTCTGGGAGTTGAAGTCCACCAGTCTTCAAAGAGCCAACTTTGCAGACCCCTGCCCTAGAACATTACCAACACATTAAAATCCATTAAGAGAATTTGAAACTCAGTCTGTGAGTTATGTTGAAAATGTTTCTTGGGGTGGGGGTGGGGGTGGGGAATGTATATTTCAGAGACACACAGAGAAAATCATCCAGGGAGATTCAGTTCACTCTCGAATCCAGTCCTTTCCTTTGTTGGATAGGAGAAATTACTTCATTTTTTAAAATTGTTTGATGGGATTGCAAATTGGATCTTGTTTGTAGTAGATCTGTAACTTTTTCAGTGGCAAACTAGCTAACTAATAAAGAATGGATAGAGACTAATAAATAAATAATAGTAAAGTAATGGAAGATTTGGCTATGCCAGTAGCAACCTTCTGGCTTTTCTCAGTACCTGGAACTCACAGTTTCATGATCGGGGTGGGGGTGGGGGTGGCGGCATTGCTAGAAATCACTGGTTGAAGGGTGGACTAAAGTTGCCTTGCCTCCTTTATGATGCTTTAAATGTAAATTTCTGGTTTCTGTGTATGTGTGGTGGAAGAAGATGGAAGAAAAAAAAAGAATGCTAGTTCCATGCTTTTCCTAAGAAAACTATAAATTTATATCCATGTAGGTAATGCAAGGGCATCCTCACTTTCAATGTTTACTATTTAGTTATCTATTTAAATTTCAGTTAGGTAAAGGTTCCCCTCATACATATATGCTAGTCAATCCCAACTCTAGGGGGCATTTCAAAGCCAAAGAGCCAGCGCTGTCCGAAGACGTCTCCGTGGTCATGTGGCCAGCATGACTAAACACTGAAGGTGCACGGAGCACTGTTACCTTCCCACCAAAGGTGGTCCCTATTTTTCTACTTGCATTCTTAAGTGCTTTCAAACTGCTAGGTTGGCAGAAGCTGGGACAAGTAACGGGAGCTCACTCCGTTACACGGCGCTAGGGATTCAAACCTCCAAACTGCTGACCTTTCTGATCGACAAGCTCAGAATCTTAGCCACTGAGCCACCTCTCTACGTTCCAGTAATATTAGTTCAATTTTTTGCTGTGATCCTGCTCACATTGGTAAAGTAGCGCAGGTGCATCACTCAATAGTGCAGTGGTGCTCAACCTTCCCAATGCAGTTCCTCATCTTGTGGTGACCCCCAACCATAAAATTGGTGTCTCGGTTCCTAAGACCATCGAAAATATGTGTTTTCCAATGGTCTTAGGTGACCCCTGTGAAAGGGTCCTTCAACCCCCAAAGGGGTCCCAACCCACAGGTTGAGAAACACTGCAATAGCGTGTCTCTCAGCCCACCTAAGCCTATGCAGCCTTGCCGTACATGTCTATTTACAAGTATACCTTGCCTGCAGAGTGGGATTACTTAAGAGATAAAGAGGCATTGGACTGAAACCTTGGTAGCTACTGTTGTGTCTGCAGTCTCCACTGAGTACAGTATCTTACAACTTCCAGGATGTATTCGAATGTAAAAAAGCTGCAGCCTGCCTACTTTTTTTGGGGGGTGGGGTGGGGGTTCTTCTGTTGCCCCCGATAAAGATAGCCTTACTTTTTATGTTTTGTTTCTAGTGAGCCACAGCGACAGCTAACCTTGTTCTTAAATCGGCAAAAGCGATCCAGGAAAGGGCGATGAAAGACCCGGAAAAATAATAATAACAGAAACTGGCGATCTACAACGCAGTTATATATGTTGGTTGAGAAGAGGTCAACATCTTTGAGGGGAAAGCAGTTCTTACAATCGGACGCCTCCCTGCTCCCCTCACCATACGCATTGGGACGGGTCTACTCGCCAGCGAGTGCAGCCCTTCATAGGAGGAGAGCGCGGGGTGGAGGCGTATTCGCTGCAGGACCGCCCCCCCCACCTCCCCGCTTCTCTTCCCTCTCTGCACATTCGCTCCGAGCGTTATGACGTCACGGCGTTCTTTAAAAAGCCCCGAGAAAACAATCGGCATTGAGAAAAATAGATGCCCTCCGATCTTAACTAAAAGCGGCGGCTGTGACCCGCAGTTAGAGCGGAGCTCTATATAAGCAAACGCGAAGAACTACCTATAGGAGCCGCCTCGGCAAACATGGTGTCCCCGGTGACCGTGGTGAGTTCAGTCAGTTGTTTTTGTTTTCTTTTTGGCAAGAGTAAAAAAATAAAAAAAGTCAGGACAAGATACTCAGGTGGTATCATCAGACGGAAAGGAGATGCGGTTATCTGCGAAGCGACTTGGTGACCCCCCCCCTCCGGAGTCTTTTTTGATCGATAACAATAGATAAAGAGTCGCTATGCGGCAGTAAACGCTGCCTCCAGCATGTTTGCTGTTAATTAAGACTCCGGGCTTTCTCCTCCTAGTGCGTCCTCTGGCTCTTGTTTTCAGCCCTTTTTCTTCCTTTCCTTCCCCCACCCGGCTTTGTTAGAAAGAAAAGGTGCCATGCCAAGTGTTGCTTTTCTTAGCGGCCCCCCCCCCCCCAAAGCATCTGAAAGCTCGATTGGATGAAAACATTAAACATGTGACAAGAAAGCGTGACTTTGTTGATTTCATTCCTTGGATCCCGTCGGTTGGGGGTAGGCAACAGGGAAGATGTTTAAGGGGGAGGGCGGGACGGAGGAAGTAAGGGGGTCCAGAGTTAAATCTCTCTCTTAATGCCTGGCTTCGGAAGAGAATGACAGGGCACCGGTGTTTTTGTTGGGCGCTTTTGCTTGCCAACGCTTGGGTCTGCCCCGAGGCTGGCCTGTAGTAGAACGTGAGCCGTCTTACATGTAGATTCTCGGTCACGAGTTGGTGCTGCCTTTGCCGAAGGAAGATCGGGGAATTCCTGTAAGAGAAAATCGGCATCAGCATAAATTCGATGCCTTACTTTCCTTTGTCCCCTTCTCCTCCCAAACACCAACCATTAGATTGGCGATAATGAAACAGAAACGGGAGAGTGACAGAAGTCAACAATTGCTCTGATGTGGGCAGAATAATGAAATTTAAGTAGATAAAAATTTAGGATTAAAATTTAGGATGAGCCAGTTTGGCCTACTGATTAAGGTACTAGCCCAGGAACTGTGAGTTCTAGGCATGAAAGCCAGCTAGGTGACTTTAAACCAGTCACACATACACTCTCTCTCTGTGTTCAACCCACCTCACAGGGTTGTTGTGGGGGAAAATAGGAGGAAGGAGTGTTAGGTATGTTCACCATCTTGAGTTACTTTTAAAGTAATAAACTGAAGATATACATTTAATAAATAACGTTTCCCACGTAATAGATGCATGTACTGAAGGAAAATACTGGCCAGCTGATGTAAGTAGTACGGATCTTACAAAGGCAAGAGATTTCAGACTTATGACAGTTTTACAATTTGGGAAGGAGACTTGAATTTAGATCTCTGGTCAGCCATGAAGCATTCTTATTTTGCAGAACTATTAGAAGGATAATGTAGGCTTTCCTTAGGAAATCTTTTCCAGATTTCCTACAGGAGCAGAATAATAAATGCATGCCATTTTCTGTCAATTTGAATATGCAACGCACAGTTTGTTCATTTTTTATCACCAAATGGGGTGGAGAATTCTGAATAACACTGCAACTATGCAGGTCATGAACTAATAGCAAATAATAGGATAATTTGTGATTGATGCCTTTTAAAAAGTTCCCTTGGATCATGCTTTGATTTGAATTAACTTACTTATATCTTGTTTTTCTGCTTTAGGGTTTGTTTATATTAGCTAACAGAACTGGGGGAAAAGACTCAGAATCTAAAAAGTTAAAAACATAAATCAATACTGTAATTAATACTGGTGCCATTTAATAATTAAAAGCTTGGCGAAAGAAAGGTGTTCTTATCTAAATTAATTTATCTATCACAGAATCCTGAGATACGAGATCTAAAAGCCAAAAACCCCTTCATTCCATAGTGTGGAAGCAACAAATGAGAAAATTAAAAATTAAATTAAGATTTATTAACCGCACCCTCTCCCCACAGGGACCCGGGGCGGTGCACAGGCATAATTAAAAACAGTATACAAAATACAAACATTACTTAAAATAAAATTAAATAAATCTACCTATGCTAAAAATATATAATTAAAACCCATTAAAATTTGTAATTAAAAGACAGAGAGAATTATTCAAGGCCGGCCAGTCGAAAGAGATGGGTCTTCAATTTTACCCGGAAGGAGCGGAGGTCGGTGGTCGTTCTAATATCAGGGGGAAGGTCGTTCCAGAGGGCCGGGCCCGCCACAGAGAGCGCCCTTCCCCTGGGCGTCGCCCGCTGACAAAGTCTAGTGGACGGCACCCGGAGAAGCCCCTCTCTGTGGGAGCGAATCGGTCGTGAGGATGTGTGGGGCAGGATCCGATCTCGCAGATAGCTAGGTCCCGAGCCATGAGCGCTTTGAAGATGATAACTAACACCTTGAAGCGCACCCGGAAGACGACAGGTAGCCAGTGCAGCTCGCGCAGGAGCGGTGTTACATGGGCAAACCTGGAGGTGCCCATAATTGCTCGCGCGGCCGCATTCTGAACTAACTGAAGCCTCCGGGTGCACCTCAAGGGGAGCCCCATGTAGAGAGAGTTGCAATAGTCCAGTCGGGATGTCACGAGGGCATGGGTGACTGTGCGAAGGGCGTCCCGATCCAATAGGGGGCGCAATTGGCGAACCAGGCGAACCTGGTAAAACGCCCTCCTGGCCACGGCTGTCACTTGCTCTTCCATAGACAGCCGGGTATCCAGGAGGACACCCAAATTGCGCGCCCCATCCACAGGGGCAAGATGTTCGCCCCCTATGGCCAGCGTTGGAGAAAGCTGGTTGAATCGGGCAGCCGGGAACCACAGCCACTCGGTCTTGGTCGGGTTGAGCCTAAGTCCGTTACTTCCCATCCAGATCCGCACGGCTTCCAGGCACTGGCACATCACCGCTACGGCATCGTTGGGGTGGTCTGGGGTAGATATGTACAGCTGGGTGTCATCAGCGTACAGATGGTACTCTACCCCAAAACCACGGATGATCTCACCCAGCGGCTTCATGTATGCATTAAACAGGAGAGGCGAGAGGACCGACCCCTGAGGCACCCCGCATGTGAGGGGTCTCGGGGTCGACCTCTGCTCTCCTGCCCGCACAAATTGCGATCGGCCAGAGAGGTAGGAGGAGAACCACCGCAAAACGGTGCCTCCCACCCCCAACCCCCCCAGCCGATGCAATAGGATACCATGGTCGATGGTATCGAAAGCCGCCGAGAGGTCTAATAGGACCAGGATGGAGGAACATCCCCCATCTCTGGCCCTCCAGAGATCATCTACCAACGCGACCAATGCCGTCTCGGTGCTATGCCCGGGCCGAAAGCCGGACTGGCGCGGATCTAGATAGTCAACTTCCTCCAGGTGACGGGGAAACTGTTGTGCCACCACACTCTCAACAACCTTCGCCAAGAAGGGAAGGTTGGAGACTGGACGGTAGTTGTTCAAAAGAGCTGGGTCCAAAGAGGGCTTCTTGAGGAGGGGCCTCACCATAGCCTCTTTTAGGGAGGCAGGCAAGGAACCCTCACTCAAGGATGCGTTGATAACCTCTTGGAGCCAGCCTCGTGTCACCTCCCAGGATGCCAGTACAAGCCAGGAGGGGCACGGGTCCAATGAACATGTGGTGGCTCGCAGTCGCCCACGTAGCCTGTCCATATCCTCGGAAGTAACGGGGTCAAACTCCTCCCAAACAAGATCTCTCTCGTGGCATCCCACTGGGCCATGAATGGGGGCTAGCCAGAAAAACAGACCTGTGGTCGCAGAGGTATCTTCCAGAAGAGACATTTCTGCAGATCCATCAGCTGGACAGGGCTGGAGAGAAATTCTTAGTCTCTAAGTGATTTAGGACATTAAAGTTTAATATCAGCAAATAAAATTCGCCTGGTTTAAAATTGGCCGACAGAGCAGATTTTTCAGTATTGTAAAGGCACCACTGGTCTTTATGCCTGTTAGCAATCAGGCTGCGTCGTATTGCATCAACTGTAGTTTCTGGCTGCTTTTCAAGTGCAATCCCAGGTACCACATATTGTAAGTTACGTAACAGTAGAGATACTGCCTGGGAATTCAGTGACGAATTAGCTTTCCAGAGCTGAGAACCTGCTGTTTCAAGGAGAGTATAACTTCATCTAAAACAAGCTGAAGCTCAATTCCTACATTCATTTTTCTAATTATAGGTTAATTGCAGTTGAGACTAGAAAATAGAAAGAAAAATGTCCTTTCATCACATTTATAAGTTTAAAGGTTGACCTTTGGGGTGACGTAGGCTATTGGCATGAGAGGTGATGAAGTGCTTGGAGCTATCCTGCAAATTATGCATGATTTTGCCTTCCATAAAGAAACAAACTTCTAGCTGTTTGTTTTTTAGTATTGATAAGAACTGCAAAAGAACAAAAGCTAGTTTTCTCTCATGGAGAATTTCTCCCTGACGACTGCATTATTGCAATCTGAATGTACAACATTACTGTACATTTTGCTCTTATCATTTGTCGGGAAAAGGCTTTCATTGTGTAGAATAAGAATCGTACTATTATATTTTGATTTATCTGATTGGTTATTTTCTACACTGACTGGCAGCAGATTTTTCCTGAGATTACAACCAAAATCTTTTTCAGATGTACCTGGAGACACTCAGAATGAAACCTAGAAATGTTGACATCAAAGCAAATCTCTGTTGATTTACATCCCTATACTTCAGGGATGTCAAACTCAAGGCCTGGGGACCAGATCTGGCCAGCAGGGTGCTTAGATCTGGCCCACAGGGCCATCCTGGAAACAGTAAAGGTCTGCCTATGGTGCCTCTGCCAGCAAAAATGGAGCATGTGGCCCTCCCGAGCACCATCTTCACTGGCGGGGTTGAAAGAGTCCATTGCAACCAAACAGCTCACAAGGGCAGCCCTCACTAATTCCATTTTCACTAGCAGAGTGTTGCAGGAGGCTGTTGCAGCTGAAAACGGAGCTCAGGAGCCTGTTTTTGCTGGCAGAGTGCTCAGGCCACCACGGGTGCCCCTGACATGAGTGACATCGAGCTGGCCACACCCACTCTGGCTACACTCCCCCAAGGTCAAACGCAACTCTGATGTGGCCCTCAATGAAATTGAGTTTGACACCCCTGCTCTACTTCATCTGGGAAATATTTTTGATGATCAGGTAATACCGAAACCTGCATGGAGCATGCTTCCCCATTTATATTGGGAACTGGGAAAATAAATGAATGTAGCAAGGATGTTGTGCACTGTTTTATTTTCACAGTCCTGATTGATCTCTTTTTCTTCAGTCAATGTAATACAATGTCTGTATTATTTACACAAAGAGCTTTATTTTACTACTGCTCCTGGATCTATCTATCTATTTGTTCCTGAACTGCAAATATTGTATCTGGTTACACATTTAGTTTTTTCCCCAGTACTTGAAAATATCAGAATTTTGCCACTGTTAGAGTTTTGGTAACCTATCGGATTAGGAAATGGGTTCATCGTCTGATCTTGAGCTACTTATATAGTAAGATTATCCCTGTCTTTTCCAGTGGGTAAACTAAACTAGACTAGATTAAATCTTTATGTCTTGGTTAAAAGTCCCAAGGAAATTGTTAAAACAGTGTATGCCTTCAAGTAGTTTTTGACACCTGGTGAGTTCCTGGACTAGTCCCTGCCATCTTGGCAAGGTTTTTCGGAAGTGGTTTACCATTGCCCGCTTCTTACAGAGAGGGAGGGAGAGACTGACTTAAAGTTATCAAGCTGGCTTCCTGACAGAGGTGGGACTAGAACACACTGTCCCACAGTTTCTAGTCTGGTACCTTAGCCACTTTTCCAAACTGGTTTTCCTAATAAAATTAAAGAACTAAAGAAGGAAAAGTAAAAGGAATGCTTATTCCAGATTAGACAGATGTGTTCTATTTACTCAAGAGGTAGACTGAGGATTTAATGGAAAGGAGAGAGCTATAAATCTATGTGAACCCGAATCAATTGTTTGCTTTCAGTTATCAGCTAATCGGTGTCCTATCTCTTAGTCTACAAAGGTCTCTGTCACATCAAATAATCAAATACTTTTCTTGGCTTCCTTCGATTATGTAATGCTGCTTAATGCAGCTTGCAGCCCACCTCTAAGCTCTGTTCTCTAGGTAACAAAGTCACAACAAAATTCTTTAACTACTCGGACACTAATTCTGAATAGCTACCTGCCAAGTTGTCTTATTATCAATGGCTGCTTTAGGAAAGAAGATTTCCATTCAGAAGGTTAAAAAAAAGAATACCTGGGATCTTTCTTAACACTATGCTTTTACATAGGGCATTTCCTCAATTCCTTAATGTATGGCATTACTACTAGAGTAAATCTTCCATGTAGTACATTTAGGTTTTTTTTTTTATTAAAAAAGGCAATGTGAAGAAACTACATAAGAAACACTGACCTACTTTGCAGGAGAGTCATGCATCCTCTTCTCCTTGTTCAAATGAACATAATATTACTGTTTCTACAAGGTGGGAAAATATTTAGAGTCTCCCCATCACCATCCCACTTTTTGCAACAAGTGCATTAAGCGCTAGTTTGGTCTAGTACCGTGATGGCGAACCTATGGCACGTGGAGCCATTTGTCAGGGCACGCAAGGCGATGCCTTGTCAGCTGGCCAGCGCGCATGTACGTGCTGGCCAGCTGAATTCGCTCATTTTTGCATGCTTTTTTCACCCTCCCCAGGCTCCAGAGGCTTTATAGGAGCCTGGGGAGGGTGAAAACAGCCCCCCCCCCACTCCGAGGCCCTCCAGAGGCTTCAGTGACCTTCAGGAGGCTTCCCTGAAGCCTCCGGAGCACTCAAAATGACACGC
This sequence comes from Rhabdophis nuchalis, assembly GCA_039707465.1. Lineage (NCBI taxonomy): Eukaryota > Metazoa > Chordata > Lepidosauria > Squamata > Natricidae > Rhabdophis > Rhabdophis nuchalis. Next base: position 127,827,464 of record CM077643.1, read on the forward strand.
CGCCAAAACTGGAAGTGACGTCTGATTTGTTTGGAGTGTCATTTTGAGTGGTCCGGAGGCTTCAGCGACCTTCAGGAGGCTTCCCTTAAGCCTCCGGACCACTCAAAATGATGCTCCAAGCAAATCAGACATCACTTGCGGTTTCATCGGCATGTAATTTTGAGTGCTCCGGAGGCTTCAGGGAAGCCTCCTGAAGGTCGCTGAAGCCTCCGGGGGGGTGGAGGAGGCTGTTTTTGCCCTCCCCAGGCTCCTATAAAGCCTCTGGAGCCTGGGGAGAGTGAAAAGAGCATGCAAAAAATGGGGGGTTGCGTCTGTAGTGCGTGCATGCACACTGGGCAGGGGGGTCATGCATTGCATTATTGGTGCGGCATGACCTCTCACGACCCCCCTGCGCTCCCTCTACTTATGGCCCGCGAGCCAAAAATGGTTCGCCATCGCTGGTCTAGTAGTTAATATGCAGGCATAGGAGTCTAGTCTAGTCTAGTCCTGCCTTAGGCAGAGGAATCGACTGGGTGAAAAGTGATCTCTCCCTTTTAGGAAGAATGTAGTAACAAGCCATGTTTCACAAATGTTGTCAAGAAAATTACATGAAAGTCCATGTCCTGCCCATGTAATCACGAGACATCAGGATTGACATGATGCACGGGTACATAATTATGAAAACATTATAACATGCCATTTAAAAAGTTTAGAAACTCAGAAAAATCATATTTCAAACAAACCTGTTAGAAATATTGCGAATACCACTCTATATGAAAAGAGGTTAATGAAGAATCATGCTTTGTAGGCACAGCTAGAATATCCTCAACTGAGATATGTTAGGTAAAAACTGAAGAGATGTTGAAGTATTTCTCATCTACAACATGCCATCCCAGGGGATTGGGGTAGTCTCATTCCTAAACCTCACCCCCGTATGCTGAAGATGATTTATTTCTGTTATATTTAACAACTGTGCTTAACAACATTGCTCCTTAGTATTCCAGGCATATCTCAAATGCATTAACACAGTCCTGTAAGATAGGCAAATAGAATAGATTGAGATTGAAGCCAAGAAATAATGGAACTTCAGAAGCTCTCATCTTCCTTATGCTTATGACTGAAGTTGGCAGTGTGAAGGCAATGTAGAACTTACCAACCTCCTTGCTCCACTTAATTATAACAATGAAATCCAGAGTAATTAACTTTAGCAATAACATTGAAACGAATTGTTTTAATTAGAAATACACCATAAGAAGCTTACATGGTGCAAACACAATATACTCCCCATGCTAATTGATTTTCAGGAATGGGAAGGTTCTTAAAAATAGTAGTTGGTGCAGCCTTGGTCTTTGTCTGGAAATGTGCTCACCTGTTCAGCTCTGGAACAGAAAGAAAACAGGAAACTTAGGTTTGAGGTGGTTGACAGCATCCTGGAGTTGAGGGTTAGATGAGATATTGAGCAGTAATTTCATTAGTTTGCCTTTACTAATAATTGAATTGCTGGCTATGCGCCACTTTAAATCAACCACTTTAAATCAAGGTGTTTCCATCTCTCTTATTCATTATTTTGCCCTACCTCAATCAATCTTCATAAGTGAGTAACCCCATCCTGCCTTTTGTATAGTGGAGGAGACTAAGGCAGTGATGGCGAACCTATGGCACGGGTGCCACAGGTGGCACGCGTAACCATTTTGTAGGGCACACGAGGCGTTGCCCTGTCAGCAGTAGTGCGCATGTGTGCGCTGGCCAGCTGATTTAACCCTTCTTTTGAGGCCGTTTTTCGCCCTCTGGAGGCTTCAGGGAAGCTCCTGAAGCCTCTGGAGGTGGGGAGAGGAGGCTGTTTTCACCCTCCCCAGGCTCCTAGAAAGCCTCTGGAGCCTGGGGAGGGCGAAAGAAGCATGCCAAAAGCAGGGGGTCACACACATAGCATTATGGGTGTGGTACGCCCACGCATGACCCCCCTGCGCTCCCCCTGCTTTTGGCACACAAGCCAAAAAAGGTTAGCCATCACTGGACTAAGGTAAGGGTCTGAACTGCAGTATAGGAATAAAAGATCATATTCACCTTGTTAAAGAGTCAACCCAAGAGTTAAATCAATTTACCTTTGCTGTCAGTTCGCAAATGTGAGTGCACATGTGTCAAAAACGGATGTGATGACATCCAGGTGGGTGGGCGGAGCCTGCTACCGAGCACGCCTGAAAGGTAAGTAGAACAGGGGGGGAGGGAGAAATCTGCAGGAAATCCTGCTTTCTATCCTGCTTTATGGCGCCCTGGGTCCTTTTTGGAGAAGGTGCGGGGTATAAATTTGAATAAAATAAAATAAATAAAATAAAATCTATAATTGCTTTCTAGCTAATATAAATCGCGCGTCACAGCTGATTGTCAGAAATACTGGTTCATTTGAACCGGTAGCGTTTTTTAACTACGGGTTCAGGTGAGCTGGTAGCTTTTTTTTACTACTGGTTTGGGCGAATCGGTCCAAACTGATAGCATTTTATCTCTGAGTCAATCCCTCATTTTAGGGCTAGGATTTCTGTTAGAACCACAAAACAAATATTGAAATATTTCTCTATCTTGGTCAGAGAAATGTGGCAATCCCGGAGATTGTATGTGGGGTAATATATTTTCATTGGTACTACAGAAGAAGAAGAATGATTAACCTCATTGTTCCAACCTTCTTGGGTTTTTTTTCTTTTGATGATGAATAGTACAGCACATACAATAATATACAATATACGATAACTGTTGTATGTTGTTTTGTCACTGTATTGTTTAAATACAAAGCATTGATGAGCAATCCTGCTTTCCAAAGAAAATTTCAGAACTTCTCTTACTACAAGGTAAAAAGCTTGCTTGGAAAAAACAAATCCTAACTATGGATTTACCTTACCCTATCTGTAGACTTGACCCTCCCTTTATATGCTTAGCTGTGTAGAACATGTTCTACCAAATTATAGCATCTATTAACATTGTTTTTAAAAACTCTAACCACATTGTATCTTAACTGTGAGAGAATGCCTTGAAAAATGAGCATGGACGTGTTCAACCATTTTCATCATTCTGTCTCTAGATTTTTCCATTTATTTCTATTTTTCCCTGTTCTTTGAACCTGCAAATGAAGTGGCCTGTTTTATCTGGTTTCACGAAGCTGACTGTATTGCACCAACAGAATAATGGGCGTTCCGTGTAGGCTAAATGCAGAAGGTATATATTTAAATGTTGCTAATACGAGATTTTGCAGATTTCAATTTCTGCTACCTGTATTAGAACTACTACAAGCTTGCAGAAATATTTGGGCAACACATTTGTGTTCTTCATTGATTCTAGACCCGGTCTCATATGAAAGAGGAGTGCTAAATTCCATTAATTTATATGGGAAATATTTAAAACTAGCAGTAGCAGTTGTTAATAAAGCTAGGCTAGGAAAGATTTTGCTGTGTAATTATCTAATACATTCTGTACTGTGTGCTTTTAAAGGGTTGTATTATGCTAGCTAGTATGATTGGGGTGAGCCATAAACTGTTCCTAATGGCAATTCCTTTGCGGATAAGAGAATTTCTCAGAAAAAAAATGACAATAGATTATTCACAGCCACTTCTAGCCACTTCTAGCTAGTGGAAAGGCGACAGAGATGATTTCTAATGTCAATTATAAGAAAGCCCTGTTCTTAAACCCAGCATTAATTATATATAGATGATATTGTTCTCTATTAAATAAATTGATTGTGTGCCATCAAGCCATTGTCCATTCTTAGTGATCAGTCTCATAGATTTTCTTCATGATGATCTATCCCTGATCTGGTGCTTCATGGTGCATTTATGGTTGCTCTAACTGGATCCATCCACCTTCCTGTTCATCTTTTTCTTCTCTTTCTTTCCACTTTTCCCAGCATTAGAACCTTCTCTAGAGAGCTAGGCCTTTGCATAATGTGACTGAAGTAGGAATAATCTCATTTGTACCTCAATGTGAGAAATTTGGGTTGATTTATATCTGCTTATGTGAAGCTGAAAGGTATAAACTCTTAGAGAGAAATTAAAACTATCCATAGGATCAAGAATAGATTAAAACGATGTAATCTCAGGCCTGTTCGGTTGTTAAAAATCATTGCAGTTTGGATTAATTGTATAAGAAGCTTCATCTCTGACAAAATCGTGTAAGAAGCTTTCTCGCTGATGAAATGGTCTAGATAGCCAATATGATACTGTCTTTTTGGTGATTCTGAGTTTATATTATAAAAAGACTCCCTAATTCTGAGTAGATGGGTTAATGTAAGAAAAAGGCTAACCAAAGGATACCTACAGGGAATAATTTTTTCACCAATGTGATAAATTAGAGATACTCTGGGAGCATTTGTAGAGCTCCGTTCAAGAGGCTGTCATAATTAATGGATGTAACAAACATACTTCATATTTGAAGCATTAAAGAGAAGAAATTAGTTTAAAAATCTTTAAAGGGCTAGGTTGCCAGTAGGAGAATCCCAAGTGAATCAATACTTTTGTCTGCTTTTTGTGCCAAGCTTCACTATTGATCACTGGTGGTAAATGGCTGATAGTGCTTTTGGAGGTGAAATAATATTGGCCTGGTTTACATTCTACATTATGTTATCAGTCATGATTTACAAACTGCAGTGTCTGGGATCACATGTCAAGGCAAAACCAAACCACCTTTGGGTCAGTATGGTGTACGAACCAAATCAATAGAAGATGGGAGAAGTTGAGGAGGCTGTCATTGCACGTAGATTGAAATGTTATATTGATAACTTTTAAATTCCATTTTCCCCCTACTGCAATTGTTTTCTTGAGTTAAGCATCAAGTGCCAACTATGCTCAGACTCTCTTGAAAGCGCCTTGTAAATCTTTAATGGGAACGTCCTTATTAGATCATAGGAAAAGAGGTCACTTTTCATTTGAAATGTTCTGCTTGTTCTTGTTGACTTTGTTAAAGATGCAGAACAGAAAAAAACAGACTAAAAAACTGCCTACCGATAGTAAGGAGCAATTAACAAGGATCTTCTGTTCTATTCTGAGAAATACTATCCCATGTAACACAGTGTTTTTCCTTTGCATTCAGCCGTCCATATGGCCAAGTGTCAGGAAACGAAATTTTCGTGGAAAAATATTACCAAGCAGCCTAATGAAATGCCCTTGTTTACTTCCTTGCGAACAAAAAAGGAAAAAGAATTCCTCTTGTTTAGTTTTACAAGACAGCTGTGTGTTCCATTTCCCTCTTAGTTGTGCTTTGTCTACAAAGACTGCAAAAAGTGTTCCTTCTACTTTCCTGAACAAATTTATCAAATCCACAGTGGCTTAATTTCTCACCTTAAAAGGGCAAAAAAAGACTCTTAGGGATAGTATCAAATGTAATTCACATCATGCCCAACTGCTTGCTGCTTAGGAATAATAGAATTATTGTATAATAGGAATAATAGTTAAATGTATGTAGAAAGTATTCAGCAGAGTGGACTCAATGTCTTGACTAGCCACAGCTATAGTATTGGGTCATATAACCTCTGAGTAGAGAGTATGCTTGGTTGTTATGAATGGAAATGCTGGATATTGTAGCCTCCAACATATTGAATCAGAACAGAGATGGAAAGGACTTTGAAGCTCTTCTAGTCCAACCTTCTGCTCAAAGGAGGAGACCCTATACTATTTCAGATAAGTGGCTGTCCAGTCTTAAAAAAAAAACTTCCAGTGATGAAACACCTACAACTTTTGGAGGCAAGCTGTTCCACTGGTTAATTGTTCTCACTGTTACGAAGTTTCTCCTTAATTCCAAGTTGTTTCTCTCCCTGATTAGTTTTCCATCCATTGTTTCTTGTCCTGGCCTCCTGGTACTTTGAAAAATAAGTTGACCCCCTCTTCTTTGTGGCAGCTCCTCAAATACTGGGATACTGCTATTACGTCACTCGCTAGTCTTTCTTTTCCCTAGACTAGCTATACCTAATTTCTGCAACCGTTCATAGCTGCAGAATATGACCAGAACATCACTGATACCATTTTAAAATTATCCAAGTTACTATTAATTGTCAGGTCTTGGAAATGATTATTTACATTATAATTATTTCCCCCTCAGTCCATTCATTGTTGAGTTAAATTATTTATTTTCAGTTACAATTCAATAAAATAATTATTTTGACATTTTATAATGCATATGATAGATTAGGTCAGGGGTCCCCAACTCCTGGGCCGCGGACCGGTGCCGGTCCGTGGCTGGGTGGGAGCCGGGCCGCAGGGCTGGAGAGGAGGAGGAGGGAGGAGGGGGCAGCCCCCTGAGCAGAGCGCGCGGGAGAACGCAGGCGCGGCTGTTCGCGCCGTTGGAGTGTGGCTCTTCCTCCACCCTCGTCCACGGAGGGATTCCTGGACGACGCCGGACCGGCCACCGATTCCCTCCCCTGCTGGCATGCCAGCCACTCATTTTCTTCCAGGGGCTGCGGAGGTTCTGCGGGCGGGGGAGGGAACTGGCGGCCGTAGGGAAGGTTGCTCCGGCGGCGCACAGGAGTCCTTCCGTCGACGAGGGTGGAGGAAGAGCCCCCACCATCCTCCTGCGTTCTCCCACACGCTCTGCCCAATGGGCTGCCCCCTCCTCCCTCCTCCTCCTCTCCAGCCCTGCAGCCCGGCTCCTACCCAGCCACGGAGCCTGACCGAGCGAACGAGTGACCAAGCACGGCGGACGGGCTGGGGGCGGGGGGGGGGACGACAGACACACATAGAGAGACAGAGAGAGGGAGGGAGAGAAAGATTGACAGAGACACAGAATGAGTGAATGCAAGACAGACAGACAAACGCACACACACACAGTGACAGAGATGGGCGGATGAAGGAGAGAGACAGAGAAAGAAAGAGAAAGAAAGAAAAAGAAAGTGGGAGAGAGAGAAAGACAGAGAGAAAGAGACAGAAAGGAAAGAAAGAGACAGAAAAAGATACAGAAAGAGAGAAAGAGAGAAAGAAAGAGAGAGAAAGAGGGAAAGAGAAAAAGAAAGAGAAAGAAATAAAGAGAGAAAGGGAAAGAGAGAAAGAAAGAAATAGCGAGAGAAAGAAAGAGAGAGAGACAAAGAAAGAGAAAGAGAGAGAGAGAGAGAGAGAAAGAAAGAAAAAGAAAGAAAGAAAGAAAGAAAGAAAGAAAGAAAGAAAGAAAGAACTTATGACCACAGTTGAAGCCAAAAGTTTGGTTGCTCACCAAGATCATTGTTAAGTGAGTTTCACATTTTCCAAGTTGGCCACGCCCACCCAGTCACATGACTGCTGAGCCACTCAGCCGGTCCGCAGAATTTTCTTTAAAATGAAACCGGTCCCTGGTGAAAAAAAGGTTGGGGACCCCTGGATTAGGTAAATCAACTATTTTAATTTCTATAAGTATTTTGTACTGTTTACGAATCAAGTGCTCATTTAATTTTGGATAATCTCGAATAACTTTGAATATCCTGAGAGGACAGAAAGAAAACATTTTATTTCCCTTTTTTCTCATCCCCCAAAATTACAGTCTTAAATATACTTACTATCAAGTTCACCTGTTTAATTATTTATGAGCTAATATCTACAGAATTATATTATACATGCTGACTCTATTCCTATTTAAGTGGTTGGTTGTTAAGTTTTGTAAACTATCCTAAATATTTTAGAACTTCCTCGTTGGAGAGTCTAGCTTTTTATTGCATCTTTTTATATGTAATTTTTTTAAAAAGTAGAATGCCCCCCATGGCTTCCAAGCCTGACACCAACATTAGTACCCATGTTTTCCCGGAAAAAAAAGATCTACCCCAAAAATAAGTCCTACCTTGATTTTTACATGTGCCTTGAATATAAGCCCTACCCCCCAAATAAGCCCTAATTAAGAGTCTGCCCACTGTAGGGTGCACAGGTAAAAATTAAGCTAGGGTGGGGATGGGGGTGGGGAGCTACCCTACTACTTTACCTTCAGACAGTTGCAACAAGGCCTTGCATACCCTGGCACCTGCCTTGACAGCCCATTTCTTGTGCAGCCGGCAAGGCTTTCCTGAAGGCCTCGGCAGCTGATAACAGAGCTCCAAATCAATCTGGAGCTCTGTAATCGGCTGCAGAGATCTTCAGCTGCAGAGGTTCCTGAAGGTCTCTGACAGCAAAAAGGAGATCGGGGAGGGGGACACACACACGCAGGTGAGGTGAGTCAGTGGATGACTTCCACCCCCAAATAAGACCTGGTGCCTTTCTTGTGGCAAACAAAATATAAGACAGGGTCTTATTTTTGGAGAAACACAGCTTACAAACATCTTGGAATATTGTTATCCCTTTCCTAGCAATATTTGCCCTTCCTATAGTTGCTATGCATTCATTAGGGCTTTCACTGAATATTCTACTTATCACCATAAGATTCCCCTTTCTGATTAGTCATTCTCATTCCTGAATCTGCTGTGAAAGTATTGGAAACTAGCCCTTCCCGGCTACGCGTTGCTGTGGCCCAGTCTGGTTAAATGGCCAACCAATCTGTGTGTAGACCTACTCCTGCACACACAAACACATACACACAACCACCGTATAACCCCCAACCTACCTACCTACTGTATTTCTCCCTCTCTCTATCCACCTACCTACCTACCTACCGTATTTATCCCTCTCTCTATCCCTCTACCTACCTACCTACCTACCTACCTACCTACCTACCTACCTACCTACCTACCTACCTACCTACTGTATTCCTCTCTCTCTCTATCCCTCTACCTACCACCTACCCTACTGTATTTCTCCCTCAGAGTATTTTATGTCATAAAGAATGACATAATACCTGTGGCCCACTGCTCTCTCTGTATCCATCTACCTACCTTTTTTACAATTTTTTACATTTCCATTGTGTGCACCTGGCACAGGTGTGAGCTCTACACAACGTGTATATTTCATTGGTGCCGTATTTGAAAGGAATGTGTGAAAATTTGGAAGCGATCGGTGCAGTACTTTCGGAAGTTAGCGGTTTTGAACAAACTCTTGTTACATTTTTATTTATATAGATTGCTGTTTCAGAGCTAAACAGAAAAACTGCTTATAGAAGTTGCTAAGGTTGATAGGAAATAAAAATATATTAACATTTGGATGGATAATATACAGTATTAAACCATATTCTATATTTGCACAAAATAAATTAAGTACAGTTTATGAATATGAGTACTATGACACACTTACTATTTCAGTTTATCTGCCACATACAGTATAATACAAATATATATATTGTTCTTTCTTTATTAAATTTCTTTGCCTTTGATCTCACCACTTATGCTTGATAGAACTACAGTTTTAAAAATGTAGCGCCTCTTCCTCCCCCCAAAATATCTGGAACTAGTCCTCAGATATGTAGATTAATTGTGGAACTTCCAGACTGAAAGGCATCTAGTTGGGCTGTGCCTTGTGTAGCAATTAGGAGCTTGGCTGGCTTTTGAATTAAAAGCAAACACCCTTTTCCCAGTGCAACTGCTTCTGATAGAGACCAACGTTTTTTCTGCACTGTATTTCCCATGGGACTATTTTGCAAATGCTATCATCACCAAAAGCATCTCCTTCTTTTTATAGCATTCTTAGAAGTGAATCGGATTGGAATCTTAAAGTGCTCATTCATTCATTATGATAATTTTGCTGTTCAGGAGTAATCACTTTGCTATTCCTGTTTTATGGAGTGGAAGCCATCCTCAGCATGTGATCTGAATGATGATGGATACTCACTGCAAATCTGAGTTTAGGAAATGAATAACGGTTGTGCCTCCCTGTGTGGCAAAGAGAAACTGAGCATGTACTATATGCAGTTTCCACAAATCCCACAAACAATGACTAAGAAAAGGTTCTTTATATTGTAGGACAGGGAGGGTAATGTTTGAGGGATCAGGGTCTGCAATTCAGCTTTTCATCTTTTACTGTGTTGCGGGAAGTTGTCTGGTGACACTGACATCCCCAGAAGAGACAGCTTAAATGAGAAAAGGAAGCAAAGAATTTAGAATCCAATGTCACAAACAATGAAAAGACCATCCATATTATTTACTGTTTGCACATCTACATTGAAATGCCCTTACCTAGTAGAACTACTACTTCAACTTCAACCACAACAATTCACGAGCACACAAAAGATACAAACTCAATGTAAACTGCTCCAAACTCGATTACAGAAAATACGACTTCAGCAACAGAGTGGTCAATGCCTGGAATGCACTACCTGACTCTGTGGTTTCTTCCCCAAGCCCCCATAATTTTAACCTAAGACTGTCTACTGTGGACCTCACCCCATTCCTAAGAGGTCTGTAAGGGGGCATGCATAAGCACACCAATGTGCCTACCATCCCTGTCCTAATGTTCCCTTTTATTCGTATCCATTTCATGTATTCAAAATCATGTTTATACTTATATATGTTATCTAATACATGCTTGATGAAATAATAAATAAATAAATAATTTTTTCATACTAAGGTTCCATTGATATTAGTACATAGAAAGTTGTGACAGATCATATTCTATTACATGGAACACCTATGTTTAATTTAAAAAAACAACAACCTCCCAGTGGTGGTAGTATGACTTGCATCCAAGGTGCTTCTGGATAGATGGCTTTAAGTCTTCTCAATCCAAATATATTTATTTATTTATTTATTTATTTATTTATTTATTTATTTATTTATTTATTTATTTATTTATTTATTTATTTATTTATTTATTTATTTATTTATTTATTTATTTATTTATTTATTTTATTACATTTATATCCCGCCCTTCTCCACAGAGGACCCAGGGCGGCGCACAGGAAATTTAAAAAGATATACAAAATAGAAAATGAATAAATAATTTAAAATATATATTAAATAATCCCAATCCTATGCTAAAACCAATTATTTGAAACCCAATTTAAAACTTTTCTAAAAGTCCCCATGGGAGGTTAGGCTAGGCCGGCTTGATGAAAAAAGTATGTCTTTAGACATTGGCGGAAGAGGCGGAGGTCGGTGATGGTCCGGAGTTCAGGGGGTAGGTCGTTCCAAAGGGCAGGGCCCGCCACAGAGAAGGCTCTTCCCCTGGATGTCGCCAGTCGGCATTGTCCGGCCGACGGCACCCTGAGAAGGCCCTCTCTGTGGGAGCGTATCGGTCTAAGGCAGTGCTTCTCAAATAGTGGGGCGGGCCCCCCAGGGGGGGTGCGAGGCTCCGTAAAGGGGGGCGCGTTTGACCTTGGCAGTTTAGTTTAATTAAGGATTTAATTTTTTTTAAATTTCTAATGCACTTTAAATCTTTTCTGCTACAGTTAATAAAGCTATTCTTTGTTGTAAATTGATCCACATTTCTTTCTTTTTTTATTCTCTTATACGTTAATAAGGATACAGTGTTATGCAGAAGTGTACTTATAACAATTTTATAGACAAATGATACTATTTACAGTCGCGCGGGGGGCGCGAAATGTTTTCTTCTTCCTAGGGGGGGGCATGACAGAAAATAATTGAGAAGCACTGGTCTAAGGGATGTATGGGGCAGGAGACGGTCTCGCATATAACTAGGCCCCGAGCCATGGAGCGATTTAAAGATGGTCGTCAAAACATTGAAGCGCACCCGAAAGACCACAGGAAGCCAATGCAGCTCGCGCAGGATTGGTGTTATGTGGGAGCTTCTGGTGGCTCCCGTAATTACCCGCGCGGCTGCGTTTTGGACTAGCTGTAGCTTTCGAGTGCACCTCAAGGGAAGCCCCATGTAGAGAGCATTACAGTAGTTGAGACGGGACATCACGAGAGCTTGAGTGACTGTGCGAAGGGCAGCCCGGTCCAGTAAGGGACGCAATTGGCGCATCAGGCATATTATAGAATTCTTCTTCCTTCTCTCTTAAATGGATTTTGTGTAGGAAATGAACTTGGGAAAATACAGGACAGTTTTAAATCTGAGTCATTTGAAATCTCCTTTACGATATTCTATGAATAAGAAAGTTTGAATGCCTTCACTTGATACTTTTATTGTTTAAAGATAAGCAGGCATAAAAATACATCCCTGCAGGGATGTCAAACTGACAGCCCGTGGGCTTCATGCGCCACATTTAGGCCACACCCAGCCCAGCTCCTCAAAGGAAAAAAATGTTGTGATATATTACGTGACAGCAATATTACACCACGAGTTTGACCTCAGTGATCCATAGCCGTTGCCAAATTTATTCCAATGGAAGCCTTATAATTCAGTCATTTGTTGCCTAAAATGATTTCCCCCCTTTCTCTTGATAATTATAGTTTCTCAACTAAATATTCTTATGCTATTTTATTTCAGTATTTGTCTCGATTCATTCATTCATTCAGAATTGATAATTTTAACTGTTTCAAGCTTTGGATTTCCCTTCTACTTCTGGTTTCTCAGTTGAGACCCTTTTAACTTTGCACCCTCATTATGGAATTTTATTATTTTACAGTGGTCATTGGTATTCCTTGTTTAGTTCCCCTCCCACTTCAGCCATATTATCTTTGCAACTGTTCAGATCATATAAATATTTTTCATCAACCAGTATTGTTGTTGTTGTTGGTTGCGAAGTTGTGTCCGACCTATGGACAACATTCTTCCAGGCCTTCCTGTCTTCTGCCATCTTCTGGAGTCCATTTAAGCTCATGCCTACTGCTTCAGTGACTCCATCCAGCCACTTCATTATCTATCGTCCCATTCTTCTTTTGTCCTCAATCTTTCCCAGCATTAGGATCTTCTCCAATGAGTCCTTCCTTCTCATCAGGTGACCAAATATTTGAGTTTCATCTTTAGGATCTGGCCTTCTAAAGAGCAGTCAGGGTTGATCTCCTCTAGGACTGACAGGTTTGATTGTCTTGCAGTCCAAGGGACTTGCAGGAGTCTTCTCCAGGACCATAGTTCAAAGGCCTCAATTCTTTGGTGCTCAGCCTTTCTTATGGCCCAACATTCACAATCATACATTGCAACTGGGAAAACCATGGCCTTGACTATACACACTTTTGTTGTCACATCAACCAGTGGGAGCTGTTAAAACAAAGGGAACTTTTCTTAAATAGTTTACAGCTAGTCTTTGGCCAACCCAATTTTATGACCTTTTTTGCAGTGGTTGTTAAATGGATGCTACAGTTGTACAGGAGCAAGTTGTAGTTGTTAAGCAAATCAATGGTTAGTTACATGTGCATTTTTGCTGAAAAACAGAGATAAATGTGGGTTTTCAGCAAAACCATTATAAAACATAGTCACCTGACAGCAGCAGATGGCTGTAAATGTGGCCTGGTTGCTGAGCGCCTACAATTCAATCATGGTGACTGTCCAAACTTTTGAATCCAGGTCATAAGTAGCCCCAGGTAGGTCTGTTGTAACTTTAAATGATTGCTAAGTAACTGGTCATATGTTAAGGACTTCCTGTATACCCAGGAGGTTCAGTGGTTCATCCATGGGCAAACTAAATCCATTCACTTAAATCATAATTGTGGGTGATTGATTCTTGGAACCTGTCACCTTCAAATTATATTCTCTTGGATACATGGATTCAAACCCTCCTCCACTTTTTTATTGTGAATCTGAGGGCAAGATTCTTTTTAAAACGTATTATGCGTCATTTATTGCCTGATATACTTTGTAAATATATCCCCCTATGCCAGGGGTCTGCAAAGTTGGCTCTTTTAAGACTGGTGGACTTCAACTCCCTTGCTGGCTGGGGAATTCTGGGAGTTGAAGTCCACCAGTCTTAAAAGAGCCAACTTTGCAGACCCCTGCCCTGCTGTTTAAAATGCAGAGTCAGAGTCAAATCTGGTGTAAAATCAAAGCAAAAAGCAAAACCAGCTAAGAGGTTGTGTAGTCAATTTAAGAATCTATCCGATCCTTAACATTGCTGTATCTCATTCAACTTTCCAGTAATCTTGCAACACAGCTGAGGCTTATCGTTCAAAAGGCTGTGCTATAATGTCTTTGTTAGAAGCTGAGGGTTGAACATTTCATGGTCTGTGATCAGGAAAGCATGTTTTCTTTATTGATTTATTTATATCCTAACCCTGCCTTGATTATGTTTATAAATAACTCAAGGTGGCAAACATTCCTATTATCCTTCTGCCTTTTCCATAACAACAAACCTGTGAGGTGAGTTGGGCTGAGAGAGAATGACTGGTCCAAAGTTACCCAACCGGCTTTCATGCCTGAGGCAGGCTTAGGAATCTCTGTCTCCTAATTTCTAGGTCAGCACCTTTGCCAAGTCACTAAACCTTAATCTTCCTGTTGCTTGTGACTGGCCTTGTGAAGTGTTTCCATCTCCCTTCAGGTACACAGAAAACCCAAGATCAGTTTAAAATGCTGATATTTTTTCCCCTCCGCTATGTGCCTCTTTCAGTTTTAGACTAGCTTCCTCCAATTCATATAATTGTAGCAGGTTTGGAATGGATGGATCAGTTGCCAACAGGCTGAGCACATCAATAGCAGCATATCTGTCCTGTCGGTATATACCTTGGAACCCATTAGCTTCAGCCACCAATGGGACAAAGCAAAAAGGGATTGTTAAACTTTTTTGTCTCCAAAACCTTGGTGCTTTGTCCACCAAAAGATGCTGGCTGAAAGGCAATGTTTGGATAATAATGTGAGTATTTAAGGCATTTTTATATCTTCCTAATCCCTCAAAAGTTGATCTATGTTCACTTCTAGAGAGGCGTCCATGGGTTATGGTAAAAAAAAAAAAAGTCCAAGCAGGCAGCCATATCATTTTATGGAAGAATGGCAGGGAATGATAGCTTTGAGTATATTAGGTATATTCTTAGGAGACAGTAATCTGTAAACAGGGAGAGCTTCAATTGCACCATCATAGATGCCATCATGTCTTTCTAGATCATGTAAACATCCCTGCATTTAACACATTTGCAGATTGTGCAAAGAAATCAGGTCCCATTCGTGCCACTAATAGCCTTTGAGGAATAAATCACCCCTCTCCCCTTTCCAACAAAGGGGGGGAAATAAGACCCACCCTTTGCTATCTTAGTGTCCATTGCTTTGGTGCTTGTGGGCTAGCTTTCTTCTATAAAATCCTTAGAAATAAAGAGGAGACAGCAGTCACCCAACAGTGGGGGCTTGGTGTGGAGATAACTGAATAAGAGAATTGGAGGGACCTAGGAGGTCTTCTAGACCAGGGGTCCCCAACCTTTGCAACTTTAAGTCTGAAGGACTTCAGCTCCCAGACTTCTCCAGCCAGCAAAGCTGGCTGGAGAAGTCTGGGAGCTGAAGTCCTTCAGACTTAAAGTTGCAAAGGTTGGGGACCCCTATTCTAGACCAATCCCCTGCTCAAGCAAGAGATCCCATACCATGTCAGACAAATGGTTGTCCAATCTCTTCTTAAAAACCTGGAGTACCCACAACTTCTGGAGGCAACTCATTCCACCGATTAATTGTTCTAATTGTCAGGAAATTTCTCCCTTAGTTCTAGATGGGTTTTCTCCTTGATTAGTTTCCACCCATTGCTTCTTGTTTTGCCTTCAGGTGTTTTGGAGAATAGGTTTACCCCCCACTTCTTTGTAGCAACCCCTAAGATATTAGAACACTGCTATTCAGTGTAATATTAAGGGTAAGTTTCCCTGGGAGCCAGAAATGAGAAGGAAACAATACTGGATTTTCTACTAACAAGGGATTTAGGTTGAATATTTTATTGCATAGTCTAAACTCAGTATAGGAGATGCAATCCCCGTACACCATCCTGCACTTGTGGACTAAGTCTGCTCCCCACTACAAATTGTATGCCATGTATAGGTTGTGTTTCTTCCAACTAATAATGCAAAGGTGTTCTCTGAACCTTGTTGCCTTGTAATTATTTTTTTACTTTCATTATGCTGGCTGTTTTGCCTATCTTTTCTGTAAGTTCTTCTTTCTCAGGACATTATTCACTCTGCCCACCCCTTCAATTCTCCAGTCATATTCTTCCTCCAACTTCCTGATCCTATCACAGGGCATGCTTAACATTCAACTCTGCTTGACCAACAAAGCCAGCAACTAATATCACTGTTTCACACCAGCTCAAGTTCCCGCCTGCCTCTCTCCTCCTTTCTCAGTGAAATAAGAGAAGACAAATGTCTGCCACCCTTACATCCGTTTGCTTTGTATGCATGGTATGCTTCTGTGCCCATCAAGGCGAGTGATATCCTGCCAGGAATAGTGCATTTGGGTTGCTTTGCTCAAGCCTGTAAGAAGGCAGTCAAACTGTGGCTGTCTTCCAAAGGAGGCAAAAAAGATTTAAAACCTTGCAATTTGGGCAATGACATTCACTGTAATCGAAATGACCCGTTCCTGAGAAACATAAGCACAAAGGATGATCAGAATTTCTCCTTCCTGCAAACTTCCTGTTTGTGGCAGCATCTGATTGGTGATGATGGAGATTGTGGCAATGGTGTCTCATTGCAGTTCCTTTTTTTAATAGTTGTATTGATGACGTATAACAATAAAAAAGTGATGCATCAGCAATAAGCTAATAAGAAATATATGCATTACAGCAATTAAAACATTTAGTTGTCTTGGGAAGAAAACAGAATCTAGGCAAATAAAGAAAAAAATAAACTCAATTACATATGATGCAATATAAAAGTAATCCTGTCTTTAGACATATTGTTAAGTCAAACCATATAGAATATTACACTGTCTTCTCATTTTTAAAAAAACAAATGCATTTTGAAAATGGATTGCAATGTGTTGAACCCATCCCATAACATTAAGGAAGTTATACATTTCTTTCTATCTGTATTTCACAATCCATAATCTGATCAGCCTCCCATCTGGAAATCCCCATATGATTATGCATTTTATGGACTGCACAAGAGAAGGCAATGTAAACTCTGCTACATCTACCAAACATTGGCAGCCTCTTCCCTGCTCCAGCTGCTTCCTGCACCCAGCTAAGAAAAGGGAGAGTTTATCATTCCAGATGTAACATGAAATGAGTAACTTGGCCATGCTGCCACCTGGTCTAGAGATTACAGAGAAGCCAACTCTTCCAAATGATTTGTTTTGAATGTGGTTGAATTCATTTCAAAGGACAACACTAACACAGCTCTCTACATGGGGCTCCCCTTGAGGTGCACTCGAAGGCTACAGTTAGTTCAGAATGCGGCCGCGCGGGTGATTATGGGTGCCCCAAGGCAAGCCCATATAACACCTCTCCTGCGCGAGCTGCACTGGCAGCCTGTGGCCTTTCGAGTGCGCTTCAAGGTGTTGACGACCATCTTCAAATCGCTCCATGGCTCGGGGCCTAGCTATATACGAGACCGCCTCCTGCCCCATACATCCCTTCGCCCAATCCGCTCCCACAGAGAGGGTCTTCTCCAGGTGCCGTCGGCCGGGCAATGCCGGTTGGCGACGCCCAGGGGAAGGGCCTTCTCTGTGGCGGGCCCGGCCCTCTGGAACGACCTACCCCCCGACCTACGCACTATCTCGGACCTCCGCCTCTTCCACCAACGTCTTAAGACATATCTATTCCAACAAGCCGGCCTGACATAGCCCCCCGTTTCTGACTTTTTATACATAAATTGTAATTAGCAGGTTTTTTATATTGAAAAAGTTTTATTGAGTTTTACCAATTTTTAGGTAGGGTAGGGTAAGGTGAGTTGAGAAAATATTTTGAGAACTTTCACGTCGAGATCGTTGGTCCCCTCCGGGGCTTCTTAACAAAACATAGATAATACATATTTCAATAGTACTACAAGGTGAAGAGAAGTGCATACATCATTGTAAATTCCAAATTTTATGCTAGCAATCGTGTACAAACATCCAAACAAAAGTTATACTGTATTAAAAAAGTCATTTTTTAGATCTAAGTCTCTTGGCAATTGTGTCTTCTTGTTCTCCTCCCTGACCCCCAGTGGGCGGGGCCGTGGCCCCCTCCGCTCCTCCAGTTTCATCCCCCAGGATAGAGGAATATTTTTTAAGAAAGGCTTCCGCCTCAGCAACTGTTTTAATCCTTACTCTTCCTCCTTCCCAGAACACCAACATCCCTTCTGGCATCACCCACTTGAACCAAATCCCCTGGTTAAACAATTTTTTAGATAAGAAGGAATATTTCCTCCTCACCTCTCTAATCTTTTTCGGGATCTGCTTCAAGATAGTGACTTCCTTTTGTTGGTACGTTAACGGACCCTCTCTCTGCGCCCTCAATATTCCCTCCCTGGTAGACCTTCTAACAAATTTAATATGTATCTCTCTGGGTAGTTCATTTATCCTGGCATATGCTGAATTTATTCTATAAGCCAGGTCAATGTCCCCCCTGATCTCTTCCTTAGGTTTGTGTAAGTAGTCTGCTAAAATTGTGCTCATAAGATCAGGAAGGCATTCACCAGATTCTTCCGGAATGTTCTGAAATCTTAAAAAATATGACATCCTTTCAAAATCCATCCTAGACATATGACCAGTTAAATCTCCAATTTCAGTATTAACATTTTTAAGTTCTCCCTTTGCCCTAGCCAGCCCCACTTCCAACTCTTCAGTCTTCTGTGTATTCTGCATCAATTTCTTCTGTGTCTCCAAAAGCTCTAATTTAGAACTGCAGTGGTCTTTTCTAAGCTCTTTAATTTCCAATACCAAAGAGTGTAACACTTCCTCCATAGCTGTCATTCTTGCTTCCAAGCCTGATTGTTCTGGTTGCTTTTTAGAAGCCATGGTAAGCTGTTTAAGTCAGTGCCACTAAGATGGCGTTTTTTGGGTGCGGCCACTGGAGCAAGTCCAGAGAAAAAGTTCAAATCGGAGTTGTAGAAAGTTATAAAATCCAGAGAGAAAAGCAATTTTCACAGTCAATTATGAAGACAAAGAAGGCACTCCAGGGAAGGAATCAATTGATCACAAAAATCCTCCATTGGTAGAGAGAGACTAATTAGCAGGTTTTTAAATGGGTTTTTAGCATGGGTTTAATAATTTAATATGTTTTTAATGATATATATTGTTTTTGTTATGGTTTTTAAAATGCCTGTGCGCCGCCCTGGGTCCTAACAAGGAGAAGGGCGGGGTATAAATCCGAAATATAAAAATATAATATATATATATATATATTGTCTTTGACAATGGTATCACATCCTTACTACATTTTACATGCAGATGTTTTTTAAAGCTTGATTTTTTAAAAGAATATCTAGAAATGGCTTTTATTCTAAAAAATAAATAGGGGAAGGGCAGAATCTTGGGGAAGACTTTTGGTCACATCATCTACCATGATTATGAGAGTCAGATCCATTGATGTAAACTACTGGATTTCCTCTGCTAACTTTAGCTTTCATGTCTGGACATTGTTTTAACTTTGGACCGCAATTTAAGCTGGGTTTGGTCATCTTTCCCCCCCCTCTAAATGTAGGGCATTGGTGATTTTCTGCTCAGTTGCATTACAAGGTCAGGTCAATATTTTGTAATCTGGTTCAGGAAGACATTATTATGAATGGCATTGATTGTCTAGAAACATGCTGCTCTTTTGTCCTTGAGGTGTTCCTTTCACTTAAACTAGACAAATCATAATCAGAACATGCTTCTGGGGTGCTTGGAACATTTGCTTTAGAAATGAAATTGGTAATCTGCCTGAAATATAGCCAAGGTCCAACATTTAGTCTTAATAGAAATGTCCTTACTATGCCTATTTTTGTCTTTTTGTTAATGCTTTAAAAACCAACAATTTTCATCGCGGGAACTACCTGCATAAATGGTATGAGTCAGTCTAATGCATCTCTAAAATTGTATTACAGAATTTCTGAAGACAATTTAAAGAAATAAAGAGTCTTTTATCCTCTCTACGGGAAAGGGAGGTTGCTGAAATCTTAAATAAACCATAATTTCTCAATAAGAGTATAACACAGCTACTCTTTTTAAACTGTTACTGTGCCCTGAATATTTTACCTGCAGAAAATGTCAGCTAGTAGAAGAAGATAGAAAAATAGACAGCTGGGTCTAGGAGGTTCCATTTAGGAGGTTCCATCTAGGAGGTTCCTCTGGATCCATATGTTAAGCCATTAGTTCTTGAATCAATCAATAAAACATAATAATTTATAGTATTGTAAAATGCGGGTCATCTATTTTACTACAGGTGCAATGTAAATTTTATTCCATCCATGTTGAATTTTAGTATCTTTCAAATATACGTAGGTCAAGTTTTGTTTCTCTCAGCTTTAATTTCTTTTATACCATTTCTATCCTAACGGTTTAGTACAGGTTTCTTTCAATCAATAAAAACTGTAGTAAAGTTTGAACGTTTAAAAAAAAATCATGCTGTTTTGCATTCCTAAACCACAAACTCAGAGAAAAAAAGCACCAACAACATCTACCACCCGAGCTACAAATATTTTCCACTATTTCTCATTCCCATTTTCCACAGTTACATTTTTCAGTTATAATGTTTTCTATCCAGTGCTTGGACCTATACATTTTTACCCCAGGGTAAGTTTGAATGAGCCAAAACAAGCTAGGTTTTTCTAATGCCTCAAGAGCAAGCCAAATGAATTAATTTATGGGATAATCAAATAATGTAGGGTGAGGCTATTGTTGTCAAGATCAACATAGTTCTATTAAGGATCATACCTATCTTTCACCACACACCCTGATGTGGACACTGTACAGTAGATAGTGACTTTCTACTCCAATGTACCAAGGTTGTTCTTGTACTCTGAAAATCCACATTCACTGAGACAGGTCTAAACTACCATTTTTAGTACAGTAGAAGAATATACTCTTCCTCCATGATAGTTTATTTGCCCAGATACTGAGTATGGAAGTCTGTGTGGAATTAGCGAAGGAAAATAAGGGGCAGGGGACTTTGGAGACCATCTACTCCCTGAATCCACTACTACAGTATCTTTGACAAATAGCCATCCAATCTCCATTTAGACCCCTCCACCACTTCCCCAGGCTGTTTGCTGTTGAGCAGCTCCTTTCAGATATCCAAATGAAAACTATTTCCTTGTACAAGTAGTCCTTACTTAACAATGCTATTGAGATCAGCACCTCCGGTGGTAAGTGAAGTGGTCATTAAGTGAGACATCATGTGACTTGCTCCATTTAGCAACAGCAGTCCTGGTTTAAGTTGTTAAATGAATCACCCATGGTCATTAAGTGATACATCACATGACTGCAACTTGCAACCTCCTGCTGGCTTTACCATGATTTACATTTGTCGAAAGCCAACTGGGAAAGTCACAGACATGTGATCATGAGACACTGCAACCGTTGTAAATATGCAATGGTTGCTAAGTGCCCAAATTGTGATCACATGACCACAGATGCATTGCAACCATCTTAAGTACAAGACAAGGACTAGTTGTAATTCACTTTTTCAGCACTGTCATAACTTTAAACAACCCCTAAATGAATGGTTGTTAGTTGAGTATAACTAGGATTTCTGATATTTTATTTTGGAACAATTTGGAACAATTCTGCGCTCACGACAGTCTTTCACCCTGTCTCCCCACAGTCTTTCCTTCTCCAAGCTAGACAAATCCAACATTTCCAATATTTTTTAACATTTTATCTTCCACGTGCCTTATCACCTTGGTTGCTCTCTTCTGGACATGCTCCAGTCTGTCAGTGTCTTTGCTGAAATGCAATGCCATATCTGGCCCCATTATTCTAGTTTCAGTCTGATCAATACAGAATAGAAAGGAACAATAGCTTTGATATGAATATTAGCTTGAAGAGTTCTTGCCATCCGGTTTAACAAAACTGAATATTGTTGCATGTTTGCATAACTTACTTTCCTAGTTTTGAAATTGATAAATGGATAATTCTGCTGCAGGTAAACTTAATTTCAGATATGTGTTCCTGTGCAAAAGAAGTTCCTGTGCAAAAGAAAAAAAAGAAGGCCAACATTTGTTTATTGCTGTTGGTTTTCTTGCCTCTTATGTAGCTTTTTCTTAAAATTATTATGATTTTGCAGATGAAATGGTTGGAAAAGGACATAAAACCACAAGAGACAACTGGACTTTCTTTACCAAGAACTCCAGTTGCCTCTTGAAAAAGCACCTTTGGGATAACCATGACCTAGATCAGGGGTCCCCAAGCTTTTTTTCACCAGGGACCGGTTTCATTTTAAAGAAAATTCTGCGGACCGGCTGAGTGGCTCAGCAGTCATGTGACTGGGTGGGCGGGGCCAACTTGGAAAATGTGAAACTCACTTAACAATGATCTTGGTTAGCCTCCGCAGCCCCTGGAAAAAAACGAGTGGCCGGCATGCCAGCAGGGAAGGGAATCGGCGCCCAGGAGTCCCTCCGCCGACGAGGGAGGAGGAAGAGCCACACTCCAACGGCGCGAACAGCCACGCCTGCGTTCTCCCGCGCGCTCTGCTCAGGGGGCTGCCCCCTCCTCCCTCCTCCTCCTCTCCAACCCTGCGGCCCGGCTCCCACCCAGCCACGGACCGGCACCGGTCCGCGGCCCGGGGGTTGGGGACCCCTGACCTAGATGACTGAGAATTTCCATAGACATAAAATCACAATATTATAATACATAAATCAATTTGACTCCTCTAGGGCAGCACATGATTCTCAGAATGATCAATGCAGATTTTGCAATCCCCACAAATGCTACTAAATTGATTTTTTTAATGGATGGAAGAACGTCAGTAAATATATGAGAAATATCAATTAATTGTATTTAATTTAAAAATTAATTAAAAGCCACTTTGATCTCATCCTTTCCTTCTTTTTAGCTCATTTGCAAATGAAAGGACAGCTGTTACCCACAAACATCTAGATATAGAGCAGCCACAGGAAAGCACTGAGTGGAAGCATCAGAGTTGGTTGCTGCTGAAGCATGTTGGCTGGGGAATTCTGGGAGTTGATGTTTACATATCTTAAAGTAGACAAGGTTGAGAAGAATTGCATTAGAAAAGAGGGTCGCACTAGCAGGATAGATATAACTTCGTCATTGGTTTCCTAAAAGGTTTAGTAATATTCAGCAGCTTTTTCCAGCTTAGAAATTTTGGATATGTTAGGATATAAAAATCTGCATTTCTAAGTGTGCTGATGTACAATAATCAGCATTATTTAATTAAAAACTCCAGCATTCAAAATCTGCCTAGAAATACTGGCAGTTGTATTCCTTTCATATTCCCAGAAACTAGGTTGGCAGTAGCTGATAAGTTGTAAGGATAATCACACAGAGACAGTACATGCTGATATCAAAATGATAACAAGTTTGCAACTCAATTTCCCAGGCTTGCAATACAAAATGTTCCTGAATTGTTAGGCAGAAGTTCATAGGGAGGCTACACTTGGAGAGATGAACTGTATGCAGCTATGTAAATAATGGATCAAGTCAAAACATTTTTACTTCTGTACCAAAAAAGAAATCCACATTCATTTCATAATGAAGTATTTGACCTAATCTCAGTTTGAGGATACAAAGCTACATACTTTCATTTATGCTTTACTGTTATATTTTAGGAGTGAGACTCTTACCAGTTTACTTAAATTTTAGATCTCTGCATGTACCATGTTAACTCTCTAGTTTCACTAAAGCAAGATCTTTCCTACAAATTTTCTCTGTGTCAGGGTTCCAAATAGCATCCAAAAATAAATCAGAGTCCAAGGCAAAGCATTGCTCAAAGTTCCAATTTATTAAGAGAGCCATGTTGGCACAATCCAAACTCTGAAAGCTTCCCAGTTTTCCCCACCTAGTTGAAAGTTCAAGATCTTGCCCCCACACCCACAATCCATCCCATGGTCCAATCTCCCACTGCCGTGCTGGCAGTTCCACCCATCCAGTTCCGGTCAGGTGCAGAGGTGCAGAGACAAAGGATTGACCTTGGCTTTCTAGAAAGAATTTTGTTATGGCTACATAATATGTAACTCCTTACAATCCCCCCCCTCCCATTTTCACACAGTAGGTGTGGCAGGCCAAAGATCTAAAAGAAAAGATGGCTGCAGGCCTGACACCATGAATTTCGCTTTTGGTGATATTTAATCCCAGCTCTGATTTTCTCAGGAGGCCAGTATTTGCTGCATATTATATGGTAGTTTTGTGGAAACCACAAATTGATTACTGTAGGCAGATTATGGGTAATCTGTAAGGGTGCACACATCACCCTTGTTCTTTTTTTTTTGTGATAATTTTTTAATTTATTTTGAACAGACACAGATAATACAAACATAGCAAAGAAAAACATAAAAAGCCATCTTCCATTACAAATTATAGATTTTAGAGAATATGTCAATTAATCACAGGTTTCTATGGGTTTCTTCAGTAGTCATCACTTGTTTTCCATATCAATTATTACAATTATTATATCTTGACCTTAATTTTACTAATTATTTTTACATCCTTTTCTATGTAAAGTAAAGCTATATAATGGCATTCTATTGATAAGACAAACAAAGAAAAAAAAAAGAAAGTAAATTTAAAATGGAAAAGTCATCACTCTACATTGTATCTTTTAAACAACATACCGACCAGATATTCATAATTTCTGTGCATCTCTAAAATGGTTATTATTCATAAATGATCTCATTTTATAAATTTTAAATCAGAAGATTCATCATATACCGGTACCTTAATATCAATAACCCAAGGTTCTCATCTAGTACTCCAAATTTAATCTATTTCTTCTTCAAACATGTCCTTAAAGCCTGACCACCTATTGGCATCCATTGTTTATTCCCAACATGCTTATATAGATTTTTCAATAATAATCTAAAACAATCTTAAATTTTATGAATAGTTATTAACTATTTAATAATCCTTCAATAACATTCTATAATCATCTAACTAATTAACGAATTGTTAATCATTAAAGTATAACAGTTTTCATTATCAACCAGTATTAATTATAATTTCTCCATTACTCTTGATATGACTCATAATTCATTAGTAATATCTAATACAGTCTTAAATTTGTTTATATCTAATCTAACCCTTGTTCTTCATACGCTGCCCCCTCTATCACATAATTCAATAATCAATAAAGCTGTCACCTAGAAGCTCTCATCTCAGTACCTCATCACCAATTCTTTCATCTTGCTAATCCTTCTCAGGCAAAGTAGAAATGCTATGAAATGTGAGGGGGGGGGGGAAAGCACCTTTTTTCTTTGCTACAATAATGGACAATCCATGTTCTTTCCATAGAAGATTGTAGAATAAATGATTAAATGGCCTCTAGAGAAGGTGTGATTTGAAGCATAGAAAGATTAAGTTCACCGAGAGCCTTTTTATTGTAAGAGTTTTGAGTCAGCTTTGTCTGACTGTGTCAGAGCTATGCCGTGATGGAGTGAAAGGAGCGGTGTTAAAAACCGAAGATGGTGACCACAAGTGTGATCAGTGCTGCCACCAATAACTTTTTTCATGCTGTTGCAGATGCTTTGGTGCCTGAGGTAGAAAATCCAAATACTGTAAAAATATAAGAATAAAATAAAGAATAGACCATTTTCTATTTTTAACTATGTTCTGCTACTAGAAATAAGCTTTTAGTAGAGCTGGATCTGGAAGACAAAAATCAGTGTTGACTGTTAGTGGCTATTCTATGACAATACGTATGTGTGTGAGAGTGTAGGAAGGTAGGTAGATACACACTACCCACATACTGTATATACTGTAGTTTCTGTCCAGCATTATCAAAGTATGTTCGTAAAGCCATCTCAGACATAGAATTTACTGTTAATTTACTGAATGAATGAAGGCAAGGGACAGGAGAAACCAGGATCCATTCCAATCCCTTCCTCTTCATTTGACGGATAAAAGGGCTCAGAAATGAAACCCAACCGGGGTCCTGCTTTTTGAACATCACAGGCACCTTCTCACCCTTACTCCTTAGAAAACAAGATTAAAATACTTTGGTAGCCATCACCTTAGCACTACAGGAAGAAACCCTGCTTTCTGTCAAAAAGACCTCCAGCTGCTCCTGCAATAATGGAGGAGCAGGATGGCAGGAGTCTGCTACATACATTCTACATAGTTGGAACACAACAACTCTAACTATGGTTGTAGATGGTAATTTAGAGCCTCTGCTTTTCTGTGGCCTCCTTGATCTCTGGAAGAAAAAGAGGCCAGTTCTATGCACTGTGAAACTGCCCAAAGCCAGCTAGTTAGTAGAGGAATTGAGCTCCAAATTTCTGATAAATGTTGCTTATGAAGGCAGGGAAAATCAAGTGCTGATTGTCCAGGGCTTATGAAACATCGTGAAGTGGAGTCTTGCCTAAATTCCTTTCTTTTCACAATTAAATTTCAGGGCTACTGAATTTGCTTGCATCCATGAACTGGGTGACATGATGTAGTAGTAGAAGCAAAGGCAGTAGAAAGATTAGAGCATCCATAACAGTGGTGGGTTTCTGCAGGCTCGCACCTACTCGCGAGAGCTGGTTGGTGAAATTTAGAGAACCGGTAAGAGGGGGTTCCACCGGCGTACCTGGAAATAAATCTGGCCCACCGCTGCCAGTGACCCAACGGGAAGGAAAAGAAAGGAAAGGAAAGGAAGGAAGGAAGGAAGGAAGGAAGGAAAGAAAGAAAGAAAGAAAGAAAGAAAGAAAGAAAGAAAGAAAGAAAGAAAGAAAGAAAGAAAGAAAGAATTTATCATCACAATTAAGTCCAAAATTTTGGTTGCTAAGCAAGAGCGTTGTTAAATGAGTTTCACCACATTTTAAAAGGTGGCCACTCCCACCCTGTCACTGACTGCCAAGCCATGCCCACAAAATAGGCCACACCTACAGAGTAGATTCTAAAAAATTTTGAAACCCACCACTGATCCATAAGCATGATGATGATGGTGGTGGTGGTGGTGGTGGAGGAGGAGGAAGAGGAGGAGGAAGAGAAGTAGTAGAAGAAGAAAAGAAAAGAAAAGAAAAAGGAGGAAAAGGAAGAAGTAATATTTTCTCCAGTTTTGGATAAATTGGCAGCCAGCCTGCCTGCCTGCCTCAGCCCTTAGAATGAATCAGCCTCCTGGGTCACTAGCTAATCTGGGAACAACACAAAGTGTGATTGTGCTAAAAAGTGCCCTCACTTATTCTCCCATCACTGTGGAAATCAATGAGTGGTATGCTTCTTAGGCTAAACCAGCATTTCTTTGTGTAACGTTCTCATTTTTCATTCAAGAGTAGCAGGACTTTAATAAGGGGCATGACTATCAAGAGATGACTGGTCTCTTTAGAAAACCGCTGATGCTATTGAATGAGGAACTTTGGGGTTAGGGGACAGGGTCCATAATAAGAGGGAATGCTCTTTGGACTTAACACATTTATTCAAATAATGGTGCTCTCCGAACTTGGGGTCTTTTTTTGACGATGTTTCATTATCCAAATTAGGTAACGTCATCAATGCTAGAGATCTAGCACTGATGATGTTGCCTAGTTCAGGTAATGAAATGTCTTCAAACAACCAACCAAGCTCAGAGAGCACCAAGGACAACTCATTCCAACCCTGAGCTGCAAATAGTCTCCTTCATTCAAATAAACAAGGCTTTATTCACTTCAGAGAAACTTGCTCTGAGGTTACTGTTGATAAGATTGCAGGTATGGGATACAATCCCGCAACTGGAAAATGAGTGACATTGTTCTCTGTGCGCTGTGGGAGAATCCAATCTCACCCGAAGGTCTGCGTCCATGTTGAGGTTACATGAAGATGACCGAGTCAGCGCAAGCAAACAGGTCATTAAAATCTTCTTACGGTCTATATCAGTGATGGCGAACCTTTTTTGGCTCGTGTGCCAAAAGCGGGGGGAGCACAGGGAGGTCATGCGTGGGCATGCCACACCCATAATGCTATGTGCACAACCCCTTGCTTTTGGTGCACTTTTTTTGCCCTCCCCAGGCTCCAGAGGCTTTCTAGGAGCCTGGGGAGGGTGAAAACAGCCTCCGCCCCACCTCCAGAGGCTTCAGGAGCTTCCCTGAAGCCTCCAGAGGGCGAAAAACAGCCTCAAAAGAAGCCCTAAATCAGCTGGCCAGCACACACAAGCGTGCTGGAGCTAACAAGGCAATGCCTCGTGTGCCCTAAAAAATGGTTCCGCGTGCCACCTGTGACACCCGTGCCATAGGTTCGCCATCGCTGGTCTATATCTTCATTGATAATCTGAGACAGTCAAGCCTACGAAGCGTGGCTAAAGACTCTAAAATAACTCAGTCACCGGGCAGACAAACTGAACTTGAATCATGCTTGGATTCGCCCACAGTGTGCAGAGAACTACCATTCAGGTAAGACAACAGTCCTTCTATTTTGTAAAGGGACAACCTTTATGGCAGTAGGAGCAAGAGAATTTTGCTATTTTTGCCAACGTTACTATAAAAAATTAGGGGGCCATTTAGCCTGAAGAAAGCTCCCTCTACCCCCTGCCCAGCAATGTCTTTCTCAGTCCTGGGTTGCCAGGTCACTGATCGTAAAAGCATTAATTTGGAAAGAGAAATGGGAACTACTTGTCAGTTTGAACTTCATTCTGATCAATATGCCCCACTTACAATGGAAGTTGAGGTAGATTTCTTAGATTCCCCAATTGTTTCCTGAATGAGCATTTTGTTTGTTTGTTTGTTTGTTTGTTTGTTTCTCTGTTTCTTTGTTTATTTATTGGTTTTTTTATACTGCCCTACTCCCGAAGGACTCAGGACGGTGTACAGCCAAAATAAAATAGATATATAAAAGTTAAAAACAATTTAAAAAACATATTAAATAATTTGGCTCCTAATAAGATTAAAAACCAACAAACCCTAATTAAAGGTAATAAAATTCATATGTACGCCAACCCGGCTTGTTGAAAAAGAAAAGTTTTGAGAGCACGGTGGAACGTGGGTAGGCTGGGGATAATTCGTAACTCCGGGGACAATTCGTTCCAGAGGGCAAGTGCTCCCACGGAGGAGGCTCTCCCCCTGGGTGTCACCAGTCAACATTGTTCAGCCGATGGCACCATGAGGAGATCCTCTCTATGGCAGCGTACTGGCTGGTGGGAGGCTCTTGGTGGCAGAAGGCGATCTCGTTGGTTCCCAGGTCCTAAACCATTTTAGCCTTGACTACATACTACATTCCAGGCAGGAGGCTGATGTATTGCTAGTTACTCCTCCTCAATTTAAATCAGAATTCCAATTGCCTGTATCTACTTCAGGGATCTAGCATTTGTGATGGGTGCGCGCATATCACTATATTCTGTTTACAGGGGAGTATGGCAGAGTTGAATGGCCATGTTGACTGTATGCTTTTCCTGATCTCTACCCTACTTCCAATGACTTCCTGTCAGCATTGTTTCACCCACAACTTGTGCTTAATCTGTGCTTAAAACTATTTTTAAGGAATAGTGCCTGCAGCACATGGCATATGGAATCTTTCTTCCAAGTCAACTCTAGTGCAGTGAAGCTATAAGTTCTGGGTTTTTTTGTCTGGGTGATTTCATAGGTAGGAAATTTACCTGCTTTTTTTTTTCCTGGCTAGTTTCAAATTTTGCTTCTTGATAGTTCTGACCACTTTCATAATAATCCCTGACCTGACCGTAGGGGGAATCCTTGTTTTCATTATTTCTCATTTAGGCTACTTGTTTTACTTTCAAGAAGCTGCCTTGAAAATTGTTGTGAAATTTCAACCTGCCAAACACAATATGCCTCATCAACCAGGAGGCTGGGTTGCTGGGTCATGATGTTGGCTCTGAAACATCTTCAAAGTTGGCTCGTCCCTGCCTGCGTTGGAATTATGCAGCAAAATATTCTGATTAAGTATACCCTGAGAAATTCTAGGGAGTGACTCTCCTCAATCTCTTCCTCTTCCCAAATCCAGTTCTGGACTATGCTGTATTTTATCTCCTCTCCTCCCAATGTGATCCTTTCTTCCTGGGAATCTGCCATCTTATTGCAGTCTTTCACATCACCTCCCCCTTCGTAGATACTTTCCATAACACTATTTTTCATTTCACTATGCCTTTTTTTTTTCAGGTTTCCCTGTACGGAGCTACTTTAAGAGTCTCATTAACTTGAATAAGTGGACTTCTTGAAGCTGTGGAGGTCTGAAAAATGTCAGGCTAATTTAATGTGTAGCAGATTGATACTCTGTTTGCACAAGATCCAAAGTAGTCATCTCCCTCCCCCTCTACCCCAAATCAAAGTCTAATACGTTATAATCTGTATGTCTACATTATGCATACATTTGGGAGGGAGGGGCAAGAGTTTATACATACTATTAATAGCAGGATTTATTTTACACCAGTAGCATATCTGGGCTGCAAAACTCCATATATTTAAATTATATGATTCTTTGAATAGAGGTCTCAGGTTTTTGGGGATAAAAGCACATACTAATATACTGTATAACTCTAAGGAATTTGTACTTCCTTTGATAGGCCGATTCTTTTTTAAAGCTGACTTGATTAATTTTCATTGACTCATTCATTCTCTGCACCTTTATTATTGGGCCAGGATTCTTTTGTTTTTTAATGCCAAATTAAAGCAGTGACAGGCTCAGTATGAAGGGTTTTAAGGGCCTGTTGCCAAGGGTTCAATTATATTTTTCTGGCAAATGTTCCCTGTTTGCTCTTTCAAAAAAGACAGACTTTGCTGGCTATCAACCCTGCAATTTCCTTCAGCTGAGGAAAGATGCTCTGTCTGAGGTGATGCAGAAGTCTCTTTTTTTTCAGCAATCAGAAAATGTCAGCTTTGAGACAAACCTGGACATATGTTTGATTTAAGAAAACCTCATGACCTCTCTCAGATCATATTGATTACCAGTAGGTGAAGAAATTGCAGCAGTTTCTCATTACTGTTACCAGATATACCGCATAAACTAAGGTTAACATATATTGTATGGTAATGCAGTGTTAAGAGTTTTTTTGTTTCTGTGCTGTATTCTAGTAGCTAACAAGATTTTTGTAGCTCAGTTTTTGTAATGCACAATTTTAATGAATTTCTTAACAAATATAAAAATGAAACAAAAAAAGCAGAACCTCCAAATGCCATTTAACCAGCTCAAAGTAAAGTCTTGCTTTCTCTCAAACTCTGAATATTACAAAATACAAGATAACATAGATGCAAAAGAAATAAACACAGGAAAGAAGATTAAAAAGAAAGACATAAACAATGATGTTTATCTAATTTTCTACAATACATTAGGCCACACAAAATCATATTTTCTTATTTTTCCCTTGTTGCTATAGAGCCAGCTCAAAAGCTGAGAGTTGACCAATTTTATTAAATTACCCTTTAGACTCTGGGGAACAAATATCATTGAAGTAGTACATAATCACATTTTTTTCCACGGGAGCATTATTCAAGTGCAATATATAACCAATGCTTCTCATACATTGATAAATTTCAAAGTTCTGAATATAATTTACCAATATATATTAAATGGTTTTATTTCATCCCAAACACCTGCTCCACCAAAGTGTTAATGTCAAATCAGAAAGGCCAAATCATGCATATTAAAGTGCCTTCAAATTTGCATTACATTTCCAGTGGAAGAAGGATGGTGACTAACACTAAACTTAACCCCCCCACCCCCCACCCCCATCCACAATTTGTACTGAATTGGTTTAGCCTTTAACTCGCAAAGAATATATTTGGTATTCATGAAAAATGTGACCATTGATTTTGTAAGGCAGGACACTCCAATTTGTGTCCTGAAATTTAAAAACATTTGAATTTCTTGTATGCGATCCAATATTTTTTTAAAATTTAACTCAGATCTAATAGCCTTATTGTAATGCCGTACTGAGAAAAGAGTCAGAAGCGAAGAGGTAAATCACAGAGGTTGAATTAAAGCTTGCTCTGTAATAAAGGTACATATTTCTTCCAACAGGCCGGCCTGGCCTAATCTATCTTTCACACCTCCAGTCTGTATATTTAAATTTTAATTGGGTTTTTAGGGGGTTTAGTGTTTTAGGTTTTTAAGGTTTTAGCGCAGGGTCATTGTAATTTAATTTAATTTTAGATATTTATATTGTTGTATGTTTTTATGTTTTATATTCCCTGTGCACCGCCCCGAGTCCCTTCGGGGAGAGGGAGCGGTATATAAATAAACATTTCATTCATTCATTCAAGGTGGTGACCAAACCAGCAGGGCGGAAATTAAACTGAGAACAGTAAGAAACAAATGAAGAGCAGTATGCTTGAGAAAAGATCCCAGATTTGCAAAGATATAGAAAATTCTTTTAAAAACACTCAGAAAGATAAAATCCACTCAACACAGCCCAGTTATTACCATTCATGCTTTATACTTGCGAGACCACCTACTGCCACCAGTAGCCTCCCACCGTCCAGTATGATCCCACAGTCATACCTCCTCAGGGTGCTGTCAGCCAGACAGTGTCGGCTGGCGCCCACCCAGGGAGAGAGCCTTCTCTGTGGGAGCGCCTTCCCTCTGGAATGAGCTGCCCCCAGAGCTTCCCATAATTCCCAACCTCTGGTCCTTCTGACGCGCCCTAAAAAGTTGGCTTTTTCAGCAAGCCGGCCTGGCCTGAATAAAATAAATGATTAATTTTAATTGTTAATTTTAATGCAATTTTTAAATTTCATTGTAAATGTCAATTGGGATATTCTATTTAATCTCCCTTTTTAACTTTTGTAATAGGTGTTTTATGTTGTACGCAGCCCTGAGTCCTTTGGGAAAAGGGCAGCATATAAATCCAAAAGATGATAAGATAAGATAAGACAGGATAGGATAGGATAGGATAGGATGAGATGAGATGAGATGAGATAATAATAATAATAATAATAATAATAATAATAATAATAATAATAATAATAATAATAATAATAAATTTAATTTGTAGACCGCTTCCTCTCCCCGAAGGGACTCGGGGCGGTGCACAGGGAAGTTAAAAACGTACAAACATAGATACATCATAAATATATAAAATCAAATTAAACAATTTATCCCTGCGCTAAAAAGCTAAAATCCTAAAACTAACCCCTTAAAAAACCCAATTAAAACAATTTAGATGATCAGACTAAAAAGGCTGAAAGGTAGGTTAGGCCAGGCCGGCCTGTTGGAAAAGATAAGTCTTGAGCTTTTGTCAGAAGGCACGGAGGTCCGTGGTTGTTCTGAGGTCAGGGGGAAGATGAGATGAGATGAGATAAGATACCAGCAATGGCTAACCTTTTTGTCATCGCATGCCAAAAGTGCAAGCGTGCCCACATGCTTGCACCCATAATGCAATCCATGCGTGACAACCCTCCCATGCGTGCCCCTGTGCATGTGCATGCCCGCCCGCACTTCCCCTTGCCCATTTTTTGCTTCCAGGTTGGTGCAGGAGGCTTCCCAGGCCCAAAACAGGGGGTCCCTCATGCACCTCATTTTGAGCCTGGAAGGTCTCCTGCACCAACCTAGAAGCCAAAACAAGGTGCGAGGGTACCACACAAGTCCCCAAAATGCAATGTGAGCACCCTCACAAATGCACCCCACTCCCATGCATGCGTAGCACACCTGAAGACCAGCTGGCCGGCATACATACGCGTGTGGTGAAGCTGGGCTGGGGCGATGGCTGGTGTGCCCTCAGAGAGGGCTCTGTGTGCCACCTGCAGCACGCGTGCCATAGGTTCACCATCATGGTTTTATGCTTTGAAATGTAGATTAAGCATTGGAAAACTAAAATGAAATACCAGACAGTCATTGACTTACAACTAGAGGTGGGCTGCTGCTGGTTCGGACCGGTTTGGGTGAACCGGTAGTTCCAACCACCAGCTGGGCCTGCCCACCCATCCTAGCGCTAGGCTGTTCTATTTATCTCACTCTCTGCCTTTGTTCCCCACCGACGAAGCCCAGGTGATTGCCGTTGCACACCTGCTCTACTCACCGCGGCTGCTGAGAAGATTTGCCGTGTGTTTGAAGCTGCATGAAAGTGAGGCAGGCACGCGTGCGAGTGAAGCAAGCCTGTGCGTGTGCAAGCTCATATTTCTGGCGAACCGGTTGTTAATGTATGTGCAGTCCAATGGCATTGGAAAAGGAGACATACGACCGTTTTTCTTTCAGAATGGTCACTATGACCATTGCAGCATCCCCAAGGTCATGCATGGGATTTACATTTGGGTGCTTGACAACTGACTCGCATTTATGACCATTGCAGTGTCCCGGGGGTCATGTGATCACCTTCTGTGACTTTCTTACAAGCAAAGTCAATGGGAAAGCCAGATTCACTTAACAACAGTGTTACTGGTTGAACAGCTGCCGTGATTCACTTAACAAATGTGGCAAGGAAAGTTGTAAAATGGGGTAACAATCACTTAACAAATTTCTCATGGAGCAACATACATTTTGGGCTCTGTTGTGGTTGTAAGTCAAGGACTACCTGTATAGGAAGGATGGAATGAGCTGTTGGACAGGATGGGCTGGCTTTAACCCAAAATTCCATTTGGTTGAAGGAAAGATAGCAAATCAATCCTGCATCTTCCATCTGTCCGTCTCTATTCCTAAACTGTTTCTGTATTCAATGTTATTAAAATAAATCACTATCACAGGGTCCCCATCCATAGAAAATACCCATTTTCAGTGAAGCTACCACCATTTCCAGGTTGTAGAATTTCTTCTGAGCAATTTGCATTAAAAAAAAAGTGTTCCTATGCCATGCACAAGTTGGCCAATGCATTATTTAAACATATTGATTTGAATGTTTACCAGAACTTTTATAAATGGGAACAGGATTTTATTACCACTGAATTAGAATGTGTGGTGATGGACAATGCCAGTTTAAATTAGTGAATCATGTCTTGGAGATAAAATATTCAGAGATTTCTCAGTTCAGCAGTATATTTTTTCCAGAGGAGACCAAGCAATACTAAAACAACTGCATAGTAAACTTTTTTCCTAGTAGGCTATCCTCTCCTACAGCAATTGTAGCAGATGTTATTGCTCTTGTAGAGATCAGTGCAAAATGGTATATTTTTTAAAGTGCCAATAAAAGGGAATTGCTTTGGAAAAGCCTTTTGAAGGAACACCTTGTGCTATTTCTAAATATTTGCACATTTATCCAGCTCATGTTAAAAAAATTCCAACAGGTATTTTTGTGCAGACTTATTAAGGCTGATCTTTTGTGAACTTACTGAAAAACAAATTCTACCCCATATGCCTATAATTTCAGTGTTCAACAGTAGTGGGTTTCTGCAGGCTCGCACCTACTCGCGAGAGCTGGTTGGTGAAATTTAGAGAACTGTTGAGAGGGGGTTCCACCGGCGAACCTGGAAGTAAATCTGGCCCGCCGCTGCCAGTGACCCAACGGGAAGGAAAGGAAAGGAAAGGAAAGAAGGAAGGAAGGAAGGAAGAAAGGAAGGAAGGAGAGAAAGAAAGAGAGAGAGAGAGAGAAAGAAAGAAAGAAAGAAAGAAAGAAAGAAAGAAAGAATCACAATTGAGTCCAAAATTTTGGTTGCTAAGCAAGAGCATTGTTAAATGAGTTTCACCACATTTTAAAAGGTGGCTACTCCCACCCTGTCACATGACTGTCAAGCCACGCCCACAAAATAGGCCACACCTACAGAGTAGGTTCTAAAAAAATTTGAAACCCACCACTGGTGTTCAAGTATAAATTTAAAATTGTCCTAAGGATGGTAGCTAACAAATAAAATATGATGAGGTAATGCAAAATACATTGCTACTCATTGAAAATGTAGAAGATTTGGGACTTAATTTGCCAAACAAACCATAGTGATGGGTTTGCATCGAATCAGCTCAGAAATGGGCTTGGCCTGTCATGGAATCATGTATGTATTATAGCCATAATTAAGGCGAATGTTTATTTGGGTCACTCTGAATTTAAATTCCTAATCGTTTGCAGCCTTAATCTTGCAAATTGATGAAAAAGGAAGTTGAATCCCAAATTAACATTAGCTGTCATGTACCAGAAAAATGCTAGGACTATCCATATTTCTAAAGCAAATAAAAAGAGATTGTAGGGAAGGTAAATTCACACAATTAAACAAAAGCACATAATTCACACTACCAGGAAGTTTGATTCTACTTTATATCACACTGAGAAATGTTTACTGAATGACCATGAATGAGTGATTATAGCTGTGTGAGGATCCTGATGGCAGTAATGACATGTCAAAGTCTTTTATAAAGTCTCTTGTTAGGGAAGGTTGGGCAATCCATGTCTGAAATTGTAAACTGTTCCCTATCCATTTTATACCATAACATTTGGCTGCAAAATGGCTGACCATTGTTAGTTTATCCCCCTATTTTCAAGCAAACTTAAGTGGAGGAATACCCTTCATCTCCATGCATTTGATGGCATTACAACATCACTGCACACATACACTCTTGCTCACCTTGGAAGCCAAAGTAATTTAAAAAGTCATTCTGATCTTGCTAAGAACCATTATCTGCTCTTGATCTAGCCTAATATTCCCTAATCCAGTGCCCTTCACGCTGCCCAGAGAACTTAAAAGGGTAAAGGCCCACACATCTTGAAGGACTCCTTACATCTTAAGACTTTCCAAGATTCTGTCTTCCTATATATGCATATAAATAAATGAGTGATGCCAGGAACTGACTATAAAGCAACATGTGCCCTGCTGGGGCTATGGTTTTATAAAATTACATTTGTTTGAGCATGTACAGTATATGCAGGGAAGAATATGCATGTGTTATGTATGAACACATGTCTGTGTAAGAGAGAACTAAATTTTGCAACTAATTTAGAACAAATTTCCTGTATACAAATACTAGTACAGTACATTTAAAAAATAAACCCTAATCATAATCAGATTCCCAAGATGCTGATACTTTGCAGGATGTAAACTTCTGTTCTTGGCATGGGAAAGTTCTGAGGCTAAACAGCTGATGACATATGAAGAGGGCGAAAGTATGGTAAAGTTCAAGATACTTTTGTTTTTGAAAATGCTGCTGATCAGCAGGATTTTTGAATAAAAGGGGAAGTAGGCTGTCTAGACTCAGAGGAAGGATTTGGCCCCGTTGTTTACCGCTGATCTTTGGGGCTCAATGGCTATTGAATACACCTTAACATCCACTTCTTGTTTCTTCTAGGTGAAGAGTGAAGGTCCTAAACTCGTGCCCTTTTTCAAAGCCACCTGTGTCTACTTTGTCCTCTGGTTGCCAACCTCCAGCCCTTCCTGGTTCAGTGCCCTGATCAAGTGTTTGCCAATCTTCTGCTTATGGGTCTTCCTGCTGGCACATGGGATCAATTTCCTGACAGCCCATCACAATGCCTGTAGGATCTTTGCTGGTTTGATATTCTCTGCCTTGGGAGATGCTTTCCTCATCTGGCAAGAGCAGGGCTACTTTATTCACGGTTAGTGGGTTTATCTGCTTTGAAGGGAACATAGAACCTATTTTGGGGGGAGGAATGTCAAGTTGCTGTCAAGAATAAATGAGTGGAATCAACATCCACTTTTGGTACTAGAACTGGAATTGTTCTCTTCTCAGGTGAAGCATTGGTATATAACTGGAGATGTGAGGAGCAGTAACAAGAGGCTGGGATGAGAAAATGTTATGTTGCTACAAGGAGGGATGTCACTGCCTGCCCTAACTTCCTTACCTTCAGTCCAATTACCCTGATTTGAGTCGCAGAATGTGGACAAAGTGGATTAAGCCTGGGTGCCATGTGGCTCATACAGGAATAGATCTATTGATAGTGAGGGATCTTTCCTCTGAAATCTTTTCTGTTGTATGTTCGTTTTATTTTTTGGTCCCGGGATGAAAATCATAGTTTCGTTATAGTCTTTGTCATCCCTTTGCATCCTGAACTAATTTTTCTAAAATCACTCCTGCCCAGATGTTGAATTCATAAATCAAGAAACAAATTCATAATTACAAAAGGTGCCAGAGGTCTGTAGTATTTTTAGTTTGTCATTCATACATCCCAATTACCCTTGATGAAATGAAGATGTGACTTTTTGTGACATCTTCTCTGGCAGGAGACATCGACTGTTTTTCTAAGAGTTACAGGTACAATATACATTTCCGATAATATACATTCACTGATTTCCCCCTTATAATAAATTTTGCAGATTTTTGTTGTAATCTAAGGTATCTTTCCAGTATCAGAATTAAGCCAGTCATCCCATCTCCAAATAGTGGGTTTTACCATTTTGCACTAGTAGTTGTATAGATGAGTACAGCTGGGTCTGTGTCAGGCTCTCCTTGGCAAGCCAGGCGGAACAGTTTTCCAAAGACACAAACTCTCAAATTGGAAGATTTATTTGTAGAAAAGTTGTGATGACATTACAATACATTTGTGCCGACTGCTGGGTATTAAACGTAAGCTCTGTCTCTAGTAAAATCAAGGTTCAGGTTCTTGTACCTGCTTTTCCTACTCACATGATGCAAAGGGCTAGAGGCCATTCTTCTTTGAGTGGGAGAGACAATTTCTATCTATTTCTTGTTTTACAAAAAGCAGGACAGAGCAAAACATAATAAATATAAGGTATTTTCTTTTGGCTGTGTGAGAACAGCTCTCTCAGTCTGAAATGGCATAGCCATTTTTGCACTCTTTTTACTTACTGCAAAGTTGAAGGCAAAGCTGACATTTTCTATTCCACATGTTTTCATCCACACTGATGCAATCAGATTTTCAAGAAACTATTGGACAGCCATTTGTCCAGAATGGCACTAAAAGACTTTCAAGGTCCCTTCTAGCCCTATGATTCTATGATTTAGGTAGGCCATACCTGGGTTTCAAAACATCCAATAGTTACTAAAAGGCAGCAAAGAGTTACACTTTTTCTGTATCTCTAGAGTTATCCAGCATTTTTTTAAACTAACACCTGGTAGATAGCTCCAGACAGTTTTTTATGAAAGCTAAAGTGTAATCCAGAGGTGGTATTCTACCGGTTTGGACCGGTTCATCCAAACCAGTAGCAGAAATCTCAGGTGGCCTCACCCCCAGCCTCGGCTCTTTGACATCCCATTTAGGCCCTTTTTTCACCAAAAGCGCCTGTGTATAAGGCTGTGCACACAGGGGTGGATTTTGGCTTCTGTTACTGCCAGTTTGCTCAGGGACGCACTTGATGCATGCTATGCGCACATGCACAGAAGTAAAAATTGCTTCTGTGCATGGACAGAAGCAAAAAACAAGATGGCGCCACTAATAGAACCAGTTCGGGTGTGTGCCCATCTGAGTTACTACCTATTCGGCCAAATCGGGCTGAACCGGTAGGAGCCCACCTCTGTGTGTGCATGCATGTTCACATTTGCCAACCGGTAGGAAAGGCGAGTGAATACCACCCCTGGCCTAATCCCATAGTTAGCAAAGTTAATACAACATGAATGACTTAGTCTCAGGTCACATCTGTGTTTCTTCAAGGGTAATTGGGATATATAAATGACAAACTAAAAATACTACAGATCTCTGGCACCTATTGTGATTATGAATTTGTTTCTTGGCTTATTAATTCAACATCTGGCAAGGAGTAATTTAGAAAAAATAGTTCAGGATACAAAAGCATGACAAAGACTATAAAGAAACTATGAATTTCATCCTGTAACAGACAACAGAAAAGATCTTCATTGTCCTGTTATGGAATTCCTTATGCAGAGTTATTTTTCACAAATATGTTTGTACTTTTGCAAACATTCACGTTACCAAAACTTTTCTAGTGTTTCCTGACTCTGGGAATGCCACTGTTTTTGTGAGGTAAATAGTGGCATTTGTAGAAATGAATTGGACACAGCATACACTATTTTTCACTTGTAATTTTTGCTGAGCATGGTTCTAAAATTATTGTGTCCTATGTATGTTAAGTACTTTGTTCTCTCCTAATTCAGAGCATTTGTTCTCCTTCCCCAGGCTTGTTGATGTTCGGTATTACACACATACTGTACTCCTCAGCATTTGGAATTAAACCTTGGGACCTGAAAGTTGGCCTTGGGATTGGCTTGGTGTCCAGTTTCTGCTACACCTTCCTGTATTCCTACCTTTCAGGCCCATTTACCTATTTGGTAGCTGTCTACGTTGCCTTAATTGGCTTCATGGGCTGGCGGGCTATGGCTGGTGTGCAGCTCTGCAACGACCTTTGGACTTGGACCAAGCTTTCTGCTTGCATCGGTTCTGTGCTCTTCATGGTATCTGACCTGACTATTGCGGTCAACAAATTCTGCTTTCCTGTGCCCTACTCAAGGGTCATCATCATGGCCACTTATTATGCAGCTCAAATGCTCATTGCACTTTCTGCGGTGGAGAGCAAGGATGAAGAAGTTTTCAAAAAGAGAAAATAAGAGACCGATGCCCTCACATCCATCAGTTCTGTTGGGGATGCTACAGCTGCACTCATCCTGGA
This sequence comes from Rhabdophis nuchalis, assembly GCA_039707465.1. Lineage (NCBI taxonomy): Eukaryota > Metazoa > Chordata > Lepidosauria > Squamata > Natricidae > Rhabdophis > Rhabdophis nuchalis. The sequence continues at coordinate 127,867,515 of CM077643.1, forward strand.
GGATATTTCAGAATCTGTGACTGCAAATCTTGCTTCTTTGAAGCTCTTCTTTATAGTATTTGGATGGTCTTGCCTAGTCCTGTTGACTGGAGTGTGGAACTCACGGTGGAGGTTTAGATGGTTTTAGAGTATTTACTTCCTGACTCTTGGAAACCTCTCTTAACACATTAGTATATTTGTATAATGCAGAAACTGGTGCTGAACATTCCAGTGGGACAAAGCTCATTTCAGGACAATATTACTATTAAATAGGGTAGGCAATACACTGGAATGTAAGAGCTTTGCCTTTAACATGGAATGTGCGAAAATCACACATAAAAGAATCTCCATGCTGCCTAAGCCCCTGTATTGCAAACATTGCATTAGAACTGTGAGCCATTGTGAGTCTACGCAAGAAACCTTTGGGACCTGAAAAATAATCACAGGATGTAGGAGCACTCATGTCAATCACTATGGGTAATGTAATTTATGCTGTCCTTGGGAGAAATCAGTTTAAATTCCAGATTCATCAAATCATGTATTTATAGGCCATGCCTAGCCTTTTTTTTTATTTTTTATTTTGGTGAATGTGAATCCTGCAGAGCATCTGTTTTTCTGCAGATTTTAAAAGCAACAACAAAATGCAATGAACTTTCTCAGGCTGGTAGAGATTGGAGGCAGGGGAAAACGTGGGAAAAAAGGGGTTTTAACCATAAAACAAGTCATGCTGTTCAGTGAATCAGCGCTTCCAAGGGAAAATGTCCAATGTTATTAGTACTGAAACACTAAGAAAGACACGGGCGTTTTTAAGACACCAGCTGCTTTGTAGACATAATCGATTGGCCAAGAAAATCACCTTCTTGTACAAGATTCTCAGCTTCTTTTCCTCTCCACAATCAGTGCCAGTGTGTCTTGGAAGGGAACGCACATGCAAGAATCTGAGTGTGATGTCATGAAGAACGACTGTGAAATGGATTTCTAAGATACATTTGCAATTCACCCTTCACCTGTAGACTATTTAAAGCGAAGCCAGTGGCTTCCAGGCATTTGCTCTCTTCTTTCTGTAGATGTGCACATCAATGTTTCCCCATCACGTCCAGCAAGAGCTGTAGACTTTGCAGTGTGCCTTCATGCCTACAGCTGCAGCATGGATCATGCTGACGGGCACAGCCAATCACCAAAGTGCTGAGAAACTGTTGTTTCACAATGCTCCAGAGGCACTCATTTGCTCATTTTCCTCTGGCAACAATGAACTACCGCGGATCAACCTGGGTGGGAAGTCCAGTTGCATGCTGGCACTTTCCCTTGTTCTGTGGCACCCAGCATGCAAAATAGGTTCTGTTGACTCGTACTGCAACAATCAGTGAGAAATCTCTTGGGTCCACGCGCTTCTGGTTTTGCTTAGTGGCATTTGGGGTGGGGGACTTCATTTCCCCTACGTATTTTCCTTACTACATATTTTTCTTCTTCTTCACAATCTGTTATGTACGATCATGTTAGTGTTTATTCCTTAATATTTTGGTAGCTTGATGCCATTCAGATTTGCTAGAACGTCTGCAACACTCAGAATTCTTTGTCAGCATTAACAGCTATAGGACCATAGGAGCTGTATCACTCCCTGGAAGACACCATTGGGGAAGACTGATGTAGATCAGGGCCCCCCAAACTCCAGGCTGCAGCCCAATACCGGGTTGTGGCCCATTCAGAACCGGGTGAGCGTGCTCATGTGCACACCTCCACTTGCGTGAGTGGCAGGCATGTTCGCTTGTGCATGAAGCTCCATTTGCATGGAACCATACCCCACCCCCCGCTGCCATCACCACCAGTCCGCAAAACTGGAAAGGATGGGGACCGTTGATGTAGAGCAGCGATGGCGGACCTTTTTAGGCTCGCATGCCATAAGGGGCGGGGGGGAGTGCAGAGTGGTGGTGGTCATGCGCTGGGGTGCCGCACCCATAATGCAATGTGTGCCCCCCTAGTGCACATGCGTGCGTGACAGCAGCTCCCTCCCGTTTTTTACATGCTTTTTTTCGCCCTCCCCAGGATCCAGAAGATTTATAGGAGCCTGCGGAGGGTGAAAACAGCACTTCTATAAAGCCTGGGTAGGGCAAAAAATGGCTTTAAAAATGGCTGAATCAGCTGGCCAGCGCATGCATGCGCCCTGGCCAGCTGACAGGGCAACGTCTCGCGTGCCCCGCCAAATGGCTCCGTGTGCCACCTGTGGCACACGTGCCATAGGTTCGCCATCACTTATGTAGAACATCTCATTAGTTTTCCCCCATCATATTATTTCATTTGGATTCTCTTTCTGCTTGCAAAAGTAATTGTGTAGAAATGTAGTCACTGGAGTTATATTTTGTATAACGTCTTGCAAAACCTTCACAATGAATATTGTTGGGAATTCTAAACAATCGACATCTGAAAGCTGGTTCTCATTCAACAATCCCTTGTTCAGCAAGTGTTTGAACTTAGGATGGTGCTGAATGAGTGGTGTGTGTGTGTGTGTGTGTGTGGATGTGTGTATAAAATCAGTCCTTGAAGCTGCAGCTCTTGCAGCAATCCCCGTAGTTATCTGATTGCGATCCAAGTGCTTGGCAACCAGCTTGCAATGACAATGTCGCAGCATCCCACAGTCCCTTGATTGCCGTTTGTGACCTTCACTTCAGGCTTCTGTCAAGGCAAGTCAACGGGGAAGCTGCTTGTGAGTCTCAAACGGCAGCCCTATGACATCACTCTTTTAACGGCATTATGAGAATTGCTTAATAGTAACAAGTACCAGAACTGCTGTCAGGAAGCAACACAGTTAGGTGACATTGCTCTTTACAACTGTTTCAGTCCAAATTGTTGTTAACCGAGAACTATCAATATTGGAGAATATTTCAACTTGCTCGTATCATCCATCCCCTTTTACACAGCTGTGTCCTATTAATCATAAATAATCCTAGACATCCAGCCCATAATCTCAGTGATCCCATGTTTCCCAGAGATGCAACTATACACCAGATTTTAGCCATGAAATAGAAGAATGCATTTTGAGACTTTTCCTAATTATTCCAGCAATACATTACTGTCAGTTCAGGGAACTGGGAATTTTTGCCATGGTATATAAACTGATGTCTTTACTACTGTTTTATTATAGCAGCATGTTTTGCAGATAGCTGCTAGAATAGGTTCAATTTGCAGAAGGAATTATCCAAAGAAGAATTCAAAGTCAAACCATTCTGAAATCATTTTTCTCCTTTACTCCTTATTCAAAGATGAGGGGAGAAAAAGTAAAAGTGACATATAGTTCACACTTTAGGTAAGACTTTGAATGAACCACTGAGTGATTTTTCAATGGGCATTGCTTGCTGATATCTCTCTGAGGAAAACCTTCTCTGATTTTATATTGGGGTAGAAATCTGGCCAAATTTTAAATTAACATAGCAATAAGGGACATGGTGATATCCAAATTTTCTAACTGCTTCTTTAAAAAGTACAGAGCTCCCACTGCAGAGCTGTTCAATGAACTAGCCACAGGGAACAAGGCTGCTTCTCATGTATTTGTATTTCATGACTGATTTGGTGTTTTTTTTTTCCTTTAAAAAGTTCCTGATTGCATGACTTTTTTTTAATGTACCTGTGCAGTTTGGTTGATTATGATCTCTTCTGAATTAAGACATTTGACCTGAGACTTCTTAGGCAGCTGCTCATAAAATGAACTGATTCATATGTGACTTTGCCTTTGAATCTCTTTGATACAATTTAGAGACACTCTTGTTAATGTGAAAAAGAAGAGGAGGAGGAGGAGGAAGAAGAAGAAGTAGAGAAGAAGAAGAAGGAAGGATGTGAGTGAATATGGATATACATGAGCCAAACATGGATATACATTTTCTAGTGAAAGCATTTTACATCGTCTTCATCTATAGATAATAATCTTGTAGTATGCAAGAACTTCCATAATCTTTCAGTGTATTATGAAATTGTCTTCTCCATCTGTTCTTCTGTAGTCCCATCTACTCTCTTAAGTCTAACACTGTGTTGTTAAGTTGTTAGTCTATTTATTTTGATCTATAGCATTCCAGAATTTTAAGAAAAACTAATGGGTGTAACAGTAAATGCATTACAGAATTGGTAGGGACCTAACATCTCATTTGCCACTGTTTCAACATTTACACTCCCCACAAATAATAATAAGAATGTAAATAGAAGAAGAACTGTTGTGACAAAAGAAAGCAAAGATAATACCAATAGTGATGGGTGCCTTGGGTGCAAGCAAGCCCCCAAAAATCTGGAACGTCACCAGTTAATTGCAAAAGGCAACTTTACTTGAAATAGCTTATATCCTGTGACAAAAGTTTAATATGATTAAACAATAATATCTGCATAGCCCAGGGGAAGGGACTCAATAGGAGGACAAAAATGCCATATCCAGTTTAAATATATGAATAACTGTGACCAATCATAATAACAGTAACCATCTCTTTTAGAGATAGTCTTTTATCTTGTCAAACACCACATGCTATCTGAATGTTCTTCCTAATACTGAGTTAAAGTCATCTCCCCCTGTAATTTAAGCATAGTAATTTTGCCCCTGAACAACAGAGATGATGTTTGTTGCATCAACCCTGTGACAATCCTTTGAATGTTTAAAGATAGCTATCATATTCACTCTTCAGCCTCTCTTTGTGAGAGGTTGGCTGCCAGCCCTTAACTATCTTTGTCAACCTTCTCTGGACGTGGTCCAGTTCGTTGATTGCTATCATACAACCCAGAGTTGATTAGTAGTATTCAAGACAAAGATTGGTTTCAGAACTGCTTTGAAGTTGCAGAGTAAAAAGAAGGCACTTCTGTTGAAATAAAGATTGAAATATTTAGGGTTTGTTTTTTTAAAACAAGAGGTGAGTTAAAACTTCTCAGCTTAATCTCATGCAATCGAGAACTGTTCAGATCATCTACCAGTGAAGTAAACAACAAAAACATTTTTGGTTGTCCTAGGGGCTAAGATGCTGAGCTTGTCGATCAGAATGTCGGCAGTTCAGCAGTTTGAATCCCTAGCCCCGCATAACAGAGTGAGCTCCCGTTACTTGTCCCAACTTCTGCCAACCTAGTAGTTCGAAAGCACGTAAAAAATGCAAGTAGAAAAATAGACACCACTTTGGTGGGAAGATAACAGCGCTCCATGCGCCTTCGGCATTTAGTCATGCTGGCCACATGACCACAGAGACATCCTTGGACAGCGCTGGCTCCTTGGCTTAGAAATGGAGATGAGCACCGCCCCCTAGAGCCAGAAATGAGTAGCATGCAAGTGCAAGGGAACCTTTATCTTTATAGCTTCCTTACTCAGATGTTTGTTTGTTTTCCCCAACCCATCATTGTCAAGCAATTTTTTTTGAGTTTTTTGAGTTGCTAGAGACTCTTAATTGATTTTAGTAAGTACCATTTGTTTTAGAGAAAGCTACTTCTGCAGTGACCATATGAGTTTTTTTTTAAATTTCAATCTACCACACTTTTTCATCTGAAAATATTTATGTAATACAGTGCTTGTAATACATTTTAAATGCTTTATAGTTTTCCAGCAGTACTTCCCAAGACTTCTACATATCCTATAAAATATGCTATGTATGTGTAAATATGATTGAGGGGGATTTTTTAAAAACATTGGATATGTTGGCTTAACATGTTCTCTAGATTGTTCTGCTGTTCTTCAAAGATTCATCATAAAGGAATTGTTGGCTCAAAACGGAAATTATAAGTAGCTGTTAGGGTCTTCTGCTTTAAGGTATAATATATAAAATTCAATTATGATATGGAAAAGTTGTCCTTGGGATAATCTGCCAGAAATCTGAACAGTCATCAAATATGTAATTCTATTATATTTTTAAAAGAAACCCCACATTTTTTAATATTTAAAAACTATTAAATATATTTAACAATCAGTCAAGTAATAGTGTTGGGTTGAGAAAAAATAGATTCATTTTTTCATGACAGCTTTTAAAATGTTCTGTTACTGGTAGTTTAGTTAGTTGCTTTCTAAAAAGAGCTAAGAGACCTGGGATGAAACAAAATCAACATGTCCATAAGAGATTAATCAAACTCTGGATTTTTAAATTCTAGTACAGTCCAGGACCACCACGGCCCACAAGAAAAAGTTGTGAAGGATGCTGTTTCCTAGAAATTAGGGCAGGCTGATGGGCTTAAATGAAAGGCCTGATTTGAATGACAGAGCATGGATAATCTATAATGTTGTTGGATGATAGTCAACATTTTATTCCTGATGGAAATTGAGAGTCATCTGGGTGAAAGAGGAATAAGAGGATTTAGCAAACTCTTGTCTCAACTCATCCACTCTCAGTATCAACTCTGCTCTGATCATCACAGAAACCCTGTGCGTCTTGAAGTTTCTCCAAATTATCCCAATTCTGCAACATACGTTTAACATAAATAATCCTATCTTTTGGTTGCTGTTTCTTCTGGGGGTGAAAACCTGGAGGAATGGAATGGGACTATTTCGAAAAGGGGGAAGTGGAAAGTTCTTTCGCAGTTAACTCATATTTTCTATACTCTAGGACAGGGGTCTCCAACCTTTGCAACTTTAAGTCTGAAGGACTTAAACCTTTGCAACTTTAAGTCCTTCAGACTTAAAGTTGCAAAGGTTGGAGACCCCTGCTCTAGGACTCAGAAAGCAGGTGATGATTACACAGGTAGTCCTCAATTTATGACCACAATGGAGCCCAAGATTTATGTTGCTAAGCGAGACATTTGTTGAGTGAGATTTGCCCCGTTTTATGACCTTTCTTACCACAGTTGTGAAGTGAATTATTGCAGTTGTTAAGTTAGTAACATGACTGTTAAGTGAATCTGGCTTGCCCATTTGGACTTTGCTTATTAGAAGGTCAGCAAAAGTGATCACATGATCCCAGGGACACTGCAACCATCATAAATATGAACCAGTTGCCAAGTAACGTAACCATGGGTATGCTACAACGATCGTAAGTATGAAAAATGGTCATAAGTTACTTTATTCAATGCCGTTGTAACTTTGGACGGTCACTAAATGGACTGTTGTAAGTTAAGGACTACCTTTATAGTTCCTGTGTTCCTTTCCAAATTATTGGAAAGATGCTCCTTTTCTTAGAATATATGCATATATCTGAGAAAGGAAGTGACTGAATGAGAGAAAAAGAGCCATCAAAACTAATGTAGGAAAAATTCACTACATTCACAGAACTGTCTTTTATTTTGCTACTGAATTAACCAAATTTTCTGGGCTCTGTTACATTAAATCATAAGAGGTTGGGTTCCCACGATATAATAAGCCACAAAAAGCCTGACTAAAGTTCATCTTAAGGTTAGTGTTTTTTGCAAGTGAACTATGAATTCTTTGCCATATCTTGCTAAGTGTCTTCTGTAGACGCCACCTTTGCAAGGTCCCTTTCTCCTCATTAGATTAACCAATGGAGTAACTCATTAGACGCCAAAAAGTGTGTCTGCTCAGTGAGAAATAGACTTGCTTCTGGATACATGGAGATCTTTTAAAGTTTTGAAAGATTAAGAAAAGTGAATAAAATCCATGGGAGGAGCCCATCTATAGAAATTGTGTTGAATGTTTAAAAGATTTTCTTTGGGATGGGGTAGGAACCCCCCGTTATTTCTTCTGAACCAAAGGAGGGGGAAAGCAGATCACAAAACACATTTTAAGATTACCATGATAAACCCTAATAAGGGGGAGAAAACCCTGGTGCGTTGAATATCAGATATAAGGTTCCAGGATGTACGATCTTTTATTCTGGAATGTTTGATCCTTCCCTCCTTGTAGGAACCCTTTAGATTTGCTTGTGGAAATTGCGATACACATCATTGCATCCAGTTGCTTGAAAGAGGCTGGCTCATTGCAAAGGAGAAGATAGCAATGTTGATAAGTGGTAGTGGCATTTGCGGCACAGGTGAAAATAATCCTTAGTCAAACTGGCTTTAATAAAAGTGTTCCTGGACTGCAGTTGTATGGATCCTAAAGGTCCATGGGATATGTTAGATTTTTCCTTCCAAAGGATCGGTAACTGAGAAAGGACATTCTCACATCTCTTTCCTATCCTGTAGAAGCCATTCTCCTATCCCTTCCTCCAGCTTTCTTCATGGCATCCGAGGTCAGAGGCTAGACAGGAAAGATTGAGGCAGATCAGGTTGCTTGTAGGAGCCGATGAGTGGAATGACAAACCATTCAGGGGGACCGTAGCCTTTCCATCTTACAACATGCCTCAATGAAGACTAATAAGTAAACCAACTCTGGATGTCGCCAAAATGTTTTTCCTCCTTTGGTTTGCATTCTTTTCAAAGGTAAGAAGTTCATCATCTCTTTTTGCACATCTGTTCTCCCTGGATGGGGCCATTAAGGCGCAGGGGCTGTCAGGAGCTTCAAATGTCAAAAACTGCCAAACTCTGCTACACTTCCAGAGTTGGTTGGGTTTTGCTTTTTCCATTTAAAGGAGCCGGTCTCCCTGCGGTAACATCTTTGCCTTTCTGAATTATAATGCTTGTCTATCTACCTCGCAGGAGTAATCTAAGAAATGTGTGGTGGCTTTTCTTCAAAATGGAAGTCATGTATGTAAGCACAGGCGTATTCACATACACAGCATTCCGTTCATGTTCTGGAGTTTGTATAGCTGTTTTAAAAAATGCCACGTTTTCAAGCAACACTTTAGAAAAAAATGTGAATGCAATGGCCAGCATTTTAAAGTATTGTTTATTTGTACTGAATAGGGGAACAAAACTGAAAGTAACAGTGTGAAGGGAAGCAAGGCTCTTGGGTTTTAATTTGGGTTCATTCAAATAATGATTCCCAAATTATTTGCAAATGTTTGCAAATGTGGCTATGTAATGCGTATAATTTCCTTATGCTGTAAAAATTACATTTTGGTGTGTAAATGAGAAGATTTCATTATTGTTAAACTTTGCATAAAGTGTGTATATGTGCAATAATAGCCATCCTGTGCTTTTTTAAAACTCGGTTTCCCTATTTTGTTGCAGTCAATAGAATAGAATAGAATAGAATAGAATAGAATAGAATAGAATAGAATAGAATAGAATTCACAATCTTGCTAAATCCCTTTATAAATCAAATTAACACTTAACTGAATTGCCCAGTTTTCTCTCCATTGCCATCATAATGAAAGAACACAATCAGGTGAAAACCTTTATCCACTTTGCATAAGGCAACTTTTGATTGTGTTAATAACGGTAATAAAACCATTCCCAAGGCAGATCAAAAACAAATCCTATTTTTGTGCCAGTCTTCACAGAAGATGCAATTCAGGACAACAGTGGTTCTACTAAAGACTTTGCTTTCAAAGATGCTGTACAATATTTTCAATAAATATGGCGATGTAGAATTAAGCATGGGCTGTTTGAAATGTTACATAGTAACAGAGTTATTGGCAAAAGTACCGTATATCCAATACCTTTCAATCCACTTTCTGTGATTTGTGGATCTCTTTTAATAGATAAATTTGCCAGCATGTGCTTTTTCTGTTCACATCTTATGCTTTTAGGTGTACATTTAGAATATGTGCCTCATGGAAAAGCGAAAGCAGTGAAGTATTAACAATCAAGGTCATTTATTACAGACTCTGTTACTATAAACAGGCTCACTGTCTCAGATGTGAAAATTTTCATTTGAGAAAATGGATATTCTCAACTATAATTGATCCGATGAAATGACTGTCCAAAGGCCTTCATGGTTCTAACACGGGGGTGTCAAACTCACGTGTCACATCGTCATGCAACCTGTCGCAACTTTCTTCCACTTCACTAAACTGGGGGTGGCCAGCACGTGACACATCCGGCCCATGGGCTATGAGTTTGACACCCCTGCTCTATCACACACAGCTACGTCTCTGAGTTGGGTCCAAAGATGATACATGCAGGACAGAGAACAATTCGCCAGCCAATGATTAGTGGCCAAAGACAAGAATGGATCTGGGATTTCTACTCCCATGGATTTGGACCTGCTGTGTATTAACTGCTGCAACACTTCCATCTACATCAGAGGTTCCCAAACTTGGCAACTTTAAGACTTGTGGACTTCAACTCCCAGAATTCTCCAGCCAGCACAGCTCCCAAGAATTCTCCAGCCAGCACAGCACAGCTGGCTGGAGAATTCTGGGAGTTGAAGTCCACAAGTCTTAAAGTTGCCAAGTTTGAGAACCTCTGATCTACATTTCCTACTATGTTTCTGAAAAGACTATAAATTAGGAGCTGGTTTATACTCTGGTGCATTGTAGAAAAAAACTAGATACCATTGACTAACTCCTCAAATCAAGTTCTGAGAAGGGACGGTGATCTTTATTCTTCCACTGTAAAAAGGAGGAATTTTGAGATGAATTATGCTTACATTAGTAATTTGCCAATTATTGGCACTCCCCTACTCCATCCCATTCAATTCCCTGATATGAAAGACATTAAAAAAAACCTGAATAGAGTGACTTTGAAAACCAATGATGCTGAAAAAGCCATTTCCCTTACTGTATAGCATAATTAATGCTGCAGCTATCAGAATGGCATTATTAGCTATGATCATGGGGGGGGAAAGGAAGATGTGACTTAACATACCTGACATAATTCCTCCTTTTCCTTCTGGTTTGAGGCATGAAATGTTTAGGTTTTTAATATATATATATATAACGGCACTATTGGATTTGAATTTAAAGATGCTTATAAATCCAGTGGTGCAGGGGTCTCCATCCTTTGCAACCTTAAGTCTGAAGGACTTCAGCTCCCAGACTTCTCCAGCCAGCTTTGCTGGCTGGAGAATTCTGGGAGCTGAAGTCCTTCAGACTTAAGGTTGCAAAGGATGGAGACCCCTGCAGTAGTGGACCATAGATGCAAGGACTTTGTGTGGTTAGACTGCTGGAAGAGATGATTGCTGATGCACAAGAAAACATGAAGAGTAAGAGCATTCAAAGTTGTGGGAAATTCTGTCTGGCGATACCAGGCAGACCCCTCAATAATGGTTTTTATTTTAGATGTTTCAATGGCTTGAGAATATGGGGGAAACTCAGTTACTATACAAAAGCAGTCCTGGAATAAAATGAAATAATGAGGGCGAACTTAGTAATAAGTAAGAGAGTTGCATAAACAAGCTCATACCATTTTTCCCCTTTTGTATTTATTGAAGGTCTATTTATGGCGTTTAATAGTCAGGAACTCGCAAATTGAATCCTGGCTTCCGTTTAATATTGTTTGATATGAGTGAGACTCAGATAATGTCTACTGCATTACAAATTATTCTTTTTCTCACTAGTCATCAATGATTTCACCACTATACAAAACCAGGATAGATCCTGTTAGATTCCTAGCAATTTTTTCTTTAAAAATCCATGGAAATGGATCTGTGGATGATAACTGCTAAGATACTTACGTTAGGAGCAACTCAGAAGCAAATACAATGCAAAATGTTCTTTTGTGCTTAGTTTAATTTTAATTTTCAGTTTCAAGAATGTTCGGTTGTATGTACATTTGTGCATGTACAATGTATATGTCGGTGTATATATATAAAATTTTCAGTATAAAATACTGTATATAACATATAAATAAAGTGAAAACTAGGCAAAAGGACCATGTGTGGTGCATTATTTGGTAATTATTGGTAAAACAGAAAGCAGGGAAAGTCCACCTTTCATATAGACATACATTTTGTGAGGAAGTGTGGAAAGCTGGTGAGGAGCAGATTAAGGAATGACAGCATAATTTATTAGGATGCCGGGCAGAAAATGTATTTACACGACATTCTGTTGCTTCAGAGAGCTGTATGGAATGAATGGATAAAAAATCAAAGGGAAGCATAAGGTGTCCTAACACTGAGACTGGAATGTCCTAATAAACCAGTGGGTTGGAGTTTTGGGAACATTTCATTAGTGCCTCATTATTTTAAGATGTAATTAATGCAAGAGTTTACTTGTTTACACTATAGGACGTGTTGCAAGGTTTAAGTTGAAAGTGTAATGTTTTGGAGAGGACATAAAACCAAGTATTTTCTGTTTGTTCTATGGTGGCATCATTTGATTTGTTCTTAAAATTGGTAAAAGAAATAAAGGTTAAAGATGAGAATGTAATATCAAATTATATTCTAAAAACATTGAATTTATTAAAAAAAATATACCCAACCAAAGAGTTTGATTTACTGTCCATGAGCTATAGCTAAACTATTGTTTTGTTCTGGGGAAAACTATTGCACATGATTTAAAACCCCGGAGAGGAGACATGAGCTCAGTTTCTATGTATGAACAGGCCTTTTACTGACCAAATGGAATGTCTGAGGATCACATTATTCTCTCCTGCCAAGGTTTACTTTAAGACCTGAACTTTTAGTTCTGTAAAAAAATATTTTGAGAGGGATTTTCTGTCTTGTCATTTTTGTTTGTGCCTTTGCATTTTTCTTGTCATTCATAGGCATGTGCCCACACTCTAACTGATGTATTTTTTAAAGTTATAACTCTGTTGAATAAGATATAATTGGGGGGGGGGGGATACTTTTGATTAAGCCCTTAATGCTGGCTTACATTCCTATATCATATCTCTCCCCCAAACCAACCTTTTCACACACACCCCTTTTGGCATAACACAATGTGTGAACCTATTTCTGAGAAATTCATAACAATAGAAATGGTCTCTGGCACGGGATAGTCTGCTCTGGAATATTTTAAGCAGAAACTGGATTTTTCTGTGAAGCTTTAGCATGTTGAAATTATCTTAACTCTAGTTTATTTGTGCTACAATGTGTTTATAGTTCGCTTGGATACAAAAAACAAAACAAAAGGAGAACCATAAGGAGAGTCCTGCCAATCAAAATGTTTATTTTCCTGTTTGAGATTAAAAATTGGTCTTATTCACTGTTGAGAACAGGAAGTTATTAGAAAGGCTGCAATTATAAACTATCTCTGCTGGATATAAAAGGTCTAATTCCTGACTCACAGGTTCTAGGTTTAGCTGTTACATTTCCCCAGTTACGTAGACGTTGAGCTGGCCACACCCACCCTTTCCCCTACCCTCCACGATCAAACATCACCCTGATGTGGCCTTCAATGAAATTGAGTTTGACATCCATGTTCTATTCCATTAGATAATTGCAAAATATCATTAGCAAAGTGATAGATTTGGGGGGGGGGGCATGCGCGCACAGTAGTGTTATATAATAACACTACTGCACAATAGCAAGCTTCCATTGGGGGAATGAATGGCAGGTTCCAGGATTTAGGTAAATGAGAAAAGAAATAGAATAAGACACAAAAGACTATTTTTCTACTAAATAAATACTAAATAAAAGCCAGGTATTATTAAATTACATCATAAATTCCAGTTGAAGGATCTCCTGCTTGAGCAGGGTAGTGGACTAGAAGACCTCCAAAGTCCCTTCCAGCTCTGTTCTAATTCGGATTCTAACTATAACTGGAATAATCTACATCTTCTTAGTCTTCTGATAGCAAATCTATTGTCCCTATGACAGCTTGACTACCAGCATCTTATTTGCATTACAAGACTACTAATAATTATACAGTCCCAAAGAGCTCAAACCACACACAACCCAAAACACTCTGAATGACGCTGAACCATACGTGAAATTTGTATTTGGTACAGTATGTGGTTCACATGAGATGCTTTGATTTCTGCAGGCTGCCAATAACTGTGTCCAAAAGGCTTTTATCATCTTTTTCTAAAAGAGAAGGGATAAAAAATATTAACTGATGCTGCATTATTGAATGTTGCCACCCAAAATTGCTTTTTGTGATAAGGGCACCTGTACAAATTCAATAAATAAATAGATGTTCATTACCGAACTGCAGGAAAATTCTGTTGGTAGTCAAACTCTCAAGGCATTTATCTCTTATTTTTAAGGTCAGTACTTGATAATGGGATGTGGGTAGAGGTAACTTTTTTTTAAAGTAATTGCATGTAATAACTACTTCTTGGCTTGCAAGAATTTTAGGCAATTGTATGTGTTCAATAACTTTCTAAAGACAAAAAGTAAAAAGACCTCCCACAAAAAGATATGGGAGAGCAGAACTTTTGTGGATCCTGAAGAACTGAACCTGAATATTTCCTCATTGGGTTGGAGGTCTAGACCGGGGTCCCCATCCTTGGCAACTTTAAGACTTGTGGATTTCAACTCCCAGAATTCTTCAGCCAGCTTGACAGCTTTGTAGTCAGCTTTTCTGAAGCTGGCTGAGGAATTCTAGGAGTTGAAGTCCACAAGTCTTAAAGTTGCCAAGGTTGGAGACCCCTGGCCTAGATAGGCCCTGGCTGAAGCAGTGACTACATGCAACAATGAAACTAAATGAAATAGGCTTCTCTTCTGGATCCCAATGTGTTACTACCTCCATTCAAACCCCTTTTTTCTTCTGTAACTGAGCACACTAACCCCCCAAGATGTCAACTTTGATATATCTCCCTTGACATTAGGTGACTCAAGGCCTTCATCAAGTGCTTTATAGCATTCTGGGATCTGGATGGGAAGGAACAGACTCGGGCTCAACCCGTCCAAGACCGAGTGGCTGTGGCTTCCGGCATCCCGGTACAACCAGTTCACTCCATCACTGGCCATAGGGGGGGAACATCTAGCCCCTGTGGATGGGGCACACAATCTGGGCGTCCTCCTGGATACCCGGTTGTCTATGAAAGATCAAGTGACAGCCATGGCCAGGGGGGCGTTTTACCAGGTTCGCCTGGTACGCCAGTTGCGTCCCCTATTGGACCGGGATGCCCTTCGCACGGTCACTCATGCCCTTGTGACATCCCGTCTAGACTACTGTAATGCTCTCTACATGGGGCTTCCCTTGAGGTGCACCCGGAGACTACAGTTAGTCCAGAACACGGCCGTGCGGGCAATTCTGGGTGCCCCTAGGCATTTCCACGTAACACCGCTCCTGCGCGAGCTGCACTGGCTGCCTGTGGTCTTCCGGGTGCGCTTCAAGGTGCTGACTACCATCTTTAAAGCGCTCCATGGCACGGGACCTAGCTATCTGCGAGATCGCATCCTACCCCATACATCCCTCCGACCGATTCGCTCCCACAGAGAGGGACTTCTCCGGGTGCCGTCCACTAAGCAATGCCAGCAAGGGCCTTCGCTGTGGCGGGCCCAGCTCTATGGAACGACTTACCCCCCGACCTAAGAACAACTACGGACCTCCGCGCCTTCTGACAAAAGCTCAAGACTTATCTCTTCCAACAGGCCGGCCTGGCCTAACTTACCTTCCTGCCTTCTCAGTCTGAACATCTAAATTGTTTTAACTGGGTTTTTAAGGGGTTTAGTTTTTAGGATTTTAGGTCTTTTAGGGCAGGGATAAATGGTTTAATTTGATTTTATATATATTTATTGATGTATCTATGTTTTGTACGTTTTTAATTCCCCTGTGCACCGCTCCGAGTCCCTTCGGGGAGAGGGAGCGGTCTACAAATTAAATTTATTATTATTATTATTATTATTATTATTATTATTATTATTATTATTATTATTATTATTATTATTATTATTATTATTATTATTATTATTATTACTATTACTATTATTATTATTATTCCAAGAAAAGCTCCTTTGATGCCATTCCTTACATTCATGATATAAAAATGTCACAATTTTTTAATTAAATGATCTGCAGCCTCATCAAAATTTTGAAATTTCCCCTAGCTGTGACCGTCTGAATATTAGGAGGGGGGTGGGGTGGAATTCAGGTTCTTTACCTGAACTGGTACAAGAAGTATCAGCTTCAATAGACGTAATTCTCTGAGCAGAAACTCTATCTTATCTGACTTTAATTACCTTTTTTTTGGTGGCATCAAGTCTAGGCAATTGACTGCACTGGTCCCTGCAGTGTTCTTGACTGGGTTTTGGGAATGTAGATTGCTGTTGCCCAGTGGTGAAATTCAATTTTTTTCCCTAGCGGTTCTGTGGGTGTGGCTTGATGGGTGTGGCTTCAGGGGGGCCATGTAACTGGGTGGGCATGGCCAACTTTTTAAAAATGTTTTTTTAGCATTTTTTAACTACTGGTTCTCTTGAATCAGTAGTTTAAAAATGCTAAAAAAGGTTTTTTAAAAAGTTCCGACAATCACGTGTCCCAGCTAATTGTCACCCAGGTGATCATTGGAACATTTTTTTTACTTTTTAAAGCATTTTTTAAACAGTTTAGCAGTTAAAAATGTTTACCAGTTAAAAAGTGTTAAAAAAAAGTTCCAACGATCGTGATCATCAGAACCTTTTTAAAAAACTTTTTAAAAGCATTTTTTACTACTGGCTTGGGCGAACTGGCCTTAACCGGTAGTATTTCACCCCTGCTGTTGCCTCAGGGCTGAGAATGTGTGACTGGGTCACTCAGCTGACTAGAACACACAGTCTCCCGGTTTCTATCCTGATGCCTTAACTACTGTACTGCAGCAAATTGGCTCTCTTCCGAGGCTGAACATATTAAATTGAATGGGATAGTACCAATATCTTCAATCTATGCCAAAGAGGAGAGCCAACTTACCATATACTGTCAAGGTACAACTGCATTTTTCTTTCCCAAGCTCATTCTCAATTAGTATGGAATATTCGCCGCTATCCTTGGCAGTGCATGTGGGAATCATCAGTGTACAGACCCCACTGGTTGAATTGTACCAGAATTTGGAATGGGCTGTGATGTTGACTTCGCCCTTGTACAATGTAATCATTGGGCGGGGGTTTCCTAAAAAAGCACAGCTCATGGTACAATCATGACCTCGGCACACCAGGTGGTTCTTCAGAGGAGTTATAAAATGGGGAGCATGGCTCCAGTCCCGCTCATGGTACTCCTTCATCTTGGCGTGGAAGATTTCTGTCAACAAAACAACGAGAAAGGTTATGGGCTGCAAAAGAGAGTTCATTTCATCAGCCACATTCCTGTTTGTGTACATCAGTGGTGGGTTTCTACAGGTTCGCACCTACTCGCGAGAGCCGGATGGTGAAATTTAGAGAACCGGTGAGAGGAGGTTCCACCAGAGGACCCGGAAGTAAGTCTGCCCCACCGCTGCTGGTGACCCAACAAGAAGGAAAAGAAAGGAAAGGAAAGGAAAGAAGGAAGGAAGGAAGGAAGGAAGGAAAGAAAGAAAGAAAGAAAGAAAGAAAGAAAGAAAGAAAGAAAGAAAGAAAGAAAGAAAGAAAGAAAGAAAGAAAGAAAGAATTTATTATCACAATTGAGCCCAAAATTTTGGTTGCTAAGTAAGAGCATTGTTAAATGAGTTTCACCACATTTTACAAGTTGGCCACTCCCACCCAGTCACGTGACTGCCAAGCCATGCCCACAAAATAGGCCACACCTACAGAGTAGGTTCTAAAAAGTTTTGAAACCCACCACTGGTGTACATCTATATTATATATCAGTGATGGCGAACCTATGGCACGGGTGCCACAGGTGGCACGCAGAACCATTTCTTAGGGCACGCGAGGTGTTGCCCTGTCAGCTCCAGCGCGCATGTGTGCACTGGCCAGCTGATTTAGGCCTTCTTTTGAGGCTGTTTTTTGCCCTCTGAAGGCTTCAGGGAAGCTCCTGAAGCCTCTGGAGGTGGAAGGGAGGCTGATTTCACCCTCCCCGGGCTCCTAGAAAGCCTCTGGAGCCTGGGGAGGGCAAAAAAAGCACACCAAAAGCAGGGGTTCATGCACATAGCATTATGGGTGTGGCATGCCCACGCACGACCCACCTGCCCTCCCCCCGCTTTTGGCACGCGAGGCAAAAAAGGTTAGCCATCACTGTTATATATTGACAGGAACACTATGCAAAATCAATCCTCCGGTTTCCTGAAAGGTTTCCCACCCCCCTTATACAACAAGCTCCTTTCTTTTTTTAAATCTTTATCTTTGTCTTTATTTTTAGGTTGCTTTAAAATTACTTTGTTAAATTCATTTCCCACCTTTGATCCAGGAGTACAAGATGACACGGACAGATTAAAAAAAAAATAATTAAACAGATTATTATCGTTGGAGAAATACCAGGGCCTGGAGGAGGAATGAGAGAGGATGCAGAAAATAAAGGCCAAAGGGGTTCTGGTGAAGGTAGAGCTGTGACTCATCAGCTGGGAGAGTGGCTCCAACAGATCCCAGGAACAACATCAGAACACCCTGTCCAGCAGAGGGCAGTGTAGAGCAGCGTCTCCCAACCTTTTGGGTACCAGAGACCGGCTCCATAGAGAGAGGTTTTTCTGCGGATTGGAGCGGGTGTGGCTTCACCTGCAGCCTGCTTTCTGTGAATAGGACTTCGCTTGTTTGCATACCCCAGTTTCTGGCATGCTATGGCCCCAGGGCTGGTCCACAGACCGGGGGTTGGAGACCCCTGGTGTAGAGAATAGATGAGATCCTATGCAGAAGCCTCAAAGGATCTGAGATTGAGGAAGGCACATATTACCCACAAGAGTGAAAAGCGAAGCACCACAACTACATCAAATTGGCTCTCTTATATAGCCATCCTTCTCAGCTTCTCACACCGTTGTTCCCACTGTTCTTGTTTGGTAGTTTGGGCTGAAAGAGAGTGACTGCTCAAAACTCATCCCCTGACTAACAACACTAAGGATTGGCCTCAAATGTGGTCTCTCCAAGTCCAACATCTTAAACACCACCCCACATTGGTTCTAATTTCTTTTGGGTGGTGTTTGAAGCTTATTTTACTGCTGCAGAATGGCAGGAGTTATTTGTTGCTGTGTTTTCCTTGATAACTTTGTTGTCGCTTAAAAAATACCACATTGGAATTCCTATCATACTTTATAATCTAAAAACCTCCTTCTATTTGGATATGGCTTTCCTTTCAGATTTAACTGAAGAGTGAAAAACCTGGGAGACTGCAGAGTACACAGTGAAAAATTGGTTATTTGTAAGAACCCCTTTGTAAGAAATGTATAACACATGTATAGCCCACTGATGAAAATTTGGCTGAAATATATACCCAGCTTGAGAGTACATTTGGGGAAATGATTATTCAGTCATAACACTTTCATCTGTAACAAACTAAACAAAACTATTATTTTAAACCAGCAGCATATGTTAGGAGTATAATCCTAATGTTGGGTAGGCAATATATATATGCCACGATAACAAATGATCTTTGTTACATTAAATGTTTGAATGTAATTAGCAGCTGTAATTAACTCAGCGATAAGAGGAAGCCAAGAGAGCTCTCTCTCCCTCTCTGCTCGCTGTGACTGACTGACTGACTGACTGACAAGGA
Organism: Rhabdophis nuchalis; assembly: GCA_039707465.1. Lineage (NCBI taxonomy): Eukaryota > Metazoa > Chordata > Lepidosauria > Squamata > Natricidae > Rhabdophis > Rhabdophis nuchalis. The sequence continues at coordinate 127,886,693 of CM077643.1, forward strand.
AGAATTGTGGATTGCAACTGTAAGCAATTGTTTTTGAGTTAAGGACTGCATTTGATTCAATATCTATTATCACTGCTTGTGAAGCAGTAGTTTAGTTTTACATCACAAGTAAAGCTACTTGTTTTTACTATCAGTGTCTGAGACTCTATCCGTGTGTCTACTAGCAACCTTTCTCTAGCTGCACATTCCGCTGCACAACTTTCTGTCTCCTAAAGGAGATATCCCCAACAGCATACACCAGTAATATTGCTATTGTCAGCTATCCAACAGGTCCTTCCATTTCCACTTGCAGGAAATCCAAGACGAAGCGCAGTTAGATCCACTGAAACACATCACAAAAGAATATTTTGCTCTAAGTATCGCTATAGAGACATCCATACTTACCTATGTCTTTATTGATATGCCAGGAATCTTTTGAATCCAAAGGATCACTGTCACCAATATCATTGCGGGCAATCACCCGGAAGAAATATTTCCTGCCAGGAAGCAGACCAGTGACAGTGTACTTGTTACTGTACACTTTTTCTGCTGCAGTGAACCAAGTGGCAGTGCTGGTGTCACGTTTTAGAATGACGTAATGGGCATTGTCATCCTCCTTCACATCTGGAGAGTGGTCCCACTTCAGTGTTACAGTGTTTGGCACTTCTTCATAGAGGTTCAGATTAGTAGGTGGCCTTGGGAAGTCTAAGATGGAAATACAAAAGGTGAATCAGAACTTCTTTTCTCTTTCTAGTCATCCATCAGTTAGTCCCTAGCAATAATTATAAGATAATTTTTCTTATCTATTTCTTGAATGTGTTTGCCGCCAGTGTCGTTGTGAGGTGACTCTGGGCAGCTTACAACATTAAATCCTTGTTTTTTTAAAATATATCTTTGATGACCTGGCTTTGAGATATTAAGCCATAAAGAATGGCAAATTGTCCAAAACAAGCATTGTAATGTGTACTGTCCTTCCCCGATTGGCTGACCTTATGGGTGTTTTATACTATTGGTCCATGGTTTGTGAGCAGAAATGTATACCTTAGCATTAGCTACTCAGAATCATAAAAATCGTAAGAATATAAAGAATTCGTTACAGCTGAAAAAGACTGATTAAAACAAATTAATAACCAAAATAATCCATACTTAATCATTAGTATCTAGCCATTCTTTCAATGAATCAAAATAGAGCTGGAAGGGACCTTGGAGGTCTTCTAGTCCAACCCCCTGCACAAACAGAAGCTCCTATGCAATTTGAGACAAGTGGCTACCCAGTTTCTTCTTAAAAACCTCAGTTATGAAGCACCCACAAACTCTGAAGGCAAGTTGCTCCACTGGTTAATTGTTCTCACTGTTAGGAAGTTTCTCCTCAATTCCAGGTTGCTTCTCTTCAAATATGTGTAGATTTTTTAAAGCTTCTACAGCAGGGGTAGCCAACCTTTTTATACCTACTGCCCACTTTTGTATCTCTGTTAGTAGTAAAATTTTCTAACTGCCCACCGGTTCCACAGTAATGGTGATTTATAAAGTAGGGAAATCAATTAAATTTAAAAAAGGAAAGTGCTTCAGTATCAGACAAAACCCCTACCGCCCACCATGAAAGCTGGAACGCCCACTAGTGACCGATAGGGACCAGGTTAACTACTACTGTTCTACAGTCTCATCCAAAAATGAAATATTCCCTGCCCATATCCCAAATTGTGGTTCTTGAAAGAGAAATAAATCAAGAGTGGGTGGTTTTCCTTAGATGACTTTTGATCTAATAAATTCCTGGGCTGAGATGTTTTCAAAGGCAGCCTGAACCTTAATATTTAGTGCACATTGATCTGCAATATTATTGCCTTGGATAGAATAGAATAGAATAGAATAGAATAGAATAGAATAGAATAGGAATAGGAATAGAATTAGAATTAGAATTAAAATTAGAATAGAAGAAAGGGAATTAGTACAGAATTAGAATAGAAAAGAATAGAATTAGAATAGAATAGAACAGAATTAGAAGTAGAATAGAATTAGAATAGAATGAGAATAGAATAGAATGAGAATAGAATGAGAATAGAATAGAATAGGAATAGGAATAGGAATAAGAATAAGAATAGAATTAGAATTAGAATTAGAATTAGAATTAGAATTAGAATTAGAATGAGAATAGAATGAGAATAGAAGAAAGGGAATTAGTACAGAATTAGAATAGAAAAGAATAGAAGAGAATTAGTAAAGAATTAAAATAGAAAAGTGTTGGATTGCAAGAAGAATTCCGACTCAGGCATAGTCAAACACAACTCTTTATTAGCTATCTATAAAACAAGTGCATAAGAAACGAAGGCGAGGGTTTTCCCGCCTGACAGCAATTTATATAGAGCTGTCAGGCGGGAAAAGCCTCAACGAGGCAGCAAGGCAAATTCCGGCTAGTCGTGTCCTATCCAATCAGACACAACCGCCTTGCAACATTGTTTCACTACAGTAGACTGAATCTGGCCAGCCGCGTCTTAGCCAATCAGACGCGGCTGTCTGGTTCATACAGGAATGCGGTACTTTAGAGTTCACCAGACTTACTGGCACGGTCGTAAGTCTGAGGATTTAACAAAAAGAATAGAAATGGAATAGAATAGAACAGAATTAGAAGTACAATAGAATTAGAATAGAATGAGAATAGAATAGAATAGAATAGGTTATTTATTGCCAAGTTATTGCCACAAGGAATTTGTCTTTAGTGCATAAACTCTCAGTGTACATAGAGACAATTTCATACGGGTTTCTTTTCAGGTGGAGGAGTCAGGGGGTGGAATGGGGAGAGAATGCCCGAGTCAGACATTCTATTTCAAGAACATCCTCAGCATGGGCAGTGCATCCTCACTGCCCCCTTTGGCTAAATCAATAGATGGGGCAGGATACACCTCCCCACTCCTTCTGATCCTTTACCTGTCACTTGGACATGGATGTCGTAGTGGGTCTCTCCATAGTCATTACTCAGCACGATCCGATAGAGTCCAGAATCATAGCGCTTGGTGCTATGGATGAGGAACTGGGAGTGATGCTTGCCTTTCGTAATGCTTTCCCTCCCTCTTGTGGGAACCCCCTCTTTTTGCCACACAACGTTGGGAGGAGGGGAGCCCTGTTGGAGACAAAGTAGGTTGAAAGGAAGCAGGAGAGGGGCCTTCCCATGCTAGGGTTTCCCCACTCCCTAGTCTTTTAATCAAACATTTTCACTATCTAGAGTTCTGCTCCCTTATAAGGAGGAACAGAGAGGGTAAAGTAGGAGAATAAGATGAGCAGGAAATTCTCTGGATCTTGCTAGTTCCACATTGTGGGTTGTTGGTTTTTTTTAAAATGCATCCTACAGCAGGTGTCCCCAACCTTTTTGGCACCAGGGACCGGTTTCATGTTAAAAAAATTCCGCGGACCGGTGGTCATGGCTCGGCCGGCGTAGAGGGGGAGCGGGGGGGAGGGGAAACAGGCAGCACGTGCGTGCGGGGGGGGGGTTGGCTCACTCGCCCCTCTCGGGCCCCCAACCGTGCGAGCAGCCGCGCCTGCCCCTCTTGCCCCTGGTGCGCGCTCTGCCCAGGGGGCTGCTCCCTCCTCCTCCTCTCCGGCTCTTTCTAAGAGTTGCGTCGCTCACTGCGGCCCAGTTCCTATCAAGCCACGGACCGGCAGTGGTCCGCGGACCGGGGGTTGGGGACCCCTGTCCTACAGGATACTGAAACTTTTATATATGGAAATATTTCCTCAGGAGAGGAAATCTTAGTGTGGAGAAGCTGAACAATCAGGGCAGATGGCAGAAAAGCCATCAAATTAATGGACTATTACTACTAACTCCAACTCATCCTCCTCCTCCTCTTCCTCCTCCTCCTCCTCCTCCTCTTCCACCTCCTCTTCTTCTTCTTCTTCTTCCTCCTCCTCTGACTTATTTTATCTCTTTTTCCTAATCCTCCCCCTGTCCCCATTCATCCAACATATTGTCATGAGAAAAACGAATTATTATTCCCAGAGGTTGGTATTGCTTGCTTAGAAATACTTTTACCAAGAATGTAAAAGCCACCAATGCTTCAGTCCTCTTTTCAAGTAACTCTCTCAGCTGAGCCTTATCACCCCTAGGTTCTTTGAGGCTGTTGTGATTAAAAGACCACCTGGAAGCAATGGTTACATCCTTACATCCAGTCAACTACTCCGTGAAACAAGCAGCAGAGTAACAAGGACTCCTGAATCATAAAAATGATTTAGCCATTCAGGCTAAAATGGGAGAATAGGAAGGAATCCCTATTGTAGAAGGCTTGGCCTGCCCTAATAACGGTCTCCTGGTGTAAATTTGAGCAGCAATTACAGGGTTCATAAAACCATCATTACTCCAATATCCCAACTGGCATTAGTCTCTCTCACAGATTAGGGGTAGGAAAAGCAGCAGCTTGAATATGTATAGGAAAAGTTAAAGGTCCCCCTTGCACATATGTCCTAGTCATTCCTGACTCTAGGGGATGGCGCTCATCTCCGTTTCAAGGCCGAAGAGTCAGCGCTGTCCGAAGACGTCTCCATGGTCATGTGGCCAACATGACTAAACGTCAAAGGTGCACAGAACAATTACCTTCCCACCAAAGGTGGTCCCTATTTTTCTACTTGCAATTTTACATGCTTTCGAGCAGAAGCTGGGACAAGTAACAGGAGCTCACCCCATTACACGGTACTAGGGATTCGAACTGCGGAACTGCCAACCTTTCTGATCAACAAGTTCAGCATCTTAGCCACTGAGCCACCACGTCCCTTTGAATATATAAAGCTTCCCATTAAAATAGTTATATACATACAAACTGCCGCCTCTTCTTAACAAGCTTCTTTTTCTGGCCTGAATAGGTTTCATATGTGAACCTGTCAACCTCAGATATGATATTATACATCACACATATTTGAGATTTTTACTTCTAAGTAGCAACTATAGCAGCATGCTGTTTAAAACAAGAATGAAAACATTCATTGTCAAATTAACGGTAACAATAACCACACAAAACTATAAAACAAAAACATAAGAAATCATATAAAGGAGAGAAAAAAGAGCAATGAGAACAAGGTGCCATCATACAGAAACTTACAAAAAGATTTCTAAAGTAATCCAGTTTTTAATGTTTTCTGAATAACCAACACAGAAGTGGCTGGCTTGATCACCTTCGAGAAGCTCCCACTTTCTAGCCAGGTGCCTTAATTACTAGATCAAACTGGTTTTTATATCTGTATCGTATACATGGATATATCTCAAGATATATCCAGTCGTGACCAACTCAAGAAGCTGGTGCTCACCTCTGATTCTCAGCTGATGGAGCCTATATTGTCCCAGAGGTGCTTCCATCATCATGTGACCAGCATGAAAATATGGAATGTTGCTACCTTCCCACCAAAGTGGTACCTATTTATCTACTTCCATTTGCATGCTTTCAAACTGCTAGATGGGCAGGAGCTGGAGCGAGGAGGGGATCTCTCTCTGTCATGAGATGTTCGGGTCCCAAACCCAGGCTGTCAGCTTTCCAGTTGACAAGCTCAGCATCTTTAACCATTGAGCCATTGTACAGCCAGATATAGGATAGATATAGATTACAGATGTAGATGTGCATATAGATATAGTTATATAGATATCTATATAGAAAATAGATGTATCTATAGGATATATCTATATCCTATATCTATGTAAGTTAACTATATCTGGCAACAGCACTTGAGTGTCTCCGGCCAAATATCTTCAAATATCTACTCCCATCATTTTCTATTACAGGTAGTTCTCATTTAGCAACTACAATTGGGACCAGCAATTTGGTCATTAAATAAAGTGGCCACTAAGTGAAACTGACTGCTTACAATCTTACTTCAGTTTGCCCTTGTTTTACAGGCCTGCAAAGGTTATAAATGCAAGGATTGATCACAAACCTAATTTTCATCACTACTAGAATTGCAAATGGTTTCTAAATGAGGCAATCAATAAAAAAGGACTACTCCTAACTAGAGATGCCATAAATCAAATCCTGGCCCTTTGCCATATACCGTATTTTTCAGAGTATAAGACGCATCGGAGTATAAGACGCACCCAGGTTTTGAAGAGGCAATTTTTTAAAAAAGGTAGGTAGATAGAGGGATAGAGAGGGAGAGAAAGAGAGAGAAATACAGTAGGTAGGTAAGTAGGGAGAGATAGTGTGTAGGTAGGTAGGTAGGTAGGTAGGTAGGTAGGTAGGTAGGTAGAGGGGGAGAGAGAGAGAGAAATACAGTAGGTAGGTAGGGAGAGAGAGTGTGTGTAAATAGATAAGTAGGTAGAGGGATAGAGAGAGAAATAGAGAGAGAGAAATACAGTAGATAGGTGGGGGGGGGAGAGAGTAGCTAGATAGGTAGATAGAGGGGGGGAGAGAGAGAAATACAGTAGGTAGGTAGGGAGAGAGAGAGTGTAGATAGGTAAGCAGGTAGAGGGATAGAGAGAAAAATAGAGAGAGAAACACAGAGAGAGTAATACAGTAGATAGGGAGAGAGAGAGAGAGAGAGAGTAGGTAGGTAGGTAGGTAGATGTTTCCAAGTGTATTTACCCATGTGCTGGAGAATGAAATCACTGGCCACCTTTGGAACAAATCTTTGTTTCTGCAGGCACAGTACTTGACCAACGTAATTCTCATCAATCACTCTAACTAAACAGCTCTTCAAAAGGGAAAAAAAGCCCTTTTTACACTTTGCAAGCCTCCCCCAAACAGCCCGTTTTTTGCGAAAATGGGCCCTTTTTTTCAAATAAAGGGCATGAACAGCCTTGGGGGGGCTTGCAGAGTGCTCCTGGGGGGGAACCCAAAACGAGGAAAAATGGCCTGGTTTTTTTTCGTGAAAACGGGCATAGCCTTATGGAGGCTTATAGAGTGCTGCTGGGGGCTGGGGGGGGGGCAAATACGCCCTCTTGTTTGTTCATTTCTGCCCTCCTCAGCCCCCAGGAGCTCTCTGGAAGCCTCCATAAGGGTATGCGTGGCCATTTTGGTGAAGGGGAGGGGTTTCAGGAGGCAAAAAATGCTGTATTCGATGTATAAGATTTTCAGCTTCTTTTTAGAAGAAAAAAGGTGCGTCTTATACTCCGAAAAATACGGTAAATTATTTGCTATATAGTGATCCCTCGTTTTTCGCGGCTTCATGTTTCGCGGCTTCAGTGCGTCGCGGGTTTTTCAAAAATACAGAATAGAAAAAAAATGCATTGGTTGGAGGCAAGCGCCCCCTAGTGCTTGCTTTAAACGATGTCCACCAACTCAAGTTTCCGGTATAGTGTATTGCGAATCCTACTTCGCGGTTTTTCAGTTTTCGTGGAAGGTTCCGGTCCCCATTAACCGCGAAAAATGAGGGATTACTGTACTAACATTCCAAGTCTTTATGCCCAAAATTTCACTAGTCTCAATTTGTCAATTTTCCAAAGATATGGATATGCAACATTTTTAAATGTAATATTTCAGATGGAAAAAAAAGACAACTTACAGTAAAGGAAGCATGAATACAGAGGGCAGTCCCAGCACGAACCACCATATGATTCTTTAGTCTGACAGTCAGGTCAAACTTTGGAGCAGCTACACAACATACCAGAGTGGGGGGGGGGGGAGAAGGGGGGGAAGAGAATGAGAAGTTTGAAACATTGGAAATCCTGAATCAGATTATTCACTCATTTAGGGCAGTATTGTCAGTACAGTAGACCCTCTGGTCACGACCATAATTTGTTCCGTAACTTTGGTCACAACCGTATTTGGTCGTGACCCAAACCTAATTTTGGAAATTTGATGCTTACAAAAAAATAAATGGCATGAAAGGTTGCGGGGAAAAAAATGAATTTTTTTATTGGAACTCGATTTGGTCGTGGTCAGAAGCATTCGTGACCAGAGATCCTACTGTACTTGGCTAGTAGTTTGGTCTTGTGGCTACAATTTAGGACTTTTTGTATGCACAGCCAATAGCCTACCAGTGAGATATTCATCCAAAAGATGCCTGAATAAACAGTAGGGTCTATTTGTGCTGTTACTACCTATTATCTTCCATTCCAATGGCAAAATTGTCAGATTAATTCAAGAAGAATATTTAGACTATATTACTTTTACTTTACTTTTATTAAATTTATATACCGCTCCCTTTCCCAGAAGGGACTCGGGACGGTGCACAGGAAATTAAAAAAAACATATATAAACATAACAATGTACAAAATTTAAAAACCAAATTAAATTAATAATAATAATAATAATAATAATAATAATAATAATAATAATAATAATAATAATAATTTATTTTTATATCCCGCTCTCTCTCCCCAAGGGGACTCGAGGCGGGGCACAGGCAATTAAAAATACAAATAAGACCACCAACAAAATACAAAATTAAAAATGAATTAAATTGATCCTGCGCTAAAACCCATAAACTAAACTAAAAATTACCCCTAAAACCCCTAACCTAAAAAGAGACTACCCAAGGCCGGCCAGGCGAAAAAAGTGTGTCTTTAATTTTAAGCGGAAGGAGCGGAGGTCCGTGGTTGTTCTGATATCGGGGGGAAGGTCGTTCCAGAGGGCTGGGCCCGCCACAGAGAAGGCCCTTCCCCTGGGCGTCGCCCGCTGACAAAGTCTAGTGGACGGCACCCGGAGAAGTCCCTCTCTGTGGGAGCGAATCGGCCGTGAGGATGTATGGGGCAGGATCCGATCCCGCAGGTAGTAACCCTGTGCTAAAAAATTTAAATAAGTTAAAACTGTATCCCTAAAAACCAATTTAAAACAATTTAACTGCAGACTATAGGCTAGGTAGTGTGAGCTAGGCCAGGCCGGCCTGTTGGAAAAAATAAGTTTTAAGTTTCTGGCGGAAGGAACGGAGGTCCGTGGTCGTTCTCAGTTCGGGGGGTAGGTCGTTCCAGAGGGTTGGGCCCACCACAGAGAAGGCCCTTCCCCTGGGCATCGCCCACTGGCATTGCCTAGTGGACGGCACCCGGAGAAGTCCCTCTCTGTGGGAGCGAATCGGCCGAAGGGATGTATGGGGCAGGATGCGATCCCGTAGATAACTAGGTCCCGTGCCATGGAGTGCTTTAAAGATGATAGATATATTGTCTTATTGTGTTTTTTTCCCCTTCTTATGTTAGGTTCATCCAAATAAATTATGTTCCAAATCCTAAAGAGCCTGGAAACATATGAATGGTTCTTTAGGATTTGGAACATCATTTATTTGGATGGACCAAACACATGAAGGAAAAAAAAAATACAATAAGAGAATAATAGAGTTGGAAGGAACCTTGGAGGGCTTCTAGTCCAATTTCCTGCTCAAGCAGGAGACCCTACACCAGTAATGGCGAACCTTTTCAGCACCAAATGCTCCAACCAAAATGCACATGTGCATGCACACACATGTTGGAGCGCCGTACACCTAGAGACCAAGTAACCAGCATGCACATGCTGGTCTTCGGGTTTCTGGCACTCCAGCATGCGTGAAGACCAGCTGGCCAGCGCACATGCACATGCCGGAAACCACAAGAGCAGCTGGTGGCAGTGCGGGTGTCCGCAGAGAGGGCTCTGCATGCCACCTCTAACATGTGTGCCATACGTTCTCCATCTGGGCCGTGTACCATATCAGACAAATGGTTGTCCAATTTCTTAGATTCGTTGACCAGACTGTTTTCTGGATTTGTAAATAGCATTCATACGCTGTATCATCTGCTAGATCAAATTCAGTATCTCTCACTTTCTGCAAAAGAGTTAACAGACCAGCAGTCAAGGCATGCTTGTATGAAGGCAGGATTGGGTGAGTTCTACCTGGAGGGGGCATGGCCAGAACACCTTCTTTCAGCTCAATCGGTTCTCCCACGCCAGCTTCATTGACGGCTCTGATGCGGAAGAAATACTTCTGCCTCTCCTGCAGACCTCCCACTGTGTAACAGTTGCCAGAAATTGGGATCTTGGTACACTTGGACCATTCCTTGGTGTCTTCGGGTCGCATCTCCAGTATGTACCCTGAAGGTGGATCTCCCTCATCAGGTTCTTGCCATGCCAACGAAATGCTGGATTGGGAAGAATCAGCCACGTGCAATCCCTTCACCAGTCCAGGAGGTTCTGCGTCAGTAGCAAACATCAGTAATTAATACAGTTGTAAGTTATTGGGGAAAAAAAGAACATGTCATTTGAATGGACGGACCATTCAAGCTTTCAAATCCAGTGGAGTTGGCAGGATTTCTGCCTCTCAAATCCATGAGTGTCATCCGGTCCAAGGCATTTCGCATGTGAAGAATTGGTAGATTTACAATTAAAACTTACTGAGCCATGCTAGCCTTTGGGCCAGTTTATATAGGCACATTCTGGACTTGATATGTTAAAAGAATATATTATCAGACAGAAATTCAGTATTACCCCACCCAAATAAAGCTCTGTGGATCTAAAAACTACTTGGAAAATTTACTTTAAAAAAGATAGTGGAAAAGAACCGAAGAATGGCTTATAAATCAGTGATGGCCTACTTCCTCATTTTTAGGTGGAAATGTAGAATAGATGCCAATTTTGCTATACTAACAGACGTTCTTTAAAGCAGTCAGACACCATGGGAAAGTTGGCATATTTTAGCAAATGACAGGATCTTTCAGCTTCTGGAAATGTCCAAAATGGAAAAGTAACCCTTAGATCAGTGATTCTAACCTTCCCAATGCCTCAACTCTTTAATACAGTTCCTCATGTTGTGGTGACCCCCAACTATAATTGGTGTCTCAGTTCCTAAGACCATCAAAAATATGTGTTTTCTGATGGTCTTAGGCAAGCCCTGTGAAAGGGTCGTTCGACCCCCAAAGGGGGATCCACAGATTGAGAACCACTGCCTTAGATGCTCGTATCTGCAGGCTCTTCTTAGCAGGGATTTTGGAAAGCTATCATGAAACACACAGTGTCCTTGGAAATCACTATCAGAATGTTAGCATTCACCTCTTAGTTTAGTTTATAACCAAATACCCTACGCCTCCTGTGTCATATTCTAATCTTCATTTCTGAGGCCCAGGAGTTGCTGAACTACAATAACTCTCAGTCCAAGCCTGCAGTGATGAATGACAGCTATTTTAACAATTGCTGGACAACTCAGTCTTCTTCTGTGCCTTAAACCAGGATAATAGCTATCATTAGGGGACATAATTGATCTTAGCACCATTGGTCTGAGCTTGGAAGATACATCAGAAGTCAGGTAAAATGCTTTAGGAAACATTTATTTCAGGAGCCTGGAATCATTTTGCTCTCACATGGCTTGTATTGTTAGTTTATTCTTATTACAAGATCACAGACTTGCAATAAATAGATGTTGCAGTAATTGTAATAAAGATTGATCGATAGGCGTTGCTGTGTAATTGGGCCAACACCACCTTTAGGCCAACTTAGTATTATTTGAAAGAGCATCACCTTGTCACATGTTGAAATTTAAATGATTGTGACATTACAAAATGGAAATGAAGCAATCAGCAACAAGTAACAATAAACTGCCACAATCAAGTTCCCTGATTATCCCATTATGTTCTGCTTGTATAATGAACCTCATAAATTGAATTGCACCCCCTCCCCATACCCACACAAACACACCATACATATACATATTGGACACTAGAAATAAATGAAAAGTAGAACCATACTGATGGGATCTTTTGCTACAACTGAGTTGGAAGCACTGCTGGGAAGGCCAGGCCCTGCTCGGTTCACTGCTATGACATGGAACTCATATTCTGCACCTTCCAGTAAACCATCCACTGTACACTTAGTATCTGTCAAGAAAAACAACATTTTTGAAAGAATTCACCTTTCGAAATAAATGACAGAAAGGACTCTGAATTTAAAAAAAATATTCAAATAAACATCCCACTTAAAACCTGGTCATAACAAAGTAGTGTCTGCATTCAAATATAGATGGATGATAAATGCTGATGATGATAGGTAGAGATATAGATAGATAGATAGATAGATAGATAGATAGATAGATAGATAGATAGATAGATAGATAGATAGATAGATAGATAGATAGATAGATAGATAGATAGATAGATAGATGTCTGTGTGTCTGTGTAAATCAAATTATATTTTGGATTTTAAGAATTCCATAATTCTGGGAAAGGCAGAAGGTAATAAGAGGACAATCAGCAGTGAGGTGAATGAAGTCAATTAGAATGGCAATCCATGCATTTTGGAAGAACTGAAGGACTATATGGGAGACAGTCTGTGTGACTGCTGAGAGTTGACATGGATTTGAGTGTCTGTCCGTCTATCTGTCTGTCTGTCTGTCTATCTGTCTGTCTGTCTGTCTGTCTGTCTGTCTGTCTATCTATCTATCTATCTATCTATCTATCTATCTATCTATCTATCTATCTATCTATCTATCTATCTATCTATCTATCTATCTATCTATCTATCTATCTATCTATCATCTTCTACCTAGAATCTCTAAATTGTATCACATTGTGACATTTTGCTGCCACCTGCTGGGCATATACACACATATATCTGTAGTTCAGGGTTGAAATGAGGGGTCCTGGGTGCTCTTGGAGCTTGCTTGTTTTCTTGCAAACGTTTCATTACCCAAACTAGGTAACATCACCTGCTTTGGCCAATGAAATGTCTGAAAAGAAAAGCCAGTAAGCTCAGAGACCACCAAGGATCCCTCATAAACACACATTTCAAATTTTGATGAACATGCTATTAACTGTAATTTGGAAGCGAATATGGAAGAGGTTTAGAAAACGAACTCAATAAAGCAATAGAGTTCCTCATGTGTTTTTGTGAATGTGTGTCAGAGGTGGGTTCCTACCAATTCGGACCGGTTCAGCCGAGTAGGTAGTAACTCAGCCTGCCACGTCCCCAAACCGGTTCTCCTGGCACTGTCATAGGGACTGCTACCTTGTTTTTTGCTTCTGCACATGCATAGAATTTTTTTAGTGGTGTGCGTAGTGTGCATCAAACGCACGCAGCACGTCCCTGAGCAAACCAGCAATAGCAGCAGCCGGAACCCACCTCTGGGATGTGTGTGTGTGTGTATTAAAAACTGACTCCTGGCAAGTGCCTGAACTAGTCCCTATAGCCGTGATGGCGAACCTATGGCATGGGTGCCATAGGTGGCACGCCGAACCATTTCTTAGGGCACGCGAGGTGTTGCCTGTCAGCTCCAGCGCTCATGTGTGCACTGGCCAGCTGATTTAGGCCTCCTTTTGAGGCCGTTTTTCACCCTCTGGAGGCTTCATTGAAGCTCCTGAAGCCTCTGGAGGTGGAGAGGGGAGGCTGTTTTCACCCTCCCCAGGCTCCTAGAAAGCCTCTGGAGCCTGGGGAGGGCGAAAAAAGCACGCCAAAAGCAGGGGGTCACACACATAGCATTATGGGTGTGGCATGTCCATGCACGACCCCCCTGCACTCCCCCCGCTTTTGGCACGCGAGCCAAAAAAGGTTAGCCATCACTGCCCTGTAGTTTTGTGAGCAAGATTTCAGCGGTGATTTGCTATTGCTTCCTTCTTAAAGTTGAGAAAAAGGGACTGGCCAAAAGTCACCCAGCTGGCTTTGTGCCAATGGTACTAGAACTCACAGTCTCCCTGTTTTTAGCCTGATGCCTTAAGCACTAAACCAAACTGGGTCCCATGCTACACAATGGAAATTGCTGACCTTGAATTGGTTCCTTGGATATAGGCACCCAAAGGTTGCTACCTTTCTTCCTTCTTTCCACAATGTAACCTGTAACTGGAGACCCACCATTGTTAGGTGGAGGATTCCAAGTAAGGGTAATAGACTCTTTGGAAACATCAGTAACTTGAGGTTGAGATGCTTGTCCTGGGGGATCTGGGGGGAAAAATTAAGCGTGATGATGGATAACACAAGTAGAAGGAGACTCTTTAATTCCTAATTGCTTTTCTATATCTTTTTTTTTTTTTTTGCAAAAAAAGTTTTATTGGTTTTTACAATTTTTTAAACAGGAAAAAGGTATATAGGGTATAAAAGAAAACATTTTAGAGGCATCCATATCGGAGGTGCAGGCTGCCTCCAAGGCTTCATACAAAAATTAATTATTTTCCATTTAAGGTGGCAGGAGTTACATATGTGTCATTTCATAAGTCCCTATGGGGAGAGGGAGCGGTTTACAAATATTAAATATTATTATTATTATTATAAAGTTCATGCATTCAATACAAAGCATCCGAAGGAAAGAGTTACAGTATATTAAAGGAAATCATTTTTGTAGTCTGAGTCTTTTAGATATTGTATCCTCATCCTCCCTCCCACCAGTGGGCGGTGCCATAGTCCCTCCCGTTCCCCCATTTTCTTCCTCCAGGATTGAGGCATATTATTATTTTTTTTAAAAGGCTTGCGCCTCTTCAATTGTTTTAATTTTTACTCCCCCCCCCCTCAGAGACCACCAACATTCCTTCAGAAATCAACCATCTGAAGCAGATCCCATTTTTATATAATAATTTTTTTTCAAATAAAAAGGAATAATTCCCTCCTATGTCTGATATTTTTTCAGGGACCTGCTTCAGAATGGCAATTTCTTTTAGCTCATATATCAATAGACTATTATGCTGTGCTCTCGGGATCTCATCCCTTGTCAGCCCTCTTACAGGTTTAATATATCTCTCTCTGGATACATCATTTGTTCTGGCATATGCTAAGTTATAAGGCATTCTTTCAAAATTGATTCTAAACATACAACCATCAACATCTATTAATTCTTTTTGTGACTCCTTTATCTTCTCCCCCATCACCTCTACCCTCCCTCCACCTCTTCAATTTTTTGTTTGTTTCCCATTAGTGTCTTCTGCGTCTCCAAAAGCTCAGATTTTGATCTCAACCTGTCCTTCCGAATCTCTGTTATTTCTTCCATTATGCTTTGAAGAATTTCCTCTATTGATTGTAGCATTTCCATAATTTCCCCCCCCCCCCTGTTGTGGAGGCTTCTTTTTGAAACAGTAATGAGGGTTTTAAGTTCTTGATACTAACATGGCATCCGCAGGGCGAGGAGCTTGTGAGGTCAAAGAAAGGGAGAAGTCAATGTCCAAAGTTAAAAACAATCCACTTAAATTCCAGATAGAAAAGGTTTTTATAATCAGTTCTCATATAAAAGAAGGCACATGTTGGGAGAAACCCCAAAAGTCACTTGCGTTGGTTGTTCAGTAAATTTTCAAGCTTATAACAATGAAGGAATGTCTGCATATTGAAAAGAGAAAGTTCTCACCGGGAACAAAGAAGTGCCATGTTACCCCGCCCTTCGGTGGTCAGGCAGAACTAGTGAAAGTCATTCCTGTTGCAACAAAACTCAGATACAAAGTAACAACAACTAATCCATATTTAGTAGACTTCCAGTTTCAGTTATTCAAAATCGGATGTTACTTTCTGTCTCTCCCCGAGCCCGGGGAGCGTCTTAAAATACCGCTTAATCTCCGGGGGGGGGGGTTCCCCAACCCCCCCCTCCATTCTTCTTTCCTTAAAAAAGCTGAAGGCATCAAAATCTCAAAATCAACTCACAGACCGCACAGCAAACCACAGAGCCTCGGTGCTTCCCGCAGCCCCGGATTTCACCCTGCTTCTTCATTTTATATTGTTCCGGCGCTCCTTTGGCGGAGGGGACTCTTCCCCCCGCATTTCGTTCCCCAGCTCCTGGGACGAGGCGGGTGTGACCCCCCAACCGTTGTCTGGGTGGGGCTCTCCCACAAGCCATCCGTACAGTTAGGGGGCTCTTTCGCAGAGCCCCCGAGCGCCCGAAGGTGCCGCTGGAGAAACAAGCGGCAGACGAGTCAAAGACCTGACCGTCGCCTCCGGGAGCCGGAAGCGATCTCGCTTTTCTATATCTTATTACACACAGACCTGACATAGAAGCAACATTCAAATGTATAAATAGAAACGTGCAAAAATGCCTCCTGAGATAGCCCTAATGTCCTAGAGCAGTAATGGTGAAACTTGTGTGGCTCGTGTGCCAAAAGCGGGGGGAGAGCAGGGGAGGTTGTGCATGGGCGTGCCACACCCATAATACTATGTGCGCACCCCTGCGCGAATGCGTGTGCAACCAGCGCCCCCTGCATTTGGCACTGTTTTTTCACCTTCCCAAGGCCCCAGAGGCTTTCAAGGAGCCTGTGGAGGGCAAAAACTGCTTCCCACCCTGGAGGCCCTCCGGAGGCTTCAGGAGCTTCCCTGAAGCTTCTGAAGTGCAAAAAACTGGTCCTACGGACAAACCGAAAGTTCAGGAATGGACTTCCGGTTTGCTCGTAGGGCTGGTTTTAGCCCTCCGGAGCGTTCAGGAGATTCAGGAGCCTTCCCTGAAGGCTCTTGAGGGCTAAAATTGGCTGTACGAGCAACCCAGAAGTCACTTCCGGTTTGCTCATAGTGTCATTTTTTGCCCCCTGGAGCCTTCAGGGAAGCCTGAACTTCCAGTTTGCCCATAGGATCAGTTTTTCACACTCCAGAGGCTTCAGGGAAACTCCTGAAGCCTCCCGAGGGCAAAAAATGGCCTCAAAAAAAGGCTGAAGTCAGCTGGCTAGCACACACATGCGCATTGGCCAGCTGACAGGGCAAGCCTTGCGTGCTTTGACAAATGGCTCCACGTGCCACCTGTGGCACCTTTGCCATAGGTTTGCCATCACGGTCCTAGAGCCATGATGGTGAACCTATGGCATGGTGCCACGGTGCCACAGGTGGCGGGCATGTGAGCCGTCACCCAGATGCACCTAGAATTCTTCAGTATGAACTGAAAATGGATTAAGAAAAGAAGTTAATAGTTCATTGTGGGTGTTTTAGTAAATATTGCAATCCAATGAAATATGATCACATGATGCTGTGTTCCCATTGATGGGGGGACAAGCTTTTCAGCATACCAGAGTTAAATATTCTTTGTCAAGAAATGTGGTGATTAGTTTTAGACTGTTAAACACAACTGTTATCACTGAATTCCTTTATGAGTGTGCTCACCTGGCTTTAATCACAAATAACTGACCCTAATTAAAGTAAAATTTTGAGGAAGCTCAAATGCCATTCTTCAGTTCAGTGGTGGGTTGCAACTATTTTTACTATTGGTTCAGGTGCACTCCTGTGCACGTACATCACTTCTGTGCATGCTCAAAAGCATCCAGGTGGGTGGGCGGGGCTACTACTATCTGTGCAGCCAAACTGGGCCGAACCAGGAGTAACCCATCACTGCTTCAGCTCCTCTGACTGCTTTGGCTCAGCAATTCTGTTGTGGCTTGAACAATAAGGGAGTTCGACTCAGGTTAGTTGAACACACAGCCACTTATTTGGCTTGAATACATAGAACTCAACAGTAGTTATCGTAAGAACAGAAAATGTGGTAGACAGGGGCTTCCCCGTTTGACAGCTATTTAAACAAGAGCTGTCAAACGGGGAACCAATCAGGAGACCCAGCAACCCAATTCCAGACAGTCACGTCTGAGCCAATCAGACGCGACTGGCTGTTACCAAGCCTACAAGGGTGAGGTCGAAGACTTGCGGCCGGTCATAAGTCGAGGACCAGTCGCAAGTCGAGGACCTCAACAAATTCCATCAACTGTATTGAGATGCTTACCAATGGGATTCCCGGCAAAAACTTCCTCTGTTTCTAGTGGTTCACTTGCCCCTTCAGAATTCACAGCCAGGATTCGGAACTGGTAGGCTTTCCCTTCTTCCACCTTATCCGTGGCAAATGTGGTCTGCTTGCTTTCAATTTCGCCAACTTTGATCCAGGATTTCTTCCCAACTATTCTCCGTTCGATAATAAAGTGGGTCACGTGCTTGCCTCCATTGTCTTTTGGGGCCTTCCATTTCATTTTGATACACTTCCCTGATGTCTCCAAGAATTCCACTTTTCCTTGGGGCGGTTTTGGTTTGTCTGAAGAACAAGAATATCGGTGGTCATGAAACAAAATGGTCATTGGAATAGCTTAGCCTAGTTCCGGGGTGGCGAACCTGTGTCATGTTTGCCACAGGTGGCATGCAGAGGTCTCTCTGCGGGCACACCAGCCATTGCCCCAGCCCACCTCCACCGTGCATGCATGTGCATGCCTCCTGCCGGCCAGCTGGTCTTTGGGTCTTTGCTGTGCATGCGCAGGTAAGGGTAAGGCTAGTCTAGAGAAAAGAAGAATTAGACATGATAGCAATGCTTCAATATTTATGTGGCTGCCACAAAGAAGAGGGAGACTCAACCTATTCTCCAAAGCACCTGAAGGCAGGACAAGAAGTGGATGGAATCAAAGAGAGTAGCAACCTGGAACTAAGAAGAAATTTCCTAAGAGTGAGAACGATTAACCAGTGGAACGGCTTGCCTTCAGAAGTTGTGGTTGCTCCACTGGAGGTTTTTAAGAAGAGATTGGATAGCCACTTGTCTGAAATGGTACAGGGTCTCCTGCTGGAACAGGGGATTGGACTAGAAGACCTCCAAGGTCCATCCTGTTATTCTGTTATATGTTATTCTGTTATATGTTATTCTATGTGCCTATGACGTGAAGGCTTATATAAAAAGGATGGGACTTTAATTCTGGCACCAGTTCTGCTAAAATGTCTGTTTTGCTCCCCCCCCTGTGGTCCCCTCTAAATCCTGGGTTTAAGTTTAGAATCACAGATCTATTTAAATACTTCCAAGATTGTGATAAAATAGTAATTTAAAATAATATATAATTTTTTAAAAAACAGCACTTTTGATAGTTCACTATATATGGCTGCCCAGAGTTATCACCCTGAACTTACCAATAACATTAAGGAACAATTGAGCAGTGGCTGATCCACAGTCACTTTTCAGCTTCAACATGATGCTTCCAGTGTCTTCTCTCACACATTTTGTTATGGTGAGCATGGCCTGGTCATGGGACCTCTCCATGGTGACCCTCTCTTCTTCGGTCACCTCAATGCCATCTTTAAACCAAGTGACTTTGGGCAAAGGCTTGCCCTTGAAGGGTACTTTAATGAAAGCTGTCTGTCCCGCCTTCACAGTCACCGGGTGGGCAGCAAAAGCTTCCAGGAGAGAGGGGTCTATAAATGGAGGGTCTTAAGAGAAGAAACAATGGGAAAATAGGTTAGAACCATGATGGCGAACCTATGGCAAGGGTGCTGGAAGTGGCACAAAGATCCATCTCTCCAGGCACGTGAGCCGTTACCTGTTCCTCTTCCGGGTTCCGGGGCACCAGCCAGCTGGTCTTCAATTCCGTGGGAGTGCCAGAAACCAGAAGAGCAGCCGCCGGGCACACATGTGTGTCAGGGGTGGGTTCTGGCTGCTGCTACTGCTGGCTCGCTCAGGGATGCGCTGCGTGCTACATGCACATGCGCAGTACTAAAAAAACAAGATGGTGACACCTAATCTAATCCTAATCTAAAGTTTTAGCACAGACCTTAATTTAATTCATTTTTAACTGTTTGTACTGTATTGTATTATGTTTTTATATTTCTGTGCCCCGACCTGAGTCCCTTCGGGGAGATAGGGTGGTATATAAATTTGACAAATAAATAAAATAAATAAACCTGTTGCGCCGCCAGGAGAACCAGTTTGGGGGCATGGCAGGATGATTTACTTACCTACTCGCCTGAACCGGTCCAAACCTGTAGGAACCCACCTCTGATGCGCGTGTCCAGCGGCTGCTCTTGTGGTTTTCAGCATGCGCATGCATGCTGGCCACCTTATCTTCCAGTTTCTGGTACACATATGCACGCAAAGACCAGCTTGCCAGAAACCAGAAGATCATCTTCCCAGTGCATGCATGTGCACCAGGCAGCTTCTCTTCTGGTTTTTGGCATGCGTGCACATATTCTTCCATTTCACCATCGGTGCCAAAAAGGTTCACCAACACTGGGTTAGAAGATGGCTATCAGGCTTAGGCAAATGTGTCTGTTTCACTGTTCAGTCTTCATCAGTGACAATGATAGACTTTGCAGTGCAGGTAGTCCTTGACTCATGACCACAATTGAGCCCAAAATTTCCAATGCTAAGTGAGACATTTGTTGAATGAGTTTTGTTCCATTTTACGACATTTCTTGCAGCAGTTGTTAAGTGAATCACCTCAGTTGTTAAGTTAGTAACACGCTGGTTAAGTGAATCTGGCTTCCTCATTGACTTTGCTTGTCAGAAGCTCGCAAAAGCTGACCACATCTTCTCGGGGCATGTTAATTGTCAGGTGTCCATATGTTCAACACATGATCATTTTGACAACCATCTTCAAAGCGCTCCATGGCTCGGGACCTAGTTATATGCGAGACCGTCTCCTGCCCCATACATCCCTTCGACCGCTCCGCTCCCACAGAGAGGGCCTTCTCAGGGTACCGTCGGCCGGGCAATGCCGACTGGCGACACCTAGGGGAAGGGCCTTCTCTGTGGCGGGCCCTGCCCTTTGGAACGACCTACCCCCTGAACTTCGCACCATCTCGGACCTCCGCCTCTTCCGCCAGTGTCTAAAGACACACTTCTTTCACCAAGCCGGCCTAGCGTAACCTCCGCTGTGACTATTTTAGACAGTTTTAATTTTGGGGATTTTAATTGGATTTTAGCGCAGGATGGGTATTTAATATGTTTTAAATTCTGTATTTCGATTTTGTATGTGTTTTTAGATTCCTGTGCGCCGCCCTGGGTCCTCTTCAGAAAAGGGCGGGGTATAAATCTAATAAAATAAATAAAATAAATCATGGGGGTGCTGCAACAGTTGTGAATATGAAAAATGATCATAAGTCACTTTGTCAGTGCCATTTTAATTTTGAATGGTCACTAAACAAATGATTGTGAGTCAAGGATTACCTGGAATAGAATTCCTGAGGTCAAATTAAGATCTTTCCAGGAAAAGGTTTTACAATACATACAACAGTGATATCTGAGGGATTGACATACAGCATATCAAATGAGTTGTGGAGGTCATTTCACTTATTAACAGACCTTTTAATGTGACACAATCTACAGTACATATTTATTGATGGCCTTTTTACTTTACATTAAGCATAACAGATTTATTTGATTTTGGTGTTCTGTGATTGTAGAGGTTAGTAGGGCTTGCTGTTTAACACAGGGGTCTCCAACCTTTGCAACTTTAAGTCTGAAGGACTTCAGCTCCCAGAATTCTCCAGCCAGCTTTGCTGAAGGGAGCTGAAGTCCTTCAGACTTAAAGTTGCAAAGGTTGGAGACCCCTGGTTTAACATGTTAGGGAAACCCAACTGTTCTGATTTATTCAACAATGCTTAAAACATGGCTTAGTTATATTGTACGACTTATTGTTGAATAATACAATGTTCAAACAGAAATTGCACTAATAACTAGGCCTGGATTCAGCATCTCAAACAGAATTGTTCTACTTGATTGAATTGCTCCCATTTTAAGTGTCTAAACTTACGTATTTAACAGTCAACTTTTTTGCTGTATTGCGTATCATAATAACTGTTCTTAGCAAAAGATTTCCTAATAAAATTTCATACAATGTGGAGTTTCTTTCAATCTGGTTAATAATGCATAATGGTGAGCCAAGACTTGTTTATTCATGGTCTATTGAATAAACTACAGTTGCCTGTTTTCATACTTCAGGCTAAGCAAAACGCAAGCTGCTCAGGATACATGAACACAATTTTGTATTATTCTGCATCGAATAATATTTTGGTAACTACTGCAAACTGGGTGGATATCTACCATGCTTTTCAGTGGTGGTTTACCAGCAGTTCACTGTGCACCGAAACTGTGAGCGCACGCATGCACACACTCGCTTTGTGAGCATATGCGCCTTCTTAGAAAACATGGCTAAATAGGTTGGCATGGAGCCAGGGTGGGTGGGCTGGTCCACCTGCAGGTCACCACTACCTGTTCGCCCAAACTGGTCTAAACCGGCTGAATACCACCACTGATGCTTTTGTAATGGAAACCCAAGAAGAGTAAAACCAGAAGTACAATCCCAGAGCAGTGAGAATCCCGTACCTGCGATGCTGACAGTGGCCTCACTCTCTGCTCCTTTTGCTCTGAAAGTATACTTCCCTTCAAATTCCTCACCCATCTTGTCAATGATCAACTTGTGCACAGCTCCTTGCTTGACAATCTGGATTCCTCTCATATCTGTGATCTGCAGAAATGTTTTTTTAAAAATACATGTCTCAAAATGTTCTAATTAGAAGCAGGAACGCTCTGTACAACTATTAGGCTCAGATCACCTTGGGACCTATTTAAGTATCCTAATTTAGCACGATGCCCATTTTCCCAAGAGAATCCTCAGCTGAGCCCTGAGATATGAACGTTATTGAAGGAGAATATGAATCAATATGAATCTATATTCTGCTTCTACTTATATTATTATATACTGTCAGAAATTAGTTGTTTTCTAGCCTAGCAAATTGGAACCTTAATACCGGATGGCATTACTGCAGATGTTATCTCACTGCTGCCTCTCACTTCTATTCTTGGCTTCAAAGCTAGGGACATTCTTGAAAACATAGAAGAAATTGTTACACGGGCCGCATAGATAAAGGAACCAAACTAGGGAGTTTTCCTGCCTCATAAATCCTTAAAGCATTCTGCCGGAAAAACAACTTGGCAAAAGGGGGCAGCCACTCCCTACATAAGGCTATAGGAATACTCCACAGTTAAAGTGGACACAGACAGGAACTTGAAGAAAAGAACACTTTAAAGATCACGCTGGTAACGAATCTTTGCCTCTGATTGGATAAACTTTGTTTCTGTCTGCCTAAAATGTATATAAAACTCTGAGCCACTCTTGCAGGGTATGGCACTCCTTACATGCATTTGTTTGTATGTTTTGGATATAGTTTTGTCACCCAGCTTTTGCTATGGCCATAAATAAAAGCTGATATTTTTTGCAATCCTCGTCTCGCGACTCACTCTCTTTGGCATTTCAGTGGCTCGGGAAAACTGCTGGAACCTTACCTTATGATTCTAGAAGGCCCAGGTTTCTCCACCACTTACCTCTTTGCCATCCTTCAGCCACACACCTTCCACTCTCTCATCATTCAGGACAACACAAAGCTCCCCTGGGTCTCCTGTAGCTGCTTGGACATCCGATAAGCCACTCTTGACTGTAGCAAATCTCTCTGAGGATGGAGGAGGAAAGAAATCAGAACAGGGAAGGCCAAAGATGCATTTATGAATGAGATAAGCATGGAAAGAATAACTTTCATTCAGCTAGTGAGAATTAATTGAGAGAAAGCTATCGGTCTTGGTGTATCTCCATACCACGTCTGATTTTGCAGCAGCCTTCCAGGATGCTAAAGAGCAGTGAAGTATCTAAAAGAACTGAGACCAGAGCTGGATGAAGATGCGTCCAGCCTTAGCCAATGGAGAAGCTGCTTCCCGCTTTCTCATGTCACAGATAGCAGCCAAATAATCGGAAAGCAACCACCCCCAATTTAGAAGATCAGGACTCGCTATAGGTATGCACAGTTCTGTCCTGGGGACACGTGTGTGTGTGTGTGTGTGTGTGTGTGTGTGTGTGTGTGTGTATGCGCACATGTATTTATTATCAAGAACTACTGCTAGAATGATTATAACTCACAGAGCAGCTTCTGGAGAATTCAGGGTGAATGAGCTTACACAAGCCAGAGTTTGCTTGCTACTGGCACCAGCGTTTTGTCTACATGCAATCACCATAAGAAAACCAGCAGCTTTCCTGTCACCCCCCCAACCCAGACAAAAGGAAGCATGCAACCAATCAAGGACTGATGCTGCACTCCAGAATCTTGCACTGATGCTGCAAAAGAATCCAGAAATTATGGTAGCCCTTTGGTCCAAACCAGGGAGGCCTTATTCAAAGCCCATTGAGTCCTAAAGTTCTCTGGGGAACTTTAAACACCATTGTTTTACATGGTGCAGATGAACGGGGAGGGTGGGGATGGGAGAACTACATCTTACCCTTGTAGAAGAAGAACTACCTCTAGTTGACTAAACAGGAGAGATGTTATTTACTGGCAGGGGGTGGGGTGGGGTGGAATCTGTCCTTTTTATTTCTGATAGTTGAAATGCCACAAACAACCTTTGTTTTGGATAAAGTGATGAGTTTATAACTAGTAGACTCTAGATTTCTGTTTTAGTTTCTGTTAGGACTATAATCCTAGTGTTGGGTTGGCTATATATATATATAAACCATGATTACAATTAGTATCTGTTACTTTAACTACTATAGTGGAATGTAATTGGCTGCTGCTTCCTAACTCAGCCATAAGAGGGAGCCAGAATCACAGTTAGACGCTGATCTTTGAATGGACACACTGTGATGTCGGGTTAGGTCAGCAGAGCAAGGAGGAACGTGGATTAAGCAACTATAAGCTAACTGAGTTAAAGACTGCAATTTGATTCAAGACTGACTGATTCAAGTAGTAGTTTATTTTTCCATCACAAGTAAAGTCTACTTGTTTTTACCATCAGAATCTGTGACTATTAATGTGGCTTCTAGCAACTCTTGCTGCAATTCCGTTGCACAGCTCTCTGTCTCCTAAAGGAGATATCCCTAACAGTTTCTCTACCCAAAACTGTGTTGTACCCTTTCATGGGCAAATTGGCTATAAATTTCCAGGTTTATTTGGAAAATGAGAATGTACTGGGTGTATCTTTCACCTTCACCTTTACCACTACAAGTTGCCATTTTTATTCAGAAAAGAACGTGGGATATAGTTGGGTACTTGTGAAGCAACTAGAGACACCTGTAATTTGAGTGTCAACTCGCAAAGCAATCATGGTTTGCTCTCGAGTTGCCATGGGCAGGAGAGGGGAGAACTGATGGAGGAGTTCAGAAGCACATTTCACGTATACCTTCCTCGAGGTCGGATCTCAGATTACCGGAGTTGGCCTGAAAGGCGTGACATTGAGATTGAAAGTCACACAATGCCATACCAGCCTTCTTCTCGTTCTCTTCCACTCAAAGCTTATCACTCATAAACAAAGGCAATGCACACAGCATCGTCTCGCGCTCTTACCTTCCACAGTTACATTACAATTGCTGTAGTATTCTGTAGGATCACTTTCTTGTGTGGCAACTACCATATATTCTCCCGAGTCACTTAGCTCGGCGTCATCTATGATCAGTTCTGCCATCTTCCCTTCATGGGTCATGGTAAATTTGGAAGATCTTTCAATCACCTTCCCGTTCTTCATCCATTTCAACATCACATCTTTACTGGTCAGCTCACATTCCAGGCAAGCTTTGCTTTTCTCCTTGACTCGGACGTTTTTCAGGTTTCTGACAAACTTAATTGGTGTTCCTTAAGAGAGAGAGAAGACAGGTGTTGGTTGCGTATGGTTCAATGCTATGCAAATGCTATGGGAATCAAGCATGATGATGTGCAGCAAAGTAAGGAAATGGAAAGGTGCTCAAGGCTTGGAAATGAGGAAGCAATTTATGAAAATGTGAATGTGGAATCTTAAAATAGTCTTATTGCCCATTAATACTTTTGCTTTCTCTATAAAATCAAAGGCACACTTGTAATATTTTTTTACAGATCCCCTTAGGGCACTTTCATATTCATTCAGAAAACACTGGTGGTTTTGTAGCAAAAGGATATATAGATATCTGTCACTGCCACAGTAGCTAATAAGGTTTCCCTAACTGTACTCTACATTTGTAGCTGTCTAAGGTTTAGGTGTGTGTTGTGAGAAACTACTCCTTAGAACAGTGTTTCTCAACCTTGGCGACTTTAAGTCCTGTGGACTTCAATTTGCAGAATCCCCCAGCCAGCACAGCTGGCTGGGTAATTCTGGGAGTTGTAGTCCACGGGACTTAAAGTCGCCAAGGTTGAGAAACACTGCCTTGGAACAAGCTTTAGAACAAACGTCTATGGAGATTCTCAGTCATCCAGGTCCCATGGTTGTTCCAAATCCTTCCCCACCATCCAATCAGAGACAAAGAAGCTTCTTGAATGAGAAGTAAAACATCTTAAAAACAACAACAACAATAAAGTCCAGTTGCCTTTGAAAAAAGCACTTTTGAAAAAATCTTTAGAACATTTCTGGCACTAGAATGTAGAGCACATATTTGTTTATCACTGCCGCTGGAGTCTCTTTGAAAACTCTGGGGGATAGCAATAAAAAAATTCTGGAATCTCTTGGAAAACATCAGATAGAAATCTTTTTTTTTTTTTTGGTGAAAAATAAAACTTGTCACCTTTGTATGGCACATTGCTTGGATCTACATGAATTAGCAGTATGGAATTAGGACAGTGTTTCAGATGGAGTTGAACCTCGAACCGAAGTCTCATTCGAAAGAGATTATCATACATCCAAGGCAGAATGGATGCTTCTAATCTCTCCTGTGATAAATAAATACTTTCAGAGAAGCATCAACTTGGTTCTGATGCTTCTGAGCTACAAATGGCAGTGCTGCATCAAACATACCAAAAAAGGAAAGAAATGTTGCCAAGTTATCAAAAACTATGGAAGGGGAGGGGTTTAGTAATTGACAGCCTTGTTCTCAGATCAAAGGCAACCTTATGAGAAGATCTCAATTGGACATCCCAACTGGAGTGCCATTTGCAATGGTACCACTAAGACATGCTCCAGTTGCAGTGTCTTGGACAGCGACAAGGCTCTTATGGCACTGAGGTAGCAGGTAATGGAAAGATAAGGCAGGGAAATTGTGAATGGGATTTGAGGAAATATTGAGAATGCTTATGGAATAAAAAAATATCTAGATTAAAAAAAAAACCTAAGACATGTCTATGACACAGAGCTCAAAAAGTGTCCAGTTTGTGAGATGCTGTGTTGATCAGGAAAGTGCTAAGATGTGCCATATCTCTGATACAGTGGTACCTCGGTTCACGAACGCTTCTGTTCACGAACAACTCAGTTCACGAACAGAAAAGTTCATCAAAATATGCTCCGGTTCACGAACTCCGCTTCGGTTCACGAACAGGAGCCGCGGCCATTTTAATGCTATTTCCTGGCTGTCACATGGTTGTGACTTCTTGTAGGAAGATCATGGAGAGAAGGAGACACAGAAAAAAGTACACTGTGAGTACTTTCAGTGACTTTTTTTTATTTTTGTTATGCTTTTAGCACATACAGTACTGTACTGTACTGTACTGTACTTTACAGTACAGTACTTCTGTACAATACTGTACTTACTGTATTGTACAGTTCACCCGTTTGAATGACTTAGAAGGGTCTGATGCAGAGGTAGTGGAGGAAATTGTGTCCATGGCCAAGAGTATTGTAATTTGTTTCATATTTTTTGTGCTTCAGAAACCAAAAAAAAGATCAGAACAGATTAACTGGATTTACATTAAACCCTATGGGAAACTGTGCCTCGGTTCAAGACCAATTCGGTTTGTGACCAGAGTCAGTTCACGAATTAAGTTCGTGAACCGAGGTACCACTGTACTTTGTTTTACGCAACAAATTCTTTCAGATATTCAGTATTTCATTCTCACTGTCATGTGATTTAATTTATAATAGTTGGCAAAACCAAAGATTCATCTGCTATTCAGCACCAAACATAAGATAAAAATAGGAACAAGTAGATTGTTATCATTTTAATATAGGTAAAGCATCAGTTGTTTGCCAGAAACTCAGGCAACAGGACATAGTTAACCCTGGCATCTCTTACTCTGAATAAAAAGCTCGGTTTCTGTCAACAGGCCTCCACCTTCAAAGCTGACCTTCCCCATGTCACTCGGGCGGGCATCTTTAATTTTCAGGGTGTGTGTCAAGCCATCTTCAGAGGTGATGATCTCGTACTTGTCATCCCGCTTCAACTCTTTTCCATTCAGTTTCCAAACAAAGTTGGAGACCTTTTTGGAAAGGCGGACCTCAAGCACAGCAGTTTGCCTTTCGGTTACTTTCATGGGTTTCAGATCTGACAAAAACTCCAGAGGCTCATCTGTCAAAAGAAGATAAAACTCAGAATGAATGCCGCTGGTTACATCGACGCTTGTCGATAGAGAACTTTTAAAAATACAGTTTCCACATCTCAGTTCTGTACACTGGTAGTCCTCAACGCACAACCACAATTGTGCCCAACGTGCCTGTTGCTAAGCGAGAAGGATGTTAAGTGAATTTTGCCCTATTTTACAACCTTTATTGCCACAGTTGTTAAGTGAATCACTGCGGTTTCTAAGTTAGTAACACGGTTATTGGGTGATTGGGTGAGTCTGGCTTCCCCGTTGACTTTGATTGTCATAAGGTCACAAAAGGTGATCACAGGACCACAGGACACTACAACCATCATAAATATGAATCTGTTGTCACGCATCCGAATTTTGATCACATGAGCATGGGGATGCTTGCAATGGTTGTAAGTGTGAAAATGGTCATGTCACCTTTTTCAGTGCCATTGTAACATCGAACGGTCACTAAATGAATTATTATAAATTGAACACTATCTGTATTTCTGCACCAGAACTGGATATGTGCCTGGCCTGGGAGCTGCATGTACCCTTACCCAAAAATCCCTGACATTTTTTGCTCCCCCTAGAATTTCTCAACCTTTTCCAGACTGTCAAAATTCAGACGCTTGTGATGCTCAGTGTAACATGTTTTCTTTCTAAGAAAAAATATTTCCAGTAGATTTGTGACGTCCTTGATGACAAAACCCAAACTTTTCAGTGCAGCTAGCACGTCCCTGACTCTAAAGAAAAGATGATGACTTCTATAAGTGGAATACACGATCTTTCATCATTCTCATATTAAATGAAAGAAATGAAACTTACCGATTACACGCAAATTTGCAGACAGACTTTTATCACCTATGACAAAAGTGTAGGTACCTATGTCATGTTCGTTGACATTAGCGATGTACAGCATAAACTTAGTGCCTATCTGTTTTGCGTCATATTTTCCTAAAGAATACTGAAGACGCAGGGGTTCGTCACCCTAGAAAGAAGAAAATGTGATGTTTTTGAAAGGTTCAGTAAACACATGGCAAACATGGTATTAAAATAAGAAAGAGGGCTGTGTAAAATAGCTACATCTATCTCTATCTATCCCAATTATTGCTCCCCCGCCTGGTTAATCATCTTCTTTTATGATTGGCACGCTCAAGGATGAAATACATTCATAGCACAATACCTGTTTGAGCTCTTATCATGAATGTTCTGTCCTATTAAGGCTGTCATGTCTCCTTGAGCAATGACAACCTCCAGGTAAAAACTGCATAACTGGCTGCAAGGTAAGTAAAATTCAAATTTCCAAACAGTGAACATTTATTACAAAATTAATGCATGAATTCAGCTGGACATTTCATAAAGCAATAATTACTTTGGAGGTACCGTATTTTTTTGCACCTTTTTCTCCCAAAAAAGAGGCTGAGAATCTGGGTGCATCTTATACAGTGACTACAGCATTTTTGCCTCCCGAAACCCTGCCCCCTTCACCAAAGTGGCCATGCATAGCCTTTAGGAGGCTTCCAGAGAGCTCCTGTGACTGGGGGGGGGGGGGGGGGGGGCAGAAATGACAGACAATGGGACATTGTTTTGCTCAATTTTTCCCCTCCCCCACCTGCTCCCAGAAGTACTCTATAAGCCTCCTAAAGGCTATGCATGCCCTTTTTTGACAAAAAACAGGCCCGTTTTTGTGAAAAATGGCCATTTTTTGCTCATTTGTGGTTCCATCCCACCCCCCTAGGAGCACTCTACAAGCCTCCTAAAGGCCTTTAAAAAAAAGGCAAAAATGAGAGAAAACCAGGCCATTTTTGGCTCAATTTAGTGAAAAACGGGCCATTTTTGGGAGATCTGCATAGTGCAACCCCCCCTCTTTTTTTATTTGTCTCTTCAAAATCTTGGTGCTTCTTATATTCCGGTGCATCTTATACTCCAAAAAATACGGTAATTGTGGGGAAAGTGGTGATTGATAGCATTGTTGCTAGGCCAAAAAGCCTCATTCCTTATCCTCAAAAATGAGGTTTTGTTATCCATCTTAGCAAATTTGCCTAAGCTGACATTTGTCCATTGGTCTTCACAACAGACTCACAGAAACCTGGAAAGAAACACTGAGACACGATGGGATAAGGCTTTCTGGCTTCCAGTAACTGTGAAAATGTATGTATGATAGATGGAATATTGTGCTGCTTGTCACTATAGATGCAACTTCTAACCCTCAATCAAGCACCAGATTCAGTTCCCAGAATGGAAGAGATTCCTCATCTTGCTGTAGACCAGTGATCGGCAAACCGCAGCTCGTGAGCCACAAGCAACTCTTTGGCCCCTGGTGTGCGGCTCTTCCTCCGCAGGGCAGACTCCGTCTGTGGCATAGGCAGCTGCTGCTGCTTCTGCTACCTCTGAGCCTTGCGACGCTCCGCTCCCGCCGCCCAAGGTCACCCGGCAGGTCACCCGGCAGGGGCGTCAGGCAGGGAAGCTGGGTGCGTCTCCACTGGCTCCCTCCGACAGCCACCACGGCACATGTTCTGGGGCTGCCCGCCAGGCATGGCTGGGAGGGAGGTGGGCGCGCAGCCCCAGAACATGCGCTGTGGCGGCTGTCGGAGGGAGCCGGTGGAGACGCACCCAGTTTCCCTGTCCGATGCCGCTGCCAGGCGACCTGCCGGGCGATAGCCTCGGCGGTGCTTAAGGTGGCGGTAGCCTCGGGTGCTCGCCCCACCCGCCCGCTCGCTCGCCCACCCGCTCGCCCACTTGCTGCGGGAGAAGGCATCCATAGCCTCCCCAGCTGGCCTGCCAGCCCTTCCATTGCTTCCAGGGGGGGAGGAGAGGAGAGAGAGGGAGGGACTGACAGACACAGAGAGAGACAGAGGGGGGAGGGAGAGACAGAGAGACGGACAGAGACAGAGAGAGAGGGAGGGAGGGAGGGAGACGGAGAGAGGCACAGAGAAAGAATGACAGAGAGAGGGATTGAATCGGAGACAGATGGGAAAAGACAGATGGGGAAAGACAGACAGAGACAGAGAGAGAGGGAGGGAGGGAATCAGAGAGAGTGACACACAGAGACAGGGAGAGACAGAGAGAGAGAGGGAGGGAGGGAGAGACAGATAGACAGAGACACGAGTGATTAAGTGAGTGAGAGACAGACAGACAGACAGACACACACACACACACACACAGAGTGACAGAGATGGGTGGAGAGAGGAGAGAGAGACAGATACAGAGACAGAGAGAGAGAGAGAGAGAAAGAGAGAGAGAGAGAAAGAAAAAGAGAGGAGAAAGAAAGAAAAAAGAAAGAAAAAGAAAGTGGGAGAGAGAGAGATAAAGAAAGAACTTATGACCACAATTGAGCCCAAAATTTTGGTTGCTAAGCAAGACCGTTGTTAAGTGAGTTTCACCACATTTTTTAAATTGGCCATGCCCACCTGGTCACATGACCGCTGAGCCACTCCCACAAAACAGGCCACACCTTCTTTTGGCTCTCAAAAGAAATTTCAATCGTTGTACTGTTGATATTTGACTCCCTTGACTAGTGAGTTTGCCCACCACTGCTGTAGACAAAACATAGCTTTTGCTCACCCACCAACTTTCATTTCAGTTACAATAAGTTACAATAAATAAAAATACAGTTACTTTTAACCACATCATCTTCATATTGGCATCCCTGAGTTCCAGAATACAATCAAATATCGCTGTAGAGTCCACTTTAGCAGAAATATCTTCCAAGGGTTTTAGAATCTTTATAGTCTGAAACATAAAAGTAGACCAATCGTTAGATATTTTTTATATTTATTTTTAACCTTAGTTATTGTTACGTTTACTTATTGCAACTTGTGTAATACTCATGTTGGATACGTGGATTTGACCATAAATCTCTTGAGTCTGTAATCCAACATTTTCCTTTTAATATATTTCCAATATTACTTGTAATGATGCTGCATTGTTAAGCCTCTGACCAAAACAGGAACAGCTGAACTTAGTGTGTTTATATTTTGTTGTATATATAAGAGAGAATCAGTAGCTAATAATCTTTCAGCATGTGCAAGCCAACCAATATATTCTGGCATAAACTTTATACATTTCTTTTGTATTGTTGCACTATTTGCATGAGTGATGGGCACTTGCACTCGTGCACAACTTCATTTGCACGAGCAGTGAGCGCACATATGCACATGTAGCTGCCATTCACATGGAACCATCTCCTCTCCTCCCCCCCCACCAGTCCGCCAAGCTGGAAAGATTGGAGACTGCTGGCCTAGAAGTGAAGATCCTTGCCTCGCACTCAGGAGGCTGAGAGTTCAATCCTAGGCAAACAACAGATGTTTCTATATCAGGGCGCAAAGAGAAAATATCTGCTGAGAACTCTGCCTAAGCATCAGGAAGGGCATCCAGGCAGCAAATGTTCAGCTCCATTCATTTGCCCTGATTCCACCTCGATGAAAATGATTATAGGGTCAGGAAAAAAAAAATCATTTTCCCATAGCAGACCGACAGCATATATAGCCCTTTAAAGGAAACTTATGGCCCTATATTTAAATTATGACACACAAGTAAGGCGACTCAAGAATCCAAGGACTGGTTGGATCCATCACTGACCTCAACTTCTTTTTTCTTCATCTCCTTCAGCTTTTTAAGCAGACTTCGAAAATCGGTGAAACCATACTCCATGCAGATCTTCTCAAAGTCTTTCTTAGGCACCTTGGAGAGGATCTCCAGCATTTCTTTTTCACCAATCATTTTTTTCTCCTTCTTCTTTGGAGTAGGAAGCCCCCTACAGACAGGCAGACAAAATCAATGGGCTTGTCATAAAACCCCATGCATTCTTTTGTGGAACCCCTTCTCCCTTAACCCCCAGTCAGAGTTACATTGCCATCTTTAACTATAGGAGGAGAGAATGGAAAGCCATTAATAATTTCATCAAGTCCTTTGACCCCAAGCAGCTACCCAATTGCAATATTATTCTCTATATTATCTTGAATAATATACACATCAATAATATATATACATCAATAAAATATCATGAAAAAGCCTCTTGCATAAGGTGACCAGATTTTCAAACTTCCAAAGCGGAACACCGTCGACAGGGAGGGGGGGTGGGGCATGCTCCGGTGCGGCATGCACCTGCGCAAAGGGCCTCGGGGCAGAGGAGAGGGGCGGCACGCTCCGGCGCAGCATGCGCCTGCGCAGAGGGCGTCGGAGTGGGGGCGTGCTCCCACCCGCCCCCGCAAGGCCCTCTTTAAAGGCAGCGGCGGCAGCCCGGCGGTGCTGAGAGCCACTGGCTCGGGCGGGAAGGGGAAAGGCGGCCCAAGGCGGCGATGCCGGCATGATGGGCCGAGCTGAAAGCGGCTGCCTCAGGCCGCCTTCCCCCTTCCCACCCAAGCCAGCGGCTCTCAGCACTGCCGGGCTGGGCCACCGCCACTGCCTTCAAAGAGGGCCCTGCGGGGGCAGGTGGGAGCGTGCCCCCGCTCCGACGACCTCTGCGCAGGCGCGTGCCACGCCGGAGAGTGCCCCCCCTCTCCTCGGCCGTGAGGCCCTCTGCGCAAGCGCATGCCACGCTGGAGCATGCGCCCCCCCTCCTCAGCCCCGATGCCCGAGCCAGCGCTCTCAGCTATCCGCGCCCACCGCCTGCCCACAAAAAGCAGGACATTTTGAAGAGGCGGCGGGGCGCCGGACATCTGCTGGTGAACCGGGACTGTTCCGCCAGAAGTGGGACGTCTGGTCACCTTACTCTTGCAGCAACCTGGTTCATTAAATTAGGTGAAAAGCTCTTACGTGTTATCCAGCTATGGGTTAGCTGATCTCAAAACATAAAGCATGAAGCATGTTAAGATGGGTTAGTACCTGAAAGAGAGATTACAAAGCAGTTGTGGGTTCTGGATCCCGTTCCAACCAGTACGGAAGCCTTGAAAGACAGGTAAGGAGCTTGGGTGGGTGGGTGGACCCTCCGGAGCAGGGTATCCGGTGCTCCGGGCAGGCTCTGGTACACCCATACCGGGGCATACCACCTGCAACCCACCACTGTTACTAAGACATCTCAGGGCTATAGATGACATTAGAAGTCCTTTTCTAGTGCAAAGAGACTCTCCTTGCCATTTTAGACAATTCCAGTCAGTTTTCTCTTCCCTGACTATATTCAGAACCAGGTTGATGGGTTCCTTGAGACAGTGCTAGAAATGGACCCCAACAGGCTAATTTGGGCAAAAAAGCCTTTCCTTCGCTGCTACTCTGACTTTGGAGACTGTCCTGAAGAAATTAAATCATCTCCCAATAGTCTTTTCAAGGCTTAGTTAGAGGTGGTCCTCGACTTACGACCACAATGGAGCCCAACATTTCTGTTGTTAAGTGAGACATTTGTTAAGTGAGCTTTCCCCCATTTTACAACCTTTCTGGCCATAGTTAAGTGAATCACTGCAGTTGTTAAGTTAGTAACATGCTTGTTTAGTGAATCTGGCTTCCCCGTTGACTTTGATTGTGAGAGGGTTGCAAAAGGTGATCAGGTGACCTGGGACAATACACCGGCCATAAATACAAGTCATGCTGCAATGATCATAAGTGTGAAAAATGGACATAAGTCAACTTTTTTCAGAGTAGTTGTAGCTTTGAACAATCACTAAATGAACTGTTGTAAGTCAAGGAATCCTAGATTGCCCAGGCAATTTAAGTTGAGTTGATTACCTTTCCTTGCATTTCTACCATAGGGTGGAGGTTTGTTGGTTTGTTTGTTAGGTACTCCTGCTGTTTTCTTGAAAAGATTTTGGAAGTGGTTTTCTCTTGCCTGCTTCCTGGGACTGAGAGAGAGTGACTGGCCCAGCTGACTTCTAGCCTGTAGTCTTAACCTGTATACCAAACTGGACTTCTTTCCCTTAGTTACCGTATTTTTCAGAGTATAAGATGCAATTTTTCCCCTCAAAAAAGAGGCTGAAAATCTGGGTGCATCTTATACACTGAATACAGCATTTTTTGCCTCTGGAAACCCCGCCCCCTTCACCAAAATGGCCGTGCAGAGCCTTTAGGAGCCTTGCAGAGCCTTTAGGAGCCTTGCATGTGGACCATTTTTTGCTCAATTCTGCCGCCCCCCCCAAGCCCACAGGAACACTCTATAAGCTTCCTAAAGGCTATGCATGCCCTTTTTTTGACAAAAAACAGGCCCATTTTCATGAAAAATGGGCCATTTCTTGCTTGTTTTGGGGAGAGCACTCTGCAAGCCTCCTAAAGGCTATTCGTGCCTTTTTTTGGAAAAAGAATGGGCCCGTTTTCATTAAAAATGGGCCGTTTTTGGGAGGTCTGCAGAGTGCACAATTTTTTTTTTTAATTTGCCTCTTCAAAACCTTGGTGTGTCTTATCCACTGAAAAATACGGTACCTCTTCATTTTATATGTGTTTTAATATTTAGGATGAAAGGAGGTTCAATAAATAATTTTTTGGGAACAGCCCAACTTC
Source organism: Rhabdophis nuchalis (assembly GCA_039707465.1). NCBI lineage: Eukaryota > Metazoa > Chordata > Lepidosauria > Squamata > Natricidae > Rhabdophis > Rhabdophis nuchalis. The sequence goes on from CM077643.1 coordinate 127,921,867, forward strand.
GCCCAATCTCTCTGGGACCCAGAGAACTGTAGTATCCTAGGGGATTGATGTCATTATTCTCCAGAGAACTATGGAAAGTCCCTTCAAAGATGTTTTCTCTACTCCCCTCTCGTTCCTTCTGTGGGCTGCGATATCTCTTTTCTGACTGTTGTCTAGGCTACGGGTCTCCCAAGGTTATTCTCAATCTCATTACACTGGGGGAAACTGTTGCAAACTGATAGGGGTTTTCCAGGAGAGGCAAGGAAATATGTTGGATACTACAAATCTGGATGTTCAGGTTTGGTAAGTGTTCTGACCCCCCTTTCTCCAACTAACACAAGAGTGGCTGCCTGCCACTAACTCTCTTGGCTGCTTGCCTGAATGACTCTGAACAGATACGAAGCTTCCTAACTCGACTAAACACGAACCTGAAAATCAACACGAAGAAACACGAACCTAGAAATCCAACATTGTTCTCTGCAAGGACTTTCTTAGCAAAGACTTCCTTTTAAACCCTCTTGGGAGGGGCCAGTCATTAGGCAGCTGGGACTAATTCAAATCCTTCGAGTTCGCTTCTGATGCAATTGAAGCCTCCTTTTTTCAGCCCTTATTACTGTAGCATCAGGGACAAACGGGCCTTGATCCTCCCCACTACTCCAAGACCCAGGTGCCTCCTGATGACCAGCCAGGCTCTCTGCTCTCTCAAGGTCACCCTCCTCCTCTAGAGCAGACTCATAGAACTCCTCACTAGAGGAGTCCATCAGCAGCTCATCCGGAGCTGGCTGGGCCACAACAGGTAAGTAGCTGAATATAGGAATGAATATAGGAAAGAGAAAGTGGGACAGATGGCCCCAACTTTACCTGCTTTTTGTAAAGTCTTAAAAACATGTCCCCCCCCCCCATTGGGAAGGCTTTCTGTGATCCTGTTGAATATGACTGTTTTGTTTGGCTAAAGCTAAGAGATGGAAAGCATCTCACCTTTTTTTCAGCATTTTTTTGAAATCCATCTTTTCTTGGCCTTTAAAAGAAATCATGGAAAAAAAGAGAAAAAAAGAGGATTAGTCCAAGAAGCCAAAAGTATAAGGCAGGGTTTCTCAATCTTACCAACTTTAACGTATGTGGGCCTCAACTCTCAGAATTCCCCAGCCAACAAGTTGAGTGAATCATCTATCTGGGGAATTCTGGCAGTCAAAGTCTACAACCTCTTAAAGTTGGCAAGAAACTCTGGTGTAAAGGAAGCAAGATGTAGATGCTCTGGATATCTCATGGCAGTCTTTTATTACCCAACGCCTCCCAGATACATTGGGATTACTACTTCCAAAATGTTCAGCCAGCATAATTGAAGAGAGTATCAATTCCAACACATCTAGAATTGGTTAAGTTGCAGAGACACAAGTTGTTGCATAATTGTGGGCCAGAGATCCGTGGTCCTTATTATATCCTTATTATACATTGCCACAGAGCATCCAGTTCCTTTATTCAAGGAAGAGCTACAGGGATTGTTCTAGTTTGAAAATGGGATAAAAGTCTGTAAAGATTCTCTTGAAGAACCTCCAAGTGCTTCAACAACCCTCTAAAAGGATGCAAATTACTGGCTGTCTGCAAAGAATATAAACCTTTCCTTCCCCCACTATCCAGTCAGAATGGAAGACGCTTCTTGGATCGCATCCTGCCCCATACATCCCTCTGGCCGATTCGCTCCCACAGAGAGGGACTTCTCCGGGTGCCATCCACTAGGCTATGCCAGCGGGCGACGCCCAGGGGAAGGGCCTTCTCTGTGGCGAGCCCGACCCTCTGGAACGACCTTCCCCCCGAAATTAGAACAACTACGGACCTCCGCTCCTTCTGTCAAAAACTAAAAGCTCACTTCTTCTGCCTGGCCAGCTTGGGTTAATTGACCCATTTACCTCTAGCTGAATATTTCAAACTGTTTTATTAGGGATTTTTAAGGGTATTAGTTTTAGTTAGTTTGGGATTTTAGCGCAGGGTCTAGGTTTAATTCATTTTAAATTGTATTATAATGTTTGTTGTTTGTATATGTATTTTTAATTCCCTGTGCACCGCCTCGAGTCCCTTCGGGGAGAGAGAGCGGTTTACAAATTAAATTACAGTATTTATTTATTTATTTATTTATTTATTTATTTATTTATTTATTTATTTATTTATTTATTTATTTATTTATTTATTTATTTATTTATTTATTTATTTATTTATTTATTTATTTATTTGGATGAGAAGCGAAATGTCTTCAGAAAACCCCCAAAAAAGTCCAGTTATCTCCTGAAAAAAGCACCTTTGGGACGATGGAAAACAGGGATGTTATTTTTCTTCCCAGCTCTGAATTTATGCTTCTTGTTTACCTTCAGTTATAATCAAGGACACTGTGTAGATAATGTCAGCATGCTTGTTGGAAACCACACACTTATAAAGATCAGCATCAGCACTTGTGAGGTTTTCTAACTGCAATGAAAAAACAACACAGATCAAAATGAAAGTACCCTTAATGCTCTCTCAGAGCCGTGATGGCGAACCTGTGGCACGCAGAGCCCTTTGTTAGGGCACGCAAGCTGTTGCCCTGTCAGCTCCAGTGCGCATGTCCAACTGACTTCAGCCTTCTTTTGAGACCATTTTTCACTCTCCAGAGGCTTTCCTGAAGGCTCTGGAGGGCTGAAGGCTCCTGAAGGCTCTGGAGGGCGAAAAATGACCCTACAAGCAAACCAGAGGGGGAAAGTGCACGCATGTGTGGCACGCCTATACATGACCCCCCCTGCGCTCCCCCCACTTTTGGCACACGAGCCAAAAAAGGTTTGCCATCACTGCTCTAGAGGTCAAATGGGGCATAGTCTAAAGCTGGGTGAAGAAGTCTGGGAGCTGAAGTCCTTCAGACTTAAAGTTGCAAAGATTGGGGACCCCTGGTCTATAGCACTTAGAAAGTGGACATATTTCAGTTCAACAAAGGAGAATTTAAAGTAAGTTTTAATAAGTTGATAGAAACACCCTTGATATTTTTTTTAAAAAGCATTATTTTGCAATGCAGAGAAGGAAGCAAAAGAGAGAAACAACTTTTAAAAAGCCACACATTTTTACCTTGAGGACGTACTCTTTATTGATGCTGTCGAAAAATACCTTTGATCCCTCTTTGAGCGACACCCCACTTTCTCTTTTCCATGTGACGTTGGGCTTGGGGTTACCTATCACTTTGGCTCGGAATATAGCCTTATCTCCTGTTGGCAAGCAACACAGAATGAGATTTGAACAACAAACGAGTTTGAATGTACCAGATTTGCACATTTGGGGACAATTTTCAGGCTGCCCCAAGGTGTGATGCTCCTAGCCTCTTTCTTTAACAACTAAATGAGATCAACAAACAAGACAGGTTAGCCATCTTTTTGAAGTCGGGTATTTATTTTTATTTTTATTTATTTTTTATTTCATCAAGCATGAATTAGATAACAGATATATGTATAATCATCATTATGAATACATGAAATGGATACAAATACAAGGAAACAGAATTGGTTTAATTATCTATGAAGTGATCCAGTGGTGGGTTTCAAATTTTTTAGAACCTACTCTGTAGGTGTGGCCTATTTTGTGGGCGTGGCTTGGCAGTCATGTGACAGGGTGAGAGTAGCCACCTTTTAAAATGTGGTGAAACTCATTTAACAACACTCTTGCTTAGCAACCAAAATTTTGGACTCAATTGTGATGATAAATTCTCTTTCTTTCTTTCTTTCTTTCTTTCTTTCTTTCTTTCTTTCTTTCTTTCTTTCTTTCTTTCTTTCTTCCTTTCTTCCTTCCTTCCTTCCTTCCTTTCCTTTCTTTCCTTTCTTCCTTCCTTTCCTTTCCTTCCCGTTGGGTCACTGGCAGCGGCGGGCCAGATGTACTTCCAGGTACGCCAGTGGAAACCCCTCTCACCGGTTCTCTAAATTAGTCTAACATAGCCTCCGCTGGGACTAATATTAGATATTTAGCGCAGGTTTTTTGTTATTTAATAGCTTTTAAATTAATGTATTTGGTACTATTTTTGTATGTTGTTTTAATTCCTGTGCGCCGCCCTGGGTCCTTTTTGGAGAAGGGCGGGATATAAATTGAATAAAATATAAATATAAATAAAATATAAATTTCACCAACCGGCTCTCACGAGTAGGTGCGAGCCTGCAGAAACCCACCACTGAAGTGATCTGATCTTGAAGCGAGGCCACTCTGTCAGAGCATTGGTCCTTTGAAACAATATTTCCCTCCAAAACATTTAAAAGCTTCTCCCCTTGCCCACCTTCAAGCTATCTTATAAATGAGCTCCCCCCACCAGGGCTAGGATTAGGGTGTTGGGGAAAATATGATTTTTCAGTTGCGGGAGATGTGGATGGAATCTCTACTATCCGTTGGATCAGTGGTGGGATTCAAATTTTTTTACTACTGGTTCTGTGGATGTGGTTTTGTGGGCATGGCATGGTTTTGTGGGTGTGGCAGGGGAAGGATACTGTAAACTTCACATTCCCTCCCCATCCCACTAACCTGCTTAGCAACTCCATTCTCCTGTTCAGGGCAACAAAATAAGATCAGCTGGGAGGCAGCAGGGAAAGGGCTAATCTATTTGCCAGTTCTCCGAACCACTCAAAATTTCCACTACTGGTTCTCCAGAACCTGTCAGAACTGGGTGAATGCCACCTCTGCCTTGAAATGCTTTTATATATTCTTTTAATTTGTGAAGCTGTCTTTAGAAGAGTTTCAATTGTGACAGTGAGGAAGAGATGAATGCGGGAAATCTTGGTGTTCTTAATTTTAATTGAATTCTTAATTTTAAGAATTAAGAAACTTAATTCTTAATTCTTAAACTTAAGAATAAGACTACTTATTCTTTCCTCTTGAACTTAAATGTGGCAGAGAACTGAGCAGTTGTGGTGTAACACATCTGCAATTATTATATTGAGGAAGGCTAGCATGGAGGGTGAATAAGAGATTACCTTCGGCTACTGTCAGTGGTTGAGGCTTCTCCATAAATTCAGGAATGCTCTGTCCTGCAGGGATTTCCACAGAATGGGAAACCATGCTGAAGGACTCTACAGAAGAAGAGGATTTCTTGGAAACCATTTCCTCTGCAGATAAAAGCAGGCACATGTCATACAAAATAACATTTTTCATTAATCTGAGAATCAGATCCACTAATATCTCCAGAAAGCAATAATTAGAAAAAACGGCTCATGTTTTTTTCCAGCCATGGATGGCTAAATACCAAAGCACTAAAAGAAATATGTGCAATCATTCCAATAACCTTTAGAACAGGTCTCACAGTTCAATATTCATCACAAATTCTGTTTAAAAGTGGGGAAAGGATCCCATCTTCCCCAGCCTTCTTTCCTTTGAAGTTATCATTTTGTCATTCTACATTTTCTTCCCATGACCTTCATCAAAGAACAAGTAAGAAGGCAAAAATTATCTATTGTATTTATTTGCTGCTGGTGTAATCATGTCCCTCTCTGATGCTTTGGACCCTTCTCAATTTATGAAAAATGAACATCAAGAATTTGCTTGAGTCCCTATTTAATAATCAATTTTAAAAGAACTTATAATCATTTGCATTCGAATTCTGTCTCATAAGCAGACAATTATATTGAATATTTTATGTTGCCTTTGAATACAAAATCTTTACATATTTAGATACTCTTATATTTAGATATAATTTTAAATAAAATATATACATATATTTTTTATTTAGAGATTTAAAGATCCAAATTGCAAATAAATTATTCAATAACAACTATGACTCCAAGAAAAAATATAATTAATGGCTATATTAAAAAAAAAGAGGACATGAAAAAATGGAACAAGAGTTATTTTAGGATTTTAAGCCATATACAAGTAGTCCTCAATGTACAACAGTTCATTTAGTGACTGTTCAAAGTTACTAAGTTACTAGTGTCTATTGTTTTTAATTTTCCTGTGCCCCGCCTCGAGTCCCTTTGGGGAGAGAGAGCGGGTTATAAATAAATTTATTATTATTATTATTATTATTATTATTATTATTATTATTATTATTATTATTATTATTATTATTATTATTATTATTACAACAGCACTCAAAATAAGACTTATGACCATTTTTCACACTTATGACTGTTGCGGCATTCCCACGGTCACATGCTTTACATTCAGACCCTTGGCAACTGGTTCATATTTACGGTGGCTGGGGTGTCCTGGGGTCATGTGACTTCCTTTTGTGACCTTCTGACAAGCAAAATCAATGGGGAATCCACGTTCACTTAACAACTGTGTTACTAACTTAACAACTGCAATGATTCACTTAACACCTGTAGCAAGAAAGGTCATAAAATGGGGCAATAGTCAGCAAATTTCTCACTTAGCAACATACATTTGGGCTCATTTATAGTCGTAATTCGAGGACTACTTGTAACAGCAATCCGAATGTTGTTCCCCAAACCGATGTATTTTATGCTTAGTTCAAATTAAGACAGAGATTGGGGCATACCTTGTTTATACCACCAGTATAAACTAGCAGCTCAGCTAATAGCAATAGCACTTAGAATATTTGCCACTACATAGTGAATTTACAGCCCTCTCTAAGTGGTTTACAGAGTCAGCATATTGCCTCCAACAATCTGGGTCCTCATTTTACTGACCCAGGAAGCATGGATGGTTAAGTCAATCTTGAGCTGGTCAGGACTGAACTCCAAATGAGAACCCAGACTGTTAAGGATAATATGCTGGTACTGTAAACTGTCCAGAGAGTGCTGTTAAGCTCTATGGGAGTGATGGTGAACCTTTTTGGTACCAAGTGCCCAACCCAGAACGCACATGCATGCATGTGCATGTGCACGTTCCGGAGCACCGGAAACACAATAGCCAGCTGCCCGACATGCACATGCCTGTTTTTTGGCTATTTTTGGCCATTTTCAGGCTGTTTTCAGCGCATTTATCGGGTAATTTTCAGGCCAATTTCCAGTCCATTTTTGGACTATTTTTTGGGCATTTCTGAGTCATTTTCAGGCCATTTTCTGGTGCTCCAGCACCCACAAAGACCATCTGGCCAGCACGCATGTGCATACCGGAAACCAGAAGAGCAGCTGGCGATGGCATGTATGCCCACAGAGAGGGCTCTGCGTGCCACCTCTGGCACGCGTGCCATAGGTTCGCCATCACAACTCTATGAAGTGGTATATAAGTCTACGTGCTATTGCTAATGGGGGCAGGCAAGTATCAAAGCAGCCTAGAAATATCAAAATAAATAAATATAAGACACCAAGAGAGTTTGTGTTGGCTTTGGATGGCAGAATTAAAAGGCAATTGGCTTTTGCAATTGGCAATCTGCAATACCAATTTGTTAGGACTGCCGACCGTAATTGACATCACATTTGGAAAACATTAGATTCAGGAAGTTAATCAGAATTGTGAATTACAATTCCCATACGCTAAGCCTGAAACAAGCAAAAGTACTGATGATAGTAATATTGATGGGTGGTTGTGAAAAAGTAGCTCCACACCTTTTCGGGGACCGAGATTTAACCAACTTGTCTACATTAGCTGACTTAGAATTAATTAATAAAAACTGTATTTAGTTCCTTCTTTAAAAACAGCTATAACTTTTAAAAAAATATTCTGACTCCTGTAGATAATTATCCAACTACAGTACTTGCCTTCTGTGATTTGGGTTGTCTGAATCATATGCTGCACTGAGCTGGAGGCAGAAGAGTAATGTTTCTGGACCTGAGATTTCATCTGCATGACTGCAGTTGCCATGATGACTTTGATGTTTTTACAGGTTACAAAATTTATAAGAACTGTGGAAGGGGAAAAAAAGTCATTTTACTCATTTAATATAAGCACCTCTTCTATTTCATTTGGTCTTGATCTAAACCAGTGGTTCTCAACCTGTGGTCTGTGGACTCCTGAGGGCCCACGATGTCATCACTGGGGATCTGTGAATGCTTGAAGAAATGTTATGCTTTAAATCTTGAGTTAAGTCTTGAGGGTCCGTGACCATGGTCCTTGGCCACAGAAGTTATTTAAAGGGGGGCAATGTTGAAGAAAAGGTTGAGAACCACTGACCTAAGTCTATATTTCTCAGCCACAGCAACCTGAGGATGTGTGGACTTCAGCTCCCAGAATTCCCCAGCCAGCCCTTATGTCATGTCCATATATTGTCAAGTGATGAAGGCTGAGAAATACTGGTCAGGGAAGTTCAAGGAGCTGAAACTTAGCATCTGGAAGGCACTGACATTGGAAAGGATGGCTCAGTTTATCCTATATCTTCAGCCTGAATGTTCCTGTGATGGATAACAAAGGAATAAAAACAATACTAGTCAATTAACAAAATAACAAGATTTTTAAAAAATCATACTTCAGATTACCACTTATAAGGAAGGGATACATATCTGAAAAAGATAGAACTGTCCAGAACACAGGGAGAAAGAAAGAAAAACCTGTTTGGCTTAATATGGATGTATAATTTTAAGAAATGTTGGTGAACTTGTGAAATATCAAGATGATCCAAGGAACTACAGATCAATATGCAGGGCATTAATCTCTATAAAGATTCTAGAGCAATTTATAAATGAAGCAGTGTGGAGAAATGGCTAATCCCAAGTATCATAGGGCACAGATGTCAAATCTCTGCTCCCAGGACTTTCCAGGCATCTACCTCCCACTTTGGGCACCCTTCTTGGAGATCCTGGTGCTACCACTTTCAGGTGACACAACTGGTATCTTCCCCATAGCCCCAATATATGAGACAAAGACAGCTTTCATAACTTGTACTGCCTTTCTGTTGATTAAAAAACTAAGATGTAAATAACTGAAATAATTTCAATAATACTATCTCCTGGGCTCATTCACATTGAAGATGTGTGACTGCAGGCTTCAGCCCTTTCTTCCAATTCCACCATGAATATACAAAATCAAACTTATTTAAGAAGAAGAAAACAAAATATAAAAACTCTGAAAATCACAAAATAAATTGCAAATGGTCTCCTATAAATGAGTATTTTAAAACCAATGTATATGGTCACTCAACGTGACTCCAGGCAAGTTACAAAAATAAAAATGCACATCACGGAACCCATAATTCCTTACACCCCAGTGACATCAACAAACACAATCACCACCAACCACTTGATTTCGTTTGTATCCAGCTACGATTCTTAGGCCTTTAACAGAACCACATCTTCAACGCCTTCAGGGCCTTCATGAAAAATGTAATATGTTATATAGTTCTTGATACCATTTTTTATAAATTGAGAAATTGGAACAGTTTTTGATGAGGACAACATAGATTATTACCTTAAAGATTTGAGAACAATCCCTATAAGCACATGCAGAAGGAACTTGGGATGTGAAAAGAAAAGAAGACGGAGGGCAAACATGTTACCAGTACAGTGTTCAGATCACAGGTGGGCTACTGCCAGTTCGGCTTGGATCGGGTGAACCAGTAGTAGCGGTGGCGGGAGACTCTGCCCACCTGCCCGGACGCTTCTGTGCATCCACAGAAGTAGCACACGCAAGCATGTGCAGGAGCGCACCCAAACCGATAGTAAAAACAATTGGCAACCACCACTGGTTCAGATATGTAAAAATGAGCCATAGAGGAAATGATCAGGAATTATTTTCTACTGCCACCTAAACTAAGACTAGAATTTTGGGGTAAAAGTTGTAGCTATCTAGGTTTCATTTAAATACAAAGAAAAAAAACCCTTCCTGACGAGCATTGTCCAAAAGGGGAGCAGATGACATGTGGAGCATTCTTATAACCTTTGTAGAGGGTTGGCTGTTTTTTGGGGAAAAGCAAAAAAAACTGGGCAAGCTCTTTTCAAGGATAATTATATGGTTTCTTGCACATTGTGGGAGGTTGAACTAAGAGATCCTTCTGTTTCTTGCCATCCCTGTAATTGCATCCTTCTACGATAAGTGGGAATTTTGAACTTTAATCGGAAACTGTATGGAATTATCATAACTATATGTTTTCTTGGCCTGGTTCACAGCTTCTTCCTGAGAGATCCTCCTCCATAGTCACCTTTTCTTTTTTAAGAGATTTAATTTTTCTATTCTTGTATGCATGACACAGAGCCAGTCCTCCTGAGAATTTGTGTTCTGCATCTGGCTAGTCCTTGAAAAATGGATTTGATAGTCCAGTCACAATAATCAGTCTGTAAACAGCATTTCTGAAGCCATTGCAAATTTGTCAAGAACGAATCTTGCCTTGTCATATTATTTAATCAGGTAACTTCCTTAGTAGATTAATGGAATATATTCCATTAAAATAGATGGCCCCCTCCCCCCCCAAAATAGTTTGAAAATATTCATACCATTCTGATTAGCAAGTTCAATATAAACTGAGTAACATTACAGTGACATGGATACATAGCTGGTTTAAAAATCATACTCAGTGAGTGTTATCAAGGTGGAATAAAAGATGTCAGAAAATTCAGTTCTGAAAAATTCTATTAAATGTATCAATTTATATCCTGAATGAAGAAGTAGAGGAAAATGTTTCTCTAATTTTTCAAGATGACGTAAGGTTCAAGATTCAGTGAGATTAATTTAATTCTATCAGACTTTGATAAGTTAGAGTAATAAGCCAAACATAATGGTATAAAATCAATCAGAGACAAAGCTCTTCATTAGGAAACAGAAATTAAATGCTCAAATGTAGCCCGAGGAATACTTGGCATGATAATAATGAAAAATACGATGTAATGGTATTTGATTACAAGTAAAGTAAATCAATAATGTCACATGCCTGCAAAAGAAAAGGTTAAAAGCTATTTTAATTGCAGAAAAAGTAATATAATTTCCTAATCACAATATGCAGTAATTCCCCTATTTTCTGCCCTCGTCAGATGCCACATCTAATATTGTATTAATTACTATATAACCCACAAAGGACTCAACCAGACTGAAATAGATTCAGTGGGTGATAAGGATAATTATGAGACTAGAAGCTAAATGCTATGAAGAGTGATGGAAGGAATTGGGAATATTTAGTCTTTGGAAGAGAATGGACAAATACAATGGACTCTCAAAATACCTGAAAGAATGTCACCCAGAAAAAAAGTTTTCTATATTTTCAGAGTTTAGCATGTGGAATCATAGATACAGGAAGGCAGATTTCAGATGAAGATAAAGAAAAATTTCCTACAATAAGAGCAATTTCAACAGTGGGACCAATGGCCCTGAGAAATGATGGACCCCTAGTTCAAGTGGAGGATAGATAGCCATCTGTATGAGATTTGGATGGTGCAGGTGATTGAATCTAATGGCCTCCACTGTCTTTTAAAATTCAACACATATCTGGTTTTATTGTGATAAAAGTCTGGACTGCTCAGGATCCTGGATACTATCAAGGTATGTATTTAAGTCTGTTTGGAACTGACAATAACAATTACATTTTGCATCCTGTTGCTTAGATGCTGTAGATGAGCTTGAATGTTATTTATTCTTAGTCTATCCATTAACTTTAATATAATGTGATATTCTCAAGAATACATCAGATTAGGTGACATATTCAAAAGAAAGAAAGAAAAACACATCTGCAAGCAATTAGAACAAAAACATCTGTATTATATTGCAAATACAACAGGCAAATAAAAGGATGTGCGTATAGTACCTTTCCTTTTTCTGGCTGAAAAGACCACTGATGGACACTGTTTTGAAACCGATCTTTGTGCATCCGTGAGCTCTTCTGAGCTCTGTAGCAGAGATGAACTGGCTAAAGTGCCTTTACACAGCCTGAGCTGGATCTCTCAGCATATCTCAAATATGGTTCTGTGTAGCTGAAACTTTAAATAGACACTGGCCCCTTGTGGGCGATGTGGTTACATGCATTTCTGCAGCTTCAACAGTTTCACTTATTTAGAGACAGTGTTACAAAGGCACAACCCAAGGACACAACAGTAATTAAAAATTAAATTCAGCATGTTCTTAGACATCAGTCTTTGGGTGGGGGGGTGTTTGTTAAATTTACATGCCACCCATCTCACTCGAGTGACTCTGGGCAGCTTCTAAACTTCATAAAAAACAAATGTGCAAATGAATTCTATTGGGGTCAAAATTTTCTGCCAGCTCAAGGACTGGTGGATGGCACTTAAAACTCTCATGGTTTCATTTATTATTTTTGTCAAGAAATAGCTCCTTTCTAAAGTGGAAGCCTCAAATGATATCTACCTTCTCTAAGATGAAGAAATATAATTATTACTTCCGACTTTGCTCAGTAGATATTTATTGCATATCCTTTATGCTTCTGGATGTTTTTAGCTCCCAGAGCATATTTTCCTTGTGCTGATTTTAGCAGAAAGCCTCGATCACTATGCAAAGCAGGATGAACGCCTCAAGCCTTCCCTCTGTCAGGTCCCTGGGGATGGCTTACCATCAAAAGACGTTACCTTATAAGAGTAATGGAGAAGTCTTGAAGTTGCCACTGGGACTTGAGCTTAATTCAAACTCAATAATAAAACATTGACGCAGACAAGCATTACAACTTCCCAGAGGAGAAATCTTTTATATAAGGCATATGTTGTAACAGGAATTGCCTCTGCCTCAAATTCTGCCCTGTACCCCTCTTAAAGGCAGAATCATACTGCACTCTCCTTCCATCGTGCATGCACAGTGTTCACACTCGAAAGAAGCAATGTTCCTTTTCCTCTTTTCTCATGGCTCTTAAATTAGAACTACAGTCTAGGAAGATTCTGTGCAAAGAACAGGAAAACGGCATGTGAGAACATCAATCAAAGGATCGACTTTCCTTCAGAAGTTGTGGGTGCTCCATTACTGGAGGTTTTTAAGAAGAGATTGGAGAGCGATTTGTTCAGAATGGTACAGGGTCTCCAGCCTGAGCAGAGGGTTGGATTAGAAGATCTCCAAAGTCCCTTTCAACTCTTCTCTATTCTGTTATTCTGCTCCCTTGAAGTTCTTCTATGCCAGGGGTCAGGAACCTTTTTGGCTGAGAGAGCCAGGAACGCCACATATTTTAAAATGTAATTCCGTGACAGCCATACAATATGTTTGTATGCAAGACGCCTTTTCAATCATTATATTCTATATTTGTACTACCTCAAAGAGGAACTCTAGGTTGTCTCTGTTTGTCAATCATGCTTCTGGTAAAAATTTTCTCCTTAAATCCATCATCATTTCTCTTTTTTCTTCTTCTGTATTTTGAAATCTGTGGTAGAGTTCCAATTCATCAAGTTCCCTTTTCCATGCTCCTCCTTTTCCATTTTCACCCATGTTTATTCCATTAGTAAAATCATCAATTATCATATCTTTATCTTCATTCTTCTCTTCAATTTTTGGGGCTCCAACTCAATCATTTACTGAGAAAGACACTAGTTTTTCCAACTTCTTCTCAATTCTCCTAGTTATTTCCAATAGATTATCCAATAGCTTTTCCAATTGGTTTACTAGTAGATTTTGAATTCCAGCCAAAATACTTTGCAGCTTTAAAGTTTCCTCTTCTGAATATTGATCCATCTTTCCAAAAGGAATGGGGGGTGGGGGGAGAAGAAAAAAAGAACTAATAGCCACTGCCACTTTCTAGCTTCATCTCCCCCTCCTTTTTTTCAATTTTCAATTAATTTATTAATTTATTTATTAATTTATTTATTAATTTATTTTTTAGATTTTTATACCATCCTTCTCCCTTCCGGGACTCAGGGCGGTAAACAGGCAACAATAAAAAAAAAATAGAAAACATCAAATACATTAAAATATGCTAAAAATACCTTAAAAATATATTAAATGGGTGGCCTGTTCTAAAATCCAGATAAAAACCCCTGGTAAAAACAATTAAAAACTACGCCAGGCCGGCCGCATGGAATAAGTAGGTTTTCAAGGCCCAATGGAAGAGGCAAAGGTCCGTGATTGTGCGTAGGTCGGGTGGTTAGGTCATTCCAGAGGGCAGGAGCTGCCACAGAGAAGGCACTCCCCCTAGGGGTCGCCAGCCGGCATTGCTTGGCCGACGGTACCCTGAGGAGGCCCTCTCTGTGGGAGCGAACTGGTCGGTGGGAGGTACTTGGTAGCAGGAGGCGGTCCTGCAAGTAACCAGGTCCCTTGCCATGGAGCGCTTTACAGGTGATTACTAGTACCTTGAAGCGCACCCGGAAAGCCACGGGCAGCCAGTGCAGCTCGCGCAGGAGAGGTGTCACATGGGAGCATCTGGAGGCTCCCAGAATCCCCCGCGCGGCCGCATTCTGAACTAACTGGAGCCTCCTGGTGAACCTCAAGGGAAGCCCCATGTAGAGAGCATTGCAATAGTCCAGGCGGGAGATGACGAGAGCTTGAGTGACCGTGCGAAGAGCGTAATGATCCAGAAAGGGGCGCAACTGGCATATCAGGCGGACCTGATAACCCCCCCTGGCCACAGCTGTCATATGATCATCTAATGACACCTTAGAGTCCAGGAGGACGCCCAAGTTGCGAGCCCTCTCTGTGGGGGCCAATGATTCACCCCCAATAGCCAGAGATGGCACCAGCTGGCTATATCGTGACGCTGGAAGTCACAGCCACTCGGTCTTGGATGGGTTGAGTTGAAGCCTGTTTCTCCCCTTCCAGACTCACACGGCCTCCAGACACCGGGACATCACTTCCACAGCATCGTTGGGGTTGTCTGGGGTGGAGATGTACAGCTGGGTGTCATCCGTGTCCTGGTGAAACTCTACCCCGAAACCACGGATGATCTCACCCAACGGCGTCATATAGATGTTGAACAGAATAGGCGAGAGGACCGACCCCTGTGGTACCCCACAAGTGAGGCACCTCGACGTCGACTTCTGGCCTCCTGTCAACATAAATTGCGACCGGTCAGAGGTAGGAGGATAACCACCGTAAAACAGTGTCCCCCAACCCCTCCAGCCGGCGCAACATGATACCATGGTCGATGGTATCGAAAGCCGCTGAGAGATCTAACAGGACCAGGATAGAGGAACAGCCTCTATCCCGAGCCCTCCAGAGATCATACACCAACATGACCAATGCTGTCTGTGCTGTGCCCAGGCTGGAAGCCGGACTGGCGTGAGTCAAGATAGACAGTTTCCTCCAGGTGCTGAGGGAGCTGTTGCGCCACCACTCTCTCAACAATCTTCGCAAGAAAACGAAGGAGGAGGTTGGAGACAGGACGGTAGTTGGCCAACACAGCCAGGTCCAGGGAGGGCTTCTTGAGGAGGGACCTTACCACCTCCTCTTTCAAGGCGGCCGGCAGAAACCCCTCACTCAAAGCGTTGACAATTCCCTGGAGCCAGCCTCGTGTAACCTCCTGGGAGGCCAGTACCAACCAGGAGGGACACGGGTCCAATAAACATGTGGTGGCGTTCAGCTGCCCCAGCATCCTGTCCATGTCATTGGGAGTCACAGGATCGAACTCTTCCCAGATAACAGACTCAAGACCTGCCTCCGTCAGCCCGTCTGAACTAGTCCAATCAGAGGCTAACCCATCCCGGATCTGATCGATTTTATCATGCAGGTAACACCCAAATTCCTCCACACGACCCTGCAAGGGAGCATCCCGCGTCCTCTGATAAAGAATGGAGCGGGTCACCCTAAACAGGACTGCAGGTCGGTTATCTGCAGACGCAATAAGAGCGGAGAAATAATTCCATTTCGACGCTTTTATCGCCACTAGGTAGGTCCTCAAATTGGACCTTACCAGTGTCCGGTCAGATTCGGAGCGGGTGGCCCTCCAAACGCTCTCTAGGTATCTTCTCTGACGCTTCATCACCTACAGCTCCTCAAAGAACCAAGGAGCCAAGGTAGACCGGTGCCAGGTGAGAGGCTGCAGAGGCACGACCTGGTCCAGGGCCCCCGTGGTCGCACTATTCCAGGCGGCCACTAGGTCCTCAGTCGAGTCGCGGGTCAGGGTCTCTGGTATTGGCCCAAGCTCCATCTGGAACCTGGAATTGACTTAAAACACAAACTCTGTTGTTCTTTTCAAAAGAAAAGGAGTCTGTTTTTCCCCTTTCTCTGCTCAAGGAACACCAGTAAAAACAATCAGTGCCCTTGGCTCTTTATCAGTTTTTATAAACAAATTACAGACTTTTCAGCTACAAAGCCAGTGAGATCACAGAGGAAAAGAAAAAAAGATACATTGTTTCAAAAACTGCAGCCTCTAGCCTCCGAGTGGCAGTGTTGCCTCCTTTCACTCTTATCTGAAGCTTGAAAAAAATTAGAGTTCTTAAGTAGAATTTAATAACAAATAATAGAACCATTGTTAAAACAAAGAAGAGGATTTTAATCCATAGGTCAAAAAATAAAATAATAAAACAGGGGAAGAAAAAATTGATCCGTTCACTTTAAAAGGAGGGGGGGGGGAAACACTGCGAATACTTCAATCCACAAAGTATAGTTACATGAAAAAAAAACTTTCCAAAACGATCCAATAAAGAAGGGGTCCCCAACCCCCGGGCCACAGACTGGTGCTGGTCCGTGGCTTGATAGTAACCGGGCCGGAGTGAGCCTCGGATTCCATATGACCACCGAATGCGTGTGCGGCCAACGTGACTCAACTCACCCGCGCTGGAGGCTTAATCCGCAGAATTTTTTTTACATGAAACCGGTCCCTGGTGCAAAAAAGGTTGGGGACCCCTACAATAGTGATTAAATTCACCACTTAATTCTTTGCTTAAGGATTTAGTTTAGCTTTAAAAAAAATCCCTTTGGGCAGTCTTTCTTGTAATAAAAAGAAAAAAAATACTTCACCAGATGGATACTTTCTCTTTTCCCTTCCTTCCCCCGGAAGCCATCCCAACTTCACCAGCCTAGGGGCTGCCTGTTTACCACTGGTAAGACCTTCCCTTGGATCAATCAGGGACTTTTCGGTGTCCCTGTGATCAGCAAGGCTTTGTCTTCCTCTTCACCATCTCTGTGGGATGGTTTAGGTCCAAATGGACCATCCAGCAGTAAAAGTATCGACGATGGTCTCGCAATCTCGAGACTGCACGTCGTTGACTCCTCCCAATTCTAATAGTAGATGGAAGGCCACGAGACTACTTGAGAGATTCTACAAACAACGAAGTGCGGAGAGAAGTCCATTAAAAACTTTATTAAGGAGATAAACGGAAGATTAATACCACAGATGGCAAAAGAAAGAAGATGGTATTGTGATTGGAAAGATACCGGTTGATAATGAAAGTTAACAATTAGCTAATTTCTGTAATTAATAAGTAGTAATTTAGTAAGTTTTAGATTGTTTTAGAATGTTATGCTAAATTGATAATTGATAGTGGTGAATAAGATATAAAGATGTGTTGGTTTGAGTTGGGTAATAAATGGTAATTTTTTTTCTTTTGGCAGTAATTTACTAATTACAATAATAATAACGAAATGACAAAGGATATACCTTAATAGTGTGTGTATGTATGCATGTATGTATGTATGTATATACTGGCTCAGTAAAAGAAACTTGGATTTAAATTATAAACAGCAACCTGGGAAAAAGACCTAGAAATTTTATTAATTATTTTTTTATTTAGAACTTTTTATACTCTTACTGGGTTTGATGAGCGGAAGTTGGATATAAATAGTAATCTTTTTGTTAACAAATAATTAACTACAACAAAAATAATGAAATGATAATGGATAGCTTAATGATATACACTGGTTTTTGGTAAAAAAAAATTGGATACAAATTCTAAAGGGAGTGAAAAAAAGGTTAAACTGTATTAATTGACTACTATTTAGAACATATCATAAAGATGTAATGTTATTGGAGGACTCTTGCAATAACTAATGAATGCCAGTACGTGGCTGCATTTCTGAGTTATTTTAAGCAAAAAGACGTTTAAATAATTGTAGTCAAATGAGAATTGTAGTATATTGATGGTAAGATACATAAAGATTTCTGACTTAAAATATAAAATCTAATATGAACTATAAGTAATGACTATGTACGAATGCGCGAAAGTTATTTGTAACCAATTGACACGCTTTCTACAAGATGTAATGAAGGATGATTCTTTTTTGTGTTTGTGTTTGATTAAAAAAAAACCTTAAAAAAAAGAAGAGGAACTCTAAATCCTTGCTTCCAATATGAACCATGATCTGATGAAGTAGGATTTAAACTGTGTTAGGAATGTAAAGAAGCATTATCATAATACATACAGTAACTACATAACAAACTCCTCCAGTGACAATACTACAACTATAATTGTAATTTTATTCTTGGAAATGATCCAGGGACCGTAAATTTTATCTATTAAGTCTCTGCAATAGAAAAGCCCAAACAAGTTCCCCTTTTAAAACATCAAAAGAAAGTTATACCAAAAGGAAAACTTACAAATAGATTCTATATATTCCAGTAATTGTATGCTCATTTTTTTATTCCAACAGCAACCATCATATCACCTAATTGATACTATCTGTCATTTTAAAACTTTAAGTACATGAGTTTTTAGTTGCTTTTCAAATACTTGCACTTTTCCCCCCTGCTTTTCAGTTAACCTAAGGAAAAAACTGGCCTTCTATGGATTTTTTTGTTTGTAGCCAAGATGGGTATCTTCACTTTGTGTTTTTTGTTTTACAATGACACTTCAGTCACTATACTTTGTAGGACCAAGTGTTTTCAACAAGTAAGCACACAAGGCACAAAACAACGGTTTTTTTCAGTATGAATTCACTTGAATCCTTTAATGCAGAGGCCCAGAAGATTTTATGATATACACAGTATCCGGTAATTTAAAATGTAAAAACAATCATTCAGAAAAAAGGCAGAAAAGTTAGTTTTCAAGCTTAGTAAACATACATTACAGACTTCAGCAAGACATCTATCAAAGAGATTCACATTGTATTTGGATCTAGTAGCAAGGGTTTTGGGTTTTTTTTTGTCTTTTTAAGTAGCAAAAGTGAGGATGATGTTTTAAATTTCTGTAACAAATGAAGCTATCAATTTTATTTACAGTATAAACAGACCTTTCTTTATTTTTAAAGTGAAGATAAACACCCTGTCACATGTTGAAGAAAAGCAGTATCTTAATTCTCGAATGCAAAATAAAGCAATATGAAAGTAAAACTGTATATATATTTATATCTATATTTATATGTATAAATAAATATCTTCTGCTCTGAAATTCTGAAGTCTTCTCAGCTCTGTCGTACATGTGATTATGATCAGAGTTCCCTTGGTCTTTATCATAATAAATGTTTCTGCATCTTCATTCTTCTGCTGATGCTCTAATGAATTGTTTTTCATACAAGCTCATGACGTGGTGAACAAACTGATATTGTTCACTAGTCTGGATCATTCCTCCCCTGGAAAGAGAAGCAAGGAAGGATTTAAATTTTAAAAAGACAAGGAAACTGGTTTTACCTCCAGAAAAGATATACAGTACAGTAGTCCTTGACGCACGACCACAAGGGAGCCCAAAATTTATGTTGCTAAGTGAGACATTTCTTAAGTGAGTTGTCCCTTTTTAGACTTTTCTTGCCACTGATGTTAAATGAATGGTTGCAGTTTTTAAGTTAGTAACACAATTGTTAAGTGAATCTGGCTAGCCCACTGATTCTGTCTGTCAGAAGGTTGCAAAAAGTGATTACATGACTCTGGGACACTGCAACCGACATAAATATGAGTCAGTTGCGCCAAGAGTCTGAATTTTGATCACGTGACCATATGCTGCAATGATCGTAAGTGTGAAAAACAGTCACAAGTCCCTTTTCAGTGTTGTCGTAACTTGGAACAATAACTAAGCAAACTGTTGTAAGTTAAGGATTACCTGTACAAAAGTAATGGAAATAAAACCAAATATAAAAGGTCACATTTAGGACTGACTTAGGGAGCAGGCAACTTTATTGCTAGCTCTAATGCTTTTTTCATAAAAAGGTATTCAGAAGGGAAATTGATTTCAATGCATTTGTTTGCTGTAATGAATTTTAACAGTAGAAATCGGTTGGTAGGTTATGGAACCCTTTGGAAAATGCAAGCTTAGTGCCACATTTGAAAATAGTTATCAGCAAAAAAGAATGGACACAAGTAAAACTAAACTATAGTTCTTAAATCACTTAGAATTCTAAAGCCAATTATAAAATAATCATCTCAATCCCCAAAGATGTGGGAGGGCGGGAGCATTGTTTTTGGATTCTATATTTAAATTAAGCTACTAAGGAGAAATATATTCCTGCTAAGTCTTTTTCTGAACAAATATTTAAATACAGGATTTTCTATCTGTCGAATAGAAAAACCAGGTTTATTTTTCAAAAAATACCACTGAGTTAATTTACACAGCAGGTTAAGCTTTAATTTGACACATAATTGTTTTAGAAATAATATTGATCTCATTGAACTCACAACTGGAAAAAAATCCATAATGATTCATTCTAAGATTAGTTAAAAGTCCATCTCATCCACTGTGTTCTTAGACAATAAAAATAGAAAAAAGTGAATAAAATTAAGTGGAATAAAATCAGTGCTGCACAGGGGGAAAAAAATTAAAAAATCAAGAATTTTAACACTTTTTTCAAGCTATAATATTTTCATGGTTAAATCACTGACGTCTCCCATGTTTGTACATTCACAGTTTTATTCTGAAGCAAATACCTGTTTACATATTATAAAGTAATAAATGCTATTGAGTGCTGGATTAAGAATGCAACATTCCACACTCCACATGCCTACAAAACACTCTGGATTATAATTCCCATTTTTCCTGACCAATTTTAATATTTAATGTTTTATTCCTTTATTTTTATGGTGTTTGTAAATGGCCCAGAGTTGCTTGATAGTGAGATGGATGGCATATCAAGTTAATAAATAAAATAAAATAAAAAATAAATCAAGTGACCAAGACATTTGGGAGGCAGCACTTAGGGGAGGGCTTCAATAGACATGGTTTGAGCAGAAAAATTATCTTACCTGTCTAACCGTAGCTGGCAAGTTGTTCTGAGTATGTCAACCATGCCCTCATTCTTCCACTGTTTGCAGCAAATGCTGGTAGCAATAAAACAGCCTGTTCTCCCAATCCCTGCACTGGCCAGAGAAAGAAATAAAAAGTGATGACAAAGATCTTCTAAAAAATAAAACATTGTGTAGAACACCTTCTTTACATCTGGGACTGAGTTTTCCATCTTTTTCATCTGGGACTGAGTTCATGAGTTTAAGGTCAGGTAAGGTACTATAACACCAGAAGTCAAGAGTCAAAGCAGAGAATTGAGCATAACCGAAGGCTCTCTGACCTTGCTTTTTTTTCTTGCAGATGTTTCATTACCCAAAATTAGGTAATAAAATGTCATTGGTGCTAGTAATGAATGGGGTTTGTTCTCATTTTATATTTTAGTGGCTTGCCCTGTCAGTGTTGGTAAGGGTGGTCTTAGGGATTCTTTAGTTGGGCTGCTTACTATTAACTTGCTTGGAATTTCCTTGATTGGGGTATGGAGTATTGTTTACTTCTTGATTGTTGGTCTGATCTGACGTTTATCTTGGAGTTAATCTATGCTCAACTGGGTGCTAATTGCTGGTGGGGAGGAGTTTTTTGGTTTTTTTGTTCCCTTTTGGCCTTGATTGCTTCTTTTGCATAGTATAGAGATACAGTAAGGTCTATGTGAGACCCAGGCTTCTAGAAATTCCCTAGCATTTTGGTCTTGGTCCAGGATGGTCACATTTTCCTAATTGCAACCATGGTTAAGTCTGTCCATATGTTGTGAAATTAAAGAGTTTTCGTTATATAAAACCAGGGACTCATTTGAACTCTGAGCTGCGAATATTCTCCTTTATTGGTACTGAATGTAACTGTTTAGCTCTACCACGTATTCTCAAGTTTTAGGAAAGTATTATTATTTATTTCAGACAATATTGGTTGCCTATAGGAACAGAAGTCTTTAGTAGACTGAAACTCTTTGCTTGCCCAAAGTGATTTTTTGTCCATGTGTACAAATATAGTGGCCTTCTAGTTTCTCACATATTATCCTCTGACTGCAAACTACTGGTAGGTTTGTGATGAGGGGCTGTTATTCTAGAATATGTGGGGAGTGAATATAAGTGCTACTCAACCCACAGACTGAATGTGGACCAGGCATATAAAATGACACTTTAATGGTCTTATGTTTTCTTTATGTGGCTCTAATTTATGCAACAAAAACCCAGCAGAATATATTTTACCATTGGCACTATATTATTTCAGAGTGTTATAGGATAAAAGTTCCAGAGAGATGTTACGTGAGGCATCTGGTTTCTGTCAGCTTTTATATGTCAACATGTCATTTTAAATAGAGAAACAGCAAGTAACAATTACTTCATGGTCCAAGAGCATCTCGGTTTTGCAAGTCTTTAGCTCTGCTGAAAGCTTCTTAGATGACTTTCCATCATTGTCATTTAAATTATTTGGGCCAACAGCTAAGCCCCCAGGAAGAAGAAATGCAACTTATGTAGTCATTCCACCCAGATCTACAGATATTATATTTGATTGGGTTTTTTCCCCCTTGGTAATATGTATATGGATACCCATCATACTATTCTTTATTGGAAATTACTTCAGAAATATATATTAAAAGATTTTGTGTTGTATTTAATTTCATGTTAATCCTTCCTATTAATCTCATTAATATTTCATCTACTGTATTTCAATTAAGGTTCCACCTAGATTATAGCATTCTTTTGGGCTAGTTTGGGTGTGTGTGTGTCAGGGTTTGGAGCAGGAAGTATGGTTTTGCAGTAGTTCTTTTCCATCTTTGAGATTGGTTTCAGCCAAGGTTAGGAGGGGGGAGATCCAGCCCTGAATTCTTACATTCTGAGACTATGACTTTTTCCTCACTCCTATCTAACATCTGGTAAGATCATTCATCAACACGAGGTTAGGTTAAATACCATCAATATGCTGATGATACTCAACTGTACTTCTTTGCCCTGAGTTGTCCAAATGAATATTCTTTATTCAGATTCTTTACCAATGTCTGGAGGCTGTAGCAGTCTGGATCAGAAAGAACAGGCCTTAACTCAATTCTAGCAAGATGAAGTAGCTGTGGGTTTTAGGGCCTCAGAGCCTTGTGGAGACTTTCTATTTTTGACTTGGATGGATAGCGCTCCTCTAGACACAGATGATACACAATGGGGTAGAGGTCTTTTTGGGCTGATGGTCAAAGAACAGGTGGCAGCTATGGTCAAGAGGACTATTTTGTACATCCATTCCTGAAGCAGGAGGTTCTGCTTTATTCACATCTTATGTAGCTCTCAGTTGTAAATTGTTCTCCATAGGATGCTCATGAATTGCTTTCAAAAGCTGCTATTAGTCCAGAATGTAAGAGTGCATGCGATTTGGAACAAATCATAGTTTGTCTATATAGCATCACTGCTTTGCAAGTCACACTGGTTCCCAGTTCAGAAATTCAAGGCATCAATGAAGTGAAAGTACTGTAAACTATACTTTTCAATATTATTAAACGTGAAAGTCTTGACTGATTATGTTCCCATTTGTTAATGATCATGGCTTATGGAAACTTGTGGCTTGGGTGTGGAAAGTACCAATAAAGGAGAATAATTGTAGCTCAGGGTTGAAATGAGGGGTGTTTGGGTGTTTCATTACCCAAACTAGGTAACACATCATCAGTGCTAGTCCATCATTCCATTAGCACTGATAAAGTTAACTAGTTTGAGTAATGAAACATCTACAAGAAAAATAGCAAGCTTAGAGATCACTAAGGATCCCTCACTGTGGAAAGTGAGTGTAAGGAAAGAGACTGTGAAATTTGATTGGAATACAGTGAGAATTATATTGCAAAGTGCCAAGACATACTGTATATGGGATTGCATGAATGGGAAGCATGAAAATGGATATTTGGTGGAATGATAAAGGGGAATAGGTTATAGGTAACTCTTGCAAAAACTCAGTATGAGGGAAATATATTACATTATGTGTACAGAAAGAAAAGATAATTGTGAGGAATGTATGTGTAGAGAGCAAGGAAGAATTAAGATTAAAAGAGGCAGAACATTTTGATAAGACATTAAAAATTGTTTTAGGAGTGAAGAAAGCTAAACAAAGAGACACAATCAGGGAATGGAATTAAAATGAGAAGTGATGAAATAATTTGGGAAGAAATTAAAGCAAGGAAAGGCTAGATGCAGCATGTTAATGATTTGTAAGGGAATGCTTTAATATGTGGAAATATATAGAAGAATGGAAATGAATGTTATAAATGTAGTCTCCAAGAAAAAAATGATGAAAAGGAATACATACACATTGGAAGCAAGTTGCAAATAATATGCCTTCATGTAGAATGTAAAGAATTATGGTAATGTAAATTTAAAGCAAACTGTTAAAAGAGAAATGCTGAATTTAGAGAGCACAATAATACAGCTACCTGATTGCATTATAACAGAAAAAGATATACTTTTAGAACATTCAGAACAAATGGTACTTTATTATTTTAATTATGATAGCACATTATGTTCTCACATGGTTTGTGTTTATGAAAAATGCTGTAGAGATTCATAATACCTTTATCCCATTATCCATAATGTGCTTGTACAAGGGGTACTTACAATTTTGTATAACAAGATGAATATTCATTATACAATATTTCATTTTGTAATCTTACTAAAAATGAATTTAGCTTTAAAATGTTAAATACTTCTTTCTGCTCACCAAAGTCAAATTATATGAAAAATAAATCAGAAAGATATTTGCAATGGTTATGCCTCAAATTATACAGCTCAATCCAATATTTTCCTGAGAGTGGAATTAACCAGTAGGTGGTCACAAGTCCTGTAAAGATTTCTATGAAATCTGCTTATTGCATTTATAATCAGGGGCTTCCTTGGTACACTCAGTAGTGGCAATATGGTGTGGAACATCATAGAAACCTCCTCCAAAGAGTCAGGGTCCTGTTAGAAAGTAACACATCTTTGGGGTGTTGCTCTTGACCCTCGTTTGCTGACATGGGAGATAGTTTCTCACTGATTGATTGCTGTGCTCCATGTCTTCCAGGAAGTTCTGAAAACTAATTAGTCCTGGGTGACATTGTCTCAAAGGAAAGAATTACTTTTTAGTTGGGCACGGCTATCCTCCTAAAGTGGTTGTGGTATGACAGAGCTCATGCTTTAATATTTGATTTGCATTTATAATGGATGATTGAGACATATTTTTAAACTGATCTCTATAATATCTGCAGCACATTACAATGGGTAATAGGGGTGTAGCAGGGTGGGGAGAAGGGAATAGGAGGAGATTTTGGCGGGAAAAAGAGGGGACCGAGGGAGTGTGAGAGGAGGAAGGAGGGGTTTTTTTTTTTTTGAGAGGCTGGGGAAAAGGTGGCCTGAGAGAATGGGGAAATAGAGAAAGAGGCCTGGCGAACGAGAGAGGGAGTGAAGGCAATAGAGAGGACAGGAGATGCTCCTGTGGGGCAAGCTTGAGGGAGAAAAGGGGGTACAATAGAGGACGCTTCCGTGGGGCAAGCCTGAGGGAGAAAGGGGGGATAGGAGAGGATCGTGTGGGGCAAGCCTGAGGGAGAAGGGGGGACAGGATAGGAGAGGCT
This sequence comes from Rhabdophis nuchalis, assembly GCA_039707465.1. Classification (NCBI taxonomy): domain Eukaryota; kingdom Metazoa; phylum Chordata; class Lepidosauria; order Squamata; family Natricidae; genus Rhabdophis; species Rhabdophis nuchalis. The sequence continues at coordinate 127,947,304 of CM077643.1, forward strand.
TCCGTGGGGCAAGCCTGAAGGAGAAAAGAGGAAAGGTTTCTGTGGGGGAAGCCTGAGGGGAAAAGGAGGGATAAGATAGGAGAAGAGTCTTTGGTGAGGCAAGTCTGAGGGAGAAAAGGGGATAGGATAGGAGAAGATTCTGTGGGGCAAGTCTGATGGAAAAAAGGGGGGACAGGATAAGAGAGGCTTCTGAGGGGCAAGCCTGAGGAAAAGAAGGTGCATAGTATAGGACAGGCTTCGGTGGGGCAAGCCTGAGGGAGAGAAGGGGATAGGAGAGGAAAGGCTTTTATGGGGCAAGCAGAGAATCCATAAAGGAGCAGAGGCAGTGGAAGGAGAGCTCAGCAGGCAATTCAAGAGAGGGAGAAGAGAGAGAGAGCGAAAGGAAGAAGGGCTGACCAGCCACATGAATACCATCTTATCACGTGACCCACCGGCTGGGAAAAGACTGACCATGTGACCTATTTGCTGAGAGGAGACTGACCACCACAACCCTACATGACCCAGGCCAATAGAGGTGCCTGAGTGAGGGACCAGTGTGAACAGGTGGCCATATCAAAAGGGGCAGGAGAACTTGGACTCCAGAGGCCCTTTTAGGGGTAACGCTACAGGGGAAAAGAGAAAAATGATTGGAAATGGCAACACATTGTGAATCAGATCCAGGACTGGTTAGTAAAAATACACAATAAACCTATTATTAAAACACGATAACAGATAGAACACCAGAACTGGAAGGGACCTTGGAGGTCTTCTTAATCCAACCACTTGCTCAAGCAGGACCCTATACCATTTCAGAGAAATGAAATGGTTGCACGGTTCACATTTCATCTGCACTGTGTAACAGGCACAAGAGAATCAGATCATGCCCTAGTTACAGTGAAACCCAATGTGGAAATTTTGTTCCTCTGGGTTCTACCAGTTTAGATATAAGGAATATTTCCTTGCTAGAATGTTAAGAGTGGACACATGTCTAAAATGTCAAAGAAAAAGTGAAAGAGAAACTCAGTACTGTATCTAACATTAAAAACAAAGGATGTTTCAAATGAATGTCAGGGATATAGGAAAATAACCTAAGTATTATTTCCCCCCCCCTCTCATTTCTGTCTAACAATGTTTAATAATTTACCTGCAGTGAACAATGATTGGAGCATTCTTTTCTTCTGCATGTTGCATGGCTTCTTCCACTTCTTGAACTAGTTGGAGCAGTGGTGGTGCTTGATCAGGGGTCTTTTGGTCTGGCCAAGATGTATACCAGTAGTGCTTCAGATTTCTTGTTTCTTCACCATTCTATAAGACAGCGAGCAAGAAAATTGGGAGCAAGAGAATTAGAAATTCAACACATGAATTTCTTTGCAAATATAAAAAACGTCTCTCTTTAGGGGAAATCACATAATGCAGCCCAGAATTGCCAAAGGTAACAATTTCAATGACTCAGACTTTTAACACCCTTCGTTGATATATGCAAACTACTGGCATTTGTTTGAAGATTCCTGAAAATTATATTCCATGGGGTTGTAGGGGGACGGCTTTGCTGGGAAACATACGTATTAGAAATATATATTTAGCTGGTTTTTAGAATGGGTAAGTATTAAAATATTCAACTTCTCTAGGCAAAAAAGGCTGCTAAAATAATAGATAATTCTGTAATTCATTATTATTATTTGGTTTCTGTACTCAACTTGCTTTATAGAAACAGTGTTAGAGAAAGGCATGAATTATAAATATTTATTTCTATTTTTAGAAGGATTGATCATTTGAGGATGAAAGAAAAGTGTCTGAGAGAACCAGCACTGAAATTTGTATGAATGTATTTGCAGAAAACAAAGTTTCGATGGAAGGTTTTCTGGCAATTGGTGAGATCACTGCCAAATGCAGATACTTCCATATTGTGGTCACCACATAGGTTCAACAATAGTAATACCAGTCACACCAAAGATCTTACAGACCTGATTTGCAATGTCTTCTAACCTGCTCAAATATAGGAATCTAGATATGGTACAAATACCAAGGTTGTTGTAAAGTCAGTACATTTAGGAAGACTTTTAACAAAAGCAGATCAGAAATGCCTATTGAGAAAATAGGTAGTAATAAATTGCCAGTGGAATGGCTCATAATTCTAATTGCTCTACAAAGAGCTTGATGGCCTTCATATTAGACATATTCTTTCCATCAACATTACTAAACCCTCCTTCAATCTGGAGCTCTGCAAATATGTTAGGCTATAATTTTTGGATCCCAAGCTGCACAATTAGAACAATGTGCTGCATACCAGAATGAAATTTAGAAAGAACAGCACCAGCATGATCATAAAAAGAATATTTCTAAAAATTTTATTGAATTGTCTATGAGTAATCCCTTACTTTATATCTTACCTTTAGGGTAATAAGCCTTAACCGATAATCATCTGCTTGTATGACTCTGTTAACTGTAATTTCAATTCCTTCATAGGTAATTTGCTCTTCGGGCCAGTATTCTGTACATTTCTAGGCAAAAATTAAATCACAGCTATAAAGGCAGGTGTCTGCAAAAAGTAAATGTGCTCTAATAAGCTTAAGAAAAGTATATTGTACATTTGAATTATGGCAGAATGTTTTCAGAAATCAATTATGCGATAAGTAAAAATATTAACTGATATAAAGTGGTATTTTACCTGGGTCAGAATGTTTGGCTCTCTCCCCCTGACTCCCCATTAAACCATATATATTTCTATATTTTTCTTGGTTTAAGAACTGCAGAAATGAGAAAACCCTATCACACTCAATTTTCTCATGTCATTATTAGAGTAACAAAAGGAACAGTAGGGAGTCGCAAAGCAGCCAAGTTTCAATTCAGATTTTAACTTTGATGACGACAAGATTAAATTCAAATGTAGGATTCAGGGTTCAAAAACAGCAAAATTAAGTTTAAACCCATTTGAGCCTATAATAAAAAAGCACTATCATGCCGGAAGCTATTTAATATTTGGAAGAATGAGATACAGATAGCAAGGCTAGAACATTTAATGGACTTGTTTTTAAAAAACATAAAAACAAATTTATGTTATTACTATCATATATATAATACAAGGATGCAAGAATTAACTTTATAGACAATTCAGAACTTTCTACAAGCATATAAAGCAGCAGTGTCAAACTCAATTTCATTGAGGGCCGCATCAGCGTTGTTTGACCTCGGGGAGCCAGGGTAGGCGTGGCCAGCTCGACATCACTCATGTTGGGAGTGCCTGTGGTGGCCCAAGTGCTCTGCCAGCGAAAACAGGCTCCCAAGCTCCATTTTTGGTAGCAACGGCTTCTTGCAATCCTCTGCCAGCATAAACGGAGGTCGGGAGGGCTGCCCGCAGCCCACGCAAGCTGTTTTCAGCTGTGATGGTCTCCTGCAACCCTCTGCCAGTGAAAATCGAGCTTGGAAGGGCTGCACGCATCCCTCGTAAGCTCAGTTTTCACTGGCAGAGGCAACACATGCCAGTCCTTTGCTTTTTCTAGGACAGCCCCATGGGACAGATCTAAGTACCCTGCAGGCTGACTCTGGCCCCTGGGCCTTGAGTTTGACACTCCTGATATAAAGTATACATCCCAGAAGACTCAGACAAACAAACAGCAGAGAGGAAAATAGAAAGTACAGGATTAAAATATGTGAAGGAGAGGGAGCGGAGATGCTGCAATGATCGAGTCCCTTCGAGAGAGCGGGTTATAAATTAAAATTATTATTATTATTATTATTTTTGCAAGTGTGAAAAACGGCCATAAGTCACTTTTTTCAGCGCTTTTGTAACTTTGAATGATCACTAAATGAATGGTTGTAAGTGCAGGACTATCTGTTGTCAATAATGCCCTTATTACCACTCATTTTGAGATGTAAAATGTCCCCTATATGGGTTGCCTTTGAAGATGACCTGAAAACTGCAGCTGGTGTGGAATTTGACAGGTAGATGAGAAATGTTACTGTTGTATAATGCCAACTATTTTTTCTGCTGAATGTTCAGTTTTGTCCTCCCATCTGCTGGAGTCTACCCATTCATGTTTGACCACTGTCAAACATGGGAAAGCATCCAGATTTTTTTCTACCCCTTAACTAATAAATAGCTATAGGTGGTATCTGTATACTTTTTAATAAAGAAATATTTTCATCTCTCTTTATATGTGTGATATATAATTTCTGTTCTATGGGCTAATCAGATAGTGTGTGCACACATTCCCTACATGTGCATGTATACAAGTGTATCTGTGAGGTCTAATCAGATACATTTATGGTGTGTGTGTGCGTGTGTGTGTGTGCGCGCGCCCCCCCGCGTTTCTGTTGCTTCCTTATGTTGTATCAGTTTTTGTGTGTATGTGTGCACTGAGAAGCACAGGATGGGCTGCTTTTGGATGTCCTGGGCCTTGTGACTAGGGGAAAGCGGGCTTGGATTGCGATATTGATAAACCATCCAAACCATTACCCAATTGCATCTCCCATAGGCGTGAATTAGGAGATTTGTTCCCGCTGCATAGCCCCCAAGTAAGTCTGGCCCATTTTAAAACACAATCTATATTTCCTTTGCTTTTCCCTCCATAGCAAATTATGTCTTGTTCTGTTCTATGTTGAAGAACTATCCTGCTGATGAACTAACAGAATCCTAAGTTTTTCTTTCAACATTCCATTGGGGGGTGTGTGTGTAAGGGGGAGAGCACACACACTATCAGAAGTGCTAGTAGCTATCTATAGCTCAGTCTTGGAGCAGCTGAAATGACGAACACCCACACATTTCTGTGGGCTGTCTGTCAGTTCACATTACATTTTATAAGAGTGCTACAGTACTGAAGCCTTAATCTTTGCATTATTAGAATTAACGTATATAGCGTGAACACAAATATTCCTCCTGCAGTCTATATTTATATTTGAGTCACAACACAATTCTTTTTTTAATGGAAAAATTGTGAAGCATCCCAGAGCCTTGAACAGTAATGAATGACTTCATTAAGCCACGTCTCTCTGATAAAGCACAAGTGTGTACAGAGCTCTCCAGATGTGTAAAATTTCCATTTCCTTTGTAGCAACTCTATAATATTGCAGCTTTACATTACGATGAATAGAATGAAAACATGATTGGTAAGAGCTGACTTGTGCTACTTTTCTACATGATTGGCCAAACATTTTGCCAACTCAACTTTAGTTTTCTTAAAGCTACCCTCCTGTGCCATGGCTCAATTGGAAAGGGCAGCCATGAGACAATCCAAAATACATGCTAAGTTGCTAATGCAGAACAAAACAAGCTTTGAACAGGTGGAAACAAGGGCCACAAAATTTGCTGGTAGGATACTCTATTGGTAGGGCCTTAACATGGCATTAGCCCACTACTGCTCATGTACTCGTCAGTTTTTTTCTAGAAAAACTAGGTGCTACTGCATATCTCTAGTGCAGGGGTGTCAAACTTAAGACCCGTGGACTGCTCTGTGCGGCTCGCCCAGGCTCAGTTTTCAGCCGCAATGGCCCCCTCAGTCATCTGCCAGCCAAAAGGGTGCCCCCCTCGAGTGCAGCGCCCTTCCTCAAGCTCCATTTTTGCTGGTAGAGGGCTGCAGGAGGCTGTTGTGGCTGAAAAAGGAGCCCTGATGAGTGACGTTGAGCTGGCCAAACCTACCCCAGCTGCACATACCCTGCCCCCCCACCCCAAGGTCAAACACAACCCTGATGCGGCCTGCAATGAAATTGAGTTTGACAGCCCTGCTCTATTGCAATCACATTCTGATCCTTATTCATCCTTGCAGCTGAAGCAGTTAACAGGACAAGAATCACATTTTCCTAATGACAAAACTAAAATCAGTGTGCAACAGGAACATTTCAAAAGAGAGAGGCTCTAGCCCCAAAAGAAAAATAGGAAATGTACTTTGGGAGTGGCTGAAGTATATGTCTATGCAAATTCTCAGTCATCCAGATCATGGTTGTCCCAAAGACGCTTTTTCAAAAGACAACTGGACTTTCTTGGTTTTTGCTTGAAGACGTTTCGCTTCTTATCCAAGAAGCCTCTTCAGTTCAGAACTGACAAAGCTTCTGGCATGAGAAGCGAAACATCTTCAAGCAAAAACAAAGGAAGCCCAGTTGTCTTTTGAAAAGGGACTTTGGGATGCCCAAGTTTGAGTTTATTTATATTTATATCCCGCCCTTCTCCACAGAGGACCCAGGGCGGCGCACAGGAAATTTATTAAACTGTCCTATCCTATGCTTCAGGAACGAAATGATAAACGAAATGAAATGAAGTAAATGATAAAAGTTTTTATTCATCAAACTTTTATACTATATGCCAACTTTACCTTGATTACCATGTTACAAAGCAGACTAGTTTTATGAATGGAATAATATTTTATTCAGGAATATACCGAAGGTACAAAACAGAATTTAAAAAAATAGAAAATAGAGATTTAGCATTACCTCATTCATCTCTTCTATATTGGTAATCATGACAATGATTGGAGAATGCTCCTGCCATACCATTCTCCAGAAATCACTGACAGTATTAACTATGGGTCCCTGAGTAGCAATGTACACCTTTTCTTCTCCTCTATAGCCCTAGCAAAAAAACAAAAAACAAAAAACCCAACAAGGTTCATGAGTGCTGAAACAATCCTTCAGTTTTCATTCAGAAGCTGTTTAGTAAATTAGAAACAAATATTCACACACTCATGCTTCACATCAAGTGAAACAAATAAGCACAAGCAGTAGAACTTTGATTTGAACAATTCATTTGAGTAGGGCAACAACTGACACCCCGTTCTGGGGCCTTGTTGGATTCTAAAGGTTATGGTGGTAAACATGGCTGTCATTCATTATCAGAGATACTTTAAATCACCGCATGTATATTTTACAACGTTGAGATTTGAATCTGTGTCTCTGTCAGCATGCTGGAAGGACTGAAATGATTGTGGAATTCTGCAACTATTGAAAAACAACAGAGGCCTAACAAAACCACTTATATAGAAAAGATTCTCTGCAGCTGCCAGTCTTACCCTGATGTAATTAGCATTAATGTAAGAGCTAAGAGGATCATCTTCATCATCTGAGGTAAGGCACACCCTGCTGTGAGGATCTGGAAAATGGAAAGGAGCAATGATGAGTTATAGACTGGAAGGAACAAAAAAGGTTTTCTCTCTCTCTCTCTCTCAACATGAATTGTACAAAAATATTACACAGCAGACCTTCAATCTGGAATTCTGAGAACTGGGCAAAGGTTTGATTTGAAGAAACACAAGAGCGACCTTGATGGTTTCAGCTGAAGATCTGCCTAATTCAGAACCTGATTCAGAATTCTGCTTCCCACAGAGACAATCCAGATGGCCTGGAGAAAGCATTCATTGCTTTTGCTCACCCACAGTTAATATTCAGTGGGATACAACCCTAGGACTGTATTTAGATGCTGTTACTGGTACCCATTAAGAGGTTTAACATCCCTTTCTAATTCCCCTCACAATCCATATTAGTCAATACTTTTACCACGTTTTGTGGCAGTGAACAGAACATAGCAGTGCTGAAGGAGCAGGGTGCTGCAGTACCTTTCACAATTCAGTGTTCTTTTTTACTGCAGAAGTAATCATTATTAACGTTGCATGTAGCCAGGTCTAAATGCCAGTGAAAAAGCAGAGATTTGCTATAATTTTATAGGATTTAATGTTGTGCTGCTTTTGAGCAGTAACTCCCCCCGAAAATTCTGAAATCAACCATTTTCATATGGTTAGGGTGGAATTTTTGAGACAACAGGCTGAAAAGAAATTACCCACAACAAATCTGTAAATCCGCAAAAGAAATACAGTATACATTAGCTGAATTAAAGACTATTATCATTTCTTTCGCTAAGCGCAATTAACTATAGTGTTCTAAGCAACTAACTGATCATTAAGTTAAGTGCCTATTTATCTTTCAGTTCTAGCTGGAATGAACATCTATTTTTGAAATTTTTAAATATTTTCTTTTATTTTCAGTACAATGTATTCCGTTGGGCAACTTTTCTAATTGAAAACTGTTTAAAGCTTTTTTTAAAGAATGGAATTGCAATTGTAAAGTGTTAAGACAGACCGAATGTTTCAGTGCACAGAAATATTTCAAATAGAAGAAAAACACATCTCAGGAAGCATTTTAAACAGTTGATATAATTTTTTAGTCCATCTCATCAAAATAATCATAACAATTACTGAGACCAGATAAATAGTAAATACGAACATCCAGCGTAACATTTTCCATATCAGAAACATAATGCAGTCCAACACACTAAGTTTGAATACCTCCAAACAGAAATTCTAACAATTGGTCAAAATGGTATGAAATACTAAAGATTTTGACCAATGTATTGCTCAAGCTCTGAGAGATACTGAAATCACTCAACATTCAATTTGTGAGATTCATAGTTGCTGCCTAGGAATGTCATAGGTCCAGGGTCAGCAACTTTAAACACTCAAAGAGCTATTTGGACCCATTTCCCACAGAAAAAAAAACACCGGGAGCCACAAAGGTCCTAATCGGAAGTCCCCGTTCAATTCTAGAGCTGACTGGAAGTCTGGTTCCTCCACCATCGAGTCTCCTCCTAGCGTGGCGTATTTTTTCCTCTACCTGTCCTAACTGAAAATCCTATCAATTGTGGAGCCGACCGGAAAATCTGCTTTTTGCAATAGAGTCTCCTCCTACTTCCCCCCCAAAACTGAAAGGTCCTTTCAAAATTGTGATGCCAACCAGCGACAGGGAGCTGCAACAGAGGGACGAAAGAGCCACATGCGGCTCCAGAGCCACAGGTTGTTGACCCCTGTCATAGGTACAGGTAGTCCTTGACTTACAACAGTTCATTTCATGACCATTCAAAGTTACCACAGCACTGAAAAAAGTGACTTATGGACTTCCGGTATCCGGCTCCAGCAGAGACGGGCGAGCCTAGGGCTCGCTCGCCGCTTTGTTGCCTTTTCTGCCCCCCCACGGGGGCGAAACTCTCCGGTTACCGGAGGTTTCCCGTAGGGTCGGCTCAGAGGGAGCGGCCCTCGTCACGGCGGTGGGGAGGGCGCTCCTCTCTGCGACCTAGGTGGAGAGGAACATGCTAGCGGGGGTTTTTTCCTTCTCCAACGGCTGTCGGTGCCATTCGCTTTAATGGAGAGGGCTGAACGGAGAGATCGGGCGGATCGCCGAGGCTTCAGCTGCGAGAGAGAGTGAGTTTAAAAGAACACCTTTTTTTTCCTTGCTGCCAGCCAGGCTGAACGGACTGGGAGGGAGGTGTTTATTTCTAAAAAAAAAACCCTCGGATTTAAGCGGCACGTTAAAATGGCTTCTCTGCAAAGAGAAAGTGGAAACTTTCACTCCGGACGGTCTTTAACAAGGGAAAGTGGAATGCGATTCTTTGCAACATTGTTTCTAGGTCTGGCTGGTTTTTAAAAAATGCTTATTTTGCTACTCTCTCCCTCTGGCTCTGAGATGGGCGGTGGAAGTGGCTTCTCTTTGTCCCTGCCTGACTATTTCAACTAAGGAAAATTTCCAGCGTCTCTTTGAAAGCAGGACTCTCTCTGGATTTTTGAAAAAAAATTTCTGTTGATGGATTTGTGACTTCTTCTCTGGAATACCTTCGTTATTACTATTTGCTGACCTGGGAAACTGTGTCTCTTTTGGTTTCTGAATTGTTTGCAACTTCACAGCCCTGAACTGAACTGAGCTCCTGGTTTGCCCCACCAGCCCCACCCGGAAAACGCCATCTTGGTGGCAGTGACTCTAACTTTTAACCATGGCACAAGAAGCAGCACTTGTAAATTTGGAACAAAGGATGGCTTCTCTTGAAACCTCTATGCTAACTTTGATATCAGAAATAAAGGCCCAGAGGGCTGAAAATATTATCTTCAAGAAGGAGTTGTTGGATACAAGAAGACAAGTGCTGGATAACACACAGAAGAATAAAGAACTGGAAGGGGGGTTGGAGGGGGCTAAGGGGGAAATTAAAAATGTTACTAATGAGGTTGTGGAAATAAATGGGCATGTGTCTAGGATGGATATGGAAAGAATGACATACTTTTTGAGATTTCAAAATGTTTCTGAGGAATCTGGTGAATGCCTCCCTGATTTTATGAGCACAATTTTAGCAGACTATTTACAAAAACCTAAGGATGAGATCAGGGGGGACATTGACCTAGCCTACAGAATTAACTCAGCATATGCCAGGATAAATGAAGTGCCTAGAGAGATACATGTGAAATTTGTAAGGTCAACCAGAGAGGAGATCCTGAAAGCGCAGAGAGAGAAACCTTTAACTTATCAACGAAAAACGGTCACTATCTTGAAGCAGATCCCTAGAAAAATTAGAGATTTAAGAAGGAAATTTTCCTTCTTGTCTAAAACCTTGTTTGATCACGGGATTTGGTTCAAGTGGATGACACCTGAAGGGATGCTGGTGTTCTGGGAAGGAGGAAGAGTGAGGATTAAAACAGTTGCTGAGGCGGAAGCCTTTCTTAAAAAATATTCCTCTGTCCTGGGGGAAGATCCAGGGGGGACGGAGGGGGCCACGGCCCCGCCTACGGGGGGCCAGGGGGGAGAGAAAGAAGATACAATAACCAAAAGACTTAGATCAAAAAAATAACTTTGCCTTGATTTTTCTTGAACAATTTTGTATAATATTTCTATCTGGACTTTTTGTAAATGTCTGACAGCATGGAATGGAGAATTTAAGTAAATGTACTTGCTTTCATCTTGTAGTGGTATGGAAAATGTTTTCTATGATAACTTTTTTTATTGTGTATTTTGAGGTCTCGGAAGGTCCGACGACTCTAACGTGAATGCTCTCAAAATTTCTTTGTAACCATTACCCTATCCTGTTAAAAAATGTAAAACCAATAAAACTTTTTCAATAAAAAGAAAAAAGAAAAAAGTGACTTATGAATGTTTTTCACACTTACAACCATTGCAGCATCCCCATGATCGCGTGATCAAAATCCAGATGCTTGGCAACTGGCGGTTGCAGTGCCCCAAAGTCATGTGATCACCTTTTGCGACCTTCTGACCAGCAAAGTCAAAGGGGAAGCCAGTTTCACTTAACGACTGTGAAACTAATTTAACAACTGCAGTGATTCATTTAATAACTGTGGCAAGAAAGGTCATAAAATGGGGCAAAACTCATTTAACAAATCTCTCACTTAACAACATAAATGTTGGGCTCAATTGTTGTTGTAAGTCGAAGACTATCTGTACTGCACTGCTGATCTTAATCCATATTCTTTGTGGGAATTTGGTGAACAACTTCAAAATGCTTCTATAAGTCAGTGATCTTTCCTGACATTCGGAAATAGCTATCACAACCCACATCTCACCACTATGGCAAATCCCATCAAATTTAAAAGTGTTTGTAAGTTCACAAACATACAAATTAACACATAGTTCAAAATGCTCGTGTACTAAAAATTGATTTCTATGTACTTACTTGGGAGAATTGTTTTGTAACGATTCTTTCGGACTAAACCTGGAATGTCATATTCCTTTGGATCAATAAAGTTCATTGGGATTTCCTGTTGAAAGATGCATCATAGAAATATTAGACATATTACAATCCTAATAACTTTTCACTTAAAAATGATTTAAGTGGATTTTTTTAAAAAAAGAACACTGTAATACATGGGAAAACTCATTCAATCCAGATTCAAAACTAATGAATGGAAGAATTTGAGTGCTAAAGAAAATGTGATGGAACTGTGAGATATATTGAAAGCACTTTTATTTTAGATTAATATGAATGGGATTAAACTGTAATATTGTGATTTTTAGATTTATATTCTATTTTACTTCCAGGAAGAAAAGCCAGTTTATATTGGGGCTCTCCCCTTTTCTTTATTAAAATATTCCTGGGCAGCACATTGCACTGGGACAGAGTGAATTTCTATGGCTGAGCTTTTTTATGAATCTGAATCTAATATTTGTTGTACTAATATTTGTCCTACTGGCATTTTTTAATAACTTAGTTCAGGGGTAGTCAAAATTTTCTAACCGCCCACCGGTTCCACAATAATCATGGTTTATAAAGTAGGGAAGTCAATTAAATTTAAAATAGGAAAGTGCTTCAGTATCAGACAAAACCCCTACCGCCCACCATGAAAGCTGGAATGCCCACTAGTGGGTGGTAGGGACCAGGTTGACTACCACTGACTTAGTTGATCGTTGGATAACTTTATAACAGCTCAAAATATAGTTACTCCTCTGCTAAACAATTAAAAAAAAACCTTATACTTCTGGCATATCAAATAAATCTATGTTAATTTTATGCACTTCATTACTCAAGATAAGACCAAAGGGAATGCAAGTCATTAAAAGCACTGCTGTACAAAGAGTAGTAAAACTAATCAATTTATTTAATTACTGTATGATATATATAAATGACTGTGTGTGTTCTGATGATGCAGAAGTCCTATCTGGTGATAATACAAATAAGGCTGGAAAGTACTGTTGCAGCAATGCTACTACGAGAAAACCTGCAATGCTTCATAAAAACAGGTGCAAGAATATGTAGGTTTTGTGCAAGAATATGTAGGTTTTTAGATATGTAGGTTTTGTGTGTGCGCAATGGATCATATCTAAGTTAAGTTAGTCCATACAGTGAGATTAAGCATAGGAAATTACATTACCAGGAAATGTTCCCTGCATTTAGTCATTTTTTCTATACTTCCATTCTTTCAGAACTTACTATATGCCCCTACTCTCCAGTAAATGAATAAAAATCTGGTTTTGATAGATGGAAATGCTTTTTTTGTATATTTATGATATATAGCAATAATGTTTGCTTTTGCTTTCTTTCAAAGCTGTTCTGCCTTACTAAGGTCATGTCTCCTAAATCTGTGGGACCACCCTGGAAACAGTGAAGGACTGGCTTGTGGTGCCTCTGCCAGCAAAAATGAAACTCACGAGGGCCACAGGCAGCCCTCCCAAGCTCCGTTTTTGCGGGCAGAGATTTGCAGGAGGCTGTCACAGCCAAAAACAGTGCTCGGAAGCCCGTTTTCACTGGCAGGGCTCTGGGGCCACCATAGGCGCCCCTGACATGAGTGACATTGAGCTGGCCACGCCCACTGGCCACGCCCCCCAAGGTAAAACACAACCCTCGTGCGTCTCTCAATGAAATCAAGTTTGACACCCTGCCCTCTAGAGCTTAATGAATTTAATTTTTAAAAAATGTTTTATTTTAAATTATTGCAATTGATTTCACTGAATATTATACTTTTCTTCAGTTCATTGTGAGAACCAATCTGCTCCAGTTTGGGTAATGCTACTATCAACTCTTATTTTGGAAATGGGGGCACCAAAATACTTACAAAAAACTCTGTCTGAAGAAGAAAAGAATCTAAAGCTTTCTGGTGCAGCTCCTCTTCTGTGAGAATGTTTGATGCTGTCTGGAGGTATTCTTGAGCTGATTCTTCCCTGGGAGACATGATATAGCCAAACCCTTGTTCAGTACAGCCAGGAGTACACATGTCCAACGTGAGCGAAACATTTGAACCTCGCCTGGATATATAGAGGTAACTGTTAATGCGCTATGAAACAGATCAGCATGAATCACTCACATCACCTATTTGTATGCTATTCACCCTGAGATCCAGATAACGAAAAATCCAAGATATATCTTCATACATCTTTTCAGGCTTCTGGATTTATTATATTACATTTCCCTTCACATACTGTATTTCCAGTCAATAAACTATGACCAGGTTAGCTGGGACCTTCAGTCAAATAGTCCTAGAAGTCACCAAAAAGTACAGGTAGTCCTCAGTTAATGATCCTAATTGGGAACAGCAACTCCATCATGGAGCAATATGGTCCTAAAGTGAGAAATTGTGTGACTCGACTACCTTACAACAACCAGTTCTGGTTGCAGTTGTTAAATGACTCACATGCAGTTGCTAACCACAAGTCAAGAATGTGACTTGTGACTTTCTGACAGTTTCCACCCTGATTTTGCTTGTTAGAAGCTAGCACTGAGGTAGAAAATGGTGACTTTGGGTCATAATTGTGCACTGGTTGCCAAGTACCCAAATTGTGATTATGTGACTGTGGGGACATTATGATGGCTGCAAATTCAAGGCCTGATCAAATGTTTCCTTGTTCAGTGCTGTCATAACTTTGAGCAATCACTGAACAAGTGATACTCTGCAAGGACTACCTGTATTGTATTATCCTTCTGAGTGTAGGATGTTGAAATATGGAGTTCGGTGCTACTTAGAGAGAAAAACATTCTAGTGAAAACAAATGTTTCTTACATAAGCAATTAAACTTATATACCACTTCACAGTGCTTTCAACTCTCTTTAAGCGGTTTACAGAGCCAGCATATTGCCCCCAATAATTTGACTCCTCATTTTACAGACCTCGGAAGGATGGAAGGCTGAGGCAACCTTAGCCAGTGAGGCAAACTGCCAAACAGCAGTCAGCTGGCAGTCAGCAGAAGTAGCCTGCAGTCCTGCATTCTAACCACTGTGCCACCATGGCTTCTATATTAAATAAGATTCATGCCCCAGGAAGACAGGTCAGGGAAAGCATATTTATTTATTAGAAGAATAACAGACAATATAATACTTGACATCACTTATCTCAAAATTTGTCAAAGGCTTTAGATCCACAAGTATCGTAGAATTACCTTTTTTAAGTATTTTTTTAGCTGATTTGACTTGAAGGCCAAAGATATGGAGACCTAGAAGATAACTCACCCTGTCTAAGGCTTTTCTCAGATCATTCATCTCAGCAAGAGAAAAGAGGCATGAATGTGATATGCACTGCCTTTTCCATGGCATTCCAACGAAGATAATTGTGAGGTTTGGAGTAGTAGAGGAATGACTATAATATCTGAGAAAGTTGATGAGAGGATAGGACTAAATAATCCTCTCAAATACTCTTGCTTTCAAAATTATCTTTTATTGCCACCGATTATCAAAACAAATAAAAAACTGTGGCAAATGAATAACAAATGGATCATTTTCTTCCAAGGTAATATTTATTTTTGTTCAATAGCCAGAAATTCAACACTTCAACAAAATTAATACCATTTGGGAAATCCATAACAGTTTCATAGAGTATATTCATAAATGTTAATGGAAATTAATTAATTATTGAGCTGAGGAGGGAATTGCTTATTTTTGAAAGAAAATAAGTTTATTTGGTCCAAATTAAAGTTGATTGTTCATAATGGCTAAGCTTCCCCTGCCCTGTGATCAGCTGATTGCATTTCTTCACATGCTGCCTTACCTTTCCTGCAGCCCTACAGATTTAACTGTAAGAGTTGCTGGATCTGTTTCTGCTTTTATATCCATCACATAGTCAAAAACTGGTGATTCTGGTACAGGATCTAAATCAAGGAAGTCATCATCGTTTTTATCTTCTGTCCATTCAGAATAAGTGAACGATGGTTGACGGCTTACAGACTGTCGCCTGTCCTCTTGGAGGGGAAATGAGGGATCTGGAGGAGGTTTCACAAGATGCCAAACCTATGAGAAAATAAATTCTACTGCATTTAATGCTCTCTAGAGAGGAAACTGATGGATTCTGCTGAAGAGAACAAGAAATGAAGAGGAAAATGCTATGCAGCGCCTCGGTATGTCACAAGAGGATTGTCTATTATAGTTTTGCACTCAGGGTGGAAAGTTTTAGGCCTAATAGTTTCCTCAGTAGAATTGCCACTGAATACAGTGGAGACCCTGGAAAATGTGCAGGGATGCTTACGTGTATTTTATACAGTGATCCACTATCATGAGATGCACAACCACCACATGTGAACTAGGCCATTACCAGGAACCGTTCCTGGATTCTGAAAACAACTCCCCCCCCCCCCATGACAGAGATGAAGACTTCTTGAATGAGAGCTTCCTGTTGACTTATTCCATTTTTAAAAAAATCTCTTATAAACTGGTTTTTGTATTATTTCAAAAATCTGCAAAGACCAGAAGAACCAAAAAGGAACAAAGGGCTCAAGGAATCTGCGCATAAGCATCTTTGCAAGAAATATAGCATTCAAATAACTTCCAATTCCATCAACAATTATTCTGTTTCCACCCAAAACGTGGCATTAGGAACAGGGCTGTGTTTAATAAGGAAAAAGGGTAAGGATGTGCAGACTTTGGGAGGGAGAAATGCCCTATTTTAGAGGTATGTGTGATCCCTCTTGACCTCTTTTTCAGTGAATCCATAGTTCCCTGCTGACATTTCCTCACAGTTCAGCTGCCTGCTGGGCAGAGGAAAATATGTTCTATGCTCTACTTGTTTTTCTCTATTTATATAAAATCACTGCATTAAAAAGGTATGTACTACTGTACTCTTAGTTTAATTGGGGGGGGGGGGGAGAGGAGGAAAATCAGCTATTTCCTAGCCATTGATTTGTTTCTGATTTCATTATCAAGTTTTTTCACCTTTTTGGCATCTGTTTGTGTGCAGTGTTTTAAAACTTACCCTGGAACTTTAGACAGCAATATAAAGTAATCTAGACTAATTAGACTAATCACTTGACCCCCACCTCCCCTCTGTACTTCTTGTTCCTCTGTACTTCTTGTTCCTATCTTTTAATTCATAATATTGTACTTTCCCAAAGTAGCCCATTGTGAGATGAGCAGGAAATAATTTTAACAAATAAATTAAAATAAATTCTGTTGGTTTAACATTTAGCATTCCGGGAACTCAGGGTGTAATTTTGGTCATACATACTTAAGCAAAAATCCCCTTGCAAGTGCATTTTGACAATGCTGTCAATCTAATTTCAATCAGAAGCTTCCTTGAATTCATTTTAGGTAGTTAGTCCTGGTAAACCCTGCAGGGAGGAGCATGGACAGAGGAGACTGTAAGAAAGGAGGGATCAGACTTAGGAACTGTATAGCCATTTCCGAAACACTGGCTTCCATAGCAGATGTGACTACGTTGCAATACACTCTGGCCAATTTAAGAAAACATATTGCCTTGCATATTGTGGCACTCTCAAAAAAATCAGAGTAATGGAAGTTTTGTTTCCTGAAATATAAGGTAGCTTCTTCATAAATATTGAAAATAGAAAATAGTAGTGTAGGAGGGAAATTTAAACTACAAAAGATAAGTTCTGAATATTCAAGGTATGTCAAATATAGGTTCTTCTCTACCAAGTATAACTAAGGAACATTTTAATTGTATAAATTAAGTTGATCCCAGTTTCTATATAACACTTAATAACATTTCATAGTCAAGTATTTTCATAATTTCATATGATCATATGAACTATTGAATGTAAAGACTTCAAGGTATTTTGTTAATATTGGTGTACATCTAAACTTATACCATAAGAACCTTTCCGTGTACTGTTTGTTACTTTCTGATGTTCTTAATTAAAAATTAAATAGGAAAAAAAGTGTAGAACTCAATAGAAAATTCAGTTGGACCCCACTGTTCTTATTCTGACTGTGTTCGCTCTCTCATGGTAGAAGTGGTTTGAACCTTTTGCAGTTCACTGTCAATTTAGAAGCTCGTCCTTTGCCTTTTAATATGCATGATTAGTACAGTAGTAGCTTATTATTTGATCAAACAATAAATCTGGTGAATAAGAGCTTTGCAAAGAGCAAATGAACTGTACAGCAAAGCTAATCTTACTACCCACATCAGTCCTCTTATTGAGAGAACTAATTATCATCTTTAGTAAATGATTTTTTTAAAACCTTTTTTTTGCAAAAGTAACAGAGGGCACCCTACAATTGTCTAATTCCCAGAATCTATCAAAGAATAATGTTTATGGAAATATATATGTACATTGCTAGGGCTTACCTAAGCTTATTTTTCACCAGTAGAACATTCTAAGGAAACTCAGAAATTATTAATTTATTTAACAAACTCTTCAACTGAAATTAAATGCTTCCAAGATGTCAGCTTACCAATGTTGCTACGAGTAGCAAGCCAAGGGAGAACAGAGACAGCAGGAGGCAAGACACTATGATGTCTTCATCTCTGATCAGATTCTAAGGAGAAATATAAACCTACAGTTATTTAGGGTAGTGAAAGACCAAGAGGCATGCAAGAAAATGTAATTTATGAAATTGTTCTGAAAGTGGCTGTGAAATTATATAAAGCATTTCAATTGTTTGACAAAACATTAACAGTTCAAACTTGAAAATAAATTATTTTTCTCACTCGTTAAAATAAAACCTTTTTCCAATTCATCAAACTACAACTAACCTCCCCTGGGTAACTGGGGGCTATTTTAAGTCATGTATGATGTTATGAACTGGTTCAGAAAAACAATGTGAAATTATAAGTTTCTGAAATATGATCAAAAAATGGGAGGAAACCAAGGGAAGTATAAATGTCAAAAACTTGCTAGTTTCACGTCTGTGATAATTAAGCACACTTTTCTTGACTTCTGAAATAATGAAAGGTTCACTCGGTAGAGAAAAGGCCCTGAGATGAGACAAGGGATAAGGCTTAACTTCTGGAGAAGGTACCATTAGCAACTTTAAAAGGGGCTGTAGTTTGGAGGTCTTCTCCAAACCCTGACATCCTTCATAATTATTACTCATGCTATAACCTACTCTTGGTCACTGAATAAATTCTGGAGTATGCTGGAAAAAGATTATCTAAATCCTTTGGAATCCGGATCCATACTTGGGCATAAAACAAAGATAGCATTGATAATTCTTGTGAATTAATTGTTGACAATTAATTCCCAAGAGAGAATCTCTGTTTAGGACAAGCTATTTGTCTTTGTTACCATTTCTCTTTGACTTCTGAAAGCAACTTGAGAATAGGCTTCTATTGAGTGAGTGAAGAATTTGTTTCACGTTCTTGAGTTCTACTCTTGAAAAGGTAAACCAGACCAAGAAACAGATACCACATAGGTTTAAAATTATTTTAATTAAGATGGGCTATAGTAACAAAATTGCTTGTTCCCTTGGTCATTGATCTTCCCTTTCTTGTCAAGACCATCCTCTTTATTCTCTATAGAATCACTTCTATACTCATTGCCACTCCTAAGATCACCTGGAAATGGAGCAGGAATGAAGAACTAGACATAGAGGCAGAGCTTGGAGAAGTTTTGGTGGCTTCTCCAGGTCTCATTCCTGGCCACTGTCTTGTAAGTCTTCTGTTTGGTTCAGTCCTATTGCCTCAGTAGGAGGAGCAGCAGTAGGAAATAAACATCTGTGTGTCTTATTTTTCTCCCGCCCATCCATCATTTGCCACAGCCTAGGAGAAGCTCAGCACCCGAGTGACCCCTGTTTGAAAGATTTGCCTTGCGGGACAAGAGAGCTCTATTTACATTCCTGTTAGCAGCTAAAGCTCCATACCTCTAGGGAGAAGGGGGTAGAAGACAAATTGTAATTGTTCCAGTTTAGGTCCTGAAAGCAGGATAAGAAGTAATGGATGGAAATTAATCCAAGGAGAGAATCAACCTAGAATTAAGGGAGAAATTTTCTGACAGGACAATTATTCAGAACGGCCTGCCTCCATAAGTTGTGGGTTCTCCAATACTGGAGGTTTTTAAGAAGAAATTGAAACAACTATTTGTTTGAAATGCTAGGGGCTTTTCTGCTTGAGCAGAGAGTTGGACTAGAAGACTTCCAAGGTTGTTTCCAATTCTGTTATTCTGTTATAAGCCTATTGCTAATGTTCTTTTTACAACAAATTACTGTCCACAAAAAAAAAAAAAAAAAAAAAAAAATGGGCCCTGCAACAGCAACTATAGTGGCAAAAGATGTACAATTAGAGTTTGGAGAAAGGAAGTGATTATGATAGGACTGCCAATCTGTATGGTGGCATAAGGCCAATAAAAGAGAAGAAATGAGTCAGAGGTATAGCCAAGAGCAATGAATAAAGAAAAGGGACTCGGATGAATAAGGATGTAGCAATAACTCAGAGCACTCCAAGCTATTAAATCTTTACAACCCATCACAGGAAATACAATCCAATTATACTTTATATTATCATTGTGATATTGCTTTCAGATAGTTTTCCTGAACTGACATAACTCAGGTATGAATAAAGCAAATTTACACCAGGAGTAAAACAATGGCATTTATATCTTATATACCGGAATCGTGATGTTCATTGGGGTTTTTTTTAACTTCAGGAAATTATAATAAGTTACATTCAGCCATGACTGATGAAGTTCCTCTTTCACTCTGGAACCCCCTTGAGAAACTCAGATCTATCCAGGGAGATCTTTTGAAATGGATCTGGAAAGCACACAGGATAGCCCCGTGATGGCGAACCTATGACACGCGTGCCAAAGGTGGCACTCAGAGCCATTTCTTAAGGCGCGCGAGGCATTGTCCTGTCAGCTCCAGCATGCATGCACATGCTGGCCAGCTCTTTTCGGCCTTCATTTTCGGTCATTTTTCGCCCTCCAGGCTTCCCTGGAGCATCCAGAGGATGAAAAACAACCCAACACACAAACCAAAAGTCAGCAAATGGGCCATTTCCAGTCTCTGGAGGGCCTCTGCAGGACCCTCCCGTGCTCCCCCCATTTGTGGCACACGATGGCAAAAAGGTTATTGTTGTGAACTGAGATAGAGAGGGTCCAGACCCGGTTGATCCAACGGCTTTTATTAAAGGTAAACAAGTACAACAACCACGGTACGTATTAAGAACAAAAAGCGCGCGCCTTCTCTCTGACAGCTCCTTTTATATGGAGCTGTCAGAGAGCCGGCCAATCCGCGCGTCTCCCGCTTCAGCCACAGCCAGTCGCGTCTTGGCCAATCAGACGCGACTGGCTGTTGCCGGGGAATTCAAACGGGTGTCAATACATAACACTCCTTTCCCCCCAGCGAGTACGCATGCGGGCCCATTAGCATACGTACTCGCTGAGGTAGGCGGGGCTGCGTCGACTCCGCCCAGAGCGCCTCAGATCGACTTCGGGAGGCGGAGGGAGAGGACGTGTCCGATCGGGCTCCTCCCTGCCGGGGGTGTAGTCCCGGACGACGTCAGAGCGGCCTAGCGAATAGCCGGAAGCCTCCAAAAGAGGTAGGACGGGGCGAGGGGGCGTGGCGATCGGTTTGAGCACACAGTCAAGCCCCCGGCGCCGAGGGGAGGAGTAGGCCGGGCCTGGTAGTCCTTGTGGTTTTGGGCGAGCAGGGGGCCGAATTGTCTGCTGTCGGTAGGATGCGTCCCAGGGCCCCCCCAGGCAGGGCTGTTCCATCGTCGTCAGCCCCGGGGACGGTCCTGCTGTGGAGTTGGAGCCCGCCGTGGGCCGGGGCTCGGCCGGCTGGCTCAGGTCGGATAGCGGAATGTCGGTCGCCGGGTCCGCGGATGTCGGCTGAGGGTTCGGATCATCCGGCACTGGGTGGCGACGCCTTAGTTGGTCCACATGGCGCCACCACTCGGATCCGTCGGGCCTCCGAACCCTATAAGAGCACGGCCCGGTTAGTGTGTCAATGGTGGCAGGGACCCATCGGGGATCTCCTGCAAAGTTTCGGGCGTACACTTCCTCACCCGCGGTGAAGAGGCGGGGAGGGGGAACCCCCAGGTTGCACGGCTGCACCTCGTTGTAGAGGGGGTGCAGTCGGTCCAACTCGGTTCTCAGGCGGCGGCCCATCAGCAGTTCCGCGGGGCTTTTCCCTGACGCCGGGCAAGGCGTAGAGTGCTGACCAAGCAGGTAAGCATCTACCCTTGCCTGCCAATCCCCCCCGGCCATCCTGCCGAGGGCCTCCTTGGCCGAGCGAACGGCCCGTTCCGCCCGGCCATTGGCGGCAGGGTGGTAGGGGGCGGTAGGCGCGTGACGGATCCCCAGGGAGGCCAGGAATTCCTGGAAAGTGGAGGAGTGGAATTGCGGGCCGTTGTCGGAGACGAGGGTGTCCGGCAACCCGTGCGTGGAAAATAGGCGCCGAAGCGCGCGCACGGTACTCTCGGCTGTGGTGGAGGCCATGAGAACGACCTCCGCCCAGCGGGAGTAAGCGTCCACCACCACCAGGAATGTCCGGCCGTGGAAGGGGCCGGCGAAGTCGATGTGGACGCGAGCCCACGGAGACTTGGGGGCATCCCAGGATCGGGAAGGTGACGCCGGAGGGGCAGAGCGGGTGGATTGACAAGCCTGACACGCGCCAACGAAGGCGGCCACCTCCTCGTCCATGCGTGGCCACCACACGTAGCTCCGGGCAAGGGCCTTCATGCGAGCTATGCCTGGGTGGTTGGCATGGAGGGCCTCGAGTACCTGACGGCGCAGGGGCTGTGGAAGGATGACACGGTCCCCCCATAGCAAGCACCCACTGTGGAGCGACAGCTCCAGCTGGCGGGCCTTGAAAGGCCTGAACTCGGCGGCCACGGCGGCCGACGGCCACCCCCGCAGGACCCAAGTGGAGACCCGAGAAAGGACGGGGTCGGATCTGGTCCGGGCCGCCACGTCCGAAGACGTGAGGGGAAGCCCGGCGTAGGCCACAGACAGGACGGAGAGGGCCGGTACCGGCTCCTGGTCCGCCTGAGGGAGGGGGCAGCGACTGACGGCGTCTGCGTGCCCCAGGTGTTTGCCCGGACGGTAAAGCAGCGCGTACTCGTACGCGGCCAGGAATTCCGTCCACCGTGTCATCCTGGGCGAGAGGATGGGGGGGGTGGGCCGGTCACCGGCCAGAAGCCCAAGGAGAGGCTTGTGGTCAGTGAACACGGTGAACGAGCGGCCGTACAGGTACTCGTGAAACCTTTTAATCCCGGAGACCACAGCCAGAGCCTCCTTATCGATCTGGCTGTAGTTCCGCTCCGCTGGAGTCAGTGTCCGGGAGTAAAAGGCGATGGGGGCCTCCGAGCCATCGGGCAGGACATGGCTCAGGACAGCCCCCAGTCCGAAGGGGGAGGCGTCAGCCGCTAGCGTCAGGGGCTGGCTTGCAGAATATTGCACTAGCACAGCCCTTGACGTCAGCAGCTCTTTGACAGCCGCGAACGCATGTGCTTCGCGGCTGCCCCAGAGCCAGACCGCCGAGCGATCGAGCAATCGATGCAGCGGCTCGGCTAGTGACGCCTTGTGCGGAATGAAGGGGGCGTAGAAATTGACCAGGCCGAGGAATGCCTGCAGCTCCGTCTTGGAGCTTGGCACTGGGGCCTTGCGGATGGCCTCGACCTTGGCAGGAGCGGGGTGGATGCCCTGGGCATCAACAACGAAACCCAGGAACTCCACCCTCGGCACAGCAAACCTGCATTTGCTGAGCTTTAATTTAAGACCCGCGCCCCTAAAGATGTGGAGGACCTTCCGGAGTACTTCGGCGAGGTCTGACAGGCTGGCAGCAGCTATCAAGACGTCGTCGAAGTACGGCACGACGCCCGGGAGCCCGTGGAGCAACCGCTCCATGAGGCTCTGGAAGATCCCCGGGGCAACGGAAACGCCGAATTGAAGACGCCGGCAGCGAAAAGCTCCTCGGTGAGTGACGATGGTCTGGGCGTCAGCCGCATCGTCATCCACCGGTAACTGCTGGTAGGCCTGAGCCATATCCAGCTTCGCGAAGATGCGCCCCTGCCCCAAAGAGTGGAGCAGGTGCTGCACTACGGGAACCGGATATGGGTTCGCCTGAAGCCCGCGGTTGATCGTCGACTTATAGTCGGCGCAGATGCGTATGGACCCGTCGGGCTTAATGGGGACCACAATGGGGGTCTCCCATTTCGCCTGGTCGACGGGCTCCAATACGCCCTGCGCCACGAGACGATCCAGCTCCGCGTCAACCCGTGGCTTCAAGGCGAACGGCAGCCTGCGGGCCTTGAGCCGAATTGGGGCCACCTGGGGGTCAAGGTTGAGGGAGACCGGGGTGCCCCTATAGGAGCCCAGCGAGCCGTCAAATACGTCCTTGAACTCGGCCAGGACCGCCTCAACGGCCGAGGCGGCGGGCACCCGATGGACTCGCTGGATGGAAAGGCCCAGGGCGTCGAACCAATCAAGGCCTATGAGCGCGGGAAGGGGGCGCTCGACAACTAGAATGGGGAGGGCCCCGGAAAAACGTCCGTACGCCACGCGGACCCGGTGCAGGCCCATTACGGCGATGGGGTTGCCCTGATAGTCCCGGAGCATTGCGTCTGGGCTGGAGAGGTCCCCGGGTGATCCAACGGCTTTTATTAAAGGTAAACAAGTACAACAACCACGGTACGTATTAAGAACAAAAAGCGCGCGCCTTCTCTCTGACAGCTCCTTTTATATGGAGCTGTCAGAGAGCCGGCCAATCCGCGCGTCTCCCGCTTCAGCCACAGCCAGTCGCGTCTTGGCCAATCAGACGCGACTGGCTGTTGCCGGGGAATTCAAACGGGTGTCAATACATAACAGTTATCCATCACTGGGATAGACTGAGGAAAGCGGGGTATAAACAAAAGGGAAATGTCTATGGAGATTCTCAGGCATCCAGGTCTTGGTTGCCCCAAAGATGCTTTTTCAAGAGGCAACTGGACCTCCTGGTTTTTCTCTTTTTCCTCCTCCCTTTGAAGATGTTTCGCTTTTTGAATTGCCTCCTGAAAAAGCACGTATAGGACAAAAAAGTGAAGTATAATTTGCAAATAAAAACTCAGTCATGTGATGTTGAATGTAGCTTAAGAGCTTCTGTTTCCAAACATCCTTTTGAGAAAAGGGAAAGAAATGACATAAATGTTCATTCAAAGCGAATATCCAACATATGAAGAACGGCTGCAGGAGCTGGGTATGTCTAGTTTGATGAAGAGAAGGACCAGGGGAGACATGATAGCAGTGTTCTGATATCTCAGAGGGTGCCACAAAGAAGAGGGAGCCAAACTATTCTCCAAGGCACCTGGGGGTAGGACAAGAAGCAATGGGTGGAAACTAATCAAGGAGAGAAGCAACTTAGAACTAAGGAGAAATTTCCTCACAGTTAGAACAATTAACCTCTGGAACAGCTTGCCTCCAGCAGTTGTGAATGCCCCAACCCTGGAAGCCTTTAAAAAGATGTTAGATAGCCATTTGTCTGAAATGGTATAAGGTTCCTGCCCACGCAGGGGGTTGGACTAGAAGACCTACAAGGTCCCTTCCAACTCTGCTATTGTATTGTATTGTATTGTATTGTATTGTATCCCTTGTCTGTCTTTTATAAACACAGTGGTGCATTTAACAGGAAAAATTGTGCCGTTTCCATTTGTTCAATGAGGTCTGTACAGTGCTAATGTCAAATTCAAAACTGCTCTTTTATTCATCATTTAGCTAGAGAAGCTATTCATAATGTATAACGAACACTACTTTATGCATTACATGCATTATTAATATTTCATCCAAGAAGATATTAGCACTACCAAAAAGATCATTGATACACCACATTGAAATATACTGAAATCACCGAACATACCTTGTTAGAATTTGAATCCAACAGTTGTGATGGATGAACAAGGTTGGACAAGACAGCCAAAATATCCTGAACTGCTGGGATCGTCTCACATCCACCACACCAAAACATAAAGAAGAAAACCTGTGGTTTAAACAGATCGTGAACAGTGAGGTTACTGCACTTTTTAAATGTTAAATAGCAAATCCAAGGTTTCAATTAATAATCTTCTATTTATAACCATGCCTATTTTTAAAGCACAGAGGCTTTTTGCAGCTGCAAAATTAACTTGAATAAAAAGACTGAGTTACCTGATGCAACACGGCACATCTTTTGATTTAATTTCAGCTATATCAGCATTTATGACGTGGGAAATCTGCCCCTAAAATGTATGAATCTAAAAAAAACAAAAGCAATGTTTTCCTTTTCTTTTGTCAGAAGGCAATGTCCATCCCAATTAAGATAGAATCCTTACCAAGAACAAGGAGAGGATAAAGAGATACAGATTTCCGCTTGTTGTCATCCCATTCCACCAGGTCACCCAGCGATGGTATGGAGACACTTCAACACTTTTCAGAGGTGGTTCTGCCTTGCTTTGTTCTTCTGGCTGGCCATCTGTTCCATTCAGTGGTTCCATTTCTGCTGACTTGAAAATACCTTCAAAAATAAAAATGATACAATCAGGAGATTGTATCGCCCGTGTTCCTACCGAAACAACCCAGAGTACATAATCAATTCTGAAGGTAAAATTACTACATGCCAAACTTGTAATGATGATCCTTAAGTGCACTTGTAGATATGAATAGGATGCCATAGAAGTCCTGGCAACCTTCCTTAGAAAAAAGAAAACTGGAAACAGTACTGCACTTTTTTCCCTCTAGAGCAGCAAAATTAGGGTTTTCTCTTGTTTCCCCTTAATCATTTAGGCTGATTTAAAACAAATGCACCAGTCTTTGATTTTCTGATTTGATACACTGTAAAAGTTGAAAGCATTAATTGTCTAACAAATTAAGGAATTGGATTTAATTCCTTAAACCTTTTATAAACATTATTGAAGGGCATCATTTCAAGATGCTCATAAAAAAAGGCTATCAGAAAGTATTTCATAGGTTCCACACTATTCAAACCACAGTTATGGTTTTTATGTAGCCTCATCAAAATAATGCCTACTGGGAAACTGAACATATCACACACATATGGAGCTTGGATACTATTGTGAAAATGAAGCATTTCTAAGCCATAATGTAATAATATTCCCCAACACCAGTGCCAATTCCTAAGAGCAAAACAGCTATATTGCTTCACTTTGATTTATTTCAGAACATGCCTTCTTGGGCTATTTTGAACTGCTGGAGGAAGATTTGGCAATGAGGAAAAATGAGGCTAGTCTTCAAGACAAACCATGTCTTCTCACTGCTGTCCCAACTGTGTGCCAGGGCTGTTTTCTGGCAAATCCATGCTATAAATTCAAGAAAGTATGTGTTACGTACTGTATGTTTAATTGAAAGCCAATTTCAATTGGGATTCAGCCACAGGTCTGTGTGCCTAAAAATGAAGCTTGATAAAAATTTATACCCCACTGAATTCACTTCTGAGCAAGCTCACAAAAAGGCTTGACTGGAAGTCTTGGAATGAAACTCAAGCAACCATTTCTTCTATAAATGTACCAACTAATCCAAGAACAAATATCGTTCTCAAGCCATGCATTTATTTCAGAATACAGAACAACAGTTAATTTCTACGTAAAGATCAAAAATGCATAATTCACAATTGCATTAGTATACTTCTCCCCCCCCACCCCACCCCCAAATCCATTACTAAAATATGTGTGTGTTACACACAGAAATGGATTTAGACTATCACAAAGGGAATCTGCTTGTTAGAAATTATTGACCTGAAATTCATAAATGGCTAGAAATACAAATACAAGTTTCCTCTCCTCAGCTGAATCCATCTTCATTTTAACATGCTGAACGTTCTGCCTCAGTTCTCAGCCCTTTTCTCCTACCCATTCCCTCCCACAGATGGCCTCTTGCCCTGTCTGAGCAAACTGAAGAGAAGCCATGTGCTAAAACACTGGAGGAGAAGGCTTGATTTTAAACAGTCTCCGGTGAGTCACCATGTCTTTCCACACATTAATTTCCACATTGCGCCCACTCAGTCCAGCTGTCATTTCATATGGAATAAGAGACGGGGCAAGTAAAGAAACATTCTCCATTATTTCACAAGAGGATGGTTTTTATGACAGAACGGCATCTTAGTCAAGAGAAGAAGGTAGAAGAAAAGGGCTATAGCTTTGGTGCCTGGTTACATACTATTCTAGTCTTTCCCGACCTCCAGACACATTGAAAGTACAGGTGTGTGGGACCATTCCTGTAATTATCAATCCAAATGACCAATTCTGGGGGCTGTACATGCATCTGGCAGCTGGACGAAGGTAGGGTCTTTTGCACACATAGGTACATTTTTCCAAGCAATGACTAAGGGGATGGGTGAAGCATTACCAACTCTGACAGCCTTGCTTAGCAAACTATGAATGTGCCATCAACTCCCACCTTTTTCTACCACTTTCTTAATTCACAGTTTCCTGTAAAGAAGATAAGAGATAAACAGCTTCAATAGGGAGGAAATATGCTAAATCAGAAACCAGCAGCAGATTAACATGGAGACATAGAAGTACAGGTAGTCTTTGACTGACGACCACAATTGAGCACAAAATTTATGTTGCTAAGTGAGAAATTGTTAAGTGAGTTGTATTCCCATTTTAACAACTTTTTTGTTAACTGAATCACCACAGTTGTTAAATTAGTAACACTGTTATTAAATGAATCTGGTTTCCCCATTGACTTTGCTTGTCAGAAGGTGATCATGTGACCCCAGGACACTGCAACCGTCATAAATGTGAGTCAGATATTAAGCATCCGAATATAAATCACATGGCCATGGGAATACTGCAGTGGCCACAAGTGTGAAAAATGGTCATAAGTCACTTTTAAAACATTTTTAAACGTTTACTGAATTAACTGTTATAAGTCAAGGACTGATATAATGTTTCACTCTGAAGGACATTTAAACCATACTTGTATAGTTAAATATGCAAGAAAACATGTAGCTTCAATTTTACAAAGGAATCTGGGACATAATTGATTTGGAGCCAGAGACTCCAACTGACACTTTGTCATAGATGGGAGCATTTTGTACTTAAAATGTTTCCTAACCATGTCTTTATTAATAGTAAATAGCATGTAACAGAAACAGCTGTGAACATCTGATGTTGTATCATCAGACAGAACTGAAATAAAAGTATACAACTTAAATAGTGCTCTCAATCTAGTTTACAACCAGTTTTTTTTTAATTCTTCACAATTCAGTATTGTAGAATAAATGAAACATACAATGAACTATCAATTATAATGACTGAACGTAGCTTGATCCTGATCAGAGAAATATTTGCTTGTACATGTCTATGGTTACTGAACAAAAATTCAAACCAGTCTTTTCCAGTAAGCAAAGACACCAGGCACCTCTCTCTCTTATTATTTAAAATTGCTTTAGAAGTTTTAGCAAACAAGACTTGAAGAGAGACAAATACTTATGATTAAAGTGCAGGGAGAATAAAAGTTGAAATGCTATGCAGAAGATGTAGTACTAATGTACCATTATTCAAATACAGAGAATTATTAAAAAGTTCATGAAAATAAATATAGAGTTGGTGAATTCTCCAGATATCTGGAGTTGCCCATTACCTTCATCATCCAATATCATTTACTTTAAGGACAACTATTGTAAGAAAGATTTAATCATACAGACCAATAAACATAGGCAGAACTATTCAATGAAGGTAGGAATTTGCATAATGTATTTACTTTTAATAAGTGATCTCAAGATGGAAGGAATTATTTTGAAAAATATC
Source organism: Rhabdophis nuchalis (assembly GCA_039707465.1). NCBI lineage: Eukaryota > Metazoa > Chordata > Lepidosauria > Squamata > Natricidae > Rhabdophis > Rhabdophis nuchalis. The sequence goes on from CM077643.1 coordinate 127,976,409, forward strand.
ATAGAATTTTTAACTTATACAGAACTAAGATCACCTGTTAGGACAAATAAACAAATTGTTACTGAAATATGACATGAAAATGGAACAAATAAAAAACAAGATGAAGTTAATGCAAAACTTAAAAGAAATGATCATAGTTGCAACAATAAGAATGATACAGTATATAAATCCATCAATAATGACCAAATTAGAAAAACCATATAAAAATAAAGATTGGAAATGCCATAATAGACAGAGAACTTTTTGTCCTATGTGGTACTTGTATAAAAGAATTCAAAAGTACTGGGGAAAAAGATACCAACATGTTCAGAAAATCCTTTAAAAAATCATATTTTAACTAAACTAAAAGATTCTTGTTAGGTATAATTCAAGAAAACCTAAATAAAAAATATTGCAATTTACTAAGATAAATGCTGTCAGTTACTGTATAAGAGGTAATCTGGTACAACATTGAAAAAAGGTAACTTTGTTGGTTATATTAGGTTGTAACACCAATATTGGATAATATGCAGCAATGGCAAAATTATCAGTATCTATTCCTAACAGAAGCTCAACCAATTTAATCAAAAATTGCTCCTGTGTATATTACATATTATACAGCAGGGCAAATTGAAGCACTTGGAATATGACTTTGAAGGAAGATCTAATGAGACCATTCAAAACTAATAGATGAAAGGACTTAAATATATACCAGCAATAATCTTTCATTTTTAATGGAAAATATAAATATTTAGTTTGTGTTCAGCAATTGGGGGAATAAACCAAAAGGGGGAAGTGTGCTTCTAGAAAGTTTTGCATGTTTTTACAAATGCCTTATGTATGCTTAGTTGTTTTTGTGTTATTATGCAGTGTAGATCTTGTTTTCCTTTGTATTTCATTATTCTAATAATGCAATACAATACAATAGCAGAGTTGGAAGGGACCTTGAAGGTCTTCTAGTCCAATCCCCTGCCCAGGCAGCAAACCCCATACCATTTCAGACAAATGGCTATCCAACATCTTCTTAAAAACTTCCAGGGTTGGGGCATTCACAACTTCTGGAGGCAAGCTCTTCCACTGATTAACTGTTCTAAGTGTCAGGAAATTTCTCCTCAGTTCTAAGTTGCTTCTCTCCTTAATTAGTTTCCACCCATTGCTTCTTGCTCTACCCTCAGGTGCCTTGGTGAATAGCTTGACTCCTTCTTCTTTGTGGCAACCCCCGAGATATTGGAACACTGCTATCATGCCTCCCTTAGTTCTTCTTTTCATTAAACTAGACATATACAGTTCCTGCAACCGTTCATGTTCATATATCATATATCATGTTCATACATCCCTGCGGCCGATCCGCTCCCACAGAGAGGGACTTTTCCGGGTGCCGCCCACTAGGTTATGCCAGCGGGTGACGCCCAGGGGAAGGGCCTTCTCTGTGGCGGGCCTGACCCTCTGGAACGACCTTCCCTCCGAAATTAGAACAACCACGGACCTCCGCTCCTTCCGTCAAAAATTAAACACATTTCTTCTGCTTAACTGGCCTGGGATAGCTTAACTGTTTTTTAGGGTTTTTAGGGGTCTGTCTTAGTTTTAACATGGGATTTTAGCGCAGGGTTTTAATTTAATTCTTTTTAATACTGTATTGTTTGTGGTTTTTATATGTATTTTTAATTTCCCTGTGCCCCGCCTCGAGTCCCTTTGGGGAGAGAGAGCGGGTTATAATTTTTTTTTAAAAAAGTCTCCAGTCCCCTAATCATCTTTGTTGCTCTTCTCTGCACTCTTCATAAAGTCTCCACATCTTTTCTACATCGTGGCGACCAAAACTGAGTGCAGTATTCCAAGTGTGGCCTTAAAAATATTTTACTTTTTTTAAAAAAAATGAGCCTATTTTCTTAATGAGGTTCATAGCCAGGTAGAGCGCCCATTCAAACTTATGGTGCATCACTTGACATAGATTTAGTCAACTGTGCCTTATCTGCAAACCATTGTGAAGTAAGTTGTGGCCTTCAGCAATGTGTGAACCCAATCAACATGTTCATGGGATGAAGTGAAACAGGTATACAACATAAAATTGTTTTAGATATGGAAAGTGAAGCCTTAGAATTGACACTACAAACTGTCTGATTCAAATGTTGATTTCTATCAACATAGAAAAGCTCTCTGTTGGTAGATGGGGTCGTTCCCAGGACAATTAGTGTTCTAAACTAAACAAACAAACAGATACCAAAGTCACCATACGTCATTTCTATGCAAAGTTTAATTCTTTCTAGAAGAATTTACGTAAATTTTGAAATTAATGCAAACTAGTTATTAAAACATTAAAACGAGAAGATAAAAACTACAAAAAATATAATGAAAAATAGAAAATATGGATAAAATAATGTAGAAAAGAAATGAATAAAGAAATGAATTTCCCCTTCATCACAAGCACAAAAATTTCAGTAACTTACTGCTTTCTCTGAAATATGACAAAAGATCTCTTCTTCCCATTTGCTTTTTAATGAAGCCATCACCCACACCCTGACAAAGGCAGAAGTTGAAAAAATAATTGCTGTCAACAATGCACACCTACGCTTTTCTAAAAAAACAGACTAGGCTGTGCTTAAGTTGTGTTAAGCTACGTGTTCTTCTTTTAGAGTGGTTCCTTCCCAAAGACACTCACAATTAGCATCAAATGAATATGAAAATGTGTTGTTTGTGCTGATACATTGCTCGGATGAGTTGTTGTCTGTTTGCTGTATCAATTGCTTGTACACTTTAATGGTGTGTGTAGCTCATGGCTTAATAGCAAGAAGGTGCCAAAGCACCTACTCATGAGTTTTCAAACATCTGATTGTTCTCCTTGTAAGGTTTCTACTTTAGGCAAACAGGGGCTCTTAGCATTGTCAAGAAAACAATAGTTTTCAAGTAAGTCTTAATTAAATGGAACAACACTAAGCCAAAACTTGAAGGTCACACTGTGTATGTTTATTGTAAAAACAACAGCATGTAAAAGAGAAGAACATGGGGATAGTTTATTTTACTTGCTTCCCCTTTCTAGAGCACAGCGATATTTCTTTGCCTTTAAAAAGAAAAGCAGGAGGGATTTTATTTTAAAATAAAAATGAATCGAGTCTTTGAAAAAAAAAAGTATGTTAAGCAGCAAACATTTAAAAGGCCGCTTTTCATACTTATTATCAATTGTATTATATACGGCATTCCTCTGCATGCCAGTGTTTTATTAGAATGTTACATTTATTTTTCTTTTGAAATCGCACTGGAGGACTCCTTAGTAAGAACTCCAATAGAAGAGAATAAATGTAGATTGAGGTTAAACTGTAAGAATTTAATAGTAAGAACTTAACAAAAAAAAACCTTACATTGCCTGAGAAAAATAAATCACACTTGAATTGCACATGCTTAATTGTATTTGCAAATTAGAACAGCGCAAATTATAACTGAAGTTGTAAAATAATTAGCATAATTGAAAACGTAACCAACTTCTTTAGGAAAAAAGGTACATCCTCACCAAGCAATTTTTGTAACCTTTATAACTCTAGATTTCTGATTGTTTTGGCACTTTGTTCTAAGTATGAAGAAAGTGCCAAATTAAGTATGCCCCACTTCCTTGAATACTAAATTGTTAGTAATGGCAGAGCTTCAGGGCTTAGTTTTCTCATGAAATCTTACTGGTGTCTTCAAAACATTCTGCACATTAGACAACGCTTTCCTGTGTGGTGCTACTCAGCTGTAAGGGACTGCAACATCACATTCTCTGTCCTGTCTAACAACTCCTCTGACCTTATATTTTATATATATTTATATATATTTATATATATCATATTTATGACATTCACCATGAAGTACTCTAAGGCAGACCTTTTCTACTGCGGGAGTCCCCCTACTCGCAGGTATGGCCCTCCGCGTCAACGAGGGCCCACCTTGATGAGGGATTCTGTATCAAGAGAGGTGGGCGGGTCGCAGTTCTAGGGGTGTTTGAACAAAATTCTTAATTTGGCTTTTAGGGGGTTCCAGGGAGGAGGGGAGGGATAGTTTACAATTTAAATGGGGGATTTAATCTGGTTTTAGCGCAGGTTTTGTCATTTAATAAGTTTTTTAAATTATAATTGGTACTATTTTGTATATTGTTTTAAATTCCTGTGCGCCGCCCTGGGTCCTTTCGGAGAAGGGCGGGATATAAATTGAATAAATTGAATTGAATTGAATTGAATTCTCAACAGTTGGGTAAGTTATTAGCTAGGAGAATAGCAGTTGCAGTTGAGCACTTCTCAAATACAATACATGCAGTGTCGTAGAATGCGATAATTTATGTCAATTAAAATCAACAAAGTCATAACAGCTTATAAAATAAATTTTCTAATAGCGTATTTTCATTTTACATATATTTATTACACTTTCTCTTCCAACTCATTCTGTTGATTCCTATAAAGGAAGGACCGGCAGAACCTGGGTGCGAAGTTAAGAGGGACCAGCCCAGAAGCAGCCTAACTTCACTTGAATTCTGTTGACCCTTAACTCCTAGCAGGTGCTAAACAATAGTTGAGAAGATTCCTGTGCATAGGCACAAGTAGCAGTGTCAGCTTTATTACACCTCACATGCTGACTTCATCTTTTATGCCTGACATTTCCAAAGTTTTTCTGTGACCTTAGCTAACAACCCCTCCGATTCTATTTTCTTTCAAAATGTCTGTTGCATGTTAATTCCACATTGAGAATTACTGACTAGGTGATTCATGTAGCCCTAAGCCATAATGAATGTGTTTTACATACAAAAACAAAACCATTTAGATTATGTGTGAAAAGGTTATTGCATTCTTTTTACTAGAATCAATTGATAGGTCTCTTGTTTCTTGCAGTTGTAGAAAGACTGACTGCAAAGTTGGTAACTTGAACTTCCATTATTTCAAGAATCATCATGCACTAGAGGCCTTCGTGCAACTCTGTGCAATGGCACAAGTCACCCATTAAAAAAAGAATCTTGCAAGCATTCAATGATTTTACTCTACAAACAACTGCAAGATCATCAACATCTTGCAAGTTCATAACCAAATTTCAGATTTTATTCAAAAATATCAATCTCTCAGCTGATCGGCAATGTAAGAGATTTAGGGGGGTTATTTTTAATTTTTTTCCTGTAATTGGAAAGGGAGTTTGCCATTGACACCCTAGCACTCAAGGATGACATTATTGCTAATCCAGATCTTGGAGATTCTGCATTTGCTTGCATGTTATAATAGTCAAGTCAATAATTTCTGAGAATGAGGATGACTTGATTTCAGAGAAATTGAGATCCAAACTAAAATTTGTCCATAGTTATTGAAGAATAGTAGCAGCCTATCTTCTAACTCAAGTTCTCTTGTGCTTTTCTTTTTTTAAAAAAGTTTTATTGGATTTTTATTTTTAAATATACATCAATATCAACACATGAATAGTGTGGCCTCTGGGTATAATTCATTTTGATACAAACAGTGATAATAATAATAGTTGTTACATTAATCAAACATATCATCCTAGTATTGAGATACATGTTCGTTTTAAAGTACTTATTCAATATTTCAAGGTTCTCTGATTCCATTTTTAAATCTCTTTAAAGTACGTGTGCCATAGGTTCACCATCATGGGCCTATATGATGCTGATATACAAGGTAATAAATATTTTGTTATTATTCTTGTGCTTTTAAAAGCTACAAAACCAGCTTTCTTCAGTTTGGAACCATTTTTACATATATTTAAACACTGATGATATGTACAAGCCAAGAGTAGAATACCCTAACCAAGAAAAACAAATATAGATCAATTCTAAGGGAGCCTGGGGGAAAAATCCTTCTCGAAATAAAACTCTTAAACAGAGTTAAAACTCTTAAACAACTAAAGAGAAATTAGGACAACATGTAAATTTTATACTAGCCGATAAGAACACAAGAATTATTATTTGATTTCTAAACAGTCTAATTTATACATCAGATTTTAAATCTGGGGTTTAAATTTATACAGTATTGTGTCAGAGAAGATAAAATCAGAATTCCTGTCTTCAAATATGAATTTTAAGTAGTACTGGGTTAAATTATTCAGGATGCTTTAATTGATTGGATATGGGTGATTGTGGGTGATTCACTTAAAAGAAAATTCAGATTAGGAAGTAGAATTCTATGTGTTGTTTTTTAAACTCCAGTGGAGTTTCATTATGGTATTTAAGACAATTCCAAGAAAAAGAATTGCAAAAAATGAGCTCTTGCTGTACCACCCCTTTTCAGCTGCCTCATTTCATTCAGCACAGTAAGATACCGTTATATAAGCCTTGTGTAAGAAAGGCTAATAATCTATTAGTTCACTAAATATTCAATTTGCCAAGTGATTTTAACAAACTGTTTAGTATTATTGTTGCATATATTTTGTTTCTCTATGCAGTTTATTCAGGATCGAGATATTTTTTAAAAAAATGGAAACAAGCACAGTTGGGGGGGAAAAGAGTATTAAAAGTTGTCATATATTCACCAGGTTAAATTCCAGCACAACAGCTTGTAACATATTCTACATAAGAGAAATAAATTTAGGTGGAACTATATTACAATTTAATAAATCTAAAACTTGATAAACGGTCCATCCACAATTATTTATTGCAGCTAAACTAAAAAGATGTGCCATATGTTTATTTAAAAAATTAGATGATCCATAGTAGGGCAATAATTAATAAAAGCAACATGACAATTAAAATGTTAAGAAACAGCTCCAGAAGGACCTAGAAGAAACCAATTATTGGACCCCTTTCGGTGAAGATTAAGGTCTGGCCATAGTACTTACATACTAATGATCGTACTCGTTGATATTGTTTGGCAGGGAATAAAACACCCACCAAGGTGCTTCTTAATCCCTCAGCAGCTTTTAGACAGTCAGGGTTGGCTCGGAGAATTGGGAATAGAGATACTGTCCTAGGATGGTTCACCTTTTTCCAGGATGATTTCAATCAATATTGATGGGGGAAAGAGGTCAAATCAGAGGCCTGCATTCTGGGGATGTCCTTTTTGACTTTTCTCTCCCTCTCTACTTCTATTTAACATCTACATGACATCAGTGGCTCATATAGATGTGCTAGGTGGTCAGTTTGCTAATGCTTGCTTACAATTTGTTGAGGACAATCCTCACAATGGATTTCCCATTTTATTTGCAATGTACAAATAAAGCAGACTGAAACCAGCAGGAAAATGATTTTCCATGGGGAAATAGAATGTAGCCATTCTACGGTATGTCAACAAAGGGTTGGCAACCAGCTGGGTTCCAATTGGCCACTGCAGGATCTTCCTCCTCCACATGATCCTTCTGTGGCCACTAGAAAGGCTAGGCATGTTTCTTCTGAAGCTATTGCCTTTCACTTTCTTTTTTGGGGGTTTGATAGTGGAATTAGTGACCTTGTGGAAGTCCAAAATCAAGGCCTAACCCAGGGTGTTTGCTATCCATTGCTATCCCAAAAGCTGTATGTCATTGCCAACTTTTATTTTGACTGTTTACTCCATAAATATTAGCATGATATGCTTAGAATGAGCGTTGGTCCTTACCTGATACGCCTCTTTTCTGCAAGGGAAGTCAGCATCTTGGATGGGTAGAATCCTCTGCTCTCATTGGAGGCTGAGTCTGGGCAAAGTCTTTAGTCCCGCCCTTCTGCGCACGCATGCCCAGTTTCAAACGAAGACGATGCCAGACTCGAAGCGTCTTGACCACGAAGGTAGCAATGTCAATAACAGCCGGATCCAATCAATGAGAGCCCATGTAAAATAATCACTGAGAAGCACAGTAACATAACACCAAACACCAACAGAAGCCAAGGCAGAACGACCCTTGACCTAATGAACAGGCTAACACAAACCCCTGGGGCGGGACAAGATGCTGACTTCCCTTGCAGAAAAGAGGCGTATCAGGTAAGGACCAACGCTCATTTTCCTGCTAAGGGAAGTCAGCATCTTGGATGGGACATACCAAAGCGGTAGGTGTCCCCGGGCGGGAATCACAATTGGACAGGCCTCTCAGCACGAACTACAGACTGGAGGACTCTCCGGCCAAAGGCCGCATCCGCGGATGCAAACGTGTCCAACTTATAATGAGTAATGAAGGGCGAAGGGGAGGCCCACGTGGCCGCTTTACAGATCTCTTGAAGAGAAGCCTGGGCTGCCCAGGCAGCCGAGGTGGCCGCGCTCCTCGTGGAGTGAGCCGTTAGGCGGCCTGGGACCGACGCGGAGCGGGCCTGGTAGGCCATGGAAATGCAGGCCCTGATCCAACGCCCAATAGTCACCGAGGAGACCTTCCTGCCCAGCGAAGACGGCTGGAAGGACACAAACAAGGCCTCCGAAGTCCGAAAGGACTTAGTACGTTTAAGGTAGACCCTGAGAGCCCTGCGCACATCTAACTTGTGCCATCTACGTTCCAGGGGGTGATCAGGGTCAGGACAAAAATTCGGCAAGATCAGTTCCTGAGAACGGTGGAAGCAAGAGCACACCTTCGGGATAAAGGATGGGTCCAACCTCAAAACCACTCTGTCCTGGTGAAAAACACAGAGATCGTTTCTGACCGACAGAGCTTGTAGCTCGGAAATTCTGCGAGCTGAGGTAATTGCAATGAGGAAGGCCACCTTGAAGGAGAGGAAACGCAGAGATACCTCCCTCAATGGTTCAAACGGAGGTTCAGTGAGGGAGTCCAACACAAGAGGAAGATCCCAAGAGGGATAACGATGGACCGCAGGCGGAGTCAAGTTCGAGGCCCCCTTGAAGAACTGGCGCACCGTAGGCACCTGAGACAAGGACAGGGAACCCCCACAAGTAAGCACAGATGAGATGGCCGCCAGCTGTCGTCTGATGGTGTTCAGCGCCAACCCCTTCTCGAGGCCCGACTGGAGGAAGTCCAGGACCTGTGGAATGGTAGACTGAAGAGGGTGAATGGACTTACCCGCACACCAACGGCCAAAGGCCCGCCAGGTAGAATCATAAATACGGTTCGTTGCGGGCCGCCTCGACGCCTGGATGGTGCGGATGACACCGGGGGAATAGTTGTCACGTGTCAGGATGCTCCGCTCAATCTCCAGGCGGTCAGCTGGAACCATTGCGGGTCCGGGTGCTCCAGCGATCCCTGGACAAGGGACATCCGGTCGTTGGGAATTCTCCACGGCCGCTCCACCGAGAGACTCCTCAAGTCCGCGAACCAAGGTCTGCGGGGCCAATGCGGGGCCAGGAGCACCACCTCCGCTCTCTCCGACACGATCTTCTGCAGGACCCGGGGGAGAAGTGGCAAGGGAGGGAAGGCATAAAGGAGGCCGAGGGGCCAGTTGCACCGCAAAGCGTCCGTCCCTTCCGACCCCCGCGATGGGAAGCGAGAGAAGAACCGAGGGAGCTGTGTGTTGGAAGGCGTGGCAAAGAGGTCTATCACCGGCTCCCCAAACAGGGCCACAATGTCTTGGAAAAGGCTGGGGCACAGCTGCCACTCCGCATTGTCCATCACCTCCCTGCTGAGCCAATCCGCCTGCACATTCGAGACCCCTGAAATGTGCTCCGCCGTCAAGGAGGCGAGATGGCGCTCGGCCCAGAGGCCCAACTGCTTGGCCTCGACCATGAGGGAGTGCGCCCTGGTGCCCCCCTGGCGGTTCACGTGCGCCTTGGCCGCCATGTTGTCTGTGAGCACCATGACATGTCTCCCCCTCAGCATAGGGAGGAAGTGACGGAGAGCCAGGTGGATCGCCCGGAGCTCCAGCCAATTGATGCTGTGAGCCAAGTCGGTCGGCTCCCACCGGCCTTGCGCCCATTGTCCCAGGCAGTGGGCCCCCCAACCAAAGAGACTGGCGTCCGTGGTGACCGTCACAAGCTCCTGTTCCTGGAAGAGACGGCCCTTGGTGACCGCCTGGGACAACCACCACTGAAGGGAACGGGAAGCCTCTAAGGGAAGACGTACTCGGGCCAGGGAACAACTGAGTAGCCGCTTCTGAAATGGCAAAAGAAACCATTGGAGATCCCTGGTGTGAAGCCTGGCCCAAGGAACTATCCCGATGCAGGAAACCATCGTTCCCAGCAATTTAGATAGGGAAGCCAGGGAAGGCCTCGCCTCACCCCTGACCTGACGAACCAGAGCCTGGAGCGACTCCAAACGCTCCCTAGACAGGAAGACCCTACCTCCCACCGTGTCAATCAGGGCCCCCAAGTGAACCAATCTAGTGGTAGGGTGGAAATGGCTCTTGGGGATATTAATGGAAAACCCGTGGAGCTGGAGTGCGTGAATGGTGGAGGCCAGGTCCCTGCGAGCCCCTACAGGGGAGGAGGAGAGAAGGAGGATATCATCCAGATACGCGTTTAAACGTATGGGGACCTCCCTCAAGCTGGCCAACAGAGCAGCCAAGACTTTGGTGAAGACCCTGGGTGCGGAAGACAGCCCAAAGGGAAGCGCTGTGTACTGATAGTGCTGTCCCATGTACGAAAACCTGAGGAATTGCCTATGCTGCGGGGCGATGGGAATATGGAGATAGGCCTCCGTGAGGTCGATGGAAGTGAGAAAATCCCCCTGTCGGACTCCCCACAAAATGGATTGCAATGAATGCATCTTAAACCTTTTGTAACGTAAAAACTTGTTTAATTTTTTAAGGTCTAAAATCGTCCGCCAACCACCAGAGGACTTAGGGATCACAAAGATGATAGAATAGAATCCCAGGCCCTGCTGTTCCACTGGAACCACCTCTATGGCCCTAATCTCCAGCAGATGCTGAACCGCCTCCAGCATGAGCCGGCGCCTCTCAGGGTTAGAAGAGACCGGGCAAGTCCTAAAACAGAGCGGGGGAGGAGAGAGAAATTCTAACAACAAACCGTTCCTAACCGTGGACCTAACCCAAACATCGGACGTGGTTCTATCCCACTCGTCCGCAAAAAAGGTCAACCTGCCCCCAATAGGGTAATCCCCCGACGGGGAACTAGTTCCGGCGGTAGGAGCGCTGACCCCCACCCCGAAAGGGGCGCTTGGATTGCCTGCCCCTCTGAAAGCGGTCTGATTGGCCTCTGTTTCTGGGGAAGTAACCCCCCTGGGAACGAAACCCCTGAGACCCGTAATCCGCCCCCCGAAAGGACGAACCATAGTCGAGGGCCCGAAAGGAGGAACCCGACTCCTGACCCCGAAAGGGCCGCCTGGGATAAGGTGCCGCCCGGGGAAACCCCTTCTTGGGGGCCGTGGGCAAAACTTTCCGCTTATCTTTGTTTTCAATAAGGAAGGGATCCAAGGCCTCCCCGAACAGGGAGCTGCCCTTGAATGGAGCGGAAGCCAGTCTCCACTTGTGGCGCACATCCGCCTGCCACTGTCGCAGCCACAGAAGACGTCGGGAAGCCACGGAAGACGCCATGGCCCTAGAAGCGAACCTGGCCGAGGCCAGAGTGGCATCAGATGTAAACTGCACGGCTGCCACCAGCTTGGCGATGTCCTGGTGGGCCCTGAAATCAGCGACTGGGGTACGTAGCTGTAGGTCCTGCAGCCAGAGAAGACAGGGGCGTGTGAAGAAAGACGCCGAGGTGGCTGCCCGGATGGCCCACGCCGCCGCCTGATGCCCTCGTTGTAAGGTGAGGTCGGCCTTCTTTTCCTCCGGCTTCAGGACGTCCTCCGGGGCCCCAGGCATATTGGCCGCCGTGTAGAGGGAAACGACCGGGGCATCCACGGTTGGAATTGCCAAGCATTGCGCCATCTCGTCGGCCACATTGAAAAACCTCCTATCGGAGGAGGACGGTCCAGGCCCTGAGGTAGGTGTGGCCCATTGGCGCTGAACCAGATCAACAAAGATCTTGGGCATCGGGATCGACTCTGATGGCAAGATGTCGTCATCAAACATGTTTTCTGGTGAAATCAGCGCCGAGCGCGGAGCTGGAGCAGCAGGGGCCGTCGCAGGGGCGAAATTGGAGGCCGCCCTAGCCTTGTAGAGCAGGGAAGTGAAAAGGGCCGAAGGGAACAGACCTGAAGAAGTCTTCTTTTCGGGTGGCCTGCCCTCATCCTCCGAAAGGCCCCCTTCCCGGATTTCCCCTTCCTCTGCACTGGATACGCTCTCCAGGTCGTCATCCTCCTCCACACCTCCTGCAGGAACAGACTCTGGAACCGGGGGTGGAGGAAGGCCCGTCGGGCCCGTGCCAATGGGAACCCCAGGCACCTGGTGTTGTAGGCCAGCCGCAAACCCTTGAGACATGGCAGCAGCGATGATGGCCTGAATATTGGCCGCATCCAGGGTTGGCTGAGGCAGAGGCATGGGAAAAGCCGCAGAAGTGGAAGGTATTGCCTCCATTCTCTGAATCCCAGGAGGCAGGAGTGCTGACTGAGGAGGCCCTGGTGGCAGCGAAGGTTGATCAGGCCCCCAAATCCCTGAAACATCGATGGGAAAAATGGGATTCATGACAGCACCCCCTCCATGCCCCTGGGCCGGAGAGGCCATGAGGGACAAGTGTGCCTGCGAGTTACGAGAAAGAGGGGAGGCCTGGGCCTGCGCTCTGTCTGCTGCTCTGCTATGCAGCCTTTCCAAGGCCCTATCCTTTCTCTTCTCAAAGGTGGAAGAAGAAGAAGAAGAAGCTTTAGTGGGCTTTGATTTGTCAGACTTCTTGGAGGCTTTTGCCCTTTTGGCAGGGGCCTTCCCTTTTCCTTTCCCCTGGGAAGTGGAAGGCAGGGGGGGCTGCTCTGGAGTAGGCTCCACCGGGGCAGAAGATGGCCCAGCCACAGGCTCTGGCAAATCAGTAGAGGCTGGAGCGGAAAGCCCTTCCATCGCGCCACAAACTCAAGCAGAAGCTCAGCAATCACAGAAATAGTTTCGCTTTTGCTCCTAGGCCTCCCGATGCAAGAGAGGCCCGCCCACGCAGTAGCAGTCTGGCGCCAGCCGCCCACGCGCTGCGCACGCCTGCAGGCCGAAAGCCTGCCGAGAAAGGCCCCAAACGGCCCGGCGCGTCTTCCCCTGGCTTGCCTTTCCTTGGCCGTTCGCTCCGCGGCGGGGGGGGGGGCAAGCAGTTCTTCCGAAATTCCCCCCCCGACTCCGCGGTCGCTGCTCAACCGTCCGGGAGCAGCGGCGTGTTTCCCGGGCCGACGGCTGTTCCTGGGCCTTCGGGGGAGCGGGCTGCGATGCCCAGCAGGGGAGCCCTTCAGGGGATTCCTCCCCTTCCAACTCTCTCTCTTTCTCTCCCCTCTCCAGCCGGCTGCCTACGAGCCCTGAAGGGCTTAGAGGCCCTCAGCTAAGGCGCGCTGCTCCAGGAGCAGTCAAAGCGCTGGCCCAGTCCCCAGTACCTGCAAGCCAAAACGTTTTCTTTTCTTTTTCTGTTATTTTCCAGGATCCGGAGCTCAAAGAGACGCGTCTGCCTCAGGAGAGGCTGAGTTTGAAACTGGGCATGCGTGCGCAGAAGGGCGGGACTAAAGACTTTGCCCAGACTCAGCCTCCAATGAGAGCAGAGGATTCTACCCATCCAAGATGCTGACTTCCCTTAGCAGGAAAATTTTATTTCTCTCTGCTCCATACACATCAAAAAATAAACGCACCCATCTTTTATGGAATTTTTGCTGACACTTGAACAGAAATTACAATTTTTGGATTTGTGAATAGATACATACGGTGGGGGTATATTTATTTATTTAAACCGCATATGTAATTTCATAGTGGGTATTGAAAAATTAACCTGCCTCTATTTGTTGCAAAAGATCAGGAGCTGCTTGGTTATGTCTTCTCTTTTTCTATATTTTTTTTATCTTCTTTTTCTTTTGCACTTTGAATTTCTTTTTTCTTTTTTATGATTTCACTTGATATTATGTTTCAGCATTGTGAAACTTTTTTAAAAAGCATTTTTTTTTAAAAAAATGTAGAGGTACCCATATCAGATATGAGAAAAACCCAAAATACATATTCAGGCAATAATTACACTAATTCAAAGTCACTAAATAAGAGTCACAGAGTGTGAGCAGTCCAACACTAAGCCTTCACTCTGTGATCCTCCACAATCAGCTGCAAAGTGGGCGAAGAAAATCAATGGCACTAGTAATTGGAGTTAACCTAAGGTAAGTTGGAAGTTTTCTACTTGAGAAAGCAGAAAAACATTCCTGCCTTCTGTAGCCTACACTTTGATTATTTCTTCCACACATGCTGTCCTCCTTTTGTTATTTACACACAATCCACATCATTCCATGTATAAAGGTCTATGACAAGAAGTTTTATTCAGTTATTCAAATGTTCTCGTATCTCAAGAACATTTGTTGTTCGATTAGCTCCTCAAGGGACAATGAATCAGTCAATGCAGCCTTCTGTTCAACAGCGGCACTGGAATATATACTTCTCTCTTCAAACAAATGGTTACGCGTAGGAGTTCCTCATTAATAATGAATACAATCCCAAAGAAGGATAGGTAAGGAGCATTACAGAAGACAAGTTCCTGACTTGTTCTTTGTTTCTGTATGTGATAATAATCAGCTGTTTAAGATGCATCTCTAATTTGTTTTATTTAATCTCACTGTGAACATTGTCTAGCTGCAGATTAGTCACTATATTCTATGTTTATCAAATGGCCACAGTTCAACAGGCAACACAAGATCCAAGAGCTGCAGATCCGTGAAAAAGGGAATAATTCACCAGAATTATGATAAAGAACATTTAAATCTATATTAGCGCAAGAGAAAAATACTCTATTTGCTCTATATATCGAGATATAAATTACAAATCAGTGTATGGTATTACAGAAAGTTAATTAACATAAAGAAGAACGACTGTTTTTCTATGTACCCTGCCATCTCTTATGTTCAGAACTGAACTTGTAAAATAATAATAATAATAAACAGTCATCACCAAAATGGAAGGTTGGCTGGAAAATAAGACTAGCATGCTAAGATCAAATGCAAGCAAGCTAGAACAGATGAAATAAAAGAAACTGAACAGCAAGAAGAACACCTGATCAACAAATACTACCCAGAAACAAGTAAGATTAAGGAAGCATTGGAAATAACAAAACAACAAATAGGAGTTAAACCAAGAAGATTAGATATGAAACTCAAACTGCACACCCTAGGCAGAATCTCCAATTTCAGACAAATCAGAAACATTTCTATCAATTTATCAGTGGAGAGAGACTGATCTAGTGAACTGGTCAACATCTGACAAAGAAGAAACAGTGCAGTTCAGGGCAACCTGAAGAAATATAATAATATAGTAAGACTGTAGCTTGGATAAAAGAGGTGGGTGAGTATAAAGAAAAGGGTGAATAAAAAAAACTTGTAATAACAGAAGCAATTTTGAAGGAAAGGGAGAAGACCTAGAATTAGTCAGCACCAGGTGAAGATTCACTGCATAGTTTTTGGTTGAAACACCTGATTGGTCTACACCTACTCATTGACAAGCAATTTAAGAAATTGAATATTGGCTAACTTCTGGCAAAACCTACATAACAAGGCAAAGTATTACATGACCAGTATGTTTAAAAAAACAGACAAAGCCAATTATCTACAAACCAACCATTGTTAACTGATGTGGTAGCTGAAGCAGCCCAAAAGGATCTGCTTGAAAGCAAATTCTTCCCACATGAACAGATAGTACAGGAACAAAAGATCAGCTCTGAATAAACAAGATGTTTTTGGAGAACTGCAAGAGAAGGAAAACCAACTTGAATATAGTTTGGATTGATTGTAGGAAGGCACTCGCTTCCCTGCCACATGTTTGAATAATCAAATGCATAGAAATAACAGGAGTCAGCAGAAACATCACAAGCATTGTGTAAAGATCACTGCAGAATGCAAGACACGGTTGCTTGTCAATGATGATAAACTGAGAGAGGTTAATATTGAGAGAGCAATCTTCAAGTATCTTTCAAGAATCTTTCACACCTAGCACTATTATTTGTCATTACATTGATTGCCCTGTCAACAATACCGAACAAGTCAGGCCATGGCAATCAAACGTCCAAAAACATCTGACAGGCTATCACACCTTCTTTCCATGGCCAATCTGATGCCATATGGAAAAACACCATCTGAAATAGAATTGCAACTCAACACGGTCCTTATATACAGCCAAGATATTGCAATGGAATTTGAACTGGACAAATGTACCACCCTCATTATCAATGAGGGAGAAATAGGGAAAACTATAAAAATAGCATCAAGAGTCTGGGCGAAGACAATTGCTACAAATACCTAGGCATTTTCAACTGAGAACATGACAACATCACACACACTGGAGTCAAGAAGAAAGTTAGAGGGTGAATACACCATGAGAGTGAATAAGATGTTAAAAGTCCAAACTCAGTGGAAGAAACACTATCAAGACAGTTAACACCAATGATTGGGCAATTCCAATCATTAGATACACAGTTGGAACAGTGGACTGGACTCCAACGCCTTGGATAAGAAGACCAGAAAAATAATGACAATGAATCAGGCCCTTCATTCACTCAGGAATGTTGACAGACTCTACTTGCCAAGAAAAATAGCTGGGTGTGGAATGTTACAAGTACATAAGAGAGCTGATTCTATGATTTCAAAAAGAGTTGGAGCATGAAGAAAATATAGAAGAAAAAGGCTAAATAGGCAAAAACATGTAAATGTACATTTAACACGTTCTTTGAACTTCCTTTTCATCATCACTGTTAGAAGCATTGTATTTACCTAAATACCCAAATGCAACTCATGATAAAACCAAAGGTGTGAAGGCCTAGATTTTTTCCCATGCTGAAATCTATGGTTATGCTTCTTTTCTACAGCATTAGAATTCTGGACAGGGCACTATAGGGGACATATACAGAATTTTAAAATGACCAGCTGCCCTGTGAAACAGAAGAACAATGAACAACTGTCACCTTCACTTGCTGTTACTATGACAACTGGAGCTGGGGCACTGTCGTTTCCAAAGGTGAAATTGTTATCTGGTCTTCCCTTTCATGGTGTGAATGGTGTGAATGAAATAGAAAATAGGCTTTGTTTCAAAACCAGAACAAACACTTGCATTCCAGAAATTCTACTAAGCTATTAGTATTAGTACAGATCAGTTATGGTTTGATTGTTCCAGGTTCCAGATGAAATAAAATTCGTATAAGGTGAGGAGAGCGAGGGGTGGAATGATTGCCTTCTTCTTCTAGCTTCCACACACCAGTTTCCAGCATGGCATATATTCCCCCAGCACGTCCAGTTTCAATCTTATGAGTGTTTTTCCTTCCCTCTCTCTCTCTCTCTCTCTCTCTCTCTCTCCTTAGCTGTTCCTATTAAGGCCCCACCACAGAAATGTTTCTCAACCTTGTCCACTTTAAGAATGGTGGACTTCAACTCACAGATTTCTCCAGCCTACTGGCTGGCTGGGGAATTCTGGGAGTTGAAGGCTACCTCTCTTAAAGTGGCCAAGGTTGAGAAACACTGCAATACATTATATATCTCACATACATATCACCTTTCCCAAATTGTCCCAGCACTGACTCTTCTTCTCCTGACTACATTCATCTGCCAACACAGATATAGTTGTCAGCCTCCCCACCCCAATAAAATCCCTCATTTCATTCTATGCACATAAGTAGATAATACCATTTCATTCTGTGCACTGACCAAACTGTCCAAAGCATTGGATTACAAGCCTGAGAGCAAGCACTACTTTTTAGAACAAAGATTCCTGTTTTGAGGCTGAATGGAGGAACGCAAATATTAAAAGAATGAAACAAAGAAAATATATTCACTTTATAATGTGAGAGTCACGAAGTTAATTTACTCCACTTACCAGAAAGAGAAATCCTGAAAGGTATAGTTTTCTGCAGCTCTTTGACCCTGGAGAACTATTTAACTTACAAACCTATTAGTTGTGAAATTGATAAATATTCTAGTTCTCTCTGAAGTTCTTATGTGCGAGTAGTCCTGGCCACCCACACAAAAATAAATAACTTAAATTAGTACGTGGCCCAGGAGGCCCACATCAATTTCATTTTCTACCACAGTTACTTTAATGAGCATCCAGAAGACATAAAAGTTTAATTTACAGTGTTCTTGATTCCAAACCCCTTTCCTAGGTCTTGCTGGAATAACAATGAGCAACAAGCTTGAATATTTCATTTCTTTCACGTTCTTAAACCATAGTTTCCCATAAAATCTGCACAAGCAAACTACTTTCAAGCAGCCCTTGCAAAGAGTATTTTGATGCCGACTTCCAGAGCATATTTAAACTGTATTTTCCTTGTCCAGACATTATAGGAAAATAGTTTAGCTAAAAAGGTAGTGACTGCTAGTCCTTAGCTGCACTTCTTTCCAATCAGTACCAAAACGGCATTAGTTGCATTTGCGATTGACTTCTACAGGGTGATACACCTATCTGGGCTCCTCTGTATTCCTCAGCAGCCTTCTAAATCGGATCATGAGGTTGAGAGGCCCAGCTTTGCGGTGCTTTTCCTTCCTCCAAGTAGGAGAGTTCTAATTGGCGTTGGAGAGAGAGAAAACCCTAGACCCTGATGGCAAACCTAATGCATGCGTGCCAATGGTGGCACATGAAGCCCTCTCTGCGGGCACCCAAGCTGCAGCCCCAGCCAGCTCAATTGCGCATGCGCCACTCACCAGCCAGCTGATTTTCGGGTCTCTGACATGCATGCACGGGGGATGAGGCACATGTGGGAGACATATGCGTATGTGTGGGGGGGGGGGCAGGATGTCACCTGCATATGTGCGGAGGTGGGGGGAGCATGGGGGGTGCAGTGCGGGAGGCCCTGTGCTCAATTTTTGGTCCCAGGAGGCTTTATGGAAGCCTGATAGGCCCAAAACGGGTCGTAGGAGGTCAACATGCATATGCATGGGATTTGGAGGGAGTGCGGGGTATCACGTGTGCATGCTCAAGGGGGGCAGGGTACACAGGGGTGTGTGTCCATGCATTGCATTATGGGGGTGGGCATGTGCACGTGCGTTGTCATTTATAGCACATGACGACAAAAATGTTAGCCATCACTGCCCTAGACCCTAACTGAATGAGATGACTTGGAGTTCTTCCCCCCCCCCCTCTACTGCTATTTAACAGCAACCAGATGAAGTCTTCTGCTGGCATGGGGGTGTGTGTGAACTGAATCCTCAGCATGCTATACTATAAATATTCTCTGCCTTGGGTTGTACAAGTGTTGCTTTAGTTTAGGACTGGGGAATTATGGCCCTTTTATGACTTGTGGACTTCAACTCCCAGAATTCCTGAGCTAGTCATGTTCTTCTTTAGCTGCTTATCCAGTGCATAGAGGCAATGAGGGCCTGTATAGAGGTGAACAGGTTGTGACTGTCAACCTTACAAGATAGTTCCAGACGAGAAACACACCTCGATGAACGGATCCTTCTTTGCTGTAACAGAATCTTGCAAGACTGGAAGTATTTTTCCCCTCTTCTCTTTTTAGCCTCTGGAAAACTAGGGAGGATCCCTTCTGAAATGCTTCCCATGCTGCCCCCCACCCCTGCAAACTGAGCTGCATTTTATCAGATTATTACCTAGGTTACCCATCCCACTTAATGATGACAACTAGGACTAGCAGGGTTGCCATCATTGAGGGTAGTCATGTGATGCCATATTTTAAAATGTTATTACTTAGTGACCAAAATTCCCATCATAATCACCATTGTAATCTGAAGACAAACAGTAGTCTTTCAAAATTTCTACTAATGTGATTATTTTACCAGTTGATTAATACTAATCATAACTCTAAACTAAGTTTATTCTGTCACTGTATGCACAACCCTTTAGTGGAAAAACACAAAAAATAGGAATGATTCCCATCTGTTGTCAGCAAGCCTGATAGTCTGGATGAAAATCAATAACAAGGCACATACACTACTAATAATCAATTAAAAATTATTTAGTTTGTATTCACAATTTTTCCAATGAGTTTTTAGAAACGTGCCAATTAAATAGTAGCTTTTAAAAGTGCATTTTTAAAAACTCAACAATTAGATTAGATTTTAAAGGCAATTATTCCAATTATCCTTACAGGCATAACACAAAGATCCCCTGTGTGATTGACACAATACAAGACAAAATCCCATGCCACAAGCACAGAAGGAAAACTCTGTGGATGTAGTAATAATATTTTGAGGTTCCCCTGGCTTCACATCTATATGAAGAACAGCATCCCTTAACAGCATTCCCGAAGCCCCACTTATTAGACTTAATAATAATAATAATAATAATAATAATAATAATAATAATAATAATAATAATAATAATAATAATAATAATAATAAAATAATTTATAGACCGCTCCTCTCCCCATAGGGACTCGGAGCGGTGCACAGGGAAACTAAAACCACAATACAATATACACATACAGTTAAGAAAAAATTAAATATGAGCCTGTGCTAAAATCCCCTTAATCTACTAAAATACCCAATTAAGAAACAGCTAAACCCTGTAGAGAGAGGCTAACCAAACGGAAAAGATGAGTCTTCAATTTCAGACGGAAGGAGCGGAAGTCCGTGGTTGTTCTGATGTCGGGGGGAAGGTCGTTCCAGAGGGCTGGGCCCGCCACAGAGAGAGCCCTTCCCCTGGGCGTCGCCCGCTGACAGAGTCTAGTGGACGGCACCCGGAGAAGTCCCTCTCTGTGGGAGCGAATCGGCCGTGAGGATGTATGCGGCAGGATCCGATCCCGCAGGTAGCTAGGTCCCGAGCCATGGAGCGCTTTAAAAATGATGACTAATACCTTGAAGCGCACCCGGAAGACGACAGGCAGCCAGTGCAGCTCGCGCAGAAGTGGAGTTATGTGGGCAAATCTGGAAGTACCCAAGATTGCCCGCGCGGCTGCATTCTGAACCATCTGAAGTCTCCGGGTGCACCTCAAGGGGAGCCCCATGTAGAGAGAGTTACAATAGTCCAGACGGGATGTCACGAGAGCATGAGTGACTGTGCGAAGGGCGTCCCGATCCAATAGGGGGCGCAACTGGCGAACCAGGCGAACCTGGTAAAACGCCCTCCTGGCCACGGCTGTCACTTGATCTTCCATGGACAGCCGGGCATCCAGGAGGACACCCAAGTTGCGCGCCCCATCCACAGGGGCAAGATGTTCGCCCCCTATGGCCAGCGATGGAGTCAGCTGGTTGAATCGGGCAGCCGGAAACCACAGCCACTCGGTCTTGGTCGGGTTGAGCCTGAGTCCGTTACTTCCCATCCAGATCCGCACGGCTTCCAGGCACTGGCACATCACTGCTACGGCATCGTTGCTAAAAACTTGCTAAAAACAGTTGTTAAAATTCATGTACTGTAAACTAGGGATGAAGACTAAGCCATTATTAATTCAAACTTAGTGTTCTGTGCAGATTTGATGACAAGTTACTTTCCAATTGCTGATCCAGTGTTGCATTTTAAGTAAGAGCAAGTGAAGTATTTTGTGAAATCTAATCTTAAAAGAGCAGCTGATGATGGTAGTATATGAATGGGTTGCAGTTATTTCTTTTAAATACAGATTTTCTAGATACGCATTGTCTAGTGAGGAAGAGTTCTGGATTCTGTTTGCATTTTGAAACTGTCCAGTAACATCGTTATTAAAGAATTTACATTGTAGACCAAAAATCCCAAACCTAATCTTACTTTTCAGTTAGGATTTAGGGCTTTTTTAAATTCTGTCCCAAGAGCTGATCACAAATAAAGGTAACAATGTACACCACAAATCAATTTTTATTAAAATATTTATCATGTTTTAAGAAAAGCCAAAGTATTTGCAATATGACCAATCTAACAAAGTCAGATTTCTTTGATATTATTCTAAACATAAATGAAATCAGCCATTAGATGAACCTTGTTCTAAACTCTACTTCAATTACCCCTATTTCTGTTCTTGCAGTAATCACAGATTTCTTCATATTTCGTTCAGCAAATGCAACATGACCTCTTATTTAGGTTTGAGTTGATTAGTTATTTAATCAATTCTGCAGTAACACAACTAGGGTCCTTACTTAGTTGTACATGGTTCTCAAAATGCACAAATAATCCTAATCCTTTAGAATTGTTTTGTTTTGTTTTAAGCCTTTCTCCTTTCGTGTGTGCGCGCGCGCGCGTGCACGGATGTGCATTCTTGCGCATGCATGCTTGTTTGTGTAAATTAAAGATAAGCCCTTCAATACTGATAAGTTGCTGTCCAAGGTGCTGCTATTTTGTTCCATTTAGATAAAACTCAAAGATGCAGAAAAGGATAAAGAATCCATAAACACATGAGCTATGTAAATGCTGTAAGATGGCATATTTTGGACCCACCTTTAATATCTTGTCAGAACATTAAAGCAGAGAGAACATAAATGTTTTTGGTTTCTTCTAAACATGTTGTTTAGTTAAGATCCTTCAAACTAGTTACCTTCCAAAAGCTTAATAATGCACAGGAAATTTAGCTGAAGTTACTGGCTGAAGATTGGTGGGAGTGAGTACTCAAAAGGTTGACAAAATAATGAGTCTTCTGAAATACCAATTCCTATAACATCAATGATATTTATGAGTTGTTCAGAGTCTTTCTTTAAGTAAAACAGAAATTGTGTTATTTTTCAGAACTGTGACAATGTACTCACCATCTGACAAGCAGCTCAAATTCTCAGTCACATGATTAATTCTTCCAGTATTTCCTTTGGTCTTCTGACAGAAATGGTATTTTCTAAAACAATACCTTGTATTTTAAAATGGTGGGTTTCTTTTTAAAAATCACATCTTTGTAAAGAAAAAAAATGAAGAATTTATTTGTTATTTATTGCAAAATTGATTTAGTAGAAACAGTTATTTGAATAACTTCCATTTAAGATAGTCAAAGCAACAGTAAAAAGAGAGGAGAAATTCGTCCATTCTAGTGGAAGCCCTCAACTATCGTGGGAACGTATCTTGTAAAACAATAGATCCAAATGTCCAATTACAAACAAAGCAACTTATTTTGGAAAGTGAAAAATAAAAAAGAATAAGGAAAGGTAGAAAATGACAAACCTGGGATTTTATTTAAAACAATTAAAGTCAGCCTAATTTACATGCTAGATTTTCCTAACATAGCAGAAAGTATCTTGGTTTCTGTTTGAATGCTTGAACCTAGCTTGTTTTTTTCTCCTCTCCGAAAGCAAAAGCCTCACAGGCATCATAAGATGAAACAACTTTCTTTGTTTATCCAATTAAGTGAATATATATATGTGTGTGTGTGTGTCACAACACCCTGGTGAGCCCCAATTAAGGGAGGAAGCAAAGTTGCTTTCCTTTTCTGTCTTTCGGCTCATCACAAGAGACCATGCAGACAGAAAACTATTTGTTTCGTTGCCTTTTGTTTACATTTGTGTTGCATTTGTGCTGATAAATAAATAAACAAGGGAGACTAGTATAGATCTATTTCAAGCTATTTAGCTCTCATAAGCTAGCCATACCCTTACTAGGATTTGAACCGGGGCTCTATTACATGTTAGGCAGATGTTTTAGCCACTAAGCCACCAGGTTCTCCTAATTTCAGAAGTTGGGAGTCTAGTCTTCTAGGCTTAACCAACCTTTTCCACACAGTGCGGCTAGCCACTTCTAACTACACAAGAACTGGTTACAGCTTATTCAAATTTCTCTAAGCTCTATCAAAATACAAATATCTGAACATTCTTTGAAGAGCTGAATTGTTGCATAAATACTACCTTAAATTCTTGAAAAGACCAGATTCGATAATATTGAGCTACAGTAGCTAAATGATTACATGAAAATGTACAGCAACTTTCTATATTTATATATGTGCCAAGCCTGTGGATAAACAAGTTCTACTGAAAAATTGCTGGCATTGATATAATATGACCTACAGGGAATAAATCTCTTTATAAATTTCAATTCCAGCAGTGAGCTTCCAAATGTAATAATTTTTTCCTTTAAAAAAAATACAAAATGTTACTGTATGCCTTGCTATATACTAGGTTTCAATTATTTCAATATATAATCTAAAAGCCAAATATTTAACACTGTAATATCCAATTTAGGAAAATGTTTGTCTTTAGACATTTATGGAGAATGAGGGCTAGAATTTCATGTTCTAAAATAGAGTTAATATTGAGAAACAAATCCAATTCTGTTACTGTAATGGGAAATAAAAGCATATGAGTCATTAGTCCAAAACCTTGGCAGTTTTTGCCTGTGTGGGAAATCCAACCATTCAATTTCAGATTTCCAGAGTCTTTAAATAATGCAATCCAATGTGCAAAGAACATCTATTTAGCACAAGTGACTGCCTCTACAACATAGCAAGCAAGAATATTCTATTATTAAAAATATGTTTGCAATAATTATTTCAAAATGTAGGAGGATTACTTGAACCGATAATTAACAATAAAATCAAAGTAAATATCTTTGACTTGGCCCCACGTTACATCAGATCAGCTTCTATTGCATATTTTTAAACAATTTGCTTCTTTTACACAAATGTATAGTAAATACTATCAACTTACTTAGCAGTCAGTAATTCCATGCCATTCTAAGAACCACAGTTCTAGGACTTCCACAGCTGAATCAGTAATTATCGACGTCTCCTAAAGCATGAAAGAAAAGGGAGGGGGAAAAGAAAGTATTTTTCAATGGATATGAATGAGAAATGTATTATAAAATTAAGCACAGCCTTATATTTAACTAAATTAATGCTTCTGTGCAATAATGAAGGAGGGATGTGAAAACAACAGAAAGGACTAAAGCAAAAGAACAGAGCATGTGCAAAATCGAGAGATAATTTCTAGAAGAATCAGACAATTGCAACCCAGCAGTCTCCTAATTGATAGCATTATATATACCATCAGATATATTTGAGCCAAGGAAGCTCTAATTGTGCTTTCATTACACAACTAAGTTTCTTGAAAACTGATCTCAATGGATAGCAGAGGTTGGCAACATTTTCTAGCTGAAAGCTGAATTTCCTTGAGAAGAATATGCAGAGGGGCATGTGTCAAAGATGAGTAGAATTAAAGCAAATTGTGGGTGGAAGTAGAGTCAAAACTGAACAGATTCACTCATTTTCTCTCTAGCATCCTTTTGTTCCCTTTCCCCAACATAGCCTGTCCCTTTCTACATCACCCCTTAGGATGCACACCAAGACAGCAACTACTCAATGCACTACATGTACTACACAAAGTTTCTGAAGCTAGGCCAAAGGCAAAATTAAATTAGACTTAAGTTATATGTGGCCCAAAGACCACAGGCTGCCTTTCCTTCTCCTTATGCAGTAGCCACAGCCTTAAAGCAACCAATATGCACTTGCCTATTTTTTTACAACAGTGATTTCCTCCACTGAACCAGTAGTCCTCTACTAAACCAGTTTTAACACAAACGTTATCTTCATGAGTTCATACTGTCCTTCCTGCAGTTCCAGATAAATATGAATTTAAAAAATATATTAAAAGCCCTTTAATTGTACAAAGAAACAACTAACATTTTCAAGGCGCACATGTGACAAGTCACAAAATTATTATTTTTTAAATGTGACTCATACAATTAATAGAATATACTATCTTGAAGTCATCAACTATGATGGATTTTGCATTATAGGATTTTGCTAATACTACATCTAGGCAAAGAAAAACATTTTATAGAAAAATGTTTTTTCAATAAATCTACTACTACTAATTTTCTTTGCAATTTTTCATCAACATAGCAGCTAATTTGGGTGGGGTGAAGAATTAAGGAGGCAGATTGTGCCAAATCTATCTAAGGATCTATAATAATTAAATTAGAATTAAGATACAGTATGTAAGAATCAGCTGAAAACAGTAAGATATTTACTATATCCTCCTATTTACCCTACTTTTAATATAAATAACAATATAGTGCTTAAAAACTGATTCAGAATAAAATAACATAGATACTATCACAACCAACCAGTTTTGTTGTTTTCAATAAATCATCTGAACTGAATTTCCAACCAAGGTTGAGTCAATTGCAAGTATCATTAACACACTGACCTGAAATTATAGTTGATACTAGATCATTTTTACCTCATACCTTCATACATCCTTTTTTTTTTAAACTTAGCCTACATGTAAACTTATTTAGATAACCATTATAGAAGTAAAATGAAAAGCCCTGAGACTTTATTAATGCCTAGATGTGATAACATTAGGGCAATTGACTAGACAAGGAATTTGAAAAAACATTCCCAAAAAAGTCAGTGTTGTGTTGTTGTCATGAAAAATATATCCATGAAGTCACCACGAGCTGAGCTTGACTTAAAAAAGGCTTTGGGATAAGAACTTTTGTAGTATTGGATGGATCTTTGATTTTAATATTGTTTCTTACAAAGAGAGGCAATAGATTGTCCTGCCTAAATAAATTTGGAATCATCATAGGAAACTTTCTTCTCATTCTGACCAAAATTAAAACTCTGGTTTTGCCAAAGAAAAAGAAAAAATCTTGTCCCCATCAAGCCACCTTTTCTCATCAATGTAAAGTTGTCATGGCTAAGGATAATATGATAGATCACCTCACATTTCCTTTGGTCCCTGCTTAGTATGGCTCTGATTATGTGATTTGGGAAGATGGGATGCTTTGTAAATGGGGATCCTTGTGGTTAAACATCGTTGATATGTATTATATGTACATATGTTCATGCAGGAAATGGGGAAAACTATGTGAAGCAGGCTAGATAATATATTTAGTTAACTGAGTTCTAATCAACCTGTATGACTTCAATCACCTAGAAAACAGACTTAATTCAAAAGATATGATTCATACCTCATGATGGTTTGCTATTTAACAGGAATGTTTTTACCAGATAAGTCGTGACTGTTCCACACAGGGCCAATTAGAGAAGCAAGGCTGAGTAGTCTCAGTGCATGGTTGACATAATGAAGCCAGGAGGAAAGGTTTAGATTCATGAGGCACTGGAGAGCTTCTGGGATAAACCAGGTCTTTACAAGAGAATGGGTGGCACCTGAAACAAGGTGTACCAAACTGTGGGCACATATAATGTCAGAAGAGTGGCATAGCAACTTTTGAATTGATTTGGGGGGGGGGGAGAAAGATGACATAAGGCAAGCAATCTTAGAGAAGAGGGATGACCTTTTTTTTTTTGCAACTGTTCAAAGAAAAATATGTAATTCTAGGAAATGAGCATGAAGAAAGCCACAAGGACATTTCCCAGGAAATTCAAGGAGACTATATACAGTATATATATGAAAATATTAGAAGCTTTCAGGCCAAAATGAGACAGTTGGAATGCTTTTGTTGGACACAGCAAGCATTAGAAATCCACAGAACAAATGAAATATTCTGCTTGGAACAGCTAGCCAAAGAATCAAGAAGATACCACACTGGATTAAAACTGCATTAAAAGGTGTTTAGTAACACCTAAACTCTTGCCCGAAACCCAAACATTAACT
Organism: Rhabdophis nuchalis; assembly: GCA_039707465.1. Taxonomy (NCBI): domain Eukaryota; kingdom Metazoa; phylum Chordata; class Lepidosauria; order Squamata; family Natricidae; genus Rhabdophis; species Rhabdophis nuchalis. The sequence goes on from CM077643.1 coordinate 128,003,679, forward strand.
ACACTGGTTAAAAACACTGATTAAAACATTATAACCTTCAACATACATGTACAGACTTGTTCAAAATCTCCAACATGAGCACATTTCAGAAGAAATTTCTAAAAATGAGAATATTGGAAGAAATGATAATGTAAAATGGATATGTGATACCAAACCTCTTGATTTTAGTAGAAAAATCAGATAATACCACGGGGCTGTGTTTTAGACTGGACAGTAATAATCTGAAAGCAGGGATAAGTAAAATTTTATGACAAGAGTATCCAAAATGAAAAGGTTTCTCAAAAGAGAAACACTGAAAGCACAATTACAAATAATTCCAATAAGGAAAAATAGAGAGCAGCGAAAGCTAATGTGATTACAGTATAAAAAAGGTATAAAGAAACTTTAAAAGGATTAAAGGAGACTTTAGAAAGAGTGCAGAGAAGAGCAACAAAGATGATTAGGGGATTGGAGGATAAAACATACGAAGAACGGTTGTAGGAACTGGGTATGTTTAGTTTAATAAAAGAAAAACTAAGGGAGGCATGAGAGCAGTGTGCCAATATCTCAGGGGCTGCCACAAAGAGGGAGTCAAACTATTCTCCAAAGCACCTGAGGGCAGGACAAGAAGCAATGGGTGGAAACTAATCAAGGAGAGAAGCAACTTAGAACTGAGGAGAAATTTCCTGACAGAACAATTAATCAGTGTAACAACTTGCCTCCAGAAATTGTGAATGCTCCAACACTGGAAGCTTTTAAGAAGATGTTGGATAACCATTTGTCTGAAGCAGTGTCAGGTTTCCAGCCTAAGCAGAGGATTGGACTAAAAGACCTCCAAGGTCCCTTTCAACTCTGTTATTCTATTCTCTATCAAGCTCCAACAGGAAAAAAAATCATACCTATAGGATAGGAGTCAGAGAGAGAAATATTACTAGAAAGGGCACATAAAGGTAGTATGGAACTGTACAAACAGTACCAGAAAAAAAGCTATGGAGAGATATATAAAGAAAGAAAACTGCATTAAAAGACCAAAATGGAATGGTAGTAAATCTCCATACACCTGTTCTCTCTTGTTCCAAAATGTAGAAGACAGAACAATAGATTTCAGTTTTCTGGTCAGATTCTGGTCAGAGGTTAGTTGTTGTTTTTTAACAATACTGTTCGACCACAACTGAGGGAGCTTCTAAAGAAGGAAGATAGGTGAGATAATCTCATCAAATCCTCTGTTAGTTTGGGCCAGAATCAAGGATTCTCTCTATCAAGGATTCTGAAACATGCTCAACAGTATAACTGCAGTGTCTGCCAGAACAGTAGTGAAGCCAAACTGAGTACCAAAAGGCAGGGAAATGCTGAATATGGAAGAGCACCTCATGAATAAAATGTGCGGCACCTGAGAATAGCTCAATGCACTCAGGAGGTTTGCAGCCACATTAGGCTTAAAGAGGACAAGTTACATTAGAGAATAATAGCTAGAGCTACAGCTTCGGTATAATGTTCTCTGGGAGCAATTAATGGCTGGAAGGAAATTTATGGGGCGTGCTGTCCTGCAGGCCCTCCTAACTACACCAGTTCTTTATTGCCTGGTTCCAACTGCTTTCTTGCTTTTGACTTCGGAATTAATTTATTGACTATGCTTCTGTGTCTCCTTTTGACTGTGAGCAAATCTTTTCCAATTTGATTCCAGACTGTTCATTTTTGTCCTTGTTTCTATGCTTGCTTGGAAGGTAATATGTAGCTTGAAAACCCTTAACACTGATTTTACAGACAGCCCTTGTTTAGTGACCACAATTGGGACTGTAACTTGGTTAATAAGCAAAGCAGTCACTGAGTGGAACTGCAAGGATGTTTATGATCTTCAGTTTTTCCTTTGCTTTATTGACCTGCAAGTAACACTACAAGCAATCGAAGATGGTTTGCACAGTTAATTTTTCAACATCTTTGTAACTATGAACAACTGCTAAACAAGGCAGTCCGTGAATGAGGATTTCCTTATTTTTAAATCCTCTCATTTAATTATTTCACTGTTTGCCTATAATGTCATACTATTCAACTGTAAATCAGAAAATAAACTATAAGTGTTCTCATGCTACATTACAGGAGAGAAGTCACATTTTCAGATCTCATAGAGATTGGGTCATCATTGATCATACCTGACACTAGTTACGCTTGCGTGAAAAGTTTGAAAAAGCGACACCAATTTGAAAAAGAGACAACAGGATAGTCCTCAATTTACTGCCACAATCGAGCCCACAATTTCTGTTGCTAAGCAAGGTATTTGTTAAGTGAGCTTTGCCCCGTTTTACGATCTTTCTTGCCACAATTAAGTGATTCACTGCAGTTGTTAAGTTAGTACCATGGTGTGAAGTTCCCAGAAGATGACCTAATTAATTTACGAGCCTCAAGACAAAGTTCAAAAGAAATTGAATCATTTATTAGGATCAACATTCTGGCATGAACTCCTGTGGAGCCAAAACTGCTAATTGCATTTGAACTTTACCCCTGTATCCCCTCCCTTCTGTCATGCGTCATAACTCATATTCTCCAACTAGGTTGTAGACATATGAAATTTGTCTCTGGCTGAAGGCATGCATGGAATTTTCCCTCCCGTGCCAGCCTGATAATAGTCATGGCAACGCTTTAGAAGTTGACACGTGGTTGTTAAGTGAATCTGGCTTCTTCATTGACTTTGCTTGTCAGGTTACAAAAGGTGATCACATGACCCCAGAATACTGCAGATATCATAAATATGAGTCAGTTGCTAAGCGTTTGAATTTTGATCTTGTGACCATGGGGATGCTGCAATGATTGTAGGTGTGAAAAGCAATTATCTCCTTTCTCAGTGCTGGTGTAATTTCAAAAGATCACTAAATAAACTGTTGCAAGTTGAGGACTACCTGTACATTCTTGGACTCTGCATAAGGAATTTATAAATATGTGGTAAATATTGGAATGGAGTGTTTCAGTTTTCATGAATAGAACTTCGGTGAGTTCACAAGATCAGGAAAAAAATCCTCTGTTATTTGTCTGATACAGTGTGCTTTCAAAAGATGAATGGCAATTACAAACTCAACATTAAGCTACTTTTTCCCTTTACAGAGATGAAGTGAAAAAGAAAAATCTTAATTTGTTGAATTTTTGCCAGTCAGACAAGCCATTACAGATTCCTGGATGCAAACTGCTCTACAGATAGTAATTCTGAACTTTCTTCTGACTGACATATTTGGCCAAATTTAGCTACATGTGGGTAGATTCAGATAATTCTGATTTCTTAGAGAGAAATCTTGATATTTTTCAGACCATAAATCATATAACATTTTACATATCAGCTAGACATTTTCTAGGGCAAAGTTGGCTCGTCTAGGGAGCATCTAGAATTTCTGCAAATAAATTACTTTCTGCTTGTTGTGTCTGTAAATGTTAATTGTAATTTGAAGGAGTTGAAACCACTCAATCTTGCAACATTGGATGATTTTCAGAAATGGTTGGTACTAATAAGAGTAACTCCAATAAGTGATGAATCCCAGAATATCTCTGAACTTTCAACCTGAACTAGAGGTGGGTTGCTCCTGGTTTGGTCCAGATCAGGAGAACCGGTAGTGGCAGCGGCAGGAGGCTCCGCCCATCAGCTTAGATGCTCTGCGCATGCGCAGAAGTGTTGTGCGCATGTGCAAGCTGGTAGTAAAAAAATAGAATCCCTCCATTGAACCTTAGTACAATGTCACAAGTCTAGGCTGAATACCCTTTGTACAGATTGACAAGTAACCTGTTAACAATGTCTCTGTCTTGTCTGAACTCCGAATTCTTTTGTTTGCCTTCATCCACTGTACTATTGCATACCCGTAGAATCAAAACTGTTAGAGGCTATTTAAGTTCAATCCATTCCTCAGTGTAGGAACCCCAATTAATGTATCATCAAATATGACCATTATTTTACCCAAGGAAAGGGAACTCAATAGCGCTCTGGTTAATTAGTTACATTGTCAAATTGTTGTTATTGTAACACTTAATTTTTTTAAAAAACTTAAGGATGTCTGTAAATTAGTACGGTGTGAACAAAATATTTTCTGCATATACTAATCCTTTCTAAAGGAACACTGATGTCAAATTCAGCAGATAAGATAAAGAGGGTTATATAATGGAAGGAGGCATTTTTAAGTAATGACAACTTCTAATTCCATATACCAGTGATGGCTAACCTTTTTTGGCTCGGGTGCCTAAAGTGGGGGGAGCGCAGGGGGGTCGTGCATGGGCATGCCATACCCATAATGCTATGTGCGCGACCCCCTACTTTTGCCGTGCTTTTTTCGCCCTCCCCAGGCTCCAGAGGCTTTCTAGGAGCCTGGGGAGGGTGAAAGCAGCCTCCCTCCCCACCTCCAGAGGCTTCAGGAGCTTCCCTGAAGCTTCCAGGGGGTGAAAAATGGCCTCAAAAGAAGGCCTAAATCAGCTGGCCAGCGCACACATGCACGCTGGAGCTGACAGGGCAATGCCTCGTGTGCCCTAAGAAATGGTTCCGCGTGCCACTTGTGGCACCCGTGCCATAGGTTTGCCATCACGGCCATATACTAACTCATTTTAAAAAACTAACTTAACTTAATTAAATTTAGGATTATTAGAATAGGGTTGTGAAAATCAGAGTGACCACTAAATGGCAAAGAAGAGAAACATTTCTGCTATCTACCGGTAGTGGTTTTCCAGATTTTTCACCCAAGATCTGGTAATCCAAAATTAATTAAATTGGTTCCAAAAACATTATCGGAGTGTGTCTATATGTTGTTCCAAAATACTTGGAAGGGAATTCCTGGAAAAGGAGATGAATCAATGAACAGAGAAAGGATCTAATAATTAATGAAATGATTAAACAGTCAATAAAATAAGTTCATTACTAACTCAGTTCAGGTAGCTAAGACTATATAGAAAATACTGTCACACAAACACAAAGGTTGGGACCCAAAGCAATTTAAGGTACCGTGTTTCCCCGAAAATAAGACAGGGTCTTATTTTCTTTTGACCTCCAAAATAAGCGCTTGGCCTTATTTTCGGGGAGGTCTTATTATTTTTGAGGTGCAGGGGGCGGTGAGTGTGATCACCTCATGTCTGCTGCCGTGCTGCAATATTTTCAGGGAGGGCTTATTTTAGGGGAGGTCTTATTTTAGTGCATGCACTCAAAAGCCCAATTAAGCTTATTATCTGGGGAGGTCTTATTTTCAGGGAAACAGGGTACTTTTTCTGCCATCAACATTTTTCCAGAGCATATTTAGAGATATTAAATCTGACTAATGCCCAATAGTATATCTATATGCCCAATCTGAAATATTAGCTACTTAATATTTGAGGAATACACACTTAACAACCAAGACCAGTTATGCCAGGTGTGTCAAGCTCAAGGCCCGGGGGCCAGATCCAGCCCACAGGGTGCTTAGAACTGGCCAGTAGAAACAGCAAATGACTGTCCTGTGGTGCCTCTGCCAACAAAAATGGAGCTCTGGAGTCCGTTTTCACTGGCAGAGCACTTGGGCCACCACCACAGATGCCCCCGACATGAGTCACGTCAAGCTGGCCATGCCAAACCTGACCATGCCCACCCCAGCCCCCCAGATCAGACAGAACCTTGATGCAGCCCTCAATAAAATCGAGTTTGACGCACCTGAGTTAGGTTGTATAAAAATAATTGACTTATTCAATGCAATACAGTAATTCAAACACTGAATTTTAAGAATATATCCCTCCCCCTCAACTATTTTCTGTTTGACCAGTCAGTGGTATTTATGGTTCCCATGAAAATGAACAAAAGCTCTATAGCCTCTCTACCACTGAATATTTTTTTTTAAAAGGGATAGTTTATAACAAGTACAATATCATATGTCATTTGGAGACTAGAACTAAACAAGGCAACAAATGTATTTACAATACATTTTAAAGTATTTAAAGTATTTTATATATTCATGTCTTTGTTGTTTTTATTATGCCTGTTCACCGCCCTGAGTACCGCAAGGGAGAAGGGCGGTATACAAATTCAATAAACATTAACATTAAATATTAAATATGGTAAGCTTTCTGAGGTTAAGTAAATATAAGATACCATGTTTTTCAGAGTATAAGATGCACCTTTTACCCCCCAAAAAAGGGTGAAAATCTAGGTGAGTCTTATACACTGAATGCAGCATTTTTGGCCCACCAAAACCCTGCCCCCTTTGCAAAAATGGACATGCAGAGGGTTTGGGAGACTTGCAAAGTGCTCCTGGGGGCTCGGGAGGGCAAAACAAGCAAGAAATGGGCCAGTTTTGCTCATTTTGCCCCCTCCCACAGCCCCCAGGAACACTCTACAAGCCTCCCAAAGCTCTGCATGCTCCTTTTTTTTGCAAAAAAAAAAAAAAAAAGAAAGAAAGAAAGAAAAAGCCGAGGCCTGCAGAGGGTTTGGGAGGCCTGCAGAGTGCAATTTTTTTTTTTAAATTTAACTCTTCAAAATCATGGTGCATCTTATAGTCCAAAAAATACTGTAAGCATTTTTTAAAAAAAGAAACAGTACTAATTCCAGCAATGCATGTTCTCCACTGTTTAGAACTCCAGGGAATATAAAGTACAGGTATTTACATCTATGAATCAAGATTTCTTATTGCCTAGGATCTCCCTTGTGTTAAGAAGGATTGCTCATGCTTGTACCCTTTATGCAAACTCTGTAGAGGTTACAAGAAGTCAACAGGAATTGTAAAAGGCTAAGTATAAGATTTTAACAATTTGGCTTCAAGTCTATCAAGCAAAATTCTGATTCTGCTATTACACAAATGCAGATATTTATTCTGTTATATCTGACATCAATTCATCTTTCAGCAACTTCCTTCCTTGGCCCTGCTTTTTTTCTCCCTACACACAGATTTTCCTACTGAATGGAAACACCATTTGGTGATGGCATAGTGCGAAAGTACCAATGTGCAAATGTTCTCGTCTGCCATTGTCTGATAGAAGCCCAACTTTTCCTGAGTGACATTGTGAACATATTTATTAGAAAACATGATAAATTTACTATATTTATGGCTACCAGAGAACCAACATGCAAAATGTGAAATTCTCTCATTGAATTACAAACTTGTAATTCAAGCTTGGAAAATATTTATAACTTCCAGTACTGCACATCAAAATCAAGCTTCACCAGTACTTTGGGAATACATGAAACTGTTTATGATGCTTCCTTTTGTCAACATCTGGTAAGGTAGATTCCACACCAATCACTTCAAACATAACTTCTGCAACATTCATTTTTATGTTAAGATAAGGGCATTTTCATGAACTTTTGCTAAGAGATATCTGTTTAATTATATTCTTGCTTATTAAAATATTAATGTAATGAGATGAAAAAATTCCAACTTCTCTAAGCACTGCTGTAGGGTTGATTGATCCTCTGGGATTCTCTAAGTATCTTTATAATTCCCAAATTATAAACTTCCCATTATTAAATTTTATACAACATATTATGGGTACTATCACAGCAGGTGGCAGCACCTCACTAACTAATCTCTAGAAAGTAAATCAGAATCAATACCACTTAGAGGTTGGAGCCCCCAGAAAACACTAGGATTTAAAAAAAAAAAAAAAATCCAGAAGGCTGCAACTTCCATATTGCTGCCAAGAAAACAGTATAATACCTACCTTTTTAATCTTATATGTATTAGCCTTTGAAGTAAAATTTAGTCTTAATATTGTTTCTATTCTCTGCATTGGATTCTGAAGCTTTTGAACTTAAAAGATGCTTGCTAGGATCCATTAAATATCTTCCACAGAGTGCTAATACATAAAATAGTTTGTCTGGATTTGGGTCAGCGTGATATGTGAACCCCACCATTGTGGTTTTGAATTACAGGCAAAACAGACATAAAGCAGCTTGTCCAATAAGTTATGATATAAACAAGCAAATGAACAAATAAATAAATAGAAAATCGCTATGCCACTGCATGTATGAGAAGCACACCTATGAATGGTTAATTCACGTATCTGAAAAGTAACTGTGATTGATGAATGTATCTATCGTCTAGATAATTCATCTGAGAACTGGAACTGATTTTGCTTTTTTTTTTAAAAAGAAGAAAAAAATGTAAATTTGGATATACTAATGTGTGGAATAGTATTTGGATATTCAAAGTTAAGTATTATTTCAAAACTAAGTCCTGGTACCTGGCAGTAGCAAAATAAGGAACAATCCACAAGACTCAAGAGCACTCAATCAAAATAATAAAGGCCTGATTCATTTTGCTAAGTGAACTAGAAAAGCAAAGGAAGGTTACTTAATATAACATGCTTTACTGGGTCATGGGTAAACCACCATATCATGATACAGTGACCCAGAAACCTAACTCAGAGAGGGTTTGTTTGACCTAAAACCACACCAGAGCTGTTTGGAGAGAAAGCAACCCACTGCTATGACAAAACTATGCCTTTCCCAGAAAGCAATGCAATCTTAAGAGTGCTAAAGTAAGGCTTCGCTAGGGATTACTATCTGTATTTTATTTCCATTCTTGAAGGCCACACTGGAGAGGGGTGGGAAAGGGGCATAAAGAATTGAGAGGCATATTGGACCCCAGACTACTTCAAGTGGCATAAACCCCAATCAGGCCACTACAATAGTAAACTTAACAGCTGTCGGTAGGACCAAAAAAAGTCTGGATAGTGAACTTGGAAGTACCTGGAAACAGCAGAAAAGAAGGAAAAAAAACTGGAGAAGATAACAAAATACAAAGGCCTGTAAATAAAAACAGAATTACTCTGGCAAAAGAATGCAAATGTTGTACCAATAGTACTAAGTGCCTTGGGTGCAATGCCAAGACAACTAAAGTACCACTTGAAGATCAACCATCGGCATTGACAAATTCACTATTCATTGTCAATTGCAAGAGAGAGCCTTACCCAGAACAGCTTACATCCTGTGATGATACAGATAACACAGTCAAGCATCAATGTCTGTCTATCCCAGGCACTTGGGAAGATTTGATAGGTGGATAAAAACACCAAATGCAGTCTGAACATCTGGTTGACTGTGCAATAAACCATTAAAAAATCCTTGGAGTGGGGCACTAGAAAGTGATAACATCCGAAGCATCCTTTGCAGCAGTTAAGACAGAAAACAACTGCTGCTTCCACTCCACCAGTGGATCATCAGACCTTAGTGACCAGCAGACCATTAAACAGGAGAGAAGACAAACTGGCAATTGTGTTGTGCAAACACAGCCAATGTATCACTATATTTATAGATTGCATAAAGCTATAATGTGATTTGCTTGGCTTTGGCTTATCTTCTGGGTTGAAATTAGTTGCTGTAAAGTCATGCTTTATGGGTAAAGGTAAAAATCCATTAAATCTTGTCTTGATCAACACAGACATTCTTGGGTTAATTTCAATGGAAAGCCAGTTTGATATGGTGGTTGAGGTATCAAGCTGGAAACTAGGAGACAATGAGTTCTAGTCCTGCCTTTGGCATGAAGTCAACTGGGTAACCATGGACTAGTCACTTTGTCTCAGCTCGAGGAAGGATGCAAACTACTTCTGAAAAACCAACAAAACTGCAAGGACCAAGCAGTCTTCAATTGTACACGACTGAACAAAAGAAACAAAATGGCAATGGACTGAAATGGGAGAAAGTAAATCAGAGTGGAAAAAAATGGCTTCACATTATGCTGGAATCCTGATTGCAAGAAAATAAGCTTGGATCACCTTTATATTAGCAATTCCAAATCTTGATGATTTGGATTATTTACATACTGGAGTTTTAGAAGTTTGTGGTATTATGTGATGTAACTTTTGATCCCACATAAAGAAGGATCTATTCTAACTAATTTCTTCAGTATGTAGTAACCACACTGAAAAACGCAAGCTTAATACTGAGTTATCCAAGTGCTGTCATAGTCTTCACCCTCAAAATTTCTCAAAACTTCACCATGGACATTTGCAATGATTCATGCAATGTAAGCAGTAAAGTATGAATCACAGGAAGCTGCCTTATTGGTCATCTGGTCCAATACAGGTAAGCCCTTGACTTAGGAACACAATTGAAACCACCACCTTTTGTCCCAATCAAGCATCCTCCATTGACAATACTTGTCAAAGTCTGGCTGGGAAGATCACAAATGATGGTCATGTTATCCCTGGATGCTGCAATTGTTGTAAATCCATGCCTGTTGCCAAGTGCTCAAATTTTGATCCTGTGACCATGGGGATGCAGTGATGGTTGTAAGTGTGAGGGCTAGTTTTTCATTGCTGCTGAAACTTTGAACACTCACTAAATAAATGGTTGTTAAGTCAAGGACTATCTGTATTATATAACATATGCCTTCATAACAGCTATTCAGGGTTTCAGATTGTCTAGCCGTACCTAGAGACTCTAGTCTTAGATCCAAGATTTTTAAGGGAGGAGACATACTGTTTTCCTTTTCTGCCTTTTGGCTCATCACCAGAGACCATCTAGACAGAAAGCCATGAGTTCCGTTGTGTTAATTTTTTAATATGTGTGTTAATGTCTATCCTAGTCTCTCTGATTTATTTATTGATCAGCTCATAATATTAATATATTATATACACACACACACACACGCACGCACACACGCATACCGTACACACAAACACACTTATCGAAAGTACCCATAAAGAGCTAGTGATTAGAATACAAATGCATTGTTGTTTTTACTTTATATCATAATGCCTTTATCAACTCCATTAAACTAACTCTCCTATGGGATATATGAGGCAGCATTCCTGTTACCTCCAAAAACATTTTAGACACCAAAGTCAAAAAGATTTCGGTGTGTAAGACAGTGCCAATCTCAAACATCATAGATCTTCATATACCATAAACCTACCCCTTATAGAGTTATGTAGTCTACTTGATTTTTCCCAAACACCACAAAAACAATCACACTGCCAGATATCATCTCTGCATCTGGTGAGATTATTATTAATACGATAAAGCCAAGAATACATTATAAGAGATAGGATGTTTCCAACAACTTCCACTGGATAATAACGCTTATGACTTACCTTGAAAACAAAGTAAACGGCATTATGGCTGACAGCTTGAATTCATTGTGGCAGGAAATAATTGTGATAAACAGAATAAATATAAAGGAATATGGCAAATAAGTAATTTCTGTAAAAATAGTTTTCAAAAGATCTGTTTATTATAAAGGGTTTCTGTCTCTCAAAAACCTGCAGCTCTGAAAAACATTAATGGATGAATGTAGCCTTACCATATAACACAGCCAAGGAAATTGTTCTGTTTAAATTGGATTTAAAAAGAATGACCTAATTTTAGTCTATCACAAGAACATATGTGGTTTCTGTACAAAACAAAAGGCTACCAGACTTTCATGCTCTATCAAGTACTATGTCCAGATTGCAGTTCTTATTGGAAAAACATAATGAATGGGGTTTAAACATCTTAATTACCAGAAACAATTCCACATTTATTTTTAACATCAGTAATCAGCAATAAGTCTAGTTTAGTCAGCTATGCCCTTTCCTTCCACTTGTTTGGATTGTGTTCTTCAAAATAAAGGAATGTCTGGAGTAAAGGGGTACAATCAGCAAAGTCAAACTAATGAAGTCTCAGCATTATTCTCCTCCAAGCTTTTCACCAAAATTAGATATATATTTTTTCAAGTGGTCTGCGATAGATCCAAATTGATGTTATAGATAGACGGTACTATTCACCCAGATGCCTATCTATGCCCATGTACAGTAGATGCATGCAAGGTGCTAGAATATACTATTTATAAGATGCTGTAATACAAAAAATTGGAACAAACATCTAATGATTTTTCTATCTGCAAATTCTTACTTGCCTCAATATTAAACCTCTGACAATCCCAGTTTTAAATCTTTATTTTTCAGAATAAGTGCTATTTTGGGGAACGGTAACCTCATTAAAAACACTTTCTATAAAAATTGAATAAAAGACTATATAAAAAGGTTTTCCTTGTTTCCCAAGAAACAAGACACCTTCATTCAACTCAAGCCCAACTAACTGACGATTGCATCCATTTTAGTTATGCTATTTTAAATCCTAGTTTGCCTCCTGTGGTAAGAACTGTATAATAAGCACTTAAATATTCCAAAACGCTGATGTTTAGTAATAAGGTAAAATTCTTCTGAAGTTCATTATGCATCTAAGAGAGATCAACAGGAACTCTGAAACAAGATGTACTCATCCAATAAAAATCATAAATAAATAATGCAAAAGAATAAATCATCTGTCTTGGGGGGGGGGAACCCACAGGTTTTTTTGACAGCTACAGTTAACTCCAAAAACTAGATCAGCTGTAAATCATCTCAGATTGCCAAAGATGAACTATTATAATTAAAAATATTGTTCATGGAGAAAAAAAGACAGTAAATACATGATGCTATTCTTTCCCCGAATGAAACACAGGATATTTTATCAGAAATAAAATGAGACAGAGAGAGAGAGCAAAAGAGGCAGAGAGAAAGAGAGAGAGAGAGAGAGAGAGAAAAGCAGAGAAAGAGAGAAAGAGAGAAAAAGCAAAAGAGGCAGAGAAAGAGAAAGAGAGAGAGAGGAGGGAGATGTAGACAAATCAAATCATAAGTAAATGCAAGCAAAAATACGGAGTTTGGCTAAGGCAGCTAGAGTCAATCCTGCTGGCTGGAAAGCAAGTTGTTTAGAACAAGACTCATTCCCAGCACAGCCATTTAGACGTGATGAGGTTGCTGCGGTCACTTGTGACTGTCTCATCCTCAGCTTCGACTTACTCCGCGTTATCCCAAAAGAGCATTGGGGGGGGGGGGGGGGGGAGAAAGAAGCCCGCTGCTGCCTCTCGTTAATATTCTCCCGCCGTCAGGGAGGTGAGATCAAGCTAAGCTACTCAATGCAGGGGCAGCGCCCTGAAGCCCCATCCTCGCCTTTTCCGAAATCCCTCTGCTCTCTTCCATTCAAAAAAGTACGGCTGGCATCTTTCGCCCTATTTACACCCCCTCCCTGAGTTTTCTGCTCCCAGGGGCAGCATGTTTTCCCCTTCACCAAAGGGTCACGTCGAGTAACACCTCCCGGTCCTTTAAAAGAAAAAAAGCACGGGACCATAAAGACAGAACCCGCGATGTTTTCCCTTCTGCGGGGCGTTGTAAGAGCAGATAGAGGGGAGGGCGAACGGGGGCACCAGCTCCGCAGGGACGGCTCCCGGTGGCTTCTTATCGATTTCCATTTAACATCGCCGGTGCCTCCAGCTCGAGCCGCGCAAAGGGAGACGCGCCTGCGTGCTTGCCATTCCCACCTACCCACCCCCGTCCGTGCGCGGCGACCCTTCCCTCCCCCCCAGGAGGGAGAAGATTGCGTTTTTGCTTCAACCCGCCCCCGCTGCTGAATTTCGCCGCCGCCGCCCACTTGGCCGAAAGCCGTTGGTGGGACCTCTCTCAAGTGCCAGCCTCGGCGTTACTCGCTGAAAGTAGGAGGGGGGGGGGACCAACAGAGCCAAACCAGCGGCAGCCTCAGTAGTAGTAGTAGTAGTAGTAGTACCGGTAGCAGCAGCGGCGGTTTCTGTGGCAGGACTCAAAGAGGCACACATATCCGGCCACCAGCGCCCCGTGCTAAAGAAACTGGTGGCGCCGAGGGAGTCGACCAGATGGGCGCGCAAAACAAGGCGCCTCGGACTGCCTGCAGTTCTCCTTCCTCCTCTCGCCCGTCCTCCTTAAGGGGCTTCCCACCCGCTGCTCTGCCTGCTCTGTGCGCGGCTCTGCCCGGCTGCCTCTTTCCTACGCTCCCTTTCCCTCAACGATTCAGCGATCGCCCCCTCTCCGCCCGCCCGTCCCTCCCCCCCTCCTTCCCACCTGCTCAATATTCCCACCCCGCCTCGGGTCATGAAAGAGACGAGCGAAGGAAAAGGGGGTGGGACTCACGCTGCGGAAGACGCCACCCGCGACGGCAGAAAAGGCCTGGGAAGAATGGAAGGAGCTTTTGCGCGGGCTCTCTCCTGCCGCCTGTAAATCCCCCCCCCCGCCCGCTCTTCTCCTTCCTCCCGGCCCTGCCAGTCTAGTCTGCAAAGCCCCCCCTCCACCTTCCACTCCATGCTGCAAAGCTCGACAGCCCCCCAAACGCTGCAGAGCTCCACCCCGCGGCATATTGCAAAGCTCAACCTCTCTCTCTTCCCCCCACCCCACCCCGAACGCCACCGCTCGCCACGCTCCGCACGGCAATCAACGGCAAATGCAGCTTTCCTCCTCCTCCAGGTTAGGGAGAGGTGGGGGGAAGCTTCCACTCGGGTGGTTCGCGCCCTGTGGAAAGCTCCTCCGCTTGCCGCCTGCGCGAGCGACCACGCAGAGTTGTTACATCTGACTCACCTCACGGAGGGCTATTCTGCCCGGTTTCTGTAGGTAGTTCCTCAGCGATAAAGGGGTAAAATGCACTCTGCCCGCGAACAGAGGGGCTGTTTTTATTCATTCGGAGAGTTTCCTGCCCTTTCAATGTCCGTGTGGGTCTCTGTGAGAACTAAACCTCCAGCTGCTCCGCTCACATCTTCAGCCTCATTTGCCAAAACCTTCCCATTGATAAAATGCTCTCTCTCTCTCTCTCTCTTCCATTAAGCCCTGCAGAGGCTCAGTCCAATAACGCTGTTACTAATAACTCGGGTCTATGGAGTGTAACTACCTCCCTCCTCGTGTCAAACTATTGCAACGCCGTAGTCCCTGCTCTCTTTTAAGTACCCCAAACCTCACAGACCGCAAGGTGATCTGCAATACAAAATCCCCCTCCTCCTCCTCCAAAAAAAAAAAAGCAGCATCCCATACGGGTTAGCCTTAACCCTCCCCGGCTATGCTGATTTTTCTGGCATGCAACTTCTCCCTAAAGTGTAGAAACCTTGGGGTAAGAATAAGCGTGCACAGCAGACGTGAAAAATACTCCTCCGGCTGGGTCCTTCTCCCTTCCCATTTCTCTTTCTGGCAGGTGACGTGACGTGCGGGGGCGGGCAGGTCACTGGAGCAAATTTGGAAAGCTTTCCTTCCTTCCTTCCCCGTTTTTTAGGCAGGAGGTGCCCCAGGGAAGGACTTCAAGGCCGGCTTGGTGGCTGGCAGTGGCAGCAACAACAGCCGCCCACGCTCCCCATTAAAAGTACTCTTCCCCCGTATCTCTCGTCTCTTTTCAGCTCAGCGGTTGACTGACAGAAAGCCTTTCAAACGCCGCCCACGCACGCGCTTGCACAGAGACATACACAGACATGTTTCTCTGAAAGGCAAGAGAGATTATTGGGGAGGGCGGGGGGGGGGGAGAAACCTGAATGAAATATTCAAGCAGCAGAAGTGCCCGGCAGCAAGGAAGAGCTTTGGGATTGCTAGGGCAGGGGAAGAGACCCACTGGCTGTCCAGGGACCAATAGGGCCCTTCTTTTATTCCTGGAGAAATCAACAGCCTCTGAAGCCGTACATTTTAATTTTATTTTTATTTTTTTGCTCTGGGAAGAGACATGCATTGTATTGTTGAGATCATCTAGCTATGCTGCTGCACTCAAGGACGGCAAAGCAAGAATGTCTCCAGAAAAGGTCAGGAGCACTTCCTCTACATACAAATGCTGGGAGAATGATGCAAACATGCTTGTGTAAAGCTACAAAACTCTTCTAGCCAACAACCAACCAGATTAAGGACTATCTCAGCCTTACCCCCCCCCCCCCCAATTACTTAAATGTTTTTTTCAGTGGCATGTCAAAAACCTTCCCGTGGGCATAGCAGGATAGTGTATGAATGGATAACTATGAACCAGGGAACTGTAAGAAGCATTAATGAGAGGCATATATACACGTACACATAGACACATTGGGTAGATTATATGACTAAATTATAATCTTTAATGTAACTTAATTTAAAACATCTTTTACACTTCTACATAGCACTGGTTACACAAAAAAGTGGGCTTCAACATTTATAAAAAGAGTAATTGGGTAAATTACTTCTGTAGGGTAGAGGTTTGATCTCAAAATCCCTTGACATTCTTAAAAAAACTGAGTATCAAAAAGCTTTGGTTTGTGTGGATTGCATCTATTGATATTTGCTGCATTAGAAATTGAAATTTAAGAGATTTTAAAATACTTATTCAATTGATTTTGCAGATTTCTTGAGTCATGTAGACCCCTACTTTGAGAATCACTGCTCTAGAGAAAAATAAAATTATCCCCAAATTTCTCAGCACTAGAACTTTTCCGATGTACTAAGTTGCCTCGTTCTTTCCTTGGAATTTCAATGACATTTGGGAAGCTCTTGAGAAGAAGCCAATTTAGTTGTACATTTCCCACTTGTAATTAGATATCTGCAAGAAAAACTGGACTCTGACCAAGAAAACACTGGAATTCTTATGTCTTTTGAAGGAAATATAAAATAGGGGGAAATGTTTACTCTGGAACACTTCTAACTATTCATTAGTTAAACATATCAGGTACCAGATAATATCAACATTTTTTAGAATAGAATGCATAAGATTGGGTTGTCACAGAAAAGCACATTTAAGTGAAAAGATTATCAGCAACTTAGCAAAACATTTTCCCTTTTAACTGCTTCAAACACTGGTCAAAAGTAATTAGCAGATATGAAAAAATTAATAGAAAAAGAATGTATCTCCATAAATATTTCTAATATATGTATTTCCCCACATTTTTAGCAAAACAGCTCATTTATCTCTTATCATTTTCCATACATTTGCTAATTTGTAACTACCAAAATAAGTTTAAAAATATTTTAAATGTAAGGTGTTTAATGGATATGTAGGAATTTAAAACCTACCCCTCTCTAGAAAAATGAAATATCCTGGGAAATATTGAAAAGGCAGAATATTATATTTCCCTGGATCAGAAATGGAGAAACATAGTTTTATTAAGGAAGTAGACGCACCCTTTAATAGCTCCCACCTTAGTCAATTGGCCATTAAAAAACCCTGGCGCAGTCTATTCTACATAACAAAGATCTCCCTTCAGCTCCAGGGAGATTGGATTAAACTTAAAGCATGATAGTATCTTTACTCATCTGACCATAGGGCACCTGGAAAGAAGCAATGCTCAACCCAAGGAGGACACACAGCCTAGAGAGTTGCATGGCCCCTTGGGTGTGTGACAACCAATCAGAATACAAGTTCAAAATCAAAGGCTAGAGAGGATATAAAGCCAGGAACTTTCAGTTTTTCTTCTTCATCCAACATCTGGAAGCATGTGATCCCCCTTTTCTGTTCAGGAGCTCCAAGGCATGTGATCCTGTCCACCATTAAACCATCTTTCCAAGCAGCCACCATGTTTCCAGTGTTTTTTCCCCCACTTGGAACTGAACCCAGAAGGACATTTCTTCCAACAGATACCTACCCCAGGGATATAGAGAATGTCCTATAAATATTGATGTCTATTAAATTCAATTGAGCCTGTTTCTGAATCAACATGCACAGAATTGTGTGGCAAAGTAAAAAGCATAGCTTAAATTATTATAAAACAAATTCATGTGTTCCTTCTTTGCCGTTTGTGAGGAAAATATATTGCACCATAGTAAAAATGAAAATATACATACAACTGCAACATGGCTGTGAGTTCTTTTTAGCTTTTTTTCAGGAATGCTCAAAACACCACATAAAGCTGCAAACCAACGACAATTTAAAAAATGGATAATCGGGAAAACTACAGGCTCCTGTTTTCCAAAAAAAAAAAGTGTTCTCACCAGTGTACAATATAAGCCTGATAAATTCAAAGCTAAGTCCCTGGCTAGAAAATATATAGACAGGAAATGTATAGTTACCAAAGTAATCCTTTATATAGGAAGGAAGTCAAGGCAGGCAGGCAGGCAGGCAAGAAAGAAAGAAAAAGAAAGGAAGGAAGAGAAAGGAAGGAAGAAAGAAAAAGAAAGGAAAGAAAGAAAATAAGAAAAATGCTTTATAGCTGCCCAGTGTCATTGTTGTGCCATATAAATGGATTAAATAAATAAAGTACAATATCATAAAGACAAAAATATTTTGCAGACTAGAACTGATTTCCTCAGATAAGCTTGATATTGATTGAAATGTAGTCTGTGTATAGATATTAATCTACACAGAGAGAAACAGCTATGGATTGCCAAATCACTTTTTAAAAACATAATGATTCAAAACAGTGGCATTTTGTGGTAACAAATCCCTCCAGTGTTTGCGTTAGTATGCCACTGAGCATTTCAGTAACAGGATGATTGGTCCAACTACTATCAGAAAATTTCTTCCAACATTCAACTCTGCCTTCCCCTGTTTTAAATATGTCACTTCATGTCCTGTACTCTTGAGCTGGTCTTCACTTTTTATGTAACATCATTCCAGGTACTGGAGTATTGTAATTATATCCTCTCTCAGCAGGGGTGGGTTCTGGCAGTCGCTACTGCTGGTTCGCTCATGACCGCACCATGCGCTTCATGCGCTTTCTCTGCACATGCGCAATGCAATAAAATCGCTCTGTGCATGCGCAGAAACAAAAAGCAAGATGGTGGCACCTATGGCACTGCCCAGAGAACCAGTTCAGTGGCGTGGCAGGCCTGGGTCACTGCTGGTTCCAGCGATCCAGACTGCCAAACTCTACCAGTTCGGCCAAACCAGTACGAACCCACCACTGCCTTGTCCTTCTCAAGGTTTCCAAAATCTCTCCATAGGGCTTAGTTTTTAATCCCCCGGTCTTCATCATTGCTCTTCCTTAAATCTTTTCTCATCTGTTGGAATTCTTAAATGGGGTACCTGCTTAGAAATGGGCACATCCTTGATGTATGGGTAAAATAAAGTGAAATATTATATCCTATGGTTTGAATTATTTTTGCTCTAAATCAGCTCATATCTTTCAAAACAGTCAGCCCTGGCACTTCCATGGTTTAAGAATCATCCTTGAATAAGAAAAGGAAACAAGACAATGAGGTTGGCAAACTATTCTCCAAAGCACCTGAAGGCAGGACAAGAAACAAGGGATGGAAACTAAGGAGAGAATGACTTGCCTTCAGAAGTTGTGGGTGCCCCATCACTGGAGGCTTTCAAGAAGGGACTGTATGCAGAGCTGGTATTCACCTGAACCAGCGTTTCTCAAATAGTGGGGCGCGCCCCCCTGGGGGGGCGCGAGGCTCTGTAAAGGGGGGCGCGTTTGACCTCGGCAAATCGGCTCTGCCGATTCCCTTTCTCCCTCCTCCTCCCTCCCTCTACAGCCAGCATGCTGGCCACTCGTCGTCTTCCAGGGACTGCCGTTCCTCACACACACACACGCACGCACACACACACACACACACACACACACACACACACGGAGGCTTCTCAGCTCCTGGAAGGAGCGGAGCGAGCGAACGAGCGATCAAGCACGGGTGGCCGGGGCAGGCTAAGGCGGGTGAGCCAGGCTGAGGAGACTCCGCGGGGAGTGGGGGCGGGGCGGGGACGACGACACACAGACAGAGAGAGGCACAGACACAGAGAGAGACAGGGAGGGGGGGAGGAATCAGAGAGTGACAGACACACACAGAGAGACAGAGAGAGACAGGGAGAGAAAGAGAGAGACACAGGAAGTGCGTGAATGCAAGATACACACACACACACACAGTGATAGATGGGCAGACGAAGGAGAGACAGACAGAGAGAAAGAAAAAGAAAGAAAGAAAAAAGTGGGAGAGAGAAAGAAAGAAAGACAGACAGAGAGAGAAAGAGAGAGACAGAAAGGAAAGAGAAAAAAGAGAGAGAAAGAAAAAAGAGAAAGAGAGAGAGAAAGAGAAAGAAATTTCTTTCTTTTTTTATTCTCTTATACTTAATAAGGATACAGTGTTATGCAGAGGTGTACTTATAACAATTTTATAGACAAATGATACTATTTACAGTCGCGCGGGGGGGGGGCGCGAAATGTTTTCTTCTTCCTAGGGGGGGCCTGACAGAAAATAATTGAGAAACACTGACCTGAACCAATAGTGGACTGGAAATCATGGGTGGGCCCGTCCCAGCTCTATGCCATCCTATTTAGGCACGTTTTCACAAGCCGCGTGTGTGAGCAAAATGCATGCGTCTACAGGCGTGTGTGCTCACATTTGCAAAACGGTAGGGAAAATAAGTGACTACCACCCCTGATTGTACAGCCATTTGTCTGAAATGGTATAGACCAGAGGTCTGCAAAGTTGGCTCTTTTAAGACTGGTGGACTTCAACTTCCAGAATTCCCCAGCCAGGAATTCTGGGAGTTGAAGTCCACCAGTCTTAAAAGAGCCAACTTTGCAGGCCCCTAGTATAGACTCTCCTGCTCAAGCAGGGGGTTGGAATAGATGACCTCCAAAGTCCTTTCCAACTTTGTTATTCTATGTTTCTAATTTGGATCCTAACAAGCTAGGCATGGGCATAGCACTAAAGCATAAATGCTAAAGTGCTCAAACATCTCTTGTTAACAGTCCAAACTTAACACTACTTCAATTTGTATTGGAATAAGATCATGACTTCAGCTAATGATTTTGATTGTCATTGCTGCTGCTTGTGATTATGTTTTTAAGCTTTTGCAACTTAGCTCGGATGTGATGAGCCATGGCAATGCTGACGCTTATGCCCTTAACTCAAAGGTACAACTCCTCCCATTTGGGGATGAGGGTAAAACCACACCATTGATGGCCCAGTGTCTAACGGTCTGATCATCAGAGATATTTCTAGTGGTTTTTAGCCCATCTTTCTGTTCAAGGATTCAGAGGACAACACGATGATACCATCCTGTTGCTTCTATTCACTTGTCACTTAGGGTGAAGCAAGGCAGGCTTAAAAGCACAATAAACAGTTTCTGAAGTTTCTTGAACACCACAGTTAATTTCTATTATGTATATTTCTACTTTTGTTTCCATCAAAACTTACCCCAAAACAGTAAAATGAGATATAA
This sequence comes from Rhabdophis nuchalis, assembly GCA_039707465.1. Lineage (NCBI taxonomy): Eukaryota > Metazoa > Chordata > Lepidosauria > Squamata > Natricidae > Rhabdophis > Rhabdophis nuchalis. The sequence goes on from CM077643.1 coordinate 128,024,503, forward strand.
AATTTAATAAAGATAAAATTATTCAAAAGCACATAAAGTAATTTGGAGTAATTAAAATCAGCACCTGGGTTTGTGTATAATAGTGAGAGCAAAGCAAACAAGCCACATTGTGGTTCAGCAAGTTGTGTGAACCCACACATTGCTGGTTACCCAATTAATAAATGTTAAAAAAAAATTTTTTTAGTGAACCATACATTCAGTCAGTGGCTTTGCTGGTTTAAACTATTGTATCTACAGAATCCTAGTTAAAAAAGTTAACAGTTATTAAATGCTTTTAGTGTTCCCGAAGTAAAATTTAGTATTTCAATATTTTTGAACAGCAACAATATTTTATCCTAAACTATCATCATTGTACTCTTCTTCCCTTGTGCAGAGTAGAGTACATATTCAACCTTAAAGATGTAATCAGCATTATGTTAAGATAAATGGCAAAATTATTATTTAATTTAATTTAATTAGTGCTGCAAGCATAGATGTGATTAATCAACAAACCTTTAATCACATATTAAAATTGACCTTAATTAATCAGAGAGCTTGGTTACGAGCAAAGAGCAAGCATATGAGGTTTTTCACAGTTTCTGCCATGTTGGCCACCTTGATTAATTAACTTCCTGTGTTGCTCCACACTTTGGATTTTATTAAAGCATATTTAGCACAGGACTGCGTGATAGAAATGGCATATAACTGCTACTAATAACAATGGTCTTGACTTTAGCTACCTCTTCCTCATCCTTAATTTCTTGTTTAACATGCCTATGATCACTATGGAAACTAAATTGAAACTCCATTCCCAACTGCAGTATACCATTGAAGAGGAGCTATTGAAGACAATCAACAGGGAGGGATTGTTATTTCCAGAGTGTGATTTGAGATAAATCTGTCCATATTTGAAATGGAATACTGTGCTAAAGAACATCTGCATTAGTTCTATAGGTATATATGTCTACATTCTTCCTTACACTCAGCGTGCTTTTTAGCTTGTCAGACCTGGAAGCCATCTTTTACATTGGGCCTTTAGGCCTGCCACATTTTCTACTGTGGGAAAATGGGAGGGGGGAGGGGGATTATATGGAGTATGGGTGAGATATAGTCAAAATGACGTTCTTTTCTCAGAGTCAAGGACAACTTGCCCTGCAGCTGTGATAGGCATGTGGGTGCTGGGCTGGGACTTGAACTTTCTTTTTGGTGGGGAAAACTTAGAAACTTTAGATTCGAGTTTTCCCAGATGTGGCAATATGACATTTCTAATAAAATGGAACTTTGAGGAAACTCAAGCCTCAGAATCCTCTTTCCTTGGGGGTGTTACTTGTAACCCTGACAAGATCACTGATGGGGCATGTCTTCCCAAACTCCCCAAGAGATATTCTCCAAAACGAGTATCACAAAAACTAGAAACTCAGCAGAAAATGAAAAGATTGCTCTTCTTACACTTTGAAGATTCCTGTCCTGAGTTATCCATGAAAAAGCTCTTCTTCCTTCACCTCGTCACCTCAGAGGCATTTCATCTGTGCCAGAACCCATGTTTACCTATTGGAATGAAGTCATTTAACTATCAAGTCAGACTGTTCCAGGGAGATTCATATCTCCACCCGCAAGATTCTAAGGAATATTGACACTCCCTTGAACTGAACGATATTCTTGGTTCCTTCATGTGAGTGAAGAAATCTCCCAGTCAGTCAATTTTGAATCTTGCTTTACTGGGAACTCTCTATGGTCCTGAATCTCTGTTGTCTTGGTGTGCACCTGGCTTTTAGTCTGCAGAAAGGTAACCACCAGGAACCCGAGAGGCGTCTCAACTGAGGGATTTCAAAGTGTGTGTCATCACATCATGTGATAGTATGTAGCCAACTTTGGCTAATCTCAACAAAAGCCAAACACCAATAATGGAGAACATTTGTAACTTAGGGTTCAAATAGTGACTCATAAGTGCTCTCTGAGTTTGATTGTTTTACTAGCACTGATGATATTAACAAGTTTGGGTAATAAAACGTCTGCAAGAAAACAACCAAGCTCAAAGAGCACCAATGACTCCTCAAAATTCAACACGGGCAGAACTGGGTACTTGAGGACTGGACTGGAAAACAACAGAAAGATAAGTTGATAGATCTCCTTCAAGACATCAGGGGCAAACTATTGCTAGAAAAACATTTCAATGGAGTCACCAGGAGTCAGACTGTGTTAACCTTAATGAATGAAAGGTTTGTGACTTCGTCAAAAGAGCATCATATTAACAATGAGATAAATATCATGATAATAACCTTCCCAGCTTGCTGCATGCCAGATAGGGCATTATAATTTCTGAAATCCTAAATCCAACAGGATAGATTCTTGGATTTAAATTGGGAAGGATCCAAATTCCAATTCCCCATTCATTTCAATAACTCATGGGAAAGCTCATATGTCAAATTATATTCTAACACGGTTTGGCAAGTTTCAGTTAATATGTGAACTCTGCCATTGTGATTTGTAAACCATGGTTTATCACTTAGTGCAAGGGTCTGCAAAGCCGGCTCTTTTAAGACTGGTGGACTTCAACTCCCAGAATTCCCCAGCCAGCCAGGCTGGCTGGGGAATTCTGGGATTTGAAGTCCATCAGTCTTAAAAGAGCCGACTTTGCAGACCCCTGACTTAGTACGTTGTGTAAATCACAGCAAATACAGATTAGTCAATAGTGTACCTATGATTAAATAAATTGTTTGTGCAATGTACTCATCTACCACTAGGTGTCCCTGGATGAGTAATTTTCAACCTAAACTTTACAGTACATGATTATATTAATGAAGATAAAATGGAGGGAGAAACCTAAAATGTACCAAATAAGATGTGATATTTTCAAATGCATGCTAAAATACATATATTATATGATCTCTATTATCTTCTCTATTTGTTCATCATTACATTTAAAGTCAAAAATCCTAAATTTGTAGAGGTGTGTGTGTGTGTGTGTGTGTGTGTGTGTAAAAGAATTTTCTGGAAATTGGCTTTTGCAATTTTTTAAAGAAGAAAAGTATTAGTAGTTATGTCCAACAGTAAATATGGAAAATGTGTCAAATCAGGCAGTAAAGGTATAGATAAAGGTTTCACCTGTCCAGTCATATCAGACTCTAGGGGGCAGTACTCATCTCTTTTTCTTAGGCTAGGGAAGTGATGGCGAACCTATGGCAGGGGTGCCACAGGCAGCACGCGGAACTATTTCTTAGGGCACGCGAGGCATTACCCTGTCAGCACTAGCGTGCATGTGTGTGCTAGCCAGATCCCTTCTTTTGAGGCCGTTTTTCACCCTCTGGGGGCTTCAGGGAAACTCCTGAAGCCTCTGGAGGTGGGGAGGGGAGGCTGTTTTCACCCTCCCCAGGCTCCTAGAAAGCCTCTGGAGCCTGGGGAGGGCGAAAAAAGCATGCCAAAAGCAGGGGGTCACGCACATAGCATTATGGGTGTGGCACGCCCACGCACGACACCCCCCCTGTGCCCCCCCCACTTTTGGCACACAAGCCAAAAAAGGTTCGCCATCACTGGGCTAGGGAGCCAGGTTTTTCTGAAGCTCCTTTCCATGGTCATGTGGCCAGCATGGCTATACACCAAAGGTACACAGAGTGCTGTTACCTTCTCACTGAAATGGTACCCATTTATCTACTCACAGCTGCATACTTTCAAACTGTGAGGTTTGCAGGAGCTGGGGTAAGAAGGGGAGCTCATCCCGTCATGGGGCATTCAGGTCTCGAACCAGGAAGTCTGGCATCTTAACCACTGAGCCATGATGGGCCCCCCTCCTAAAAAAAATTAGGCTGTACTTTATACAAATGTGCTTCTTATTCCAATGATTGCACTTCTAATAGTTACTTCTTAATTGCTTGTCCCTCTTTCTCCATTTAATATCTGCTTTTAAACCTCATTTTCAAGTTTATTTTTCATTTTCAACACGTCTCATGCATATATTCAATTAAAATATTAAATACTAATACTTTCAGTCATTAAAGGCCTGTTTTCAATGACACTGTTTCAAAGTACTGTGAATTAATTCTGTTTTGCCTTTGCTTGCTTTTAAATATTTCAATATTTGAACTGGTTTTTAAAATGTGTACAATATTCTATGACTTAATCAGTAGATTTTCATATTTGTCTTAGCATTTTGGGGTCTAGTTTGAAGTATGCCTTGGTATCCAGTGTGGCCTACTTGACCTTTGCCTAACTTGCATCCCCCCAAAAAAGACCCTTTCCCTTATCAATTAGAGGACAGGGGGAAGGGAGTAGCATCTTTCAAAGACAGAGCGATTCATGCTTGGATGGGGAAAATCCACATATTTAGACTGGTGTTAAATAGTCAGTTTGTGACTTAATCGCTTCTGAAATTTATAAGGAAAGAAAATGTATGCTCTGAATCTTTATATCTTCTATCACAGCCACATACAAGGATTGGTAACCAGAAGGAGATTTTTAAAAAAGAAAAAAAAAGAGTTATAATTATGGAAATGGAATTGGGATTGCTTAGATTTTGCATAATATGCTACCTAACTCCCAGCAACTTTGGGTAGCTTACAAATTGTTAACAACATTTAAAAGAAGAAAACATATGACCTAACAAAAATGGAACGGATATGGCAGCAATTTTTTAAAAATCCAAATAGGAACAAAACAAAAAGAAGAAACAGGGGTTCAATCATACTCGTGAAGCAATGGTATTGTATGGACATACTGAGAAATGGTCATACCTGCCTATGTTGCAGTAAAAAAGAATTGCAAGACTGTAATCGTGAATATCGTGAAGAAGGATTAGGGGAGAAATGATAGCAGTGTTCCAATAACTCATGGGTTGCCACAAAGAAGAGGGAGTCAAACTATTCTCCAAAGCACCTGAAGAAGCAATGGGTGGAAACTAATCAAGGAGAGAAGCAACTTAGAACGGAGGAGAAATTTCCTGACAATTAATCAGTGGAACATCTTGCCTCAAGAAGTTGTGAATGCCCCAACACTGGAAGTCTTTAAGAAGATGTTGGATAGCCATTTGTCTGAAACGGTATAGGGCTTCCTGCCTAGGCAGGGGATTGGACTAGAAGACTTCTAAGTTCCAACTCTGCTATTGTATTGTATTGTAATATAATAAAAGATGGGGGCAGTTAGAAACAAGTGGAACATTTAGGAGTCACTTGGTCAATTCCTCAATTTTCCAGTTTTATGTTCATATAGGTGTAGCAAGATGACTCATCTTCAGCATATACTGTATTACTACCAATGGTGTTATAGACATTGCTCTGAGTCACACAGTAACTCTTTGGTGGATAATTTTGGTGAGCCCAATTCTATTGATTTTTTCCATAGGACATATGTTATTAGTAAGTATTGGCATGCTCTGAGACATAACTCAATGCAGTGAGTGAAAGGTAAATGTTGACAAGAAAAGTTTTTGTTATTCAAAGGCCATTGTAAATGTATTATTGAATAGCATGCAATATGAACTGTTCAAAGCAAAAAGGCCTCTTGGTTTAATGAATTCCTGCACTGAGCAGAGAGTTAGATTAGACGGCCTATAAAATCCCTTGCAGCCCATAAATTCAATTATTCCATAAGATCTGAGATTCAGTTGGACAAAAGATAATGATGAGCCTTGAATCGCCTGCAGCTGCTTCAGTTTGTGGCAGAATAACAGAAAATGGGAATGGTAGACTCATAAGAGTATTAATGCTCCCTGTTTAAATTAGATACCTTTAAGTATCTACTGCAGCACAGTGAAATGCAGGTAATCCCCATTTAGTAACTGTTTCATTTAGTTCACAGTTATGATGGTAATGAAAAGAAACTTTGCAACAATTTCCTGCATTTACTATCTTCACAGCAAAAACGATAATAAGCACAAGCATTGTTTCACTTAGCATATGCTGTTAATAATCAGTTGCTGGTTCCAATTGTGGCTGCTAAATGAGCATTATCTGTATTCATCCTGCACCTTCTTTAAGGCAAAGATGAAAGAAACAGCAAAATCACCTCTCAGTTATCCAGCAAAGAACCTAAGATGTCCATAAACAAAGCTGGAATTATTCTACACCAAGCTAAAAAGGAAAACACTTGAAAAATTATAAAACATGTAGCACCCTGTTTTGGGGATAGGTCTACCCTGTTTAGTTTAATCCTGAAAAATGTAACAAAAGAGGAGGGGAGGGGAAGTGCTTTCCTCCTCATGAGCTGTGAATACTCAAACGTGAGTATTGTGCCACCCTTATTGCATCCGCAGATAACCGCCCTGCCGCCCTGTTTGGGGTGACCCGCTCCCTCCTTCACCAGAGGCCGCGGGAAGCCCCTTTGCAAGGGCGAGCAGAGGAATTTGGGATTTATCTGCAGGAGAAAATCACTCGGATTCGGAATGAGCTACCCTCCATCGACAGTGGTCCTGTGGGACTGTCCGAGACTAGTCTTGAGGTTCCTTCTTGGGAGGAGTTTGACTTTGTCACCACCGAGGATATGGACAGGCTGTCAAGGAGACTTAGGGCGACCACATGTTTATTGGACCCGTGTCCCTCCTGGCTTGTACTGGCATCCTGGAAGACGACACGAGGCTGGCTCCAGGGCATTGTCAACACATCTTTGAGTGAGGAGTCCTTGCCTGCCGTCTTGAAAGAGGCAGTAGTAAGGCCCCTCCTCAAGAAGCCGTCCCTGGACCCAGCATTGTTGGAGAACTATCGTCCGGTCTCCAACCTTCACTTTTTAGTGAAGGTTGTTGAGAGTGTGGTGGCCCAGCAGTTTCCGCGACACCTGGAGGAAGTTGATTATCTAGACCCGCGCCAGTCCGGCTTCCGACCCGGTCACAGCACCGAGACGGCATTGGTCGCTGATCTCTGGAGGGCGCGGGATAGAGGTTATTCCTCTATCCTAGTCCTGTTAGACCTCTCAGCGGCTTTTGATACCATCAACCATGGTATCCTATTGCACCGACTGGAGGGGTTGGGGCTGGGAGGCACCGTTTTGTGGTGGTTCTGGTCCTACCTCTGTGATCGGTCGCAATATGTGTTGACAGGAGGGCAGAGGTCGACCTCGAGATCCCTCAGGGGTCGGTCCTCTCGCCCCTCCTGTTTAACACATATATGAAGCCGCTAGGCAAGATCATCCGTGGTTTTGGGGTGGAGTACCATCTGTACGCCACTCAGCTGTACATATCCACCCCAGACCACCCCAACGATGCCGCCGAAGTGCTGTTTGGAGGCCGTACGGATCTGGATGGGTGGTAACAAACTCAAGCTCAACCCTGCCAAGACTGAGTGGCTGTGGTTTCCGGCACCCCGGTTCAGCCAGATTACTCCAACTCTGGCCATTGGGGGCGAAACACTGGCCCCCGTGGAGAGGGCGCGCAATTTGGGTGTCCTCCTGGATTCCCGGCTGTCCATGGAGGACCATGTGGTGGCCGTGGCCAGGGGGGCGTTTCATCAGGTACGCCTGATGTGCCAATTGCGCCCCTTACTGGACCGGGCTGCCCTTCGCACAGTCACTCAAGCTCTCGTGACGTCCCGACTCGACTACTGTAATGCTCTCTACATGGGGCTTCCCTTGAGGTGCACTCGAAAGCTACAGTTAGTTCAGAATGCAGCCGCGCGGGTGATTACGGGAGCCACCAGATGCTCCCACATAACACCGATCCTGCGCGAGCTGCACTGGCTTCCTGTGGCCTTTCGAGTGCGCTTCAAGGTTCTGACGACCATCTTTAAAGCGCTCCAAGGCTCGGGGCCTAGTTATATGCGAGACCGCCTTCTGCCCCATACATCCCTTCGGCCGATCCGCTCCCACAGAGAGGGTCTTCTCAGGGTGCCGTCGGCCGGACACAATGCATTGTCTGTTACAAAAACAAAATCCCCAACCCCAGTTATATCTGTAAAGAGCTTGGAAAGCATATGACATACTGATTTGCTCCTTTATATATCTGTGCCTGATTTATATATCTGTGCCTGTATTCGTCAAAACTTCACAGAACTGAAGCTTTCCTTGGAATCATTGTGTAGTTTTGCTATTTGTAGCTATGCTGTTGGTATATAGTAGATACATAGATTTTAGATATAGTGTGTGTTTCTAATTGCTATATCCTCAAGGACCTCAATGATTGATCCTCTTTCTAAAGTACCATATCATTTAATTCTTATGGGTAATTTTTATGCTTTTTACCGACTTCTCCTTCATTATTTTCTGACTTCAAATGCTAATAATATATCCAACATTTTAATTGTATTAATTTGAGATTTCCTCATTTGTATGATGTTTTCTTTTTGTTCTCTAAATGAATAAACTTTGGAAGACAGAGAGCAGCGCAATTATTCCCACATCACATATTCTTCTGTGATGCTCCAGGAATGGAGCAATAGATCATTATTAGTAAAAAAAAACCCTCACCTTTTCATTTAAAGTTATTAATTACATTTTCAATGCTATTTATACAATGAAAATGGCATTCTCTTCCACTTGGAAACTGCAGCATTGCTGGAAAGTGGGGGGGGGGGGGTGTCCAATGACACCATTCCACTTTTGTTGTCATGGTTACCATGATGTCATCAAAATGCCATGGTTACGTGGATCTTCATATATTTCAAATATTCAAGGAAATTGGAAGGCAGCTTTTTCAAAGTTTGGAATTGTATTATAATTTTTTTTACTAAGGAAGAAACCATGTTGTTATCTTACCCTTTTGTATTTAATTTGTAACAAAAATGGTAGTAAATTACTTAGGTGCTAAATATTCTTGCCTTATCCGTAGTAGGATTTGGTTTAAAAATCTAGTGTTATATGAATGTATCAGTGAAATATTATTCAGTGTAAATTGGCCTATTTCCAAGTTGTTATTAAAACTGCAGTTCTATGCTAATTAATTCAATGGAATTTCTGAGATGACATGTATAGGATTACATTTTTGCATTTGGGTTATTTATTGACAGGAATTAAGTGAAAAGTTATAAAGCACTCAGAAAAGGGGGGTAGCATAGCATATGAAGTGATTTTTTAATGGTAAATTGCTAACAAAACACCTCTTTGCTGAATTAGGACATAGCAGTAGAATAAAATGTTGCATATTTTAAAAAAGCCTTTCACAAAATTAATCAGGGATATTTGCTACAGTGGACAACTGTACTTTAAAACATCACATGGGATATACACTGCACAAAAATAAAGGGATTTCCTGCCCCACATACCTGAGTCTATGTGGAAATCATATAAATTATATATAATCCCACTCAAGGGAGCATAGCATAATGAAACATCTATGCCCTTTGCTCCGAAAGTTATTTCTCAGAAGGTTGTTTTAAGTGTTAATGGCACCATACATAACCAAACCAACAGGGGCACATTAGGTGCACGAGTGAGTATGAGAACAACTTGGCTGTTGATCAGAGGCGGGGTTCAAAAAATTTTTAGAACCTCTTCTGTGGGTGTGGCCTGCTTTATGGGAGTGGCTTGCCGGCCATGTGGCCGGGTGGGAGTGGCTTGCCAGCCATGTGACTGGGTGGGAGTGGCTTGACAGTCGTGTGACTGGGTGGGCATGGCCAACTTGTAAAATGCTCTTGCTTAGCAACCAAAATGTTGGCTCAGAAACTCTGGCGTTTAAAGCACGCAAGTCTTAAAGCTGTCAAGTTACAAGACCCTTTTCACCCCTAACCCTCCTCTCACTCTTCATCTTGATGATGTGCGGATGGGTGTGGGGAGGGAGCTGGAACCGGTTCTAAACAGCACTGTAAATTTGTGGAACTTCTTCTATAGAAGAGGTTAGAACTGGCAGGAACCCACCCCTGCTGTTGGCAGACATCAATGCTCTCCCATAATTTTAGGGCCAATTTCATGAGCCTTTTGTGCAACTTCATTTAATGATGATATTTTTCAAGAAGCCATAGTCAAAAAGCAAAACATTCCAATATGGCAGTGTATTTCAGCCGTGGCAACTTTAAGACACGTGGACTTCAACCCCCAGAATTCCCCAGCCCTTTACGAAACCATCGCAATTCAAGATTGTAGTTATCATCTATAAAGCCTTTCATGATATAGAACAGTGAAGGCTAACCTTTTTGGTGTTGAGTGCCCAAAGCAAGTGCGCAAACCCCCAAAATGCAGTGCAAGCACCTTCACACATGCACGTTCCTGCGCATGCATCTCCTGCACATGTGCACACCCTCTTGCACATGCACCCCACCCCACCCCATGCCCATTTTTGGCTTCCAGGTTGATGCAGGAGGCCTTCCAGACCCAAAATGAGTTGGAGGGGGTGGAACATGTGTCCTCCGGTGCCCCATTTTGGCCTCCATGTTGGTGAGGGAGATGTTCCAGACCCAAAATGGGGTGCAGATATAGACCATGGCCACGTGAAGGACCCCCTGTCTCTGTATGTATTATCCCATTCAATGAGGGAAGAATAGTGGACAAACTGTCAGTTAAGAAGTGCCACTTTGTGGGACCCAGGAAGCATGGCTTCTTAGTGACAGCTTGGAAATTGAAAATTAGAATAATTAAATAATTAAAAAGATGGAATTTATTTTTTTATTTTTATTTTTTTGGCTAGGACTCTTTTAACAGTGAATTGAAATATAACCAAGCAAGCCTACTGTAGAAACATGGAACACCAATAAAAAGAGAACAAAGGAAAATTGTTGTCTTTGAGAAGAAAGGAAAGATAAAAGATGGACAGAGTTGTATGCGATGAAGAAACAGGAAGAAAATCACCTCAGGTTTAAGTAATTAGCCTTCAAAAAACCTACTTTCGTTACCCCAAACCCAACTTTTGACATAAAAAGGCAACATACAAGCTTTTAGTCTCACTGATATAACTAAATAGTCAGGTTTTTCCACCATTACAAATCGTTATACATCATTTAGACAATGGGGATAAATGTACAATGTACAAAAATTGCACTTGATTGCATTTATTACTCATTTCCTATTTCTAACTTAGGATATGTTAGTAATGCTGTTATACAAACTATTGATACCGATTTAACAATACAGCACACTTCAGTACAATGTGCTGTGGGAGTATAGAGCCATGCAGTTGTCCCGTGTGGGCTGAAAAGCCATTTTAAAAATATTCTGATTGCATATAATTCAAGGAACAGTCATCTCCAGCTACAAATGTTCTAGCACCCACCTTCTTCAATTGTCTGCTTCCTATAACGGGACTCATGACATGTAGCTGTCAAAGAACTGGACTTCCCTAATTCCTATTGTTACATTAATGATGATTTACTGTCTGCTATTTGCACACCTGAAATAGGTTTAGAAATAATATTAGGAACCCCAGCAGTACTGAAACCAGGACTACTCAGTTTTTTGAGGGACACAGGAAAGTGATTGCAATTCAGAAAATAGCCAGACAGTATAGGTCAGGGGTCTCCAACCTTGGCAACTTTAAGACTTATGGACTTCAACTCCCAGAATTCCTCAACCAGTGAAGCTGGCTGAGGAATTCTGGGAATTGAAGTCCACAAGCCTTAAAGTTGCCAAAGTTGGAGACCCCTGGTATAGGTAATCCTCGACTTGCAATGGATTGATTAGTGTTCCAACACTAAGTTCCAACAGGCCTATCTAGGGGAGGGAGGTACTTACAACCCAGATTTGAATTTCTAATAGCTGCTTATTCTCCCGTGGTCACATGACTGCACTTTGGGCATGTGGGAAATGCACCCTAAAAGGGCAGTGCCAGAAACGTCACAGTACCAGAAACCTCAGAAAATGGCACCAAGAGACTCAAGACAGCCCTTTCCTCTTTAAGAAAACAAAGAAGCACCAACTGAAAGGAAAACTCAGAGCTAAGGGCTGTTACAAAAGTAACAGAGCTGACACCAGAAACACTTAAGTAGTGCCATTAAGGTAAGGGGAATCTGGCTAAAAATAACTGATAGGCAGAACTCCCTTTTTCCTGCCTCCTGACAGGATAGAAAAGACAAAGGTTCTGGGACAGGATTAACCCATTAAGGCAGGAAGACAGGAAGGCAATCACTTTAACTGGAGGCACACAAATAACCCCGTCAAACTGTAGGAGCGTCAAAGGAAAGTCAAGTATAAAAAGGCATCGGTTTGCCTCCCTCAGTCTGCTTGCTCCAGCTGTGATTTTTGCTTTTGCCTTCCATCATTAAAAGAATTCCACTTTCTGGCAGCTGGCTTCGACATCCATTTCTTCTCAGCATCTGTGGTATGTCCCAGCTGGCAATGAACCTGGGAAATTTCTTCCAACAGGCACTTGGCAATTGGGCTGCATTTACAGCCTTTTGCAGCCTCCTGCAACCACGTGACCACATTTTATGACAGTTTTGGGGGGGAAACACCCCTTTACTTCCAGGTATTAATAAACTACACCCATAACAAACCCATGTGGATTTGCTTAACAAGCACAACAAAAGGGTCATAAAACGTGGGTCTATCGTGGGATCAACACATTCTACAACCATCACATGGTTATATCCATGATGAGCAGGCTCCATTATGGTCATTACTTGAGGACTCCCTGTAAAAAGATCTATTACATAAAAATCCCTCTGACTTTCTAGGTACTTAAAGTTTGTATGGTAATCCAGAGCCTGAAAAGGAAAAAAAAAATACAGATTGGGTAACTGTTAAAATCTCAAAAGACTCACAGCTGACCCATCAAAAGACCCATCACAAGAAGCTCACTTGACACACCCACACCTGAAGCCCTTATAAACAGAAGAACACTGACAATGACATCCCCTAAGCTTCGCTGAAGATGTTACCTAGCCTGGTAACGAAACATTCGGAAACCAACCAACAGGCTTGGAGAATGAACCTTCACCCTCATCCTATACCAGAGGTCTGCAAAGTCGGCTCTTTTAAGACTGGTGGACTTCAACTCCCAGAGTTCCCCAGCCAGCTATGCTATGAATTCTGGGAGTTGAAGTCCACCAGTCTTAAAAGAGCCGACTTTGCAGACCCCTGTCCTATACCCAAACTACACATATTTGCCACTATTGCAAAACTGTTAAAATGTAGATTGACATATGGATCGGCATTGTTGTTACCCAGTATACTTATAAAGCCACAATCAAGACATAAGAAACAATTATGAATGCAAAATTGACTCATGATTTAATAATAATCTGAGGAAATCCTCAAATAATTAATTAATGAAATTAATAATGATTTGTGCATAGTTTCGCAAATTTCTGTGGCTCTGCAGTCTTTTGGACAGCAAGACTCCATAAAGTATTATACTTCTGTTTTAAATGTGTAGGAAGTTAGCACTCACCCCTTTCCTAGAAAAAATGAAATCTCCTCGGAAATATTAAAAAGGCAGAATATTATATTTCCCTGGATCAGAAATGGAGAAACATGTTTTAGGCAGAAAACAGACTCATTCTTACTAGCCCCCACCTTTATCAATGGGCCATTAAAAGGCCTGACTCAGTCTATTCTACATAACAAAGACCTTCCTCATTCAACTCCTGGGTGATGGGATTAAGGCATGATAGCATTAGTCCAGTGGTGGCTAACCTTTTTTGGCTCGCATGCCAAAAGCGGGGGGAGCACAGGGGGGTCATGCGTGAGCGTGCCACACCCATAATGCTATGTGCGTGACCCACTGCTTTTGCCGTGCTTTTTTGCCCTCCCAAGCTCCAGAGGCTTTTTAGGCGCCTAGGGAGGGTGAAAACAGCCTCCCGTCCCCACCTCCAGAGGCTTCAGGAGCTTCCCTGAAGCCTCCAGAGGGTGAAAAATGGCCTCAAAAGGAGGCCTAAATCAGTTGACTGGGGCACACATGCGCGCTGGAGCTGACAGGGCAATGCCTCGCGTGCCCTAAGAAATGGTTCCGCGTGACACCTGTGGCACCATGCCATAGGTTCGCCATCACTGCATTAGTCCTTTAGCCATCTCACCATAGGGCAGTGATGGCGAACCTATGGCACGGGTGCCACAGGTGGCACGCGGAACCATTTCTTAGGGCACGCGAGGCATTGCCCTGTCAGCACTAGGGCGCATGTGTGCACTGGCCAGCTGATTTAGGTCTTCTTTTGAGGCTGTTTTTCACCCTCTGGAGGCTTTCGGGAAGCTCCTGAAGCCTCTGGAGGTGGGGAGGGGAGGCTGTTTTCACTCTCCCCAAGCTCCTAGAAAGCCTCTGGAGCCTGGGGAGGATGAAAAAAGCATGCCAAAAGCAGGGCGTCACGCACATAGCATTATGGTTGTGGCACGCCCACACATGACCCTCCTGCGCTCCCCCTGCTTTTGGCACGCGAGCCAAAAAAGGTTAGCCATCACTGCCATAGGTCATCTGGAAATTCAAACTTGGACTCAAAACAAAGCTTAGAGAGTTACCCCTGCATGGCCCCAAGAGAGTCTGATAACCAATCGGAATACATTTCTTACACAGGAACAGGAAACAGAGAGGTGGGGCTGAACAGAGAGTATAAAGCCAGGAACTTTCAGCCCTTATTGCTCTTCTTCTTCTTCTTTTTCTTCATTTAACATTGAAGCATGTGATCACTTTTTCTGTTCAGGACTCAAGCCATGTGGTCCTGTCCACCATTAAACCATCTTTCCAAGAGGCTTCCATGTCTCCAGCGTCTCCCCCCCCCCCCCAGACTTAGTTAACTCTGCCCAATATAAATGCTAGGTGGGAACATGGGATAGTAGGGTTAATAGCAATCAACACATCTTTTCAAATACACTTTAGCTTTGTTTTTAATATATTTTAAATTTTGGCCTAATTAATTGTAAATTGCCACAACACCACAATAGTCGGTGGTACTAAGCCTACGAGAGTATCCCATTTTCTCTCTCTCTTTTTAATCTGGGGAAAGCAGGATTGTACTTATTTCTTGATCATGTCTAATCTTAGTACTATTATATTGACATATTCAGAAGAGGATCATTTTTAGATAAGCAGGAATACTAATAGTTTCTTAAGACCCATTTATTATTGAAATTCTGGTTTGGAGGCACAAAGACATTTCAGAATGAGATCTTTTGAATACAGGAGCAATTTTCAAACTATTCTGGGTGTTCATATGACAGGGAAAAATAAGATATTCAACTATTCATTTCAAAAAAAGAACAAGAGTCCTTCTCTTTTGCAAGCTCTAAGAGTTATTAATAAGCAAACAAAATGTCCACTAGATTTTAATGGATTTAGCACATGATTGAACAAGATGTCATTGTTTCAATTCTGAATTGAATTAAGGGCAGAAACGCCATGTGAACATTCAAAGTATTCATTGGATAAGTTTCAGTATTAATGTATCCTCAGTTCAATATGACAATATAACATTATAGAAAAAAGGCCATCATTGTGGATCAGTTTTCTGTCTCCCTATTCAGAAATTCTGAAAGATATAAATGAAATCAATTGGAGATACTCCATGGGCATTCAGATTGTTGCATATCAAATATATATATATATTTGTGTCACAACACCCTGTTAAGCCCCAATTAAGGGAGGAAGCATACTGCTTTCCTTTTCTGCCTTTCGGCTCATCACCAGAGACCATCTAGATAGAAAGCTATGAGTTCCGTTGTGTCTCCCTATTCAGAAATTCTGAAAGATATAAATGAAATCAATTGGGGATACTTCATGGGCATTCAGATTGTTGCATATCAAATATATATATATATTTGTGTCACAACACCCTGTTAAGCCCCAATTAAGGGAGGAAGCATACTGCTTTCCTTTTCTGCCTTTCGGCTCATCACCAGAGACCATCTAGATAGAAAGCTATGAGTTCCGTTGTGTACTTTTTTATATACGTGTGTTAGGTTTTTGAAGGGCTTAACAGGGTGTTGTGACACAAGTATATACTTATCCTCCTGTCTCAGCTGATCAGGAAGAGAACCTGATGGCTTAAGTGGATAAGGCTTCTGCCTAACATGTAATACAGCCCCGGTTCAATTTCCAGTAAGGGTATGGCTAGCTGATGAGAGCTAAAAAGCTCAAAATAGATCTATCCTAATCTCCCTGATTTATTTATTGATCAGCTCAAAAACGTAATACACACACACACACACACATATATATTTGTATATTGATACAGTAAGAGTCATGTGAGAAAGGAGGGGAAGTCCTTTCTATGGAAGTTGTAACACAACAAATCCAGACATCAGTGTGATGATGATGATGTTGGCTAGATTTTTCTCCTGATTTTTTTCATATATATTTGGTCAACTCAGAGGCGATGAAGATTTCTAAATACTCCTTTCTCTTATTTTCCCCATGGCAACAGGTAGATTGGGCTGAAAGGGAGTGAATGGCCTGGAATCCTCTACCCAAAGGGAGGTGTAGAATTCACAGTCTCCTGGTTTCTAGGCCAGCACCTTCAACACTGCACCAAACTGTCTGTCTCATTGTGTGATCACGTGGAAAGACCACACGTGAAAGGCCAAAAGAAGAGAGAGGACTGCAATACTATCCATGTTTCAGCTTGGGAGAAGACAAAAATGGAAGCCCATTAGGAATCCAAGGGGCAGACTAAAATGTGGTTTATCAGTTGTTTACTCACAAGAAAGGGCATATGGCTCAGTGATGGTCAGGACCAACACAGCTCAGCAAAAATGTGCCCCAAATCAACAATCTTCAATAACTTCATGTTTTCCAATCCTGGTTCTCTTTGAGCCTGATTGAACAAGCAACAGCTAAAGTAAGATAAATTGCCAATACTAAAACGTTACTATCCAAAACTGGGCTATGGACAATTGCACAATCACAGAATACATCTTGAGGACAATCCCTGTTTTTTCTCTCCCCCATTTACAGGGAGCAGGACTAGGGAAAAACTCTGATTTCAAGAGTTACCACAAGACCAGTGAAACCAAACTAGGTGAATGGATCCAAGACTCTGAGCCATCATGTGTTGACTTAAAGGTACCTTGATTTTTGTTCTATTCTAGAAATAAATTTATCTAGGAAGTTTAGGAAGCTTCCATTATAATGTGAGGATAAACAAAAATTATTGCCTTCTTGTCAGAGGAAAGTATATATTGCAACATTTTTTTAAGGTAGTAGTTGGTAAATTTACTAGTTAAGTTTATTAGCATTAATATTGCCGTCTAGTCTAGTGGCTTGTAGGGGAACAACCGCTTTCCTTTTTTTAAAGCAGTGTTTTTCAACCTTTTTTGTGCAAAGGCACACTTTTTTCATGAAAAAAATCACGAGGCACACCACCACCATTAGAAAATGTTTAAAAAATTTAACTCTTTGCCTATATTGACTATATATAAAGTAATTCTCTTGAATAGGAATCAAATAAACACAAAGAAATTATTTTATAATTACTTTATTATGAAATAATAAAGTATTTTATAATTGTTCATATTTCTGTTTACTTACTCAGTGCGAAACCTGGGCCTTTTTGGCTGAACACAAAGCTGATATTGGAATTGGAATTTTTCCCACGGCACACCAGACAATATCTCACGGCACGCTAGTGTGCCACGGCACAGTGGTTGAAAAACGCTGTTTTAAAGTATGGTATAAGATTACTCAAAAGTAATGGTCTTCTTTATTTCCTTTCACTAGTTGTTTCATACATAATTACCATTCCTTTCTCTAACCTATGTTTACTTGATCAAAATCATGGTCACTGAGAATAAGATTTTTCTTTTTTTTTAAATTTATGATTATTCATTGTTGCATTATGTTACTGCTACTACCGAGTTTCAAATGGAAATGAAGAGTACAGTCTTAATTATTGATTGTTGAAATAAATGCAATTTGCTCCAGATTTGACACCCCTTCCTCTTTATGACTCCACTTGTTCTATAAACAAAAGAAAATAAGCCAATGTGGGGCTCTCAAATGTATGTCCCCAAATATATAATTGTTTGTGTTTCTGCCAAAAAGATATATTGTTCTAAATATACCAGACTTTATCCATATTCAATTTGAATTGCAAATTGAAAAACCCATGGCCATCCTAATTTGCTGAACTACTACCATCCCTCATCTCATACCTTTGCAATTCATCAATAACTGTTTTAAACCAATCAATGTGATACACCCGACTACTGATTTTTAAAGAAAGTTGCATTCTTGTAATATTGTATGGATCTGCAAAAGTGATCTTCAGAAAGGGCTTTCATTGACTCCTTCCTATGAGCAGCAAGCTAAATGAAGCTCTCTCTTGTGATACTGTCTCAAGAGGCTGTAGTTTCTATGTCAGTACTGGATGGTGTCATCTTGGTTCATGACTGGAGAACTATGAGATCATCTTCTCCAGATGGAATCTTCCCCTCCAAAGAAATCTGAAAGATCCTGTGTGTAAGCTTTTTCAGTGATGATCCCTTTATTTGGGATAGCTTATCCCCAGATACCTCACCTTCCCAAATTATTAAGCTCAGAGATACTTTTAGTAATAGAGACATTTAACCTGCCTTGAGGAATAAGACTTTCATCAGAGCTTGTTTTTAACCCTGTTTGGCATTCTTTAAGTCAGGGGTAAACAAAAGGTCGGCGGGGCAGATCTGGCCCGGGATGTGATCTTGTGTCCTGGAAAATGTAAGGAGCCAACCCATGTGGCTTCGGCCCGGTCTACCCAATTCAAAGAGGAAAGATGCCAGTAGTTTGGGGAGTTGAGTCAAGCTGGCCACGCCCACCCAATCAGCCATGCCCACCTAGTCGGACACACCCAGTGAGTAGCATCAAGCTGGTCACGCCCACCCAGTCAGTCACACCCACCTGGTCAACCACAGCCCTGATCCGGGCTCAATTAAATTGAGTTTGACATCACTGCTTTAAGCCATTCAGAACAGCTTAGAAGCCCAAGTAAATAAATACGGTACAGTAAATCTTGGCTGGAAGATTTGTGGAAGATGGGTTCTTAAATCAATCAGATAAACATCACTATGCAAAATTTTCTTGTGAACATTTTCTTCCTTTTATTTGCAACATTGCAAGATGAACAGTATTGCTTTCTTTTTCACCTAGGCTAGGGCAAAGCTAGGAAGCAATGAAAGAGCCAAAGTTCTGGAAACCCTCATTTTCAGCAAAGAGTGGACATCCAGTTGTCTAAGGCAGGGGTCTCCAACCTTTGCAACTTTAAGTCTGAAGGACTTCAGCTCCCAGCTTTGCTGGCTGGAGAATTCTGAGAGCTGAAGTCCTTCAGACCTAAAGTTGCAAAGGTTGGAGACCCCTGGTCTAAGGTGATCCACGGATTTCTCCTCAGGACAAGTAGCTGGAGTAGACCTCCAATGATTCCATAATTTTAAGACTATTATATGAATAGCAGTTAATTGGTGTTAGTAACTTACTGTATCAACAGTATTCCTTCATCTATTGTAAACAACCATCACAAGGAAGTGGCTTCCAGGCATTACTTGCTGGAGAGGAAACACTTTGCATATTACATACCATTTCTCTTATTTATGTTTATTATATGCAGTCATTTCTTTACCAAACTTTCTTGCATCGGGATTCATTATGATAAAATCCTAGAAGCATGGCAAGATTAATGGCCTCGAAAAGGTCTACCCTCTCTGCTATTTTCATCCTCTTCTGCCAAAAACCCGAAGCAGCGTCTTGCCTTTTGACATTTTTTTTCCTTATGATGTAAAACTGCTTTTAATTAGATCTTATATCAGGGGAAATCTAATTAGATGGCCTTTGATCCTAATCTAATCACAAACTCAAATCAAAATGTGCCCTTTTGAATCTCTAATCCAAGTCGAATCAGGGTTGATTTGCACAGGTCTCATAGATATGCCCTTAAGTCAACAGGTGGTGCTCTTGCTATTAGTTAGTACACATATATTCTGGGGGGGGAAACACCACAGTTCCATTCTCTTGAAGTGCTGCTTCATTTAAAAGAAGAAAAAGGAATAGAGCTGAGCTGGATGGAGCAAAAGAGTAATAATACTGAATATAATTGGAATTCAAATAGAATATGCATAATGGCTTATATCTTTTTTATAACAGTAAGGTGGGTTTTTTTTATAAAGCAAACTGGACCAACCTTCATGTTCCATATAACAAACAAAAAAATCTCTTTTAGAAAGCTACTTGCCTCTTGAAATCTGGTGGCAAGCCAAATCCTTAGTGGGCGGAATCACTGCATAGTATTACCAACAATGGAAAATCCAGGAAAGTATTCCTTTTTGTTGTCTGACGGATGTAAACCACCCAGAAGATAAGGTGGTATATACATTTATAAAAGAATAAATCAAAGTCAATTTTAAAGGGGAAAAAAACCCATGAAAAATTATTTAACAGAATGTGGATGGCAACTGCAGCAATTCTTTAGTTCCATGAAGTTCAGAACTGACTCATGTACAGCTAAACTTATGTATTTGGACCAATAACCCAGATACAATACTATAGTTTAAGGAAGTCAAAACAGAGACTCAGAACTAGGGACGATGGTAGCTTTCTGTAGGAAAAGAGTGACCTCTGCTTTCTGTGGAGCTTCATTGGTTACAGAGGCGTAGCTTGGGGGGTGCAGGGGGGGCCGGCCGCACCGGGCGCAACATCTGGGGGGGCGCCGTCGGATCTTCCTGCACCCCTCCTCTCCCCCCTTCCCGTTTCTCGCTTCTCCGCCGCTCCGCATGCTGCGCCCTCCCCGTCCTCGATGCCGCTGCTTCCCCCCGGGGGAGGGCTAGAAAGGCGCCGAGAAGGATGAGCGAAGGGGTCGCCTCGCTGCCGGGTGCTGCAGCCGCTGCCGAGGAGGGGGCGGTGGCGGGCGGGGGCCCTGCGGCGGGCGATGGAGGGCCCGAGGCAGCGGGGCGGGAGGTGCGCTGCGGCGACTGCCTAGTGTGGAACCGACAGCAGACGTGGCTCTGCGTCGTGCCCCTCTTCATCGGCTTCGTGGGCCTGGGGCTCAGCCTGATGCTGCTCAAGTGGATCGTGGTGGGGTCCGTGCAAGAGTACCTGCCCACCGAGCTCATGGATTCCAAAGGCATCGAGCAGGACCCCTTCTTCCTTTCCAAGCAGCCCACCACACCGCCCAAGAGCGGGGAGCTCACCGCCTCGCCCGGCACGGCCGCTGCCGCCGCTGCCGCCGCTTCTCAGATGCCCAACCAGATCAGTACCCGGCTCACCACCATGACCAAGGCGCCTACCCACTTCCCAGCCACCCGGGGCCCCATCCGGGTCGTCCCGCCGCGCTCCACCAGGGGGCGCAAATTACTTGCCCCGGGTGCTGACAACCCACGCTACGCCACTGATTGGTTATGAAAGGACTATTATATGTTGGGGTGAGTGGGAAGAGCTGAACAATTTGTTGCTCCAATACTCACTGCACATGCTCCAAGTGCCTCGTTTTATCAACAAGAACCCCTCCTATTTTGTCTACTTTTTACCCCTTATGGGAATTACTTTCTGAAATATTGTGGATGAAACTGACTGAAATCTTTATCTTTCTTGCCTTTGCAGTATTAAAAGTTTCTATTCTCAGGACCAAATTAAACACATTAGATAGAACTCTCTAGTTCTATCAAAAGAGAATTTTTCAATTGTTTCAAGTAATCTAATTCAGTACCGGACCATGGAGGGAACAACGGTTTAAGCTCCATAAATCCTCATTACAATCCAGATCCAGTTTGCCTCTCCCATTAGGCCTTTTTCAAAGCCATATATTCCATGACTAAGATTAACAGATTAACAGACTAACAGAGTTGGAAGGGACCTTGCAGGTCATGTAGTCCAACCCCCTGCCCAAGCAAGAGACCCTATATCTGATGCCAGCCCTCCCTACTGTGCAAAGAAGACTAATCAATTTGTCAGATTTTTAAAAGGCCCCAAAATGTGAGACTTTAAAGGCTTTTAATCATTATTTTAATTTTAATATCTTTTTAATGTTTTTTCATGTTTTATGGTTTTATTGTTAATAGCTAGGACACTGAGTAGCTGATGATATAATGAATTTAGTAAAAAACAAAAAACAAAGTAAGTGAATAGACTCTGGATGGCTCACAAGTATTCCCATAGAATTCTGCAAAAATGATGAGATAGTTCTCATGATGGAATGCCCATCAAAGAAATAAGAAAACTTTTGTCCCACTATAGCACAGGTGGGGAACTATGAACCCACTTTATGACTTGTGGACTTCAACTCCCAGAATTCCTAAGCCAGGAATGAATATGCACTCCTGGTAATTATGAATATGCACTGCTTGTAATGAACTTTTGTCTTTTAAAACAGAGCAGAATCCTACAAATTAATCTGGCCAGTGACTCTTGGTATTAAAATTGGAAATTATTTTCTGATTCCTATTTTCATCTCTCTGACACAAAATGATGGGGGAGTGACCATCCCTATGGAACCAATCTTACTTGTGGCCTTGCAGCTAGCAAAATACTAACTTCTCAGAACATCCTTAACCAGGCAGCATTAGAAAGACACTTAAGAGGATTCCAGAGAACATGTTAAGCACACACCGTATTTTACAGGCTAATCAACAGCACTTTATCATATTGTTCCTGGTTTGTTGCAGTTCCTCTGTTTCCTGATATGAGTCAGGGAAACTGTAGCTGTAAAAGACAGGGTGGGAAGTACTCAGCATTTATGGTCAGAGGTTAAATGGATCAAGGTGGCATTATAAGGGTTGCCATCCTGTTATTGTCAAACCTATGAAAGTTTTTGATTTATAAACCTATAAATTATTATTGTGCACTTCTCCTATTTGCCTCAGCGTTGCAGAACTTCAGTCACCATGACAGCTGCACTGAATTTCACATGGCCTGCCAGATCCATGCTCTGAGTGGAGCATAATTCCAAAGCCTGAGGTTTTAAAGGATAAAATTACGTCTACAGGTCTACACCCCAGTTCCCTAAAACAGTGGAAGCCTCCCCAAATAAAACAGGCTAAAGAGTTTGGCTCATCCATTCTGGAGAGTTGTAAAAAGGCTGATAATGGATTGCATGGTTCTCATAAGCCACATTTTGTACCCCTTTATAAGCAAGATAAGGAGATCAGATTTCAGAGATAGGGAACTTTTTAGCTTCTACATGTTGGCTTGCTTGTTATTTCTCTGCTACATTCATACCCCATCTTTCCTTCAGGAACTTAAAGTGCAACTCATATTGGTGCCTTCTCCATTTTCCTCACAAAACTCCTGCATGGTAGCCTGGTCTAATAGTGCTTGGCTAAAATATCTCGGGAAGCTTTCCTGGGCTGCAGGTAACCTTTAATGTAATCTCCCTGGAGCCAGTGCAACACTTTAACCACAATGGTTCCCAAACCACAATTCAGTGTTTTTCAATATTGTTCACAGTGGCAGATATTCTGGGTCATTAACATCAGAAAGGGCAGAGATTCTCTGTGTTATGTTTCAATTGTTTAACCAATTTTATAGTTTATAATTGAATAAACATTGGATGATTTGTACAGGTTAAGAAATTTTAATTGTTTGACAAAGAACCTTTCTCCCAATTTGGATTCTTAGACCAGTGATTGAGCTGCCTACAAAGAGAAAGGAGAATTGACCCTGTAGTTAGTAGGCAATCTGAAGATATCCCTAACTCCCAGCCCTTTCCTTTATCCACCCAATCTATCCAAGTATCAAAGGCAAGGCTGAACCTTAATAGATTGAGTATTTAGACAAAGGACCATATAGGGCATTTTGAAAAGTTATAGAGAATATAGTCTCAACTGAGAAAAATCACAGAACTGGTTCTTTTCACTGACTGGAATGGGTGGGTCATGCTAAACCAAACAGGATGCAGATTGTATTTGATAACTTTTAAAATATTTCTGTCAGATTATTTATGGCTGGTTAACTGTGAAGCTTGTATGCTTTTTATACAATACTGTCTCGAGAGCAATTGTATGTACATAAGTGCCTAATAGGCGTACACGATGCTTATATATGTTCTTTAGGGTTTTTTCATGGTTAAAGGATAGATCTTCCCTCTCAGGATGAAAGCAATGTTTTTTAATCTGCACTAATGTGTTTCAATAGGGAACCAGAAAAAAGTGTTATGTTGAGTTATTTTGCATGCAAAGTGAGGAAGACAGCTTCCATATGTAGTGTGACTTTTTTCTTCATTTCCTCAGTTACCTATTCCCCCCCCACACACAACATTTTGTTAGTAGGGTTAATGTAATCTAACACAGGGGTCCCCAACCTTTTTTGCACCAGGGACCGGTTTCATTTTAAAGAAAATTCTGCGGACCGGCTGACATAGAGGAAGAGCAGGGGGGAGGGGGAACAGGCGGTGCATGCGCACGTGGGGGGAGGGGGAACAGGCGGCGCATGCGCACGTGGGGGGGAGTCGGCTCACTCAGCCCTCTAGGGCCTCCAACAGTGCAAACGGCTGCGCCTGCGCTTTCCCGCATCCGGTGCACACTCTGCCCAGGGGGCTGTCCCCTCCTCCCTCCTCCTCCTCTCTGGCTCTGCGGCCCGATTCCTATCAAGCCACGAACAGGCACCGGTCCGCGGCCCGGGGGTTGGGGACCCCTGATCTAACATATCTGGAGAGCACTATTTCAGAAAAGAATACCAAAGACCACCACAACTGAAATTCATTCTTCACTGGGATTGGACCTGGCACCAGTTCCATATTCTGTGACTACTGCATATTTTTGATGGATAGGTTCAATCAAACATTAAGCAAAAATATTTAGCTATTCTAATAAATCTGTATTTTTTAATATATAATATCCAAAATTGAACGAAGCATAGAAAAACAAAATTCCCATCGTTAATATTAACATTTAATATCCGGACTCATTCTTCTTTTAAAATAAAAACAGGAAAAACATCCTGGGCTTAGATTTAAAAGATTAGCATTATCAATGGGATGTTTTGACTAACGTATGTTTAATAATTTTCACTTTTTATGAAGACATTCTAAACCGATATACAAGATTTCCCCCATGTCAGCTCTTAAAAGCCTCCTAAATTAAGCCCTAGCTCCCATTCATTCTGGGGGTATGCATAGTATCGCTCTCCCAAAATAATTCAATATTTTAGGGGTGTGTGTGCGTGCGCATGTGTATATTGTACTGCACATGTAATATAGCCTGTGCAACATTTTGGAAATAATTGAAGAGCTGATTCAGAGTGGGGGGAAAGGGCAAGCATGACACCTCCTTTGCAACCTTTTAAAGCAACTGTATATTTTTGCAGGAAAACTCAGCAGTGTCCTGCAGTAATACAGAAAATGGGAAATGGGAATATCTACACAGAAAGACATACCTATGCCAAGACAGGCTGCTGTGAAGGAAATATATCTGAGGAATTTAAGGAGAGCAGAAACCTTGGCAAAGGAAGGTCAGACAACAAAAATAGAACAAAATGTCTAAGATAATGTGTCCTGAACAACCCCACCCCAACCATCACTTGCACGTTCACATCTTTATCCAAAAAGCCAGTCACAAAGTCTAAGTGGAACAAGCCAAATCTCCACTGATGAATTGAAGGAAATTTGTACTGAACAAAATTCATTGCTTGCTGTGAAAAACCTACAATATTTGCCCAGCCAAGAATAACAGCAGGGAACAGGAATTCCTTTAATTTTAACAATACTATAATCTAGAGTTCATTGCGGGCCAAACACTAACTTTATCAGTGGCGATGTATTACTACCTTAATTTAATAGCTGGAATTCAGGCACTCCATAAACAAGGCAATGATGTTTCCATTTTTGAAAGGCGTTTGTAAACCAAAGCACTTCCTAGAATAGTGCTAAATATTTCCCTTCTCCATATGCTAAGAAAATAAATGCATAAAAAAGTTTGACACTGGAGCTGATCAAAGGCCTTTTTAAAGCCAGCATTCTGGTTGCACAAAATCAGACATCTCTGGGAAATCCACAGGCAGGATATGGCTGCCGTACCATCCTCCTGCTCAGTTATTTCAGCAACTGGTATTCTGCATTTGGGGGGGGGGGGTCTCTCAAATGTAGATATTTTGGCAGCACTTAATATAATGTGACTTTCAGCACTGCATACACTTTGCATATAGCACACTCCTTGTTCATAAATTTTCATGACAAAATCAAGTATAGATGGCATCATATAATTATATCCCAGGTTGTGTGTAGGTTTGGGATATGAACTGAGCAATTTTCTCTCCTTTCTGTAATTTCTATCAAGCCAAACAAAGCAGGGCACCACATTCTCTGTGTGGGACTTCCTCTGTCCTGTTACAAATTCATTACACTGGAATTTCCAAACAACTGAACCAGAAGTAGGTTGCTTCTGGTTCGGCACAGATTGGGTGAACCGGTAGTAGCAGAGGTGGGAGGCTCTGCCCACCTGCCTGGTTGCTTCTGCGCATGCGCAGAAGCGTTTACACATGCAGGGGAGTGCGCCCGAACCAGTAGTAAAAAAATTGGCAACCCACTAATGAACTGTACAGCTTGGGGTGGTTGCAAAAGATGAAGCTGAGAAGGAATTTCAATTGAAAGGGTATTTTGGACATTTTCTGAAGTCCTGACTGAAGCTGTCGGTAAGATGTACTGAGTGCAGATAGATTTTCCATCAGGCAGCAAAGTCTTGAAAAACAAAAACTACCTTTGCACAGTTTTGTTTTGCTAAAGGAACTGGAGCTCTTGCTCATGTTATACTGCACTAGGAGTAAATTGGGCATCTCTACACTTACCATCTTATCAATATTTATCAGACTATAAGCATCCTTACTTAAGTCCCACATAAAGGGAATTAATTCTGAGAAGGCTATCACATGAACGCCTTCCCTATTTCAACACCCAGAGTTAGGCTGTTTCTGTATATGAAAAAAAAAAACAATCCTGTTTTCTCTCCAGTATAGGTAGATCTCAGAGGACACCAGAACAGAGGCTTTTTAAATGAAAGAGTTAATGCCAAGTTGCATAAAAAGAGGAAGTACTTGTACTTCCTTTGGCTGAATCTCTGGTAACATTTTGTATATTCTAGCACAAGGCAGACTTGTTTATAAACATTTTAATTTGGTTTAACTCCAACATAAGGGACACTCATTCCACAATAAAAGATGGCTCTCAGCCCATTTTCACTCTTAAAAATCTGTTTCCACATCAGCAGGAGTTTGCCCCTTCAGAAGTCTCCCTTGCACTATTACCAAATGATGTAATATTCACCACAGCTTACACGCACTGCTTGGTAAAAATAAAATTTAAAAAATAAGGGAAACTCCTATCTGAAGAAGATACGTTTCAGAAGAGAAAAACCTGTGACAGACTTGAGTTGATTAACCTAACTCCGGAAGCAGATGTATCCTCTAATTCCTAACATAAATTACTGGCTTTCCTCACTCCACCCCAGCCCCACGCTTCTAAGCTATGTTAGTAGCCCAGAGGAAAATAATAATTAGCGTAGTATTAGTGTTATTGTTTCCTGACATTAACTGCCTGCTACTTCTTTATCCTCCCTCTTAGTCCTAGATTAATATCTCAGTTGCTGACAAAGCCTCCCCCCCTCCCATCCTCCTGTGTCTTGCAAAATATCTGCACTGAATTTAACCTTCCCTCCTCTGTAGATGTTTTATACTTCATCTCAGCAAGTGTGCAGCAGCTGCAGAGATGGCTGCACTTCTCAGCACCTGGAGAAGTAGCAAGCCAGACATGTAATTTCTTCAACTTCAGCTTGAGCCTTACCATGGAAATATTCCAAAAAGATAATGGTTGGTTGACATGAAATATGAAGCTAAAATGTAGTTTGATTGTTATGGCTTTCAGTATCTGAAACCCACCTATTGAGATTTGTAAACCATAATGTTGCTTTGGCCTGTTGTGGCACATACTACAGAAGCAGCAGTGGAAGAGTAGGGCAGATTGCCGGAGGTGCTAAATGCAACATCAACCGCTACTGTATTTAGCACCTCCTGTTTACTGATAACTGGCTGGTGTAGGAGAATTATATAGGGATGTAGGATTTCTCCAGGCAGAAATGTTGGTTATGCTAACCATCAAGAGTTGCCTAGCCTCAAGGCTGAAAAGCAAATATCTAAATATCTGTTAATGTATAGGAAAGACTAGAAAAAGCAGTATAAATAAAAAAGTAATAGGAGAAGAGCAAGCAGAACTGGGAGTTAAACAACCCTTCAGCCTAGAGGAGAGTTTTCAAACTCGCAGCCCTTGGGCTAGATATGTCATGCACTGGCCACGCCCATGCCCAGTTTAGCGAAGGGGAAAAAATTTAAGATATATTAGGTGACACCGCCTTGACGATGTGAGTTTGACACATCTAGCCTAGAGTAATTAGGATCCCACAAATGGTCTAAGTCCAACTAATTCTGTTGACCCTTATCTGGTAACAATTTAGTATTGAATTGCAGTGTATTAGAGTCTTGTGTATAGGTCTGAGCAGTAAATCTTCTGAACTGCAACTTAATGTACATTTTTTGCACCTGACAATGCTGTAATCAACTGCTATGTATACATTAATTGTATACCAATCAACTTTATAATGATGGGCTTGGTTAAAGTTACTTCAGCCTACTAGGCAACTACGTACTATTCTTGCCTTGGATAGTGAAATGGGTGGCAGATTCTTATCAGCTCATGTACAGTAGTGTCATTTCGGTATTATTTATCAGCATTTACTGCCTATACAGTGGTACCTCGCTTCACGAACTTAATTCGTGAACTGACTCTGTTCGCGTTGCGAATTGGTCGTGAAGCGAGGCACAATTTCCCATAGGGTTCAATGTAAATCCGGTTAATCCGTTCTGACCTTGTTTTTTGGGTTCAATGTAAAGCAGCTGAGGGGCGATGGAGCAAGCCAGCATGACTTTCGCCCGTCTCTTTCTGGGCTCGGCGCTTCTGCTTGTCGGGACGCTTCCCAGAAGCGCCGAGCCCAGAAAGAGACGGGCGAAAGTCATGCTGGCAGCCGCTCACGGTGTGTGTGTGGAAGCGAAGGCAGGGGGGAAGGAGCTGCCTTCCCGGCCGGGAAGGCAGCTCCTTCCCCCCTGCCTTCGCTTCCACACACACCCCGCGCGCGGCTGCCAGCATGACTTTCGCCCGTCTCTTTCTGGGCTCGGCGCTTCTGCTTGTCGGGACGCTTCCCAGAAGCGCCGAGCCCAGAAAGAGACGGGCGAAAGTCATGCTGGCAGCCGTGCGTGGTGTGTGTGTGGAAGCGAAGGCAGGGGGGAAGGAGCTGCCTTCCCGGCCGGGCTCCGCAGCTGAGGGGCGATGGAGCAAACCGCGCAAACTGCTCCATCGCCCCTCAGTTGCGGAGCCCGGCCGGGAAGGCATCTCCTTCCCCCCTGCCTTCGCTTCCACACACACACCGCATGCGGCTGCCAGCATGACTTTCGCCCGTCTCTTTCTGGGCTCGGCGCTTCTGGGAAGCGTCCCGACAAGCAGAAGCGCCGAGCCCAGAAAGAGACGGGCGAAAGTCATGCTGGCAGCCGCGCGCAGTGTGTGTGTGGAAGCGAAGGCAGGGGGGAAGGAGCTGCCTTCCCGGCTGGGCTCTGCAGCTGAGGGGCGATGGAGCAGTTTGCGCGGTTTGCTCCATCGCCCCTCAGCTGCGGAGCCCGGCTGGGAAGGCAGCTCCTCCCCCCCCCCCTGCCTTCGCTTCCACACACACACCCGTCCCCCTCACAACATTCGTTCGTAGGTAAAATGTCCGCGGCTCCGGTACGTGAAGCGAGGCAGGGTTCGTGCAGCGGAGCACATTTTTTGGAAAATTTCTGGTCGTACAGCGAATTGGTCGTGAAGAGAGGCGTTCGTGAAGCGAGGTACCATTGTACATGCAAAAATAGGCAACTTTCTAAGAATTTTAAATTGTCGATTAAAATATTCAATCTTAAATAAGATTAAGAAATATAACTTCTCTGATTAAAACCTTCCTAAACTGATGGCCTCTGAAAGGGAACCATCTTTACCATTTCCTATGGTACATTCCATGCTAGCTGAGGAATTCTGGGAATTGAAGTCTACATGTCTTAAAGCTGCCAAGGTTGGAGACCCCTGCTTATAACTAAAAGGTCTGACTTGACTTTGGGGGCATGGTCATTTAAAGGGAGCTCTCTCTGTGATTGTCATTTTTGAAGTTCCACCTCCTGGAGTCTATTGCAGGATGAGAACCTAAAGCATCCTCCCTCTGATATTTGGAGGTGTTGTGTTATGTTGTCAGGAACTTTTGTGCTGAGAAAATGACAACTATGATGCAAAAGCTGAGGAAATGAAAGAGCATGGAATTACAGGAAACTTCGACTGAATAAATGGAATACTGTTGAAAATAAATTAATCAAGTTTGGGGAAAGAATTGATTAGAGATTTAACAGCCCTGGTGGCGCAGTGGTTCGAATGCAGTATTGTAGGATAACTCTAACCACAGTCTGGAGTTTGATCCTGATGGGCTGGAGATTGTCTTGGCCTTCCGTCCTTCCAGGATCAGTAAAATAAGGACCCAGATTGTTGGAGGTATGGGAAGCTATCCCCCCCTCATAGAATAATGAAATATTTTGAGAAATATTTAAAAATTCCTCTAAAAGAGAAATAAAAATCTTAAGGGAGACAGAAACTCGGAGCCTCAGCTGCCACCCCCCCACCCCACCCCCAGCAGATATTTTGTGCTGATTAAAGACTGGGCCACCCTATCTACAAAACAAAAGACCTTCAACTTCAGGGTTATGGGATTAAGACATGACTCTCCAGGACATAATAGGATTAACCGACTAGCAGCAGAGCTCACTACATTGCCCAATCTCCCAAGGACATTGTATCAGCCAAACTTCAACTAAGCTTGGCTCAGACAAACTCCTAAGATTTGTACATGGCACAAATCCACGGGAGTCTGACAACAGCCAATAGAATACCTTTTCTTGCATAGGAACAGGAAGCTCAAGTTCAAAGCCCAAGAGAAGGTATAAACGTCATCCATTCTCAACTCCATGTGGTCAGCTGCCCAGAACCATGTGCTTGGTGGTTCTGCTTCACCATTAAACCATTTTCCAGTCAACCTCCATATTTCCAGTGTCTTTCTCCAGGCTTGGAACTTAACCAGATGGATATTTCTTCCAACAGAGGCAATGAGCTGACAATGTAAACCAGCGAGCCTGTGCTGTAAAGTATTATGGAGCAGCATATATAAGTCTGTTACTGCTAATGCCTGCTTTAAACAACATAAACTAGTGTCTACACACAGATGTCATCAAATGCACAAACCAAGCCTGCTATATCTGGAAAACTAATAGATGGCAGTAAAGAGATGCAAAAATTCTAACTCAGTGCTGACATCAGATGGTCATTTGTATTTGTGCAGTTCAGATATACAGTAATAGCTCTACACTAATTTAAGTGAAAAAGAACCCAATGAACTATAGGAAAAGATAGCCCATTGTGTAAAATAAAATGGAGGGAATCCATAATTTTAGACAGGAAAAGTTTCAAATAGCTTTGCTGAATAAGCTACCATAATAAGAGACAGAGGATGGAAGCCTTGGGCAAGAAAGACATTTGGCAACATTTGGAATGCAACTTACAATATCATATGGGAAACTATTTCAATCAAGAATTCAACAGACAGAAGAAAATAACAAGAGGAAAATAAGAAATATTACTAAAATGAAATAAATTACAGGAAAAGCTATGGGGAGGAGTGCTTAAGAACAATCATGAAACAGATCTAATAGAGGCAAATGAAGATAAAGCTGGAAAGATTATATTGCAACCTCTTACAGATGGGATTATAGATGACAGAAACATTTTTGGAAAGAATAGATTCAGATACTGATTCAACCAGAAAATGTATTATGAGAGGCATTAAACCAACTGTCAAATAGAAAGCATCTGCTGCACTGCAAACGAAAGACCTATTGAGCTATTTAAAGCTGGAAAAGAAAAAGCTGTTAAAGTGCTAAAAGTTCTATGTCAAAAAATATGTAACAAACTCCCAGGCTTAAAGAATAAAAAAATTTCAGCACCTACAGCAAAAAAGTGAGAATATAAAAAATACAGATGTACTCATGAGACCAAAGTTTTCCTTAAAGACTTTTGGTAGGAAGTAGAGACATACATGAAGAGAAATGCCAAATGAACAGAAAGGTTTCAGAAAAGGCTAAGAAAGACAAGATCAAATAATTAACATCTGGTGGATAATAGAAAAGCAAGATAATCTAATGGATTCACTTTGCTTTTTTCTGGGGTATCAGCAAGGTTTTAATTCTGCAGATCATACAAGAATGTGGACTCTATTAAAGCTAAGAGGTATGCTAGAAATGCAGATTATTCTTCTGAAAAACCTTTATAATGAACTGTAAGGACTGAGTTTGGAGAAATGGGGCGGTTCATAATATAGAAAAGAACATATATGATACCCATATGTCTCTAACTTTTCCACTGGATATATATACTATTACAAGATTGGCAAGATTGAGAGAAAGAACAGTTGGAATCAAAAATAGAGTACAAATGCTAGCAATTTGAGATAAACAATGCTATTTTCTTCAATGACTCTTGAAAGAAAATGAAAAATCCATGTCAGTGTTAAACATTAAGAAGATAAAAGAGATTGCTCAACTAGTATGCTCAGTTAAGCTATAGTAGATAGTGATAGATGAAGGGTGTAAATGATTTTATTTTCTCCCACTCAAGAATAAGCAGAGGTGGACTAAACAAATTAAACTAGACTACTAGACTAGACTACTTAAACTAGACTAGACTACTAGACAAATTAAAAAGGTGATGATTCCAAGAAAGAAAGCAATGCTAAACTTAGGAAAGATCTGAAGTATAAGGCTATTTCTATGAAAGTAGACAATAGATAAAACAGTGGTTTTTCCAATGAAAATATATAGCTTGAAAGAGAAAGATAAGGAAAATAAATTTGAATCTGGAGGACGTTACTAAGAATAGCAGGGTTTCCAAGAAGAACCAATTCAGTCATTCTGGACCAAATCAAGATAGAATGTTTTCTTGAAATGATGTTCAGCAAATAGAAAATCACATACTTTGGGCATGTGAAATAAGCAAATGATGAACTAGGAAAAAATGTTGAAGAAAGCAGAGGTAAGGGAAGACAATGGATAAGATAGATGGATAGGATTTAAGAGATTATATTATATAGCATTTATCACCAAACTCAGTTTGATAGCATCTGACATGATCATTGAGAATTTTTTTTTAGTGATAGCCTAAGAGCATAAACCTGAGAAATATGCACAGAATTTTTCAACAATTAATAGGGTTGAACATATAAATGAAATGCATTAATGCAATTCACACATTTTTTTAAAAAAATAAAAAATTGTCATGAAAGAACAACATTGTAGGAATGCCATTTCCCTCTCCCCAAAGGAGTCAAGTAGGATCAGAATGAAAAATACATTCCTTGCTGCTATTTATCCAATCAGTAAACATTTCCATATATTTCATATTTAATCTAATGTAGCCTTTTGATGTTACAAAGAGTTGATTGTTCATAAATATGTAACCCCCAATTATCAAATCATTATATATCCCATCTGATAGAGAAAATTAATAATTGCCACTGTTACTTCATAGCATCCAGAGTGGAATCTATTTATATTAAGCCATTGTGAGTGTGTAAAAATAGCTAACAAAATCTTGCCTCTCTAACTAAAATTTACTTCCATACAAAAGAATATTTTGAAACTAAGAGCTTAATGTTGAAACTCTAATGGTGAAGAGTTAATGCAGAATCCCATGTCAATGGAATATATCCCCGCCTCGAGTCCCCTCGGGGAGAGAGAGCGGGATATAAATTAAATTATTATTATTATTATTATTATTAAATTATTAATTATTATTATTAAAACAATAGATCAATTTTTATTTTATTTATTTATTTTTGCATTTATAACCCGCACCTCACTATCTCACCACAAAGGGACTCGGGGAGGCGCACAGGGAATATAAAATATAAATATTGTGTGGGTGATTACGGGAGCCGCTAGATGCTCCCACATAACACCGATCCTGCGCGAGCTACACTGGCTTCCTGTGGCCTTTTGGGTGCGCTTCAAGGTTCTGACGACCATCTTTAAAGCGCTCCATGGCTCGGGGCCTAGTTATATGCGAGACCGCCTCCTGCCCCATACATCCCTTCGGCCGATCCGCTCTCACAGAGAGGGCCTTCTCAGGGTGCCGTCGGCCGGGCAATGCTGTCTGGCGACACCCAGGGGAAGAGCCTTCTCTGTGGCGGGCCCTGCCCTTTGGAATGACCTACCCCCTGAATTGCGTACCATCACTGACCTCCACCTCTTCCGCCAGTGTCTAAAGACACATCTTTTTCAGCAAGCCGGCCTAGCCTAACCTCCCGTGGGGACTATTTTTAGATAGTTTTAAATTGGGGATTTTAAAATTGGATTTTAGCATAGGATTATAATTTAATACGTTTTTAAATTTTGTATTTATTGTTTTGTATGTTTTTAATTCCTGTGCGCCGCCCTGGGTCCTTTGTGGAGAAGGGCGGGATATAAATGTGATTAAAATAAATAAAATAAATAATAATAATAATAATAATAATAATAAATTGAGATTTATTAACCGCACCCTCTCCCCACAGGGACCCGGGGCGGTGCACAGGCATAATTAAAAACAATATACAATAATACAAATATTACTTAAAATAGAATTAAATAAATCTACCCGTGCTAAAAATATAAATTAAAAACCCATTAAAATTTATAATTAAAAGACAGAGAGAACTATTCAAGGCCGGCCAGTCGAAAGAGATGGGTCTTCAATTTTACACGGAAGGAGCGGAGGTCGGTGGTCGTTCTAATATCAGGGGGAAGGTCGTTCCAGAGGGCCGGGCCCGCCACAGAGAGCGCCCTTCCCCTGGGCGTCGCCCGCTGACAAAGTCTAGTGGACGGCACCCGGAGAAGCCCCTCTCTGTGGGAGCGAATCGGTCGTGAGGATGTGTGGGGCAGGATCCGATCTCGCAGATAGCTAGGTCCCGAGCCATGGAGCGCTTTGAAGATGATAACTAACACCTTGAAGCGCACCCGGAAGACGACAGGTAGCCAGTGCAGCTCGCGCAGGAGCGGTGTTACGTGGGCAAACCTGGAGGTGCCCATAATTGCTCGCGCGGCCGCATTCTGAACTAACTGAAGCCTCCGGGTGCACCTCAAGGGGAGCCCCATGTAGAGAGAGTTACAATAGTCCAGTCGGGATGTCACGAGGGCATGAGTGACTGTGCGAAGGGCGTCCCGATCCAATAGGGGGCGCAATTGGCGAACCAGGCGAACCTGGTAAAACGCCCTCCTGGCCACGGCTGTCACTTGCTCTTCCATAGACAGCCGGGTATCCAGGAGGACACCCAAATTGCGCGCCCCATCCACAGGGGCAAGATGTTCGCCCCCTATGGCCAGCGTTGGAGAAAGCTGGTTGAATCGGGCAGCCGGAAACCACAGCCACTCGGTCTTGGTCGGGTTGAGCCTAAGTCCGTTACTTCCCATCCAGATCCGCACGGCTTCCAGGCACTGGCACATCACCGCTACGGCATCGTTGGGGTGGTTTGGGGTAGATATGTACAGCTGGGTGTCATCAGCGTACAGATGGTACTCTACCCCAAAACCACGGATGATCTCACCCAACGGCTTCATATATGCATTAAACAGGAGAGGCGAGAGGACCGACCCCTGAGGCACCCCGCATGTGAGGGGTCTCGGGGTCGACCTCTGCTCTCCTGCCCGCACAAATTGCGATCGGCCAGAGAGGTAGGAGGAGAACCACCGCAAAACGGTGCCTCCCACCCCCAACCCCCCCAGCCGATGCAATAGGATACCATGGTCGATGGTATCGAAAGCCGCTGAGAGGTCTAATAGGACCAGGATGGAGGAACATCCCCCATCTCTGGCCCTCCAGAGATCATCTACCAACGCGACCAATGCCGTCTCGGTGCTATGCCCGGGCCGAAAGCCGGACTGGCGCGGATCTAGATAGTCAACTTCCTCCAGGTGACGGGGAAACTGTTGTGCCACCACACTCTCAACAACCTTCGCCAAGAAGGGAAGGTTGGAGACTGTGGGCAGAGTTAGCCTGCAATATTACATTCTGATACTGCGCCACCAGGGTTCCTCAACTGAACAGCAATTTAAGCAATTTAAATAAATATATACAAGAATATAAACATTCTTAAAACTAAATTAAATTAAACCTACCCTGCGCTAAAACCAATTTTAAAACCCCTAAATTAAAACTTTGAACATCTAAAAGCAGTGCAGTTTCGAGTAAAATCATGCCAGACCGGCTTGTTGGAAGAAGTGCGTTTTTAACCACTGGCGGAACAGGTGGAGGTCCGAGATGACACGGAGGTTGGGGGGGGAAGAGCGTTCCAGAGGGTTGGGCCCATCACAGAGAAGGCTCTTCCCCTGGGCGTCGCCAACTGGCATTGCCCGGTTGACGGCACCTGGAGCAGACCCTCTCTGTGAGAGCGGATTGGTCGTAGGGACATATGGGGCAGCAGACGGTCTCGAAGGTAACTAGGCCCCGTGCCTAGTTGATAATGAATACAATAGGGTGAATAGGAGGGTGAGAACCTAAAAATTTCAGACTCTTGTAAACACACCAGCCACTGCACTGCTTCTTCACAATTGACAGTAGATCTTTTCATGGTGAACTGCAATTTGAATTACTATTTTTCTTATCTATCTTCTTGGTTAAACCATTTGCTCAATCAAAAGCTAATTTAACATTTTTGTGTTAGCCTCTGACAAAGGTCTTTAGCGTTTGAGTATCCTGTCAGCTTTTATTGTCATACAGTATATTTTCAGTCCTTAATTTTTATTCCCCAAATAGTAGAAATATAAAACAGCATAACTTTTCCCAGAATATTATCAACTTTTTGGGATGAACAATCGTAGTCAATATATATTTGGTTGGTTATATAGGTAAGTGTGTGTGAGAGAGAGACAGAGACTGTGTGTCCTTATGTGTTAACATAACGTTGATGGGAGCTATGGCCATCAAATCAATTTTCACAATTAAACAAAAAGATAGCAAATAATATTATTTATTATACACACAGAGAAGCAGTAAATATTTTTATAAATATTTTTATAATGCACTGCATTAGCATGTACATATATGCTATCTATGTAAAAAAAACCTTAAACCATAGTATTTGCTTCAATAATTAAAGCCTTGAGTGGGGGAATCCCTTTTTTAATTATTAACTGGAAAAAATTGCAAACCTTTCTCCAGTCAGGCATGCCTTCAATGCTTCTGAAACACCACTGTATTGCAAAATAAAGGTTCTTCCAGGAAGTGGCATTTTCCACTGCTTTTCTGCTATAAGTTTGATGAGAGTTTAACTTGAAGAAGTCAGATAATATTGACTGATTTTTTTTTTAATTGCTTGAACTTAAGCAATTTAAATTGCTTAAATTGCTGTTCAGTTGAGGAACCCTGGTGGCGCAGTATCAGAATGTAATATTGCAGGCTAACTCTGCCCACAGCCTGGAGTTTGAGCCTGATAATGCTCAAGGTTGACTCAGCTGTCTATCCTTCTGAGGTCAGTAAAATGAGATTGTGGGTGGCAATATGCTAACTCTGTAAATTGCCCAGAGAGTGAAGCGATATATACCTCAAATAAAAAATTTAAAAATGTAGGGAATCCCACTTACCAAATACCTTCAGCTGATGATTTCATCTCTTAAAAATGTAGAAACTCATGCTAAAAATAATAATGATAGTTGCACTATTTATATCTTTCCATCCCCTCCATCTTTATACTAATTTTAAAATGATTTTTCAATTAAAATCTTAAATAAAAGATTAAGCTTTTATTTCCCAAATAAATTATTTTATTTACCACACGCCAAAACTGCAAATCTTAGTACAAACTTGTTGGTCAAAAACAATCCTTGGTATGAATACCAAAGGGCAATTGAATATCCAACCCTCTTTTTAGGTAGTCATTGTATTTCCTATTTACATTTTTCTTTTTATGTTAGACATATAAGAGCATTGATGGATCAATTTAGCATGGATCATGTGTGCCCATAGTTGATAACTGAAACCTGTTCCCGGTTATATGGTTTTCTGAATTTTAGAGTTCATTTTATCCTACTTACATTTTCACTGAAATATTTCAATGAACCAGTGTTCAACTATTGATGGCACACCATATTGACGGCGCAGAGTTGGTAAAGAGATTGTAGATATTGCCTGGTGGTTTATGTGGGGAAGTAGCTGTGGAACACCTTGTGGTTTCTGCTTATAAGCCTGTTCCGCAAAATACAGGTTGAGAATCATTGCCTAAAAGCGTTTGTGTTACAAGAAAACCACAAGCATTCTCGACATACATTATTATCTATCTAGCATGGCCACAAGACTGCAACACTATGTAATGAGGCAACAGATTTCTCATCTTCAGAGTTTTTAAACATTCCTTCAGAATAGCATTTAATGACTAATAAAATTATCAACATTAAATTAACAAATAGGACTATTTTCTGTTTTTCAACACAAAATACCCTTTATTCATGCAGTGTTTTGTATAAAGGGAGCCAGGAATCTTTATTTATTTGTTTGGTTGGTTGGTTGGTTGGTTGGCTACTGGAAAGTTACAGCTACTTTTGTAGACAAAATATAGAACATTAAGTCCCCCATATTGTAATTTAGACACTCAATGGGTCTCTTTGTTTTGGATGCTGATCTTAAAAGGAAAAAAAACACTCTTGTTTATGTGCTGGTTTGACCTACTTGCCTCTTCTGTTGTTAATAATAAAGTTCTTTCAAAGTCTTCAGTTCTATTTAAGTCTTTGACTTTCAGGAGGAAGCAAGAGGAGCAGAAGAGCGGAGTAAAGAAAGAGTGTGGGCAAGATGTTTTAGGAAATACTTTTACTAGTCTGCCATGTTTATGATAGTTTCAGTAGGGTGATGATGTTTGGTAATGCAAAGTACACAGAAGAAAAGGAAACATGGAAAGTCCATTATCAGGGTAACTTTAATTGGCTTTTGTTAGTCCGTTAGCCCCCAGTCCTTGTAATTGAAGAAGCTAAAACATACTTCATTCTTAAGTGCTAATATGTGACAGTGTGAAGAAACTCCTCCATACCTAGCAAATCAAAATAGAAGCAAATAAACCCAAAGCTTTCTATTTTTTTTAACCTCCCACTACCACAAATCGCTACTTTTTACTTTTTAAAAACACAATCCTGTGTCAAGCCAAAATGACTTGCAATTTAATAAAAGCTATACATTGCCATTTGAATTTCAGTTGTATAGAAGTGCCAAGTAACTTATTGGCTATATTATTGCATAGAATACTGAAGATATATTGTCATGTAACTTCACTTTAAAATAAAATATGTTGCTGCAATGTGCCAGCATTACAGCTCTTTTTCTACAGAAAAAAAACCACAATTCATGAGATGGAATGAATGTAAGTGATGCTATGAAATG
This sequence comes from Rhabdophis nuchalis, assembly GCA_039707465.1. NCBI lineage: Eukaryota > Metazoa > Chordata > Lepidosauria > Squamata > Natricidae > Rhabdophis > Rhabdophis nuchalis. Next base: position 128,063,706 of record CM077643.1, read on the forward strand.
GAAACCTTATTAGTTTATGGGCAGTATGAAACCAAAGTCCAACAGTTCAAAGGCTTCTTTGACCCTTGCCTCCCTCTCCTTCCCTGGAGCAAGGTCAAGCAGAATGTTTTGGGGTGGACAGGAGCTTCCATCTGAGTGGCAATTCCTACTTAGCCCTTTTGTTATGGACACAGGGCAACTGGGGCAGTTAGCACAAGTTTTTTTTTATGGCCAATTTTTAACTACCAGAGCTTTGCCTCTTGATCATAGGCTTTCTACTTCTCAGAATACTTAGCAAAAATACATGAAGACAAACTTGTAACATCAGCCTTGTGGGGTAGTCCAAACAAAAAGCACATGCAGACTTATTAGCTCTAATTTTATTATAAGCTTATGTTAACAGAATCTTGCAATTCTGAAGGTGTATCTCTCCTCCCTCAGTTCTACAGTTCAAAAAAATAGGGAAGGTCCCTTCTAAAATGATTGTCACATTCCCATTGCTTCTGTGGGCTACGTTGCCTCTGATCTAATGCTGTCTAGTCTGAGGCTCTTTCTCTTGTCTTCCAAGGTCATTTCTCCATGCCATTACAAGTTTGCTATGAAGTTTTAGGATGACTATAATGGTAGGTTGGAGGCGCTGGCATAATTCAATCTTCAAAGAATAGTTGCAAAAAGATAACATTATATCTACTAATATTTTTCTATTAGAGAGTACTGTGGGAGAGATTTTATCTTTGAGATATAAATACTGTTTTTTAGTATGGTGAAAAATAGTATTTACATTATATTTCTGGGTATATATCATACTCTATAAATATGATGTTATGAACAAGATAAAAATGAATGAGTTGGAATTATAGCCATTAGCAACATAGAATGGAATGGAATGGAACGGAACGGAACAGAATGGAACGGAATGGGAATGGATTTTGTTGCATACAGCTCTCAAAAGGTAACCACCTCCAATATACACTATATACTGTATACATGACAAAAATATGCATATACCCACATACATACTAATCAGGGATGGGTTGTTGCCGGCATTACTGCCAGTTGTGTGTCTGCAACTTAGCAAAAAAGGTTGGAAATCAAGCATGACTCCATTTAACAACCTGCTTGCTTTAACAACTCCTATCCCAATTGTGACCATAAGTCAAGAACTACCTGTGCATCATTTTAAATTAAAAAACAACAAACTATAATGTTGTTGGTCAATGGAGAAGATCCTATTGCTGGAAAAGATTGAGGGCAAAACAAGAAGGGGCGACAGAAAATGAGGTGGCTGGATGGAGTCACCGAAGCAGTTCTCTTTGTCATTCCAATGAAAGTGTCATGTACCCCATCTAAATAATTTACGGTGTGCTTTGCAATGGCCTGAACAGGAGAAAAGGAGCATTTTAATCTTTCAGGAGAGCATAAAATTATGCTAGCAGGTACTTTATGGGAGTTATAAATAAACATAGATTGCAAGTAGTCCTTTTTTTGTTTGTTTTGGAAACAGGAAAAGTAAGCAGCTACCCTCCCTGAAAAACCATGAGTAATGGTGTGACAACGTAAGTACAAAACAGGCTGAATTTCCAAAGAGGGAGCCACATTTATCTACATAAGCAAAGTCTTCTGGCACCTTCAAACCTGGAACAGGGACTCTATTGTCCTGCAGATGGTGCTGAACTACAATTCCAGGTGGCTTATCAACCCTATCGATGTCAGGATAGTGAGAATTTCTGTTCAGCAGTGCTTGGATGTGCTTCAAATACTTCAGTCCTACAAATTAAAATGTTTATTAAAGTTGTGTTATTGTGTTAGCAATATTTCATCAGCGCAACAGGATGGGCTCCCAAGCATGCTTTTTTTTAAAACATACAATAGTAAGTTGATTAATAAGTAGGGTACCAGTTTCCCAGCTTCTAGAGTTGCATGGGCAGATGCTAGCCAAAACTCTGCAGTGTATCATCATTCCTAGAATTCATTTTTGGCTATAATTATGCACCCTGATTCTCAAACAGATTGTTAACTCTTTGGACTCCATTCTATTAATGGTTAGCTGGCTTGTTGTCTATCAGCTTCCTGGAACATTTAGAGGCACATATCAAAACCAAACGTGTCTTTAAAAATTTGCTAGTCTGAAACATCAAGAGTTCTCTTTTTTTAACAACATGGGAATATGTTACCCCATGAAATATTTAAAGGTCCCTACTTGTCAAGGAGACAAGTAGGCGGGAGGGCATCTGTGTGAGCTCTATGTGATGGCCATTCATTTTGCTTCTGCATCTGGGCACATATTTTTATCTGTCTGTGGGGAGTGGAGGGGGGACAGAGGACATTTCTTATAGTCTTTTGATAGTTATCTGCCTCCTTCCGGGCACAGCTAATAACAAAGATAAAATAAAGTCTTTATTTATTGTATCTCTGCATTGGACTTCTGTATATATTTTTTTAATCTTCTGAATTTCCTTTTTTTAAAACAGATTTATCCACAAGATTATAAAGACAAATGAAACTTTTTGATGGTTACATTAAAGAAAAGTTCGGTTTTGGTTCAGTTTGATAATTTGATCATTATGTAGGACTTAGGATATCATTTATTGCTTTAATATAGATAGCTCTCAACTTACACAATTGAGCCCCAAACTGTGTTGTTAACTGAGTTCCTCATTCTACAGCCTTTTTTGCCACATTTGTTAAGTAAGCCATTGTAGTTGTAAATTTAATCATGTTGTTAAGTGAATCTGGCTTCCCCCATTTACTTTGCTTGTCGGAAGCTGGTGGAAAAGTTACAAATGGAGGTTGCATGATGCCAGGGCAGTGCAACTAATCTTTCTGAATCAGTACCACTTCATCTACAATCATCAATGGGAAATCCCTAGAAAGTCCAAATAACCAAAACCATTCAATTTGGTTTGGTTTGGTTTGGTTTGGTTTGAACCAAGCCTGTTGCACCCCATACAGACCCTCCCCAGACTCCAAATATTGGAATAGGACATCCACAGCTTCATTTGGGTAACCTGGGTGGAGATATAAAGCTGGGTATCTTCATTTCACTAGGAATAGAATAGAGTAGAATTCTTTATTGGCCAAGTTTGATTGGACACACAAGAAATTTGTCTTTGGTGCATATACTCTCAGTGTACATAAAGAAAAATAAAATAGAATAAATTCATCAAGAATCATAAGATACAACACTTAGTGATAGTCATAGGTTACTAATAAGCAATCAAATTAAACTAGGGAACAAATAAAGCAATATGTGTGTGTGTGTGTGTTAGGTTTTTGAGCTGATCAATAAATAAATCAGGGAGACTAGTATAGATCTATTTCGAGCTTTTTAACTCTCATCAGCTAGCACATACCCTTACTGGGATTTGAACCGGGGCTAAATAAATCAGGGAGACTAGTATAGATCTATTTCGAGCTTTTTAACTCTCATCAGCTAGCACATACCCTTACTGGGATTTGAACCGGGGCTATATTACTTGCTAGGCAGGAGTCTTAGCCATTAGGCCAACCGGTGTTGTGGAACAAGTGTATGTGTATATATATATATATATAATAATAATAATAATAATTTTTATTTATAACCCGCTCTCTCTCCCCGAAGGGACTCGAGGCGGGGCACAGGGAATTAAAAACAGTTAGAAAAAATACAAAATTTAAAACAATAAACATACATAAATACTAACTAATATATATATATATATATATATATATATATATATATGAAGTGGATATATTGTTACAGCTTCCTGTTAGGCCTATTTAAGGGAGGAGACAAACTTAAATAGGCCTAACAGGAAGCTGTAACAATATATCCACTTCATCAATAAAGTCCTGTAGAAAGGATGATGTAATCAGGGAAACTGGTTAGCTCAAGGCATAGAGAAGCCTGCTTCGAATGCTGGAGAGCACCAGTTCAAATCCCTGTAGGGAAGTATGGCCAGCTGACGAGGGCTAAGGAGCCCGAAATGGATCCATCCTGGTCTCTTAATTAATTATTATTAATCATCCCTTAAAGAAATTTAAAACATATATATATATATATATATATATATATATATATATATATATATAGATAGATAGATAGATAGATAGATAGATAGATATAGATATAGATATAGATATAGATATAGATATAGATATAGATAGATAGATAGATAGATAGATAGATAGATAGATAGAGATAGAGATACAAGCAACATTGTTATAGTCATAAGTGGAAAGAGATAGGTACTATGAAAGAGATAGGTACTAGGAACGTAGAGAAGAATAATAGAATAGAGTCTTAGTAGATAATTTGACAGTATTGTGGGGATTAGTTGTTTACCAGAGTGATGCATTTGGGGAAAAACTGTCCTTGTGTCTAGTTGTTCTGGTGTGCAGTGCCCTATAGTGTCGTTATGAGGGTAGAAGTTGAAACAATTTATATCCAGGATGTTAGGGGTCTGCAGATATTTTGCCCTCTTTTTGACTCGTGCAGTATACAGGTCCTCAATGGCAGGCAGGTTGGTAGCAATTGTTTTTCTGCAGTTCTAATTATCCGCTGAAGTCTGTGTCTGTCTTGTTTAGTTACAGAGCCAAACCTCATTGGATAATTTATCCAGCAGTCTCATGTAGAGTTAAATAGGAGAAGTAAAGAGACGGGATCATGTAGCACCCCACAAAGTAAATGATGTGGACTGGACTTCCAACCTCTTATCAACACCGCTTAGAACTGGGCCTAGAGGGAGAAGGAGAATTAATACATCACAGTACCATCCACTCCTAACTCCTGGACTCAGTCTAGAAGAGTAGCATGATGAATGGTATTGAAAACTGCTGAGAGGTCAGAAAGAGCCAGGATGGGCATTCTAACCCATCCCGTTCCTGCCAGAAATCATTCAAAAGTGCAAATGATGCCACCTCTGTCCCAGCCTGAATCCAAATTAAGGGGCTCCCAATAATCTGTTTCATCCAGAGTCCTTTGAGGCTGCAGTATTATCATCTTCTCCACAGGGAAGTTTGGAAACTGGACAAAACCTGCTGTCAGTCCTGGTTGGGTCAAGTAATGGTCCCTTGAGAAGGGGGTAAAGGGGCAGTGATTAATCCTTCCATCAAGGAAGAATTAACAACTGCCCAAACCCAAGCATACATCCCCTCCCAGCAATAGCACTCAGATATATATACCACTTCATAGTACTTTTACAGCCCTCTCTAAGCAGTTTGCAGAATCAGCACATTGCCCCCAACAATCTGGATCCTTATTTTAGCAACCTTGGAAGGATGGAAGGATGAATCAACCTTGAACCAGAGAGAATCAAACTTCTGGCAGTGGGCAGAACTAGCCTGCAATACTGCATTCTCACCACAGCTTTCCCCAGGCTTGACCAACCAGGATGGTTATGGATCTAATACAGTAATTGCCAAATTAACAGCTACAAGAACCCTGTCATACTTCCACTTATATTCTTATTTAAACTTTTCCAAAGCCTATAATGCAAATAGAAATGAAGTTCAGAAGCTGATTCAGCTAACGCAGAGGGCACTTTAATTATTCAGAGAGCTGGGAATCATATATAAAGTTTAATAGGCTACCATAAAACTAAAAGCAAACTATTCCCATGATAGTGATTTTGAGTTTATTGTAGCAGGCTGAAATATGACATTTCTGAAGAAAGAAAATATAACACTTCAAAGAAGATGTTGCTTTCCATTAAACAGTTGCTTTCCATTTATTTTCAATTCTTGAGGCTAGAATAGTAAGCCTCAAACAATGCATTAATAAAACATCCCTCAATAAGTTTGATCATGTACATACTGGAATAAACACAGGAATCCATGGAAGGAAAATTATTATCTCCCCCCCACCCCAATGCTTTCCCTTGTACTCAGTTTTCTTGGGATTTATCTCGCAAAGATGATGTAATAACACCTAGAATGAGTACAATGTCACACCATTCATTGGCAACACATAGTTGCTTGGGAGTAAAAAAAAATTACACTTGATTTCCAAGCAATTGTGTATTGCCAAAGGATGGTGTGGCATTGTAGTCTTTCTCGACCGGGACGCCCTCCGCACAGTCACTCAAGCACTCGTGACGTCCCGCCTAGACTACTGCAATGCTCTCTACATGGGGCTCCCCTTGAGGTGCACCCGAAGACTGCAGCTAGTGCAGAATGCAGCCGCGCAGGGGATTTTGGGAGCCTCACGGCATTCCCATGTAACACCTCTCCTGCACGAGCTGCACTGGCTACCTGTGGTTTTTCGAGTGCGCTTCAAGGTGCTGATAACCATCTTTAAAACGCTCCATGGCACGGGGCCTAGTTATCTGTGAGACCATCTCCTACCCCATACATCCCTTCGGCCGATTCGCTCCCATAGAGAGGGCCTTCTCTGGGTGCCGTCTGCCGGGCAATGCTGGTTGGTGACCCCCAGGGAAAGGGCCTTCTATGTGGCGGCCCAGCCCTCTGGAACGACCTACCCCCCGAACTCCGGACCACCACGGACCTCCGCCTCTTCCGCCATCGTCTGAAGACTCATTTCTTTCATCTAGCTGGCCTAGCCTAGCCCCCGAGACCACCCCTATAGACTGAGTTTTAAATTGTTTTAAATTGATTTTAATTCACTGGTAATTTTCTAGGGTATTTTTAGCACAGGCCAGTCTAAATTTAATTAGATTTTATTGTTGTAGTCTTATCTATTATGTTTGTATTTATTTATATGTTTGTACTTCTATTTTTAACTTCCTGTGCACCGCCCTGAGTCCCTTTGGGGAGATAGGTTGCGGTATAAAAATCAAATCAAATCAAATAAATAAAATAAATTCTAGGTGTTATCCATCATCTTTACAAGACAAATTAAGTGTGAATTATTTTTAAACACGGACTATCCGTATTTCTTTACTTTTCTAATACCTCTTTCCCCAAGAGTTCTTGTTGTTGCTGTTCTTTTCTGTGGAATATTGATATTTTAAAGGCAATAGAATGAGAAATAGCGAGATTTTTTAAATGATTGCTAGGACTAACAAGGTAGCTTTATAGCCTCCACCAGAGCATATTAAACTTTCTTACTATTTACACCATTTAAAACTGCAGTTCTATTGAAGTAAGTCATTTTGACTCCATTTGGGCTGCAGCCTACATTTCTTTAAGTTTAAGGAATTGTTCTGATATGTGTTTAAAATCATATTCTTCCAAATAGTGCTTACATTTTAAAAGCATGAGCTTAATTCCTCTTTCATAATACAGAATGTCTAAAACTCAGAGATTTCTCTCTTTCCCAATACTTGGGTTGACTCAAAAAAGTTAGTATTTATACCATGTGGTTTAAAAAGAATGCTAGGAGGGTGTGTGTTTTTTTTCTTACATTATTTTGGACTTTTGGTTGCCCTTATTGTAAGCCTTTGGTTTATGGGAAAAGTACCCTCGCCTTCAGAGGGTGACTCATTGGTGTTTTCCCCTCCCAAGTGTAAAAAGGTCCAATCATCAATGTGTCAATCTAGAATGGAACATGTTTAGATTAATGCTAACTTCTCAATTTGCCATTCTGACAGCTCAGCTAAACGAATGTATGCAGGAAGTTGAAAGTGTGATTTGAGTTGCACTTGAAAAGTTTGAGAGCTGGTGATACATCTCTTTCCATGTGGCTTCTGTTAGGGACTGTGGTCTGGAGCTGCTTTAGCGATCTGTGACAACTCCGTTAAGTCTACCCCTTCTAACCTTCTGACTGAAGTAGGGTTGTCCATACTTTGCTGATTGCCCAGTTGCCCTATTTTATCTATCAATAGAATGATATCATTTATCTTCATGGCATCAATATCTTTGTCCATCCCTATGTCCTTGACTTACAACCACAATTCAGCACGATTTCTATTGCTAAGTGGGACAGTTGAGTTATTTTGCCACATTTTACGACTTTACTTTCCACACTTGTTCAATGAATCGCTGCAGTTGTTAAGTTAGTAACACAGCTGGTAAGGAATCTGGCTTCCCCACTGACTTTGCTTGTCAGATGGTCGCAAAAGCAAGACCCCAGGACACTGCAACTGTCGTAGATATGAGCCAATTGCCAAGCATCAGAATTTTGATCATGTGACCATGGGGATGCTGCAGTTGTTAAGTGTGAAAAACAGTCATAGGTCACTTTTTTCAGTGTCATTACTTTGAAAGGTCGCTCAACGAACTGTTGAAAGTCGAGGATTACCTGTACTGAATATAAGTTTAAAGAATGAATGTCTAAAACTACAAGGCATCCTGCAACTAATTACCAAGAGATTACTTTATTACCTAAGTAATGTTTATGCCGTTTAGATGTGGTAAATAAAAAGAGCATATAATGTGACTCTATTATACCAACTAAAAGAAAACTAGAGGCATAAATCATAAAAGGGGAAAAATGGTAACAATTTCTATTTCCATTTTGTTCTAAATAGGAAGCAAAGCAACACTTCTGTTTCTTCCAATAAAGCTGATCCTAGCAGATTTCTCTTTTGAATTCTGGAAACTTGCTACCAAATTTAACTTTTAACTTGGTTGGTCACACCCGGTCGTTTCCTCCATGAACAAGTGAGCCTGAGTGAAGTATTTGCATAAAGGGAACAGACAAAAAAAAAAACACCTCATGCACGATAGCCCACATCCATCCCTTCCTCAAGCAGCCTCAGGCAACAGATCAAAAAAATTTTTCTGGCCTTAAATCTGCAAGCCTAGACTATCCCTCTTGCAAAGTGACCAGAAATTAAGTGGAAAAACCAGGAGTTCTTGTAAATCCTGCAAATGAATTCCAGATGCATTGGACAAAAGGGCACTGTGGAGCTCAGGAAGGTGTGGTTATGAGCTCTATATTCCAACGATACCTGTGTGCCTTTCTGACCACAAGGTAACATCGGAAGGGAATAGCATAGCTTTCTCCTCTGTCCTTATTTATGCTGGTACAACTAAGTCTGCTGGATTTCTCTATGCCTCACTTCTATTAAAAATAAAACTTGTTTAAAAAAAAAAAACAGGTCAATTTTCTCCAGTAGGAGAAAAGGATCTATGTAGGAGAAGGTAGAAATAATACAAAGGATTAGTTCACAGAATATCTTAACTCGTTTATTAAATTATAATTTACTGAATCAAGACAATTGCTTGGATTTTATCCATGCATTTGGCTAAAATGAGATTGGCTAATTTATAGTTTTATGTATTATAGAAATACAGCTGTAGAACCCCCAAACTAGCCCTATTAAGCCTACCTCTTTGGGTAAAGCCAGATGTCCCATTTCCTCTGCATGATAATTTATGCGGATTATGCAGAAGAAATGGGACCTCAATCGGTTACAAAACCAATTGATGTCCCATTTCTTCTGCATGATTTATGGTTAACTCAATCATTGGTTTCTCATTGGTTAATCTGGATTTGTACATCATACTAAACCATAAATCATAACACACTAGCTAAAATACCTTTGGCTATTCTGTGATGCGATGTGTCGTAGAAACACAGACAATAATTAGGATATAGAAGCTTCCAAGTGTATATTCATTACATAGAAAGTAAAACACTGCAATTGTCCAATAGGATTGCAGCCTGTTATATTGCTCTAAAGCAGAGGTTCCCAAACTTGGCAACTTTAAGACTTGTGGACTTCAACTCCCAGAATTCTGCAGCCAGCAGAGCTTTAAGCAGTTTGGGAACCTCTGCTTTAAAGATTTACTTTGCTGATTAGCCTTTATTCATCTCTTCAAACTAGATTAAGGGGGAGGGGAAAGGACCATAAAATCTGCAAAGGTTAGCTAGAGGGGACAACAAATAGTTACAGTCGTTAACTACTGAAAACTGAACCTGTTTTATTTGTGTTTTCTCTTGAATAAAGTACATACCTTGAATCTGGGAGAGGGAAAGGTTCTTGAGCCTATGGCAACAAATATAACAAAACACAGATTGACTTGCTTTATTAGGATTAGTTATGAAGAGTGATGGAGAAATCAAGTAACAGTGGAAAGAAATATAACGAACCACTTTGATAAAAGTTTCCGAAACTGAACACCCAAGATATTCCAAGATGACAAACAGCTGCCTATAAACGACAAGCACATGAAAACATTAACACAGCATAGGTTTTACCATTCACTTACCCAGGAGGAAGTTAAATAAAAATGCCTGGCACACTTAGGGCATGAAAAATAGCAATTAAATACAAAAAAAGAAACCTATGGAATTGGTGCGTTCATACAATCTGTCAAGCCAAACAAATTGAATAGTGAAATCTGGGAATCAAATTTAAACTTTCCACGAATCTACCCTTGTTAAAATTTGCAGTAACCCTAAGATTATGTCCCCACTACATACTTATTCACAGTTGAATGAATGATGTGTTAACTATCTCAATTTTCTGGTTACCCTGATCATACCACAAAATTGGGTGCATTGAGGTTGGCTAATTAGCTATTTAGTAAGTGTGCACATAGCCACAACCTACAAATTAGCTAAACAATATTATGCAAACAATTTGATTCATTTATAATGTAATGGTTTGGTTAAACCTCTTTACTAAATTGGAAGATAACTTTGCTAATTTAATAGCAAAATTAAGAATGTTGCACAAATAAGCATATAATATATATCCTACAGGTTGGTCACATTCTGGTCAGGTTCATGGGCAAATTAACCCCGAAGGTCTCTAAATAATTGTATGTTAACTTATAATATTGAATATCGAAGTCCTTGTTTTATTCTCAGAAGGGAGGGATGAGTTTAAATTTTCATTATGGCTTTTGAAGACAATGATGAGAAACTAAAGTGGCTTTTTCAGTCTCTTTCCTTAATAAATTTGAGATGAAAGAAGGCTGGCGGAAACTTCACTGTAGTTCTGACTCCAATCAAGTTGTTGTCCATCTCTGTAGGTGTAGAGTCAGTCTGCTGTAGTGATTAAGGCATCAGACTAGAAACTGGTAGATCAGTGGTGGGATTCCTAATCTTTTCCTACCGGTTCTATGAGAGAGCGGTTTGCATGCATATGCAGCATTCAAAAACCTCCCTTGGTATCAGTGCTCTGGTGAGCTGTTTTTTTTTTAGTTCAGCTGAACTACAAAACGAGGGAATATAGGACAGGGAACGATGGTGGGGCTAACCAGAAGTGGCATTTGCTGGTTCTCCAAACTACTTAATATTTCCGCTACCGGTTCACCCAAACTGGTTCGAACCGGCTGAATACCACCTCTGTGGGAGATCATGAATTCTAGTCTCATCTTAGTTACAAAACCAGCTTGGTCATCTTGAGCCGGTCACTTTCTCTCAGCCCTAGGAAGGAGGTAATGGTAAACTATTTCTCAAAAAATATTGCCAAGAGAACTTCAGGGATTTCTCCAGGAAGTCTCCGAGAATTGGACATGACTGAAGGGGGGGGGGGGGGGGTGTTGAGATCAGGTTAATCATTTTCCATGGTTTGAGCCATATTAGATTCATCCTTGCATCCAGTTTTACCCAACAAAAAGATCCACACCAATCATTCCTTGGGGCCATGATCACATGTCACAACCCTCCTTCTGTCCCTTGTCCACTACAATTGTAGCCTATACCTGTTCTTTCCTTGCTCCTTCAGAAATAAAGTTTTTCCACTTCTGCCACTGCAATGCTCTGAGATAAACATGAGGATGTATTCATGTCCTGTTCTTACTGACTACCCTAAGGCTCCTGAAATGATTTTTGTCCTGGACATTGATTTTTCAGGGCCATTTGCTTTTAAGCAACAGAAAATCAAGACTCTTCCACACCATGCCAAAGGGAAAAGGAACTAGAAGAAGGAAAGAAATATTTTTTAATACCAGAATTCCCCCTGGCCCTGGAAAACAGACATGGAAGGTAAAGATCATTTGCTTCCACTTTTCCAAGCAGATTAGAGAATTGGAAACAAGGGAGCAGCTCTTCTGGGTTTTCCCCCATGCTTCTTTGTTCCCCCTTGGAAGAGAGGAAAATGGAGAGAAAGCTGGTCTTTTGTATGTCAATTCTTCTGATAACCAAAAGTTGTGCCCCCCCCAAACAGGTCTGCTATTCTGCCCCTCGCAGAAGCCCTTCCCCTGCATTGTGGGTTAGGCGGAGGAGCAAGGCATGAAGGCTTTTTATGCATGCGTTGATTGACCTTGTGGTAAGCTGTTAAACACGTGCCCCTTTGATGGGGACCAGCAGTGCAGCAGGGAACTGTTCATACATCTGTCAAACTATTCTCCAAGGCACCTGGGGGCAGGACAAGAAGCAATGGGTGGAAACTAATCAAGGAGAGAAGCAACTTAAAACTAAGGAGAAATTTCCTAACAGTCAGAACAATTAACCTCTGGAACAGCTTGCCTCCAGAAGTTGTGAATGTCCCAACCCTGGAAGTCTTTAAAAAGATGTTAGATAGCCATTTGTCTGAAATGGTATAAGGTTCCTGCCCACGCAGGGGGTTGGACTAGAAGACCTACAAGGTCCCTTCCAACTCTGCTATTGTATTATTGTATTGTATTATTGTATCTCAAACAATCATCACAAGTTCAATTTTAGGGTGCTGAAGCTGCAGGTCTGCCCCTGGTCAAGTGTTTAAAATCTTTTCTGAAGCTGCGGATGGCCGGTGGCTTTATTAGTCAACGCCACAGGGGACATGTTTAAAACATTTAATAAGGGAGAGGACATTTCAAGATGGGAAAAAGCAGCTGTGCCGCTGTACTTACACGTGGTTAAAGATGATAAAGCAGCTTCCCAAGGAGTGCTGCTTCCCCAGCTTCAGCTCTTACCCCTGGCAAGAAAAGCAGGAGCAGGAAAGGAGGGACTGGGCCTTCCTCTCTCCATTTCTTTTGTCATGGATAGTGGGAGAAACAGGGAGAAGAGCAGCAAAGAGCAGCTCCTCGGGCTCCAGTCCTGACATCCCACAGGTCTTCTGCTGCCAATAACTGGTATCAAGGAATTCCCCACTCTGCTTCTCCTCCAGGGTCTCTGTACCAGAGGTGGTATTCAGCAAGTTCTGACCAGTTCTGGAGAACCGGTAGCGGAAATTTTTAGTAGTTTGGAGAACAGGTAAATATCACCTCTGACTGGCCCCTCCCCCATCTATTTTCTGCCTCCCGAGTCCCAGCTGATTAGGAGGGAATGAGGATTTTACAGTATCCTTCCCCTGCCACGCCCACCAAGCCATGCCACGCCCACAGAACCAGTAGTAAAAACAATTTGAATCCCACACTGAGGTGGGGGAATTCAAGGGGAGGCACAAGAGGCCAACTCTTACCTTACTGAGGCTTGGGGCTCGGAGGGGTCAAATCAGAATGGCTTGGATCAGGATAGGTCTTTGCCTAACAACTCGTGGGATTTGGATAACAAAAGGAATGGATTCTCGACAGATTGTGGTCATTGTGTTTTTCATAATTCTAGTCCCAATCACTACACGTATTGTCTCTCAGTGGTCTTTTTGAATAAAAATCCACACTGCTTTTCATATACTATTTCATAACAACTTTCATGTTTTCTGCTAAAATTTCTATATTTTTATAGCAATTGTTTAATATTGATATTGGATGGTAATTTTTTAGTAATATTCTGTGTGTATTAAAGCACTATTTGCTGCTTTCCAAGACTCTGGAACCATTTCTTTTGGTAAAACAGAGTCCCTTACTGTTTGTAAGGACAGTTTCAAATTATTATCAAAATATTTGTAGTATAATGCAGGTTGTCCACCAGGGTCCCAGCTGATCGGGAGGAAATGGGGATTTTGCAGTAATCTTCCCCTAGAGTGGGTGGGAATGGAGATTTTACAGTTTCCTTCCCCTGCCATGCCCACCAAACCACGCCCACCAAGCCTAGCTCACAAAACTGGTAGTAATTTTTTTTGAATCCCACCATTGCTCTGTACTATAGAACTCAAATTCTGTTTTGCTGTCAAAACAGAATTGGAGTTCAAACTGCAATCAGGTCTTCTTTGAACTTCTGAGTTGGCTACCATGGAGAAGAATCCTGGGTCAGCTTTTTTCTGCCAATGTGGCTGGATGCATCAGATAAAGGATGTCTGGTTCATGAAACTCTAAGTCAATTTGTTAAGGTACAACAGCTTCTTTGTTTGGTCTTATTACGTTGGTATTTTCTAATTAAAAATTCTGACCATGAAACCAGACCTTGATCAGGAACTGGGTCATATTCAATGCCCAGGTGGAATGAACTACAGATAATTAGTTCTGCGCAACGAGACTGCCATTCCATCCCGAATGTTATTCTGCGTTAAAAGTTGTTAGAATGCCAAACATCAAAGCATACTCTCTAAATTCCTTTGTACAAAATTGAAAGCAAAATAATTAAGTACTGTACAGGGTAGCTATGCTGCAGACTTCTCATTTGATTGGGGATACATGCCTGCTTCCCTTTATTTTTTTTTATGACAGAAGCAGAAGTGAAATCTAAAGGTGGCTTGTATGGTGGTAAATCTACGCAGCCTATTAAAAAAGGGTGCAAATAGGCTTTGAAACCAGCTGCTGGCCCTTTTTGTTGCCCTTCTGTTATATTTCTATAGAAGAAACATCTCCCTGTATTCAGTAGAGCCATTTTCTGATCATTTTCCAAGTACAATTTTCTGTTGCAGCTGGTCTGTTGCTACAAATCAGTGAGGCTGCAATCTTATGCATACTTGATGGAAATAAATTTTGAGCGTTAAAGCAGTGACTTTCCAAAGTTATAATACATGACTGTAAAACACTGTACATTGAGAAAGAACAAGAGAAATATAAGCATAATTGAATTATGGATTTGGTGATGTTTCTAAGAATATCATGGCCCCACAAGGAGTGGGAAATAAAGGCTGACTGCTCACTCTGAGGCATTGATCAGCAGCTGAAAGCTCACTACATGAGGCAAATGGATGACAGATTAGGAAAAATGATTAAATTTGTCTTAAGGAAATCAAGAGAAAACGACAGATAAAGTAAGCAGTACAAAATGATTTCGAAAGAGCTGTGGATTGTTACTGGGATCTGCAGATTTGTTAGGGTCAGAGGTGGGTTTCTGCCGGTTCAGCCAGGATTGGACGAACCGGTAGTGGCAGCGGTGGGAGGCTCCACCCACCCATCGGATGCTTCTGCGCATGCGCAAAAGTGTTGCAAGCGCACATGAGAAACCGGTAGTAAGAAAAATGGAAACCCACAACTGGTTAGGGTCAAGCTTGATCTGTCAACTCCTTACATTACACCTCTTCTCACAAC
Organism: Rhabdophis nuchalis; assembly: GCA_039707465.1. Classification (NCBI taxonomy): domain Eukaryota; kingdom Metazoa; phylum Chordata; class Lepidosauria; order Squamata; family Natricidae; genus Rhabdophis; species Rhabdophis nuchalis. The sequence continues at coordinate 128,078,859 of CM077643.1, forward strand.
CAGCATGTTTGCATGTAACACTAAACTACAAAACATAAGTCAACTGTTTGGCAAACCCAGTTCATTGCGCCCCTGAACACAAAAACATGGCAATCACTGCAAAGGTGGATGCTCATTTCAAAGAGATTTAATACCAGTTAAGAAGGCAATAGCAAACCACTCCTATATTGATTAAAAAAAACCTGGTATGGATGGAGCCACAAAACATCGCACACGACCTGGCAACTTGACATTTTTGAAAGGCTCAGGAGATGATACACTGCAACCGTTTCATGCACATTTTCTGTCGCAAACTCCTTCCTTTGGGTAGTTTACACACCACACTGAGTCACGGGTCGTTTGGCAACCTACTGAATCAATCAAACACGAAGCTCCAAAGCAGGCGAAATGTACGCTTTTACCACAGGGCGTGAATTCAACCAAGAGTTTGCTTCCCAAGATCCTTAGTCGTCCGGTTGCAATCCGGGTATAACAAGCACAAACAAACCGGAAGATCCCCCATCCAGCGGCATTTTGGAACACCCCCCCCCCAAGAAAATAATCTCTGCGAGGAAGAAGAGGAGAAAAGCTTCAAGGGAGCCGCTTGCACCCTAAACCCCGATCCGGGGGGGGGGGGAGGGAAGGAAGGAACGCGGGCTCGAACAACTTCCTACTCGGCTGCCAGCAGCAAACGCTGAAAGAAAGAAAAAACCCAACCCTTTAACTGCCGCCAACGTGGAGCTTAATTTCTGTCCTCTGGAAACAGCGGCGGCGGCGTGGAGGAAGCGATGAATGGTCAGAAAGGGGCGGTGGCTGACTCTTTGCCCTCCCCAGGCGGTTGCCGTGCCGGGGTTTCTGCCTGTTAGTTCGCGTCTCGTTCCTGAGTTCCCCCAGCGGCCGCGGGAGGGGTGAAAGGAAAGGCTTTTGCGGAGGACTTCTCGGAGAAGCGGGGAGAGAGGCGAGCAGCGCGGTTCCTCCGCTTCCCTCCACCGGGGGCTTTCGTTTTATTTTTTGGCGGGCGGCTTAGGAGACTTTCTGCCATGGCTACATAGAAGGGCGCTGAGTGAGCGCGCATTCCCGAGCTGCTGCCACCGCCGCCGCTTCTGGGCACCATGAGGGGACTGGCGCAGGTTTTTTTCCTGGTTCTGCTATACCTCGGCAAGGTAAGGCATTTGGAGGTGGAGGTCAAAGAGTGAGGGACGTGTGTGTGTGGTGTGTTGGGTTGGGGGAAAGATCGGCCTTCTCCTGCGGGAGAAGTTCTCGGTGGTCTGGCCGTACCCCCCCCCCCCCCGCATTCACCTCTGCCGCGGGTGAGGTAGCCCCTCCCCTCCTTCGCCAAACTTGCTCTCGTAAACGCCTCCCCGCTTTCAACTCCTTTTAACTTCCTCCTTCCTACCTGTTTACTCCCCCCCACTCTCTTTCCCCCACCTCCCCTCCCCGCTGTCCTTGTGACACCGGGTTTCCCTCCCCTCTCCCCAAGCTGGGAAATGGGAACCGACTTAGCCGCTCGGTTCAGTTCAGAAAAAAAAAAGGGGAAGTGTCTCGCGCACGTTTTGCTGATGGACGTGCTGGAGGGTTTTAGGGTTTTTTTTTGGGGGGGGTGTCTTGCACCAGAGGCGTTTGGGTAACCCCGTCCGTCTTTGTGCAACATTAGTCGCCCGAAAACCTCTTTGGGTCAACGGGCTTCGGGTTTTGCCATCCCAGAATAAGGTCTCTGTGTCTGCCCTAGGAAGCGGGCAATGGCAAACCTTTTTTGAAATACCTTGGCAAGAAAACTACAGGGACTCTTCGCCAGGAGTCAAAAAAAAAAAAAACTGCCTGGAAAAGTAGACTACTAGGCGAAGATTTAACTGTGCAGGGACAATTCACGAGTGATTGCGAAAGCCTGCTTGGTTGTGGCAGCCTATAATTATGGAATTTATTTGCATGCATTCCCATACATAAGTCAGTTATAAATCAACCTTTGTTAAGCATCCTAGAGTCGACTGTTGAGGCTACAGAAACCCCCACAAAGCTACATGAGAGCAAAGAGTGAAATGCTTTTGCTCTGTTCACTGGTTGCCCCGATTATTGCATTCCACATATTTTATCCCTAACATGGGAATATAAGATAAGTGGATATAGAAGGTGTTCAGTTTGTGATGTGTGGCCTATCTCATCCATGATGCTAAGCCAGAGTCACCTTTGTTTTTGGCTAGATGTTGTGTCACTTGCCACTCAGGTTCACAAATCATAAGTTTGTAGTGAAAGCGTCAGAACTGAAAGCAGTGGCTTAAAACTCTGAATATGAGCTCCTGAAGCACTCTAAAACATTTTAAAAGTTGCAATTTTCAGTGTGACAGAAAGGTGAAATGGTATGTAAGTGCAAAATAACAATAATAATAATAATAGCAGGAGTCCAACTGTGAACGATTTCTCACATGGTTCATGATATACTGTTTTAATAATTTCCTGTAGTTTATTCAATCTTGGTTAAACTATGGTTTAATTTAACATGAACTTAGCCTATCCATTCCTGGGGTTGCAAATGTGTGACTTCTCCGTTTTTCTGAAAAATCATCATGCCAGCAATCTAATCTAATCTAATCTAATCTAATCTAATCTAATCTAATCTAATCTAATAATCTCAAAGTATACCTGTTAATTGATTTGTTTGGTAAATCTAGTCTTTAATGCTGTGGTGTTTTTAAAAAAAAATATTTTGCTCTTTGCACCCCTTCTCACTTTTAAGAACTATGGAGGTTCACAAAAGAGTTTTTATTTGTTTGGGTTATATTTATCAATATTTACCATACCAACATTAATGAAAACACATTAATAGAATACTTACTAAATAGTCATTATAATGATATAATTTGTGATGGGGAACCTATGACACGCATGCCACGGGTGGCACATGGAGCCATTTGTCGGGGCACGCGAGGCGTTGCCCTGCCTGCTGATTTCAGCCTTTTGATGCCATTTTTTGTCCTCGCTTCCAGAGCGCGAAAAACCGGCCCTACGGGCAAACTGTCCCCAAATTTCCAGTTTGTCCATAGGGCCGGTTTTTCATGTTCCGGAGGGCCTCCGGGGGGAGAGGCTGTTTTCGCCCTCCCCAGGTTCCTATCAAGCTTCTGAAGCCTGGGGAGGGCAAAAAAAGCACGCCAAAAATGGGGGGAGCCTTGGTCATGCACGCATGCATACTGGGGTCATGCGTAAAGCATTATGGGACACCTGCGCACGACCCCCCTGCGCTCCTCTGCTTTTGGCACGCGAGCAAAAAAAGGTTGACCATCACTGATATAGATTATAATCATAAATATTAAACCATTAAATATTAACAAATAACATGCTGTCATGGAAACTATACAACTATTTTGTAACAGAAAAGTGACCTTTTAATTTTTAGCAAATGTGTTCATTTTGATTTTGTGGATCCCTAACAGGATCTTTGAAGGGTTTGGCATTCTTGGACCACATTTTCAGAAATATACTTGAATGGAGTTGGGAAGTATAGGAAGGGTAGCAGTTTTGCTATCCTTCCTATACTTGCTGAAATGTTTGCTTAGTTTTGCTTACAACTATGTTCTTTTTTATCTTCTTGTGGTTTAGCACGCTGATCATAAAGCAAAAAGAACAAATCTTCTTTCCCTTTTTCCCAAATACAGAATGCATTTTAATATGAGTTTACAGAGGAAACAATTATTCTAATATGCTATTACAAAATGAACAGATGGTAGATAGCTGAGATAACCAGTAGAATGGAATAACAAATGCTATGTAGCATTAATTCATTGAGGAACTTACAGAAGGGGGAAGTCATGTTGGATCTGATTAATGTATCTAGAGAAAAATAGTGCATCTCTGCTGTAGTTCAATCTCAGTTATGGAAACTATACCGGCTCTCTAAATCCTTGTAGATTCTTTTAAGATCTCCAAAATATATTACATACTTAGAATTCTAATGCAAAGGAAGGAGGATTATTTATTAAACATATGGCTGAAGTATAATTATATTCACTTTATTTAGATATAAATGTCATCAAATGCAATTGTACACTGTTGTCTAACATTGTAGTGTTTTGTAGTGGTTTTCCAAGGACTTGTTTCTAGAGACTAACGCCATCAAAAACCAAACCACAACCAACATGTGAACCAAAGGCCTAGTTCACATGTTGTACTTAGCTGGGAATTTTACCAAGGTTTCCAGAATCAAGCTATGCCTGTGATGGCGAACGTGTGGCACACAGACCCCTCTCTGCGGACACGCCAGCTGTTTCCCCAACCCAGCTGCACCGTGCATGTGCCTCCCTCCGGCTAGCTGGTCTTTGAGTCGCTGCTGCACATTTGCGGGGGGATGCCCCCCCCCAGCGCACCCTATCTTTCTATTTCATTTCTGCCACCCGCACCAATCTGAAAGCCAAAATGGGGCACAGGGGCACTGTGCAAGGACCCCCACGTGGGCCTAGGGCACATTCATGGGGGTTGAGCGCATGCATGGGAGATGCTTGCATTGCATTTTGAGGATTGGGACACACACACACACGCTTTGGGCATTCGGCACCAAGAAGGTTAACTATCACTGTGCTATGCCATAGCATAGCTTCTTGAATTTTGTTTATAGAATATACCCATGATGGCGAATAGGTGGCACGCGGAGCCATTTGTCAGGGCACGCGTGGCTTGCCCTGTCAGCTGGCCAGCGCACCTGCACCTGCTGGGCAGCTGACATTGGCCTTCTTTTGAGACCAATTTTTGCCCTCCATAGACTTCAAGGAAGCTCCTAAAGCCTCCGGAGGATCTCCAGGGTGGGGGAGCTGTTTTCGTCATCCCCAGGCTACTTGAAAGCCTTTGGAGCCTGGGGAAGGCGAAAAAACAGCGCCAAAAGCGAAGGGGGGCCTGTCTGGCTGCACACGTAGCATTATGGGTGTGGCACGCCCATGCATGCCCCCCCCTGTGCTCCCCCCGCTTTTGGCACCCAATCCATAAAAGGTTCGCCATCACTGGGCTATACTATAATTGGCTAGATTCACACAGTATGCTAAACCAGTGATAAAAATGCTGCGATTTAGGGTGAAATTGGTCTTCAGTGTATACATGACCCAGGCCATAGGGAACCCCAGCTGTGAATACAGACATTTTTAAAAGACTGCCTCCTACATGTGATACACTTGCTAGCAAGATTCCCATAAAAAAGATGTGTAGCCCTGCCTAATTAAGGAATATTCTAGGAATTGAAAAAGAATTGTAGTGTTTTTTACAATGAGATAGAGAACTTTTGCCCCTTTTGATTCTGCTGAATTATAGCTCTTAGCATCTGTCATCATTGGGCGTGCTGGCAGGGGTTACTGAAAGTTATCATTCAGCTGCATCTGGAGGACTACATATTCCCCACCCTGGTTAATGATATGGTTGGTCTTTTTCAGGTTGAGTAATATTGGTGACAACAAACTCTCAAACTATTTGTTATTGCAGTTGTCATTTACTAATTTCTAAGATTTATACAATACTTTGGTCTGAACAGCTCTTAGGAGTTTGCAATTATCTACCTTTGCTGGAGAACTTTAAAAACATGGTGCTTATCAGAACATAACCTCTTTTCTCTTCACATTGGATAGATTAGCCAAGGTATTGCTACCTTTTTTGCATAAATATATATCTGCCCCATTGCCTCTGTTATGATACACCAAACTATAAACTGAAAATAGAGGCTATGCTTGCAGTAGATGCTTGGCTAAAACATACTTGGTTGATTGTGTAATTTACATTTACAGTAAAATAGAAAACTTGATTTGATTTTAATGATTCTGTTAGCATTTGGGCATACAACAAGATCTCAGATTCTGAGGTCCTTCAGTTCTAAGGCAATCATATCTGCGGAGAAAAGTGCCTGGAAAATTAGGTGTCCTTGTTATCATCATCCCTTCAGTATAAACCAGTTCTCCCCTTCCATCCCAGCCCTCTGGAAACCAGGAGAGGATTGAAGGGGAGGAAATCTTCACTCGCCCTAGGTCTGACTAAATACCGAAAGAGAAACAAAAACTTTGTAGCTCAGCCCAGCTGAAATGGGTAAGAGAAGGTCACCTGTCAATTCCAGGCTTTAAAAGAAAAAAAAATCAACTTTATTAAAGGTATCAAAAGAACATAGAGTCCATATATAACACACAGCCAAAGAAGATAAAATACACTGCACTCAAGCACACACACCAACAGAAAACTACAGCTACATAACTTTCAACCTTACTTGATATAAACTCCGATCCAGGATTCTAGCCAACTTTCTCTCAACTCACTTCCAAACTCTTTCCTCATTTCTGCAGCCTGACAGATCCCCCTTCTTTTCTTTAATTGGCCCTTGTGTTTGGTGGCTCTTAGCACATAAGGCTGGCTTGTAATTTAAAGGGCTGGCTCTGCCCCTAGCACAACCTAATAGGGATATAAGTAGTTATGCGCGATCTAAGTATTGTTGAGATCTTTCACTGTCACTTCCAAAAATATTTGGCACAGTTGCCAAATGCAAATGCATTCTATAACTGAGAAATGAATAGCTATTTTATTTCATGATCAAATCATTATACATTTTGCATCCTTAGAAGCCAGTGGAAAAATATATAACAATAGAAATGCAAAAAACATGTATTTTTCTACAGATAAAATTTGCAAATATGAGAAGCCATAAGATGTACAGCACTACTGCATCATCCAAGACTTAAGAATTTTAAAGGAACTAACATGATATTAAATAAAGCGCTAAAAATGCTATTTCTTAATGAGTGGGTTCACACTTTGTATCAAGTCATAATTTAGGATTTGATTTAGCACGTTTATTGAAAATAATCTTTAATGTTTTGAAGTCCATGATTTATTGCTTAGCATAAAAGTAGCAACATTTTTATGGGTGTGGATTGTACTTTTTATAGTAAAAAAAGAAACCAGCTGCCAAAGACCTCCAGGTTACACTAGTGCAGGGGTCAGCAAACTGCGGCTCTGGAGCCACATGTGGCTCTTTCATCCCTCTGCTGCAGCTCCATTAACGGTTGGTGCCACAATTTTGAGAGAAGCTTCCGGTGGGGGTGGGGGGAGAGAAGCACAGTGCACCAGGAGAAGATTCTATGGCAAGGGGAGGGTTTTCCAGCTGTCTCCACAATTGATAGGGCTTTCTGTTATGACAGGTAGAGGAAAAAGGACAAGGAGGAGACTCTATAGTGGGGGAACTGAACTTCCGCTCAGCTCCAGAATGGAACAGGAGGCTTCCGGCTAGAACCTTTGTGGCTCCCGGTGTTTTCTTTTCTGTGGGAAATGGGTCCAAGTGGCTCTTTGAATGTTTAAGTTTGCCGACCCCTGCACTAGTGACATCACTGAGGATAAACCAAAATGTTCAGCCGCATTTTAGTGTTGTTACCTGAAGCACTTATGTGTCCCATTGGTACAGATTGAAGTAGATGAAAGCATTAACCTTGGGGACTATGGCTTTAGCTTAGCATGTTAGTAAATCCAAACAACTGTTTTATTCAGTCAGTCATTGAATGGGACATAAAGCTCATTCTTTCCAGTGCTTATATGTAATATTCATAGTATTGCTTTAAGAATACAGTGAACTGATAACTTATGATTTATTGAATGAACTAAATGGTGTCACAGAACACAAGTAAACAAGGTCTACAAATCACAATACTTTGCTCAACCTTCAAAATAACTATGATGCAGTGAGATGCATGAACCCAACTATTCACTTCGCAACTATTCTGCTACCTTCCTAAGAAGTCAGTTTAAAATTCCAAGCTTTGCCATCTCATAGCCAGTATCTCCTTCACCTTCAAAACATACTGGAAGACTCCCTGAGATTCTGAAATACAGAGTAATGTGTCAGAGGAAAAGATAAATGAGGGAGAACAAAGCTTCATGGATGCTAGTATGACAAGTAGTATCCGGGTTCAAGGTGGAGTTTGGAGATTCTCAGTTTGAAAGTGGTTTTGTTAGAACTTCAGCAACAGCTGGTACAAAGTAGTTTCTGAACTCCTTCCATTAGAGGGTTGGAGCAGGCAATGAGAGGTAGCTAATTAATGTTCTAATAGTTACCACAGAAAAAAGAGGAAGAAGTCATTGCCTGGAGAAGTGAGATAGAGAAACTGTCTTGGTGTGGAGTCACTGAGAGCAATAATTTGTATTCTTGTCTTGCAAATGAATAGCAAGGGCAGCATGGAGAAGCAGGCGCCAGTAAATTGCTTGTGTCACTGAAGAGTATTTGCCTTTCTGTAGATTTTGGAGACAGAATTTAAAAATGAAAAAGAGGTAAATTAGCCATCATCCAGAACAGAATCAGCAATTGAGCAATGGTTACTGTTCCTAGTTGTCTTTCCTAGATTATTGCCATTCCAAGCAAGCAATTTGTAAATGTTTATAGAGGATGCTAAAGACACGGTTGCATTATCACTGTTGCAAATTGGTTGAGATGCCATTTCAAGTTGTTAATCTTCACATTATGACAATAATGGAGCCTGCCCATTATAGTTGTAAGTCATAATGTCAAATGGGTCATCATGTGACTGACCCAATTTTTTTTCTTTTTTTTTGTGGCAGTCATATTGTAAATGAGGGGGTTGTAAGTGCAAATGTTAAGGTTATTAAGCGAACTCATTGTTCGCTATGGCCTTTTTTGCTGAAAACTCAAGTGATGGTTTTCTGCAAAACTTCCATAAAATGTGGTCATAAATGTTGCTAAATGCCTGAAGTATGGTCACATGACTGAGGTGGTGATCATTGGAATTTCAGGTCCGACTCCATTTTCAGATAGGTTGTAACTTTGATTTGTAAGTTGGGAACTACCGTACCCGTAATGATAGTTAAGTCTTGGGAATGGGGATGAATCTTCATGGGTTGGCAGTGCTGTGATAAAGCAGTTCAGCGTTGCAAATTGATGCAATCGACATATGTCTTGTTGACTGCATTAACTTAATTTCTGGATTCAGTTCATTTTCATTTCACGGAATTGTGTGGGACTCAATGAAATGCCATTTGTTTTCTCTCTAATGTATTGTGCTGTCCTGCTATTATAGTTATTAAATCATGTTTTATGGCTTAAAGTTAATTCACTAATTCATAATTTACAAACCACGGAAATTTAAAGCAGGATTCCTTGTTTTCTCCTTTTAAGAAAAAAAAACCACCCCTCTCTAGGGGTTTTGCAAGAGAGTTTCCGTGAGAAACTAAGGAAGAAAAACTAAAATGCAGTCCATTTTCTATCACTAGCATTTTGCCTCTTAATTGGAGACTCTGGGTTTGTTTGTTTTTTAAGTAGCAGTTTCATTGAAACTGAAACTTTTTGAGAATCCTTGCTTAAAGCAATTTTCGAACCTAGCAGTTAACATGACAGATGAGGAGGAAAAGTAATAGTTTATGATGGTAGATCAGAGTTCTTTAAAAAAAAGGTTACATTGCCATTTGGAGGTGGGATAGTTTATTTGTCCAAAGTAATCATCAGCTTCTTTTAATTGGTGTATTTATTTATATTTATATTATACTGTATATTATATTAAATATTTGTGCTTTACACATATTTTTCAAACTTACGACTGTTGCTTTGATCCCATGGTCATGTGATCAAAATTCAGATTCTTGGCAACTGTTTTATATTTGTGATGGTTGCACTGTCCCGGGATCATATGATCCCTTTTTGCGACCTGATAAGCACAGTCAATTGGCAAGCTGGATTCACTTAACAATCATGTTACTAAATTAACAACTGCAGTGATTCATTTAACAACTGTGGCAAGAAAGGTAAAATGGGACAAAACTCACTTAACAATTGTTTTGCTCAGCAACATAAATTTTGGTCTCAATTGTGGTTGTAAGCCAAACACTACCTATATTTATATTAAGTATTGATTTAGACAGTGCAGTAGTTATCTAGATGGACTAGGGCAGGGGTGTCAAACTCAAGGGGCCGGATGCGGCCTGTGGGGTGTTTAGATTTGGCCTGCAGGGCTGCCCTGGAAACAGTGAAGGAGCAGCTCATGGTGCATCTGCCAATGAAAATGGAGATTGGGAGGGCTGCTGGTGGCCCTCCCAAGCTCCATTTTCACTGGCAAAGGGTTACAGGAGGCTGTCGCAGCCAAAAACGGAGCTTGGGAGCCCGTTTTCGCTAGCAGTGTGCTCGGGCCGCCACAGGTGCCCCCAACACAAATGATGTCAAGCTGGCTACGTCCACCTTGGCCCCCCCAAGGTCACAATCCTGATGTGGTCCTCAATTAAATTGAGTTTGACATTCCTGGACTAGGGTTTGAATTGACTTAGTTCACACAATGTGCTACACCAAAATCAAACACATTGTGTCTTAGTGCTGTGACAAGGAACCTAAGACCATGTATCACAGGTGATGTATGCACCATGTCATTTTTGGTGACACGTCAGGCCTACAGACACTTTGGAGAAAGCCCTGCCCTCGGATGGCTTCCCAAAAGCATGCAAGGATAGGGCAGGCTTTCCTCTGTTTTTGGAGACTGCAAGGCTACACAGGAGCATTTTCCAAACTTTATAGGCCTCGTTGGAGCGGCTTTGGATAGGCATTTTGAAAAATATCATTATGTACGTTCATAAGTGTATATGCTTGTGTCACAACACCCTGTTAAGCCCCAATTAAGGGAGGAAGCATACTGCTTTCCTTTTCTGCCTTTAGGCTCATCACCAGAGACTATCTAGACAGAAAGCTATTAGTTTCGTTGTGTCTTTTTTTTACATGTGTGTTAGGTTTTTGAGCTGATAAATAAATAAATAAATAAGGGAGACTAGGATAGATCTATTTCGAGCTTTTCTCATCAGCTAGCCAGGATTTGAACCGGGGCTGTATTACATGTTAGGCAGATGTTTTAGCCACTTAGCCACCAGGTTCTCCTCCTGATCCTAGTCTCCCTTATTTATTTATTTATTTATTTATTTATTTATTTATTTATTTATTTATTTATTTATTTATTTATTTATCAGCTCAAAAACCTAACACACATATAATAAGTGTATGTATCTAGTTATTAAATACATTTAAATTATTTATTACTCTGTTATAAATTGTTTCTCCTTTGGCCTGGGGGCACCTCCCTCCCAGTGGTACACCAGCAAGAATCAAGATAGGCATTCAGGGGTTCTCCATCACTGGTTTAGTGTAATAATCCCAGCAGGGATTGTTCAATGTACCATTGCCTGTAGGAAAATGTCAATTCACTTAAACCCAGATTATTTTGTTAATGTTACAAAGAATCAGTGTGGACAAGGCAAGCTGTCTTCCTGGGATATGAAGGTGGGGGAAAAAAGCATTATCTGAAGTGAACAGTGCCCTAAATCTCTGTAATCTTCTACTTGCCAGCACTAAATATAACTTGTGTGCAGTAGAAAAAGAAATTAAGCATTTGATGTGATATTCTTTGTACTATTTCAATAATATACAGGCAGTTCCCTAATTTAAGAACAAGTTCCATTTCAAATTCCGACTTTTAATTTGAATTTCTAAATTGAAACTCATCTCTATGAACAGACTATCAATTACTAAAAATGGTGGATGGTATTCTCCTTCCTTGAGCTGACCAACCAATGAAGCCACACAATGAACCACTGAAAATTTGCATATTAAAAATATGCGACTTCAGCAATTCATTAAAAAACATCGCACAGCTTCAGCAGTTCGTTGGCTGGGTTCCATTTTAGAGTAATTGGCAAACCTGGTTGTCCTTGAGTTTGACAATTGTAACCCTGGATCACTTGTAGATAAATTCTAATAAGAGTTTTATGCACGGCTGTCAGTATTTATCTCTCAATAATATTTAATGCAACAGTTGATAGTTAAGACAAGGTTTTTTTTCCTGTTAGAGAAGGGAGTAACTAAGTTATAGATCTGTTGACGTATAGTATGATTTGAAGCTGAAGAATGCTAGTTTTATATCTAGCAACAAAATGTTGCTGCTTCCAAAAATAGTATATGCAACATATGGAGAGTTTAGGGCAAGAAAAAGTAATCTACATTTTTTTCTGCTGCTCAGTCAAGATCTGCTAATTTTTGGCAATGCTAAAGGAACAAATAAGGAAGTGAGAACTAGTTCTAACTTTAAGTATTGTTAATCAATGTCTCTTCACTTCAATATAAGAAATTTGTAACTACAACACTTAGCAAATAAATAACAACAGAGTAATATTTTACATTCAGAGTAGCAATAGCTCTTGAGCCTGTGGAATATGTTTCATTTTTTTCATGCAGCTCAGATAATTTTACAACTCAGAGAAGTAAAAACAAAAATTATTGGAATTCTTGGCTTTTGTGAAGTGTACATATGCCAGTTCCTGTATCCTGATGCTCCGTTTAGGATTTGTATTTAACCTCTAGTGGAAAATAATTTCAGGTAAGTTGATGTTACTTACCTCTTTCCCCAGATAACATAAAACACCCTGCTAGTTTCACTCTCAACTGATTTATGTTTTCTCCCACACATCCATAAGATGTTGTGAACCTAATTTTTTTGTTTCCAAATTACTTCTTCCAGGTTGTCACAATAGTGTAGTGGTTATATGCCACTTTCAAATTTCTGCAAGTGTTTTCTTAAAAAAAAATCTTCCTTGCCATTGTTCAGGGCTGTCTTTTGGAACAAATTAAGGAGTTTTAACTAGAGATGACTTGTTTTTAGATTTACACATATTTGTGAATTAACGAGGAACTTACCATATTCATTCTCTGAACCCTTGCTTTTCTGTATCTTTTCTGTGCCATACCTATGAAACTGAGCAGTTGTCCAATTGGCAACAGGTTGTTAGCTAAAGGATAATGACAAAAATTAATGGCACAGGATCAGCTGGCTTTGGTAAATGAAATATGCATGCTTGGTGGATACAGCCTTGCTGTAATGGAGATGAATAGACTACAGAAAAAGATTGCTTTTTCAGTCATTATGAATTAGAATTTTCAATTGGGTGGTACAGACATAGAGTGAAAAACTGCAAATAGAGGCCTTGGACATGTTGCAAGATGCATGTAAAGCAGATATGCTATTAAATGAGATTATCTGAAGTATCTTGTACTGGAATTATAGAGATGTAGTGATATAGGCCTGAGATACCACAGTTGCTGTTTACAGATTCTTACTGCAAAAAATACTATATTTGCCTAGGCTGCATATTGCAGTTATTAATAAGAAAACAATTGGGCTAAATAAAGCCTTCTTTTTCTAATTTCATTTTCAATATTTTATTTTTGTAAATTTGCAGTGAAAGCTTCATTTCCCTTCTGTTTTTCCTCTTTGTATTGGCTAAGCCAGTCTCCTTAAAGAAACAAATTCTTAGCTTCAACATGGGTTCCAGCTGCTCGGAAAATTAGCAGCCAAGTTGCTTTGGGAGATTCTGCCTCTCTTAAATGGTGAAAGATGACTGTTTTCTTCTCCCTCCTCACTTTAAGTGGTGTGAAAGCGTCTGGTTATGCTGCATTGCTCAGTTTATGTTGGGCAGTGATAAATGAGCAGCAAGAACACGAACAGAGAATTTGGTTAGAAATGCTGCTCTAGTTGGCAGGTTGGCACTATTCACTGCAGGCAATACCACTGTTGGTCTTGTTATTTACATTGGCTGGTCTAATCTGTGCTTTGTCCAAGCCCCCTTTGGTTGTACTAGCTACGCTTGGCAACTAGATGAGACTGGGAGAGCCATGGGAACATATACAACTAAATGAGTATCTATCCAACAGATCATACCCTGTTTCCCCAAAAATAAGACCTCCCCAGATAATAAGCCCAATCGGACTTTTGAGTGCATGCGCTAAAATAAGCCCTCCCCCAAAATATTGCAACAGAGCAGCAGCCATGAGGTGACCACACTCGCCGCCTCCTGCACCTCAAAAATAATAAGACCTCCCTGAAAATAAGGCCAAGTACATATTTTGGTGGTCAAAGGAAAATAAGACCTTGTTTTATTTTCGGGGGAACACGGTATATGTCAGACAATTCAGTGGGTAAATGCTTAATTCCTATATCATATTGTGACAGTTTACGCTCTGTAAATCAGTTAATTTTATTGAATGATTCCTTTTGTATCTATTATTGATTGCTTTTCACATTAAAATCTTTTGGCATCTGGGTTACCTAACTATAAAAACGTACCATGTATGCTTTGTTTAGTGCATTCTGAATGCTTAATGACACTTTTGGTGATTTATTGTTTAAAAAGACTTAGCTCTTACTTTAATCCTAGTGTGTTAACTCACACACTACTCATTCCAATAAACTGGGATGTTTTAAAAATTACGGTTTTATGTGATGCAACTCAGCTTATCTGTTTGGAGAACCATGCAGTTGGAAGTGATCCTGGCCATTGTTTAGCTCAAGCCACTATGTAAAGTGTAATTACTGTCATCAAGCCTTTGATTAAATGCCTCTGGCAATGAAGCCCATGTTGCAATAGAGGTAACATTCCATGGGCAATCAATGTAAAAAAATATAACCAAATGCTTGTCTGAAAACTGTTTTCCTGAAGTTTCCATTTGTTAATTCCAGTTCTGTTATCTGGAAAAACAAGTTTAGTTTTAGTTTAGTTTAGGTTCAGATTCAGGTTTAGGTTCAGGTCAATTCAGGTCAGTTATTATTTTATTGCCTTCTATTTGTGGCAGAATAGTAATCCTTGTATTGACTGCCTTTATCCCATCAGGTTAATCTCTGTTTAAGAATCAAATGTGGTTTTTTTTTTGAGGAACTGTTATCTTTAATTTTAGCAGGAGAGCCCAGGAACAGTAGCATGATTCATTTTATATTCTTGGAAATAATAAGATAATCCTTTGAATTAATAACCAACTTCAATTAGCTAGAGATTTTTTTTTTACCAAGTTCTTAATTATCTGTGATTTAGTTTTCATTTTGCTTGGTCATGATTCTTAATATGTGATAAGCCCTAGGATTCTTATCAGTTAATAAGGCTTCTGCATAGTTCTCATGTGGGTATATGTTTATCATGAAAAGTATAGTAATCTCTGTTCACGATACTATAGCAAGTCATAATGATTTACTGATTTTGGTTTAGTGAATCCCACCAATATACGTCATTCAATAAATTATCATGCTTTGTGAACCTAGATTTTTTTTAATGATACTGAGTAGAAAAAAAAGTATTTCCAACTTATTAAAAACTTTATGGCTTTAGTAGGAAAATGTGCTTTCCGTGCAGTTTCATCATGAATTTCAAATTTAACAATTCAAAATATATAGCCCTTCTGAAAAACAAAATACCTGTATGAATTATTTCTAATTTCTTTTCTATAATTCAGGATGTCTTTTGTTTCTTAAACCTAACAGAATGTTACCTTAAAATCACTCACGTATGTGATGGAAAGTTGTGTATAACATTTTTTTCTGAATATATTCTTTATTTCATGAATAGCATAATAGTAAACATGATATAGATGAACCATTATGAATTAGTAGGAATATTTTTATATTTATTTCCAAGTATCATTATCAAAATATTATCAATACCTTATGCTGAGTCTATGGGATTATAATAAACTTACCTGCATAAACAAAAACCAAGCAGTAATGCAAAGTGGAATAAATAGAACTAACGATAGGAAGGTTTTTAAATTTATGTAAACGTTCATGTAATAGCTTTGCATATCAGTCTTTCTGTCAGAGGTATAAACCATACATCATTGGTTTAAGCTAAACCACATCACACTAATCAAAACTAAGCTATAATATGGCTCAACATTATGGAATTATTGTATCATTTTCTTGTGCCCTATTTGTATATGTCAGGAAAGAAAATAATTGTACAGGTATATGACCAAGCCCTCTCCATTTTTTCCATAGCCAGAGGTTTGGATAGATTCAATTCATAACATTCTTGCATCATAATGTCAGAACCAGGAAATGTACTAAATAAAATGGAGTTCATAGTTAAACATTAATTTTCTATTAGAAATTGGCTTATTTTAGCATCAGTTGCTGATGTCAATATAGTAAGTGAGGAATTTGCTGAATCAAACCAAAAGTCTCATTTCTTGCTTCTTGCAATGTCTTGATGAAGGAAGAAATTGTTTGTGATCAAGGCTGAGGTAGTCCCCTCCTGTACGCCCATCAAAAGTGCCTCACTTAAAACTCAGAAAAGAGAGGAAGCTTTCTGATTGTTTATCTGGGTCCTCTGTGGAGAAGGGCGGGATATAAATATAAATAAATAAATATCTGTGGTTTTTAGGGAGGGGGGAGATAATAGGGAATGTTAAAAATACAGGTGAATTGTTGTAGTCTATAAAAGTGGGAATCTTCACCTCAACTCTGACTTTATAAAAGTCTTAGATAAGCTTCTACCTCTGCTTCCAACTTTTGTCATATGAAGTCAATGACAAGAGTTACAAAACTTTCATTAGGATTACTAATATCTTTAAATATTCCAAAAATGCTGCAACTATTTATACATTGCTACCAAAATAGATTGTAGTAATTAAAAAATGAAAGCCAGTTTGATGTACTGGTTAAGGCATTAGACTAAAAAACCGTGGGACGGTAAGATTTAATCCTTGGTCACAAAAGTTCGGTGATCTTGGGCTAGTCACTCACTCTCAGCCCTAGGAAGAAGGCAAGGGCAAACCACTTTCAAAATCTTGCCAAGAAAAATTAAGAGACTAGTCCAGGCAGTCAATAATTACTCAAAAGCATACATAGACACAAAAATAGTCACACTCTGTGAAATCTTAAGAGGACACAGTACATAACCCCACCCCACCCTCTCTCTCTTATAAATCTAAGGAAGAAAAGTATTGTCATAAGTATTGTCTGGAAGAATCTTAAATAATTATTTGGATATTAAAGCCACATATGTATTTTCCTAGTTACCTTCAGTCTTTGCCAATTATTATAGCTTCTGAGACACTCCTAAGTTGTAATTTTTTCCCACTTAATGAGAAGTATTATAGTTTAACTGGTTGATATTTACCTTCATTATTCAATTGATTCACATTCTTTACACATATCTGGGGAACAGTTTCCTGTTTAAAGTGAAGTAGGGCGTCTTTGGGTCACTGTTGATAAGCTGCTATCGTCTTGGATACTTCAGTAGTGGGAAGAATGTTCTGGCCTTTTTCAGTTCTTACCAAGTCCTGCTTTATTGGTGACAAAAAGAATTTCCTTAACATTTGAATAGCTCCATGTTCACTAAAGAAATTGCTGCATATGGTTGCTCTGTAAGCGAGTGCCTGGAGATATCTCCCCTTTCTCATTCTTTCTCCCAGCCTCCCTTTGGGCGATTCCTTGAATTCTTAATGCTATATAAAGGTAAAGGTTCCCCTAGCACATATGTGCTAGTTGTTCCCAACTCTAGAGGGCGGTGCTCATCTCCATTTCAAAGCCAAAGAGCCAGCGCTGTCTGAAGACGTCTCCATGGTCATGTGGCCGGCATGACTAAACACCAAAGGCGCACGGAACACTGTTACCTTTCCACCAAAGGTGGTCCCTATATTTCTACTTGCATTTTTACATGCTTTGGAACTGCTAGGTTGGCAGAAGCTGGAACAAGTAACCGGGAGCTCACTCCGTTACGCGGCACTAGGGATTTGAACCGCTGAACTGGCAACCTTTCTGATCGACAAGCTCAGTGTCTTAGCCACTGAGCCACCGCATCCCTTCTTAATGCTATATGTCCTAACAAAAGACTTTGGAGTAAGCATGTTGAATATAACCCTGGTCCTCAGATTTTTCCCAGACTAAAGTTCAAAGGATTTTTCTGTAATTATAATTGTGGAGAAAGTATGGGGGGAAAGGTATATGCTTGCTGTTTCTTCAAGTGATTTTTTTTATCCCTGTTCTTTTAGTAAACAAAAAAAAAATCCTCAAAACAATATGTAATATTATAAAAATGGGGGTGGGTGGAGGAAAGCTAAAAAAAGAAACAACACCGGGCATATAATCACAATTATAGATGCATATATTTATTTATCAAATTTATTTATCAAATTTATACCCCGCACCTTCTCCTAAAAAGGACCCATAAAGTTGTACAGTGAACATTTCAGTGAGTAGAAGGCATAATTTGTTACAATCATCCATATCTAATACATATTGATAAATTATTGATTTGTAATTTGCTGGTGACATCAGCTCTACAGACACTGAATAGTTAGAGCTTTGTGTTTACATTTCAAATGCTATAGAATCTCTATTCTGTCTTGTTCTTTTTTCCCTTATCTCGCATTAGACCCCACCTGCTCTAGAGCTCACAATAGGACCCAAGGGGGCTTCTCCTAATTGTTTTGATCTGTACAATAATAATCTTGTGAATTAAGTTGAATGGGAAGAAAGTAACTAAACTACTATTTCCCAATCCAGTATCTGATCAAACGGCACTATTGGCTGAGGACTTCATCTTGGCTCTTCCTATTTCTATTCTAACACTGTAATCATTACATTACACTAGCTTATGTACTGTAGCAGAACTATATCTGATGTGGAAGAAATATTGTGAACAGAGATTTACAACTTGTAGTTCATAGATCAAGTGTTATTCAATATCTTTATGGTAATTCAATATCTTTATGGTTATTCAAATATATGAATTATTACATATTAGATTTTAGATAAAATGACATTGGCTGGGATGACAAGGACAACATTGAGCCCAACATTTCTGTTGTTAAGTGAGACATTTATTCATTTTGTAGTTTTGCCCCATTTTATCACCTTTCTTGCCACAGTTGTTAAGTGAATCACTGCAGTGGATAAGTTAGTAACCCAGTTATTATGTGAATCTGGTTCCCCATTGATTTTGCTTGTTAGAAGGTTGCAAAAGATGATCACATGACCCTGGGACATGGCAACAGTCATAAATATGAATCAGTTTGCCAATCAGATACCGGTAGGTAGGTAGATACCAGTAGGTAGGTAGATAACAGATGGCTGGATGGCTGGATGATGGTTTGCTATTGCTGCCTCAATTTGTCAGGCTTGTTTAAAGCCATGATATTCTCTTATCTCATATCAAAATATTGAGCAGAGCAGACCTGCTCGTATTTTTCACTTGGCAATATATTGCGATCAATTAAAGCAAATTCTCTAAGGATCTTTAAAAAAAAAACCTCCTACAAAGCCTACAAGACAAAAGATATATTTTGCCTAGGAGACCTATCTTTCAGGCTTTTTGGCAAGATTTCAGAAGTAGTGTACTATTGCTTCCTTCCTAGACTGACCTGTCACTCAGTCACCTTCATACCTAAGGCAGGACTAGAACACATGGTCTCCTGTTACCCAATCTGATGCCTTCACCACCACACGCAACTGGTTCCATAGGCATATCACAATTGTGTACAAATATCTGAAAGACTGACATTAAAAAATAGAAGAGACTTGTTTTTTAGAGATGTCCTTGAAGACCGCCTGGAAGCTTCTAGTGGTCCAGAACAAAATGGTGCAAGGAGTGCTGGGTGTTTGCCCTTGTAACACCTCTCCTTTGCAAGTTGTAGTGGTTCCTAGTTTGTTTCCTAGTGCTATTCAAGCTGTTGGTCACTATCTACAAAGCCCCACATCGCATAGGGCTTGGTTACTTAAGGCCACTATTTTCTCTTATTCCAGGAAAATAATCTATCATCAATAGATGAAAATCACAGAGAAGCCATTTTGATTTTGAAACATCCTTATAGTTGAAGAGGTGAAGAGTCTTTTTGGGTAGATTATAATCTGTCAATCTATATTTATTCAGAGACTTGGCAGATTACATGTCAACGGTACTCTCGAACATGAGTGTCAAACTCATGGCATCACGTTGCCGTCACATGATGTATCCAGGAGTGAGTTTCGGCTGCTGCTACTGCCAGTTCGCTCAGGGACACATGTGCTCGCGATTAATGCATGCTAAGTGTGCATGCACACTAGTAAAAAATGTTTTTGCACATGTGCAGAAGCAAAAAGAAAGATGGCGCCTACAGCACTGCTGAGAGAACCGGTTCATGGGCATGGCAGGCCAAGTTACTACCTACTCGGTTGAACCAGGACGAACCGGTAGGAACCCACCTCTGGATATTTCTCCCCTTCACGGAGCTGGGGTGGGTGTGGCTTGCACATGATGCATCTGGCATGCAGGCCGCCAGTTTGACACCCCTGCTCTAGAATCATTCTGCACTGCTAATTGTGAGATTCAGTTTGATCCAGTAGTTAAAGCACCAGGCTAGAAAGCAGGAGACCATGACTCCCGCCTTCTCTATCAAAGCCTGCTAGGTGACTCTGGGCCAATCACTCTTTTTCAGCCCAACCGACCTCACAGGATTGTTGTTGTGGGGAAAAGAGGAGGAGGAGGAAGGTGTGTTGGATTTGTTCGCCGCCTTGAATTGTTTATAAAAATAATAAAGGTGGGATGTAAATAAATAAGTAAAAAAAATTGGTTCTTAAATTGTACACAGAGATAAATAAAAGTGATCATTGTAAATGATGACCTACTAGCATGTGAAAATTTTTCATGCTTTAAAAAGATACCTTTTATATCTGGTTGATGAAATGAGTTGCTTCTAGGGTTGAGGAAGTGCTACTTGAAAAGTTATTCCTTAGTTATTCCCTACATGATAGCCAGTGGGGCTGTGAAATATTTCATAGTGCTCTGTCTTAAAGAGGAGAGATATCAAATAGGAAATACTTTTTCTCTCCTGCTGTTACATTACTCACTAAGAATAAAAGGTTTGAGTAGTGGTTCCAAAAGATACCATGCTTTTTCCAGCTCTGCACCCAACATCTGCTAGTGTTTTTTACCTACCAAATTACATTTTATTAAGCTAAAAAAGTGGAAACGTCCTGTTCCAATGTAATATGTGCTTAGTAGATTTCAAAAAGTGAAATCTCCTTGCCTCTCTACATTTGTAAGCATTTTCTGTTTTTGTTCAGAACTTCTGATTCAATTGAGTCGGTTTCAGAGGTGGTATTCTACCAATTCGGACTGGGTCATCCGAACGGTAGCGGAAATTGCGGGTGGCCCTGCCCACATGCCCCGGCTCTATGGCATCCCATTTAGGCACTTTTTAAGCCAAAAGTGCATGCACGGAAGGCTTAGCACACACACAGAGGTGGTGCGTATGCTCATATTTGCAAACTGGTAGGGAAGGGAAGTAAATACCACCCTTGGTCTGATATAATCAGTTTGATATAATCTATAGGATGACTTGTATAATATGCTTTTCCTTGCAAACAAAAGCAGAATTATTCAGTAAAACAAAAGCACGCTGGGATATTTGATTTCCAGATTAGTTGGAAATAACTCCTTTTAACTTAAGCAAACATGAATTTATGGTATCAAACAGCAGAGCTTCTAGAGGTGAATCAATGCTGTTTGTCTTGTTAGTAAGAGGATGCTGGTTTCTTTGCTTAACTACTAGCTCTGCTGCGAAGTTTATTTCATCTCAAATGTGTAATATCATTTAGGGATGGACCAGATTCATATCAGATTATACAAAAGATACTTGTATAACTACAAGTAATCCTCACTTACTGAACTATCATTCAGCAACTATTCAAAAGTTACAGCCATGCTGAAAGAAGGAGACTTATTGATCGGTCCTTGAAGTTGTAACCATTGGGGCATCCCACTATCACGTGAGTGTGATTCAGGTGTTTGGCAACCAGCCACATATTTACAATTACCACAGCATCCTGTGATCATGTGATCACCATTTTCAGCCTTCGCAGTCGGTTTCCAACAAGACGGCAGGAAGTAGCAAGTTGTGGATCATGGAACTGACATTGTAAATTGCTGTAGTCGTGTGACATTTTACTTAATGACTGTGTCACTTACCAATATAGGTGCTGGTCCCAATTGCAATCAGTGAATGAGGACTATCTGTATATGCACTAAAGTAAAGGAATGTTATTTTAACAGGACCGGGACATCACCTCGGAAGAAGTGAACTTTCTGTACTATGCAAAGCTTAATTGACAGTGCACTTCAGTGCCTCCTATGGTCGTTAATGCTTCATGACAGCCAAGTTATTGATTCTGTCAGAAAATAATACAATTCTATAATAATATACAAATAATTATAGATCCTAATTTGAAGACTTGAGATAAGTGTTTGTTTATCCTTGTAAAAACTAGAAATTGGAAGAGAAAGTGGAGAGAGATGCACATGAGTTTTGGTTAAATGCCCCAATTTGCTTTACTCCCAAGAGTATGTACTAACTCAGGGGTCTGCAGTCGGCTCTTTTAAGACTGGTGGACTTCAACTCCCAGAATTCCCCAGCCAGCCAGGCTGGCCGGGGAATTCTGGGAATTGAAGTCCACCAGTCTTAAAAGAGCCGACTTTGCAGACCCCTGTACTAACTACAGCTTCTCAAATTCCAGGCTCCAGATGTGTTGGGATTGCAACTCCCAGAATTTTCAGTCAAATGGGTTGAAAGGCGATCTGGCAGTTGAATTCACTACATTTAACTCTCCTTTGGACCAAGCTCAATTACTGGTGACTTCATGATCACATCCAAATAGTTTTTTTGGAAGCAGTAAAAAGTGGTTTGTAATTGCCACTTTTGGGGATGCTTTTTCAATTATCTAGCTGAGGCCATAATATTTCCTATTGGGTCTCCCATCAAAATTCTAACCAGGTCCAACTATGCTTAGCTTCCAAGCCTGGGCAAGGTCAGCCAAGTGCTACCATCTGCTGGGACAAGTATAGTTTAGCCTATTTTTTTCTGCCTGGAATTAGTGCTGTCCTTGTGTTTTTCATTTGTTTGGTACTGCAGCTCGGTTGGTCTTTTGAAGATCATTGTCACTAAGTTAAAAGAACACTTCATCTGTTGCCCTAAACCACATCTAGATTTAGGATTTTTAGATGCAATTTTGCTTGAAAGTTGTGGTATTAGCAAACTCTATGTAGTCTGTTTCTTGTTTTAGTTTTGTTGGTTGAGAGGAGAATAAATACTGCATGACTGACTTTCTAACTTGTCTGACTTAAAAGCAGAAGTTTTAAAATAAGGTGAAGAATTTATTTCATCCTGAAGCAATAAAGGTCACTAAAGAATGTAGAACTTTACCTTGTGATAGAGAGGTACAACTACAGGTGGCACTTATCACCCTCAAGAATCTCAAAAATGAGTAAGAACAAATCTCAAAAATGTTGGAAATGTCATCAGACGCCTGGTACTTACTACCATATGTGGTGGACTTGCTCGGAGGCCAAAAATTACTGGAGTATGATCCACACATGGTTGGACAAAATAACAGGAAAACATATAGATTTCAAACCCGAACTCTTCCTGCTTGGACTTACTTTAGAAACACTTGACAAAAATTTGAAATACCTAATTGTGAATATTTTGACAGCCGCCAGAATCGTCTTTGCAAAAAATTGGAGAAATGACAAATTACCATCACAGCAAGAAATTATTTATAAAATTATGGAATGTGCAGAGATGAGTAAATTAACATTTGAAATTAGAGAGCAAGACAGTGAACAATTCTATGAAATTTGGAATAAATTTTATCAATGGCTGGAAACAAGATAGTCAAATGAAGGTTGAGGTATAATAATTGTAATATATATAAATATATTTGAACTAAAATATGTGATTTGATATGAATATGACTATGGAAGAGATGCACAGTTTGTAACCAACTGACACATTTTCTACAATTTGTAATGGAAGATGGAGTTTATGTTTTTTGCTTTTTGTTATATTTGTTTGTGTTTGTTCAAAAATAAAAATAAAAATTGTTTAAAAAAAAAAAAAAAGAGAGGTACAACTAGTTGTAACCAAGCCATTAGTTGGAAAGGAAGAGGAAGTAAGAGGACGTAATAATCCGGATAATTTGTTAGAGAGATTATATGTAAATAAAGATTCAATGACTTCATCAACTTAGTCATATAGTATTTTTGGAAACAACATGAATGAGGCATTCAGTTGCTTCTTTCCAAGATATGTTTTAACTTTTCAGTTAGTAGAAATAGCCTTGGAATTTCCTAGTCATCTCTCATCCACTTACTAACCAGATATGGCCCTACTTAGCTTCCAAGTAAAAATATGATCAAGTGCCATGATCTGCAAGGATTGGTCATGCACGGTTTACTTAACAGTCTAATACTTAGGTCAGTGATGGCGAACCTATGGCACACGTGCAACAGATGGCACACGGAGCCATATCAGCGGGCCCTAGCTCGGCTCCAGTGCACATGTGCGCAGTGGCCAGCTGGTTTTTGGCTGACCTGCCCACACTGCACTTCCCTTCCAGGAGTCTCCACGCAATGCCAAGTAAGTACACAGCTTTCATGGAGTCCCTGGGAGGGTTTTTTCAGCCTCCAGAGGGCCTCCAGAGGGGGGGGGCTTTTTGCCCTCCCCAGGCTCCAGGAAAGCCTCTGGAGTATGAGGAGGGTGAAAAACGTGCCCACCGGAAGTCGGGAAACAGGCCGTCGGGAAACTAGTCCAATTTACTACTCAAGCAGGAGACCCTATACAGTTTTAGGCAGGTGGCTATCTAGTCTTTTCTTAAAAACGTCTACTGATGAAGCACTCACAACTTCTAAAGGCAAACTGTTCCATGGTTAATTGTCTGTCCTCACTGTTATGAATTTTCTCCTTAATTCCAGGTTGCTTCTCTCCTTAATTAGTTTCCATCCATTGTTTCTTCTGTTACCTTCTGGTGGTTTGAAAAATAAGTTCACCCCGTCTTCTTTGTGGCAGCCCCTCAAATATTGGAACACTTCTATCATGTCACCCCCTAGTCGTTTTTCTCTCTCGACTAGTCATATCAATTCCCACAACCATTCTTCATATGTTTTTAATCATCTTAGTTGCTCTTCTTTCCACTTTTTCCAAAGTCTCAACATTACATATTTTATTCTACTCTTTGGCAAAATGAAAAAAGGCAAAGGGATTATCTGAGCATCCTAAAAGGCTCAGCAATACAGCTTTTCTTGCCATATAAAAGGTACCTGCAAGGAGAAATGAGAGAGGAGAGCATTAGAGCAAGACTCCTGTGTTACAGTGAAAATTGGAACTTTCATTTCTAAGGGAAATTCTTCAAAAAGAGAAAAGCAATTTGCTCACAGATGGCAGCTGTCAATTGTACTACATTTCTGCTTGAACCTTGTCTGCAATAAAACCTATAACTTTTAAGTTTGTAGATTTTTCCTCTTTTCCCCCAGCTGAAGGTCATCTGCAAGCATGATCAAGGCTCCCCACATAATTTTTTCTTATGCTACATTTTTACAACTTGCCATCACAATAATAAACTTATGAATTATAGAACTTCTTTAAAGTTACGGCATCTAGCAGCTAGATTAACATGTTCACAAAAATACCATAATTCAAGCCAAGTGTTCATTTTATCATCCATTTCCTCTAAATTGACAAGCATATCGTAAATGGTTTTTGTTTTGTTTGCACTTCCCTAATTTTGCTTATTGCTGCTGCGCATACTTTTCAGTCAGAATTCTGGTCAGATGACCTCTCAAGCATACTTAATCTTCCTGTTGTTTTTGCATTTAGCTCTATGTTATATGGAATAATAAAATATTCTTCCAATTGTCGAATGTAGGCATAGTTTTTAGTTGTATTTTGAACAATTTGTACAGACAACTCCAGGGGTCTGCAAAGTCGGCTCTTTTAAGACTGGTGGACTTCAACTCCCACAATTCCCCAGCCAGCTATGCTGGCTGGGGAACTCTGGGAGTTGAAGTCCACCAGTCTTAAAAGAGCCGACTTTGCAGACCTCTGGACAACTCCATAAACAGACCATATCCATATTTTGCCATTTCTCCAGATACATCTTCTACCTTACCACTGACCATCCTACATAAATGTAAGACCTTTTTTTCATCTTCACCATTTCGCCTAGGATCTTTCCATAGTTCATATTAGCATAACTCCACACAGTTTTAGGCTACAGATTAGTCCTCAACTTACAATCACAGTTAGGCCCAAAATTTCTGTTACTCTGCGAAATTGTTATTACCGTATTTTTTTGGAGTATAAGACACACCAGAGTGTAGGATGCACCAAGATTTTGAAACAGGCAAATTTTAAAAAAAGTTTTTGCAGTCTGCAGACCTCCCAAAAACAGCCCATTTTTCATGAAAACAGGCCCAGTTTTTTTAGTCAAAAAAAAGGCATGCATAGCCTTTAGGAGGCTTTTAGAGTGCTCTGGGGGGCAAAATTGAGCAAAAATCACCCTGTTTTTCACTCATTTCTGCTCTCCCCAGCCCCCTAAAGCCCTCCTAAAGGCTATGCATGGCCATTTTGGTGAAAGGGAGGGTTTTGGGAGGCAAAATATGCTGTATTCAGTGCATAAGATGCACCCAGATTTGCACCTCTTTTTTGAGGGAAAAGGTGCTTCTTATACTCTGAAAAATATGGTAAGTGAATTTTTCCCCATTTTACAATCTTTCTTGCCACACTTGTTAAATGAAGCACTGCAGTTGTTGAGTGAATCTAGCTTTCCCATTGACCTTGCTTGGCAGAAGGTCGCCGAAGGTCATCACAGGAACCTGGGACACTGCAACTGTCATAAATATGAGTCAGTTGCCAAGCATCTGAATTTTGATCACATGACCATGGGGATGCCACAAGGCTCATAAGTGTGAAAACTGGACTTACCATCATAAATGAGCCCAACATTTCCATTGCTAAGTGAAGCAGTTGTTAAGTGAGTTGGGTCTCATTTTATGACCTTTTTGCCATAGCTTTAAGTGAATCAGTTCTAGAATATACATGCCGGTATAATTTGTGTCAAGTACTTAATTAGAAGACACAGAGGATCTGAGTATATTTCATATTCAGTAAGTTGCATTAGTATTTACAATTAGCTGCCACTTTCATTCATTTGGAACCCTAAAATAGCAAAACCTATATTTGGTCAAAATGCCTTTATTAAGGCTCAAGAACAAGAGTAGCACAATTTTAGTTTTCCATGGCATTTAGGATTATAGAATCAGAGGTTTTTTTTAAAACCATATGTCATTTAATAAAGCCGCAGAGGGTGGGCACATATAAGCCAAAATTGAATTAACCTCATTGTGGTTTACTATGATCTGTCAACCTAATCATTTGGATGGGCTGAGGGAAGAATATTTCTCTTTCAATCAATGGCTAAACTGGGGATTAGGGGATATCTGGGCATGGTTGAATGGAGGAGAAAATAGACAAGTTTTTGCCTGCTGTTCTGCTCAGCTTTGTTCAGTTATTTGATTGTGAAGTGGGAATTTTCTGTTCGTGCAACTCATCCAAGATGAGAAAAAGGAGTTCAGTTAAGCAGATATAGACTGGAAAGGTCACAATGAAGTGCCCATCCTTAGCCTAACTTATACAAATAAGAAAACTAGCATTAATAAGAATATGGAAAGTGCTAGAATATTTGTCCAGAAAGAACTCTGGAGAATTACCAAAGCCTGCTGGAAACTATTTTTATCCTAAAAAACATTAGTAAAGGAAGGTTAACCAAGCCCCAACTGGCTGTAAAATAGAATTAACACCCCTTTTTATATGATATTATCAAATTGTTCTTGCATTTGACTGTCTTTTCCTCTTTGTTTTTTTATAGTGTGGCACTGTGATTTTATTTTATACACAGTATCTAATGGATTAAAGTGAGATAATATGTACAAGCAAATGTTGAGGGGAGATATAGCATTTGCTGGGTCAGTGTACTATTTTTATATAGGGAACAAACATTTCTTTGACTTCTGTAATTTCCAATTATTTTTAAACAGGAAAAACAGATTTATTAGTGCATGCCAGTGCTGGAACCTGAATCTAGATGTTCCAGCATCAAGAACCATCATGCTGAGAGTTATAGTTCAGTGACACTTAGTGAGTCGAAAAGTTCTTCCTTTTGATTGAACAGTATAAACCCAGTTGCTTATTCATTCACAGGTGTTATGAAGTGTATATTGATGAAGATTCTTGGTCATCCAGGTAGAATTGTCTGGAGGTTGAGGCATGGCAACTGGATTTTTTTTTTTTGTCGGTTTGAAAAGTTTCGCTGCTTATCCAAATAGCTGCTTCAGTCCAAGCAAGTTGATTAAGGAACATAACCAATTTGCTCAGATTGAAGAAACTATTTAGATAAGCAGCAAAATGTTTTAAACGAGAAGGAGAAGTTGCCATGACTCAAGTTCCAGACAGAATCATATGAGTGATGTAAGATGGGGGAATGTCTTCTAGGAGATTCTAATTGTCCTCTGTTACTCTGTAGGACTAAAAGTTTATTTCTTTGTTTATTCATTTATTTATTCATTATGTTTATGTAGCCTCCCATCTGACAATCAAGTCACTCTTCCTGGTGCACAATGATATTTCTGTGCTAGAATTCAAAAAATATTGAATAGATTGAGGAAAGAATTGCAACCAATCTCTTCCAGTATATATAAGGATCCGTAAAATAGTAATGTGATGATAATTGTGTCTTTAACAATTTTGAACCCTGTTGTTAAGTAAGGAGGATAAACAGTTACAAAAGACAAAGTTCTGACCAGCAAGCTGTGGTTCATGTAAAATAGCTCTATACTTGGTAACAAAACAGGAAGTTTAAACTTTTTCCTTATGTAAACTGTTTCTGAATTTCCAGCATAGCACCACCAGTTTACATTTACAGTATCTTTGTTACAACACATATAGTCAATAATATTGCACAATACATTTGAGGCACACAGAATTAAAAAAGAGAGAAAGAAATCTAAATTATGAAATAAAGGCTGTTTCTTATGGCCTTTTTTCTACTCCCCCCCCCCCATTGTGATCATCCTCATGAAGTGCCTTGTCTTTGCCATTTGTAGAAAACACAGTGTGAGAAAGTGGGTAACTGACTGTAGTTGGCATGATGGCAAGAGCACTTGGAGCTGCTGTCATTTAAACCTTAGCACCTTTGTTCAGATTTGCCCAAAGGGGAAAACTGGAAGGAGATCAAAGAAGACTAACAAGAAAGTCTCTTATAGTGTTTGAGACAAAAGAGATGATACACATGGACACATATCCATCAAATAAAAGCAAGCAAGGTACTTATTCTGTGCATTCAGGGATTTTTCCTCTAGCCACAGAATTATTTCATCCCTATCTTTTCCTTGTATCTGTCACTCACAGAAAAATAAATACAGTAATTGATCATAGGTAAAGGTAGATGTTTTTTCTGTTCATTTGTGTCTGACTTTAGGGGTGATGCTTATCTCTGTTTCCTAACTGAAGGAGCCACCTTGTCTTAAGACACCTCCGTGCTTATGTGGCCATCATGACTATGCGCCAAGAGCTTGGGAACACTGTTACCCTTCCACCAAAGTGCTTTGCCTTCTTTCAAACTGTTAGGTTGGCAAGAACTGGGACAAAACACAGGAGCTCATCCTGTCACGCAATACTCAGGTCTCAATGTCTTTAACCATTGATCATAGGGTTAATATGAATTGTGAACTGATTTTCTTTAATATCCCAGACTGTTTTGCATTTTAACAATGGCCCATAGATTTTGACTAGTATATTCTAACCTGCATTTTTGATTGCCTAATCTTTTTCTGTTCTCATATTTACTTTTAGGGTGTTTCTTTTGTGTCCCTTTCGTAGTTCATTTTTTTACATGAACAAGTGTTTCAATCCAATTCTCCTGCAATGTTTTAAAATCTAAGTTCTCTAAAACCATTAGAAGACAACTTCAAAATTGTATTTTGAGATCCTTTTTCTTCACTTCATCAGCCACCACTTCATTGATGCAATGAGAGAAAGTCCTAGGAACTTATTTTATGCTTAAATACTCCGAAGTTCACTGTTGAGCCAAGCAGAAACAGTATTGAAGCAACAAGCTGTATTGAAATCAGTAGATTATTCCAATTACAGTGTTTCTCAACCTTGGCGACTTTAAGTGCTGTGGACTTCAACTCCCAGAATTCCCCAGCCAGTAGAGCTGGGAGTTGAAGCCCACAGGACTTAAAAGTTGCCCAGGTTGAGAAACACTGAGTTAGTATAACCCTGGCTACTCAGACTACCCAACACATTTTAATATAACTGCACAACATTTTCACAAAATCTACTCATTCTTCTTCAGTAGGAAAGGGTATTTTCATTTGGCAGGCTTCTTTTCATTGAGGAGTGATGAAATCCATGTAGGTTAATTTTTGAGGCCTGAGAACTGCAATGTATTGACAAGCCAAAGTTTTGGTCTCTTTCTGTTTGAGCCATAGCAGTGCTGTTATACTGTTGCACTTAGCATGTCAGGAAAACAGGTTGTTATAATAATATAGGACAGGAGATCAGAATGCATAAGAAGGGAAAAATAAGTGGTTCACAGATAGTTTGATGGAAAAATTATCTGAGTTAATTCAGGTACATAGCATGTCACTTCATTTATCAAACTAAGATAAACTTTTATTTTAGCAAAATCTAATATTAAATAGCCGGTGGCTGAATGAAGCCTTATTTAGAAATGGGAGTTTCGAAAACCTGTTCTGCACTGCTTGCAATATGTGCTAAACCATAGTTAACAGAACACTGTTGAATTAAATTGCTTGGGATCATTGACTTGGTCCAACTCATATAGCCCAAAATTAACAAAGTGCATTTTAGTCTCTCGCCTGTTTCTGAAACCAGCCTTGAAATACGGCAGAGTTGGGTTTTTTTAACGTTTACATTTTCACCTGTCTTTTTAGTCACTGTATTCATATCTTGGCCTTCCACAGAAAAGCATAGGATAGCAATTATAAGATTACGTTCAGCAGTGCTTTGGGTTTTGTTTTTAAATAAAAATAATGGATGTCTTTAAGCACAATTACATAATGTCTCTGAAAACCTTATTATTCTCCCAGGCGTTGGGGTTGGGTGATTGTGAGACCCTCTCTCTCTTGTCTTAGAAGTGTGTGGGATTTCCCCCCTTCTGACTGTATATAATCTGTTTTTCTATGCTACTGTTTCCTTCTTTTTTAAAGTGTAAGCAACACTTTGTGCGCTTCAAGGTGTTAGTTGTCATCTTTAAAGCGCTCCATGGCACGGGATCTAGCTATCTGCGGGATCGGATCCTGCCTCACACATCCTCACGGCCAATTCGCTCCCACAGAGAGGGACTTCTCCGGGTGCCGTCCACTAGACTTTGTCAGTGGGCGACGCCCAGGGGAAGGGCCTTCTCTGTGATGGGCCCGACCCTTTGGAACGACCTTCCCCCCGACATCAGAACAACTACGGACCTGCGCTCCTTCCGCCAAAAGCTCAAAACATACTTTTTCTGCTTGGCCGGCCTAGGTTAGTCTCTACCTTTAGGGTGTAGGAATTTTAGTGTGGTAATTTGGGGATTTTAGCGCAGGGATAATGTTAATTTAATTCGTTTTTATTCATCGTATATATTTATCTTATGTATGTATGTTTATAGTATTTTAAATTCTTGCCCTGTGCACCGCTCCGAGTCCCCTTGGGGAGAGGATGCGGTATACAAAATAAATTTATTATTATTATTATTATTATTATTATTATTATTATTATTATTATTATTATTATTATTATTATTATTATTATTATTATTATTATTATTATTATTATTATTATTACCACCCAGAGAGTCATCTGGAGTCAAGTAGTCTGAATTGTAAATAAACGTATTGGTGATCTCTTTTTTTTTCTAACTAAAATTGTATTGTAACAAATAGACATGCCAGGTCTGTTCCAAGGACCCATAGATCAGACCCCCATCTTTAGTTCTATCTATGCTTGCAAATTGTTAGGTCTTGGGGGAAGAAATTCGTTTCAAAATGAACACTTTCAAATGTATCTGGCAATTCTGCAATTATATTTGCCTTTTTAAGCGAACTATTTTAAACTTTTTTTCCTGATTTATGTGATAGATATATGTTTTAGTCATTGTAGCAGCCTTAATGTAGAAGGTCTGAATTTTCTAGTTAACAGACTTCCATGATTGGGAATTATCATTAATGTTTTTTTTTTCTATTTTAGTGCATTTGCTAGAGACAAGTTATGATCTCTCAATTGTATCTTTGTGTGGTTCCATCTAGCAAATTACAGAAAATGTTCTGTGTGAGTGACTGTCTAGTCTGATGAAAATTGTCAATGGAGCTATTGTCTGTTTTTTTTTAAAAAAATTGCTATTATTAGAGATGGCTGGACACTAAATGATTTTAACCACTATCCTGAAAAATGTCAGTACTGGTCTCATTTACTGGGCTAATAACACTGCTTTGAATTCAGATATGGAATTTAACTGAGACGGATGAGAGAGCTTCTGTTCTGTCCATTGGGCCTGTCTCTGATAGAGAAGATTACTTTAGAGTTTGTAACAGTAATCCTGTTGTCTATAGTTCAGTTAATCATTTATTGCTGGCTTCTATAAAGTACCATTGTAGGGTAAACTTTATGATGCAAGCTACTGTAGTTTTTAAAAAGCCATTTGAATAAAACAGAACTTGAAATGGCTGATGAGGGTCTATTTAATCAGTTTGGTTTGCATAGTAAATGGGGAAGAGGGACAGCTGAGATTGCATCTAGTGAGTAATGTACTACAGTCTGATTGCATTCAGTTTACATGGTGAAAATGTATAAAACTCCATGGAGTAAAGCAGAATCCATTAGTAATGTTCAGTGAATATGTCTAGGCCAAGAGCCACCATTCCTACCCCCACTGTAGAATTACTTTATACACATAATATTACTTGAAGGCTACTGCCTCATAACATAGTTCTTAAACAAGGTTTCCTGCCTGTGTAATAAGCAAGATTTGATGTACAAGTCTGCTAGAATAAGCCTCTCTCTGTTAGGTGAGAAAGGCAAGCCAAGTCCCTCTTTAACAAGGTTTTGTTCTTTGGAGGGGAAGGCAGACAGTTCTCTCCTTTTGATTTGGCAAAGTTGGATACTACTTTGCAATGGTTTTTTTTTTCTTTTGCAGTAGGTTAGTGGCTTTCAGACTTGTTAAATAAATAAATACATAATACAAAGAGGTGTATGAAAATCTACTAGGATGCTGTTCCATCTACAGAATTGTAGTGCATTGTAAGCATCCTCTGAACTATGCCATTACACACTCTTGTTCATGTTAGGCCGTTGTGCCCTATGTCCTTCATGAACAGAAAGTAACTTTTGAAATGTGGCTGTGCAGCACAACAAAAAGAGTGAGGGATTGTATTGCTGGCAAATTGTCCATCACCATTCCCATTTGGTTTAAGAAGTATCTGATAATGCTTTTGGAAATAAACGGGTTCCTCAAAGCACAGTCTTCTTGAAGAACCCTTTAGCTGGGCCATGACTTTGTTTTCATGCACATATAGTCCTTTTTGGGTGAGAAATGGCAATCTTCTGGAGATGAACCATTCCGTAGGCATAGACACTATTTTGTTTGGTATTACCAGAATAGTGTGTGATGAAGCCTTGGGAAAATGAACTCAGAGCCACAGTAGTTTATCTTTGGGGAAGTATATTTAGAAAACATTTACTTCCTTTCCCCCCAAAGATCATAAAGGAGGAACCAGAGATTTTCTTAATTGTAAGATAGAACAGTTTGCCATTGCTTTTCAGTATACTGCAACTTAAAATTCTGGCTTTCCTTTAGGATGACTTATTGAAATACTAAGCTGGACCCTGTTTATTTTCTGGGTTGACAAATATGCTGCCATGTACTGACATAAATTATCTAATAATCCCTTCTTCTGGGATGATGTTTCCTGGAGATCTTTCATCAAAGTTCTAACCAGGCCCAATCATGCTTTCTTCTGATCTTAGATAAGGTCAGCCAGATTATGCTATCAGCTGAGATGTAGAGTATACTCTGTACTCCCCTCCCTTTCTAATATGCTCTTGTGGCTTATGTTCTTCATAATTTGAACAAGATTTTTAGCCTTATTCATTAACTTGTAACTTTGTTTTTAACTGTGTTTTAATCATGTTCTTATGTTGTTTCTATGATGCTGTTTTTAAACAACCCAGAGTCACTTAGGTGAGATGGGCAGTGTAGAAGAGAGACAGAGACAGAGACAGAAAGACAGACTCAAAACAATGCCTATTTCGATAATCACTTTTTATCTGAGTGTATTTTGAACTCCAGAATGGAGACTAGGCCATAAGCTACCTTTAATTCTCCAGAGGTAATTTCTGCTTTATCTTCTTTTTTGTATCTCTACTTTGTTTTTTGACAAACAGACAACAGGCAACCTCGGAAAAAAGAATACAAAATTCCATGTATCTTCCAAAGAGAGTGCATCCAAATTTCATTTCAGGACTGCTTATTTCCAAATTATAAGGTGGGGTACACTACACTAGTTAGATGCTAAAGCCTATTATTTCAATCTCCTGCTAAAACTAGTTCCTAGAACAGTATATAGTATACTATACATCTTCCCTTAAATTAGTGAATGCTTCTCTTTTGGGTTCATGGTTTAAACAAACAGACCCATAGGAGAGATCCTACTCCAGGATCAATTCTTACCCCTTTTGGGCAAAAATGAATGGGAGAAAAAGAAGACCTGGGTATGATTGGTATGCATCTTGTGTGCTGGTATTGGCCCTGAAATATTATTCAGAAAAGAATGGGAAATGGGAAAGAAGGGTTGTAAGGTTAAAGGCTTATATAATTGTAACTAGGACTCATGGATCAGAAGGAGTGGGTAATGAAATTCCCTCCCCTTCCCCCTCCCCTCCCATCCACTTCCCGCTTTTCTGTTATATGTGGAAAGCAGGTAATAGTTGAGGCTTTTCTGTTTTTAATAAACAAATATGCATTTGTTTCAAAGGCATAACCCATTCTAGCATAGGAAAGAAAATAAATTCAGAAGTCTAGAAACAGGAAACAGCGCCTGGTGTAACTGGCTACTCTACCACATATTTTCAAAAGTGTATACTGTATTGTAGAGATGATATGTGCTTTAATTTTTAATTAGGAGAATTCTTTGGCTGTCCAGTGAACTTCTGATTCCTTTAGCAAAATTCTTACTGGAAGAGTCTAGTCCATACTGTCATTTTATGTTTAGTAAATATTCACAAAACTGTAATGTTAATAAATAACTAAGTGTTAATCTTGGTTGCAGTTTTACTTGCTTTCGTTTTTGAAAGGACGAGGAAACGCCTTTCATATTGAGCCTAAGGAATTTTTATATATCTTGTGATAGACAAAAAATGTTTGAAATATTATTTATCCCTTTCTTTTATACATTGTTGATATATGATTATAATAAGTTAAAACAACTGTTAACCTTGAACACAATCTTGTTATGTGTACAAAAGAATTCGTGACATTATTGCAATCAGATTATGTGAACAGTGCAACTTTAACTTGGCACCAATGGAAATAATTTCATATCACAAGTTAAACAAGAAATGTACTTGCTTGGCACTTTAATTTTATTGTGATTGGCATCCGAAAAACAAGAGAGAGAAAGAGAGGTGAAACACAAATATATTAGTAATTGTTTCCTGCAACTTAAAATATTTTGTAAATTGTTTCCTGCAACTTAAAATATTTTGTGATTTCTGGGGCATGGGGTCTTAGAAATGTATACAACAGTCCTGACTGATATTAAAAAATTGGAAGATATATCAGGTTATGTAGGTGATTGAACCACTATTTTTTATTTTTAAGTGATTTTCCATTTTTAGAAGTTAAAAACTACAGAAGGTGAATATATCCAAAGAGTTAGATAATTAGGAGAAAATGGAAGAAAAAGTTATGCAACTTAATATCTGGAAAAATATGGAGATATATTTTATTAAGTTATTCAACACTTGCATAATTAGGAACCTTTTGAGAAAAGCAATTTGTTGCCTTTGTTTTCAAACTGATTTTACTTTTAATAACTAAGAATTGTGTTGCAGATTCTTACATGGCAGTAGAAAATTATTTTTCTCTTTTTGTCCAAGTGGAAAATGCCACATGCTTAATACTTCTGAGAGGTAAGGGGTGGGGAATGCCTTCAGGTTTGCAAGATTCCATTATAGTAACCATGTAGGTAATGCTAGTATTCATGATTTTGGTTTCCTGTCTGGATTATTTTTAAGGCCTGAGAAGCAGGAACGTTGTGAAAAAAATGAAAACATGTAGATAACTTCCTCTTTTTCGTCAGTTTTCTGCTGCACTTGCAACTTTTCTTCTGTGCCATTTGTGGGAGCTTCCTCATATCCACCATCTATTCTAATCAAGTAAGAAATATAATTTTTTGCCATCTTATATATTAATTACCTCTATTTGGTATTATTTACAATGGGCAGAGCCCTCAAATGTTGAGGATACTGCAATGTACCTTTTAGAAGCAAAGTCCTCCAAAGTTCAAATCTAGCTAGGTTCCCGATAGAACACACAAGGCAAGTTACCATATTTGGAGCAGAGATTATATTTTGATTGACACTGTACAGTACATCAATTAAAAGGTAGGCTGCAGAGAAAGCTAAAATTAGTAACATTTATAGTAACAATAGGCTTTGATCGTGAGGTGTGTCTAGGTGTGTAAATTGAGACTTTCCTGCCCTGGGGATGTGTCAAGTCTGGAGAGGAAGTTTATTTCTTGCCCTGAGGGGTGTAATGATTTTAGCTGTGTAAATCTTGTGGAATTTTTATGGGAGAGAGGGATTTGCCTTGAGGATCTGGTGTTAAGGAGCACTACTGTGATTTAGGAGGTTTCCCAGGTACCGCCGTCTGAGCTTGGTCAGTTTCAGCTTAGGGGTGAAAAGGGTTTCATCTGTTTTAATAACTGCATGTGGATCAGGAGAGACTTTTCCATTAGAATGAAAGGGGGGGGGGAGTTGATGTATAGCATGACTGGATTTTTTTTACATTCTAACATACCATGTTTCCCTGAAAATAAGACAGGGTCTTATTTCCTCCCCCCCCCCGGAAATAAGGGCTTGACCTTATTTTCGGGGAGGTCTTATTATTTTTGAGGTGCAGGAGTCGGTGAACATAGTCCCCTCCTGGCTGCTGCTGTGTTGCAATATTTTTTGGGAGGGCTTATTTTCAGGGGAGCGCTTATTTTAGTGCATGTGCTCAAAAGCTAATCCGGGGAGGTTCTGTTTTCAGGGAAACAGGATACCTTTAAAAAGTATTTGGCATATACAGCTGATGTTTAATTACTCAGCTTCTCTGCAGAAATGTTTTCATTCAAATGCATCCACTAGTAGCTTTCTTCATTTTCAGCTGCCAAAAAGAAGGGAGAAAGTAGTATACAGCTTATTATTGGGCCAAGAGATGACTGTGCTAGGTTACGTGAGAGAGGAGAATAGCCAAGCCATACTTTGGACTAAATTGTTTCTTGGATGACTCATTTCTATTAACTATTTTAGTTATTTTTAACAACTGATTCCGTCACAATATTCAGTTCGTTACCTGTATTCAGTTTTTTTTAAAGATTAGAGTTTTCCCGTCACATTATTTGCTACTTAACCCTTCCCAAATTTTTCATTCTTCTGACTCTTTAGACCATGATGTAGCCAGCTGGTTACATTCATTTATACTAATGAGCCAGAACATCTACAATTGTGTTCTTTTTACACACACACACACTTATCTTAGCCCTTTATAGAGACATTGTATAATATCTGTATAAAGTGCCAGGGCTGCTTCTGAAAATCAGAAATGTACTTTTCCTATGGCCAGTCAGACATATGCATGCATTATGATGAGATGTATTAAAATTTTCCATGCTTGCACACAAAAGTTTTATTCCGAAAAAACTAATGTCACAATTTTCATAGTACATATTGTAAAAGGAGAGCAGTTTACAGTGGCCAGATCCGGAGGAGTCTTGATAGCACCTTTGCTTACTAACAAATTTTATAAGAAGGCCTAAGCTTCTGTGAGTGCAGCTACTTCATCAGAGGCAAAGCATCATTGGAGCTGTGTAAGGTTTTATTTGGGTGAGGCAAGTGGGAATTGAAAGGAAATATCGATTGGAAATGCAGATAACACGTGAGACACATTTCAAGTAACAATTAACAATTGTAATGTGTTAAAACTCATTGTTTATGTTCAAACCTTTTGAGATTGCCTGAAACCTTTTGATGTATGTGAATTCACAACAATCTCTCATTCGGTGGTGTTAAAGACACATTCTCCCCCCGCCCCCGAAAAAAAACAGTCACTTTAAGATCTGCCATAAAGTATCCTGGGAGACTGAAATACTCTGATTATTTTTTCCCCTGTTTAGAATGTCCACTAATTCTTTTGTGCAAAGTATGTCTGTTTGTTCAAAGGAGTATTGCCGGCAGGTAATGGGATATATCACGTTAGAGGTACCTCCATATCAGGGGTGAAATCCAGCAGGTTCTGACAGGTTCTGGAGAACTGGTAGCGGAAATTTTGAGTAGTTTGGAGAACTGGCAAATGCCATCTCTGACTGGCCCCAGAGTGGGGTGGGAATGGAGATTTTGCAGTATCCTTCCCCTGCCATGCCCGCCAAGCCACGCCCACCAAGCCACACCACGCCCACCAAGCCATGCCCACAGAACTGGTAGTAAAAAATTTGAATTTCACCACTTTTCCATATGCTCTTCCAGACCTATGATTTTGCTAATGGGGTAGGGACAAAGTAAATATCTGGTACCCAGGTTTGCATTATTGTCCTGTTGTTTCTTGCTGTTTGCTTCAAGTTGGATAGGTGCCTATTTGTAAGCATGGACTTCCTACCAATGCCTGAGAAAATTCAGTGAGAGCTGAATTAGAGCTGTGTAAGGTTTTATTTGGGTGAGGCAAGTGGGAATGAAAGGAAATATCGATTGGAAATGCAGATAACACGTGAGACATATTTCAAGTAACAATTAACAATTGTAATGTGTTAAAACTCATTGTTTATGTTCAGTATGGGCTATAGCTTACTAATAATGTGTTTGAGTGGTTTGAGGTATTTATGATCAAAATAACTGTCCCCAGCACTGCAATTTCTGGATTTTGTCTTATTTCTGGAATTTTCATTGGAGAATTTCTACAAAATATTATCTCCCTCATAATATTCCTCTCACTTTCTATTTAACCTTGGCATTTACCTGGAGACTAGAGTTAGTATAACACCCATACCCAGTTGAAATTGAAATTGAAATTGGAATTTATTAACCGCACCCTCTCCCCACAGGGACCCGGGGCGGTGCACAGGCAGAGCTAAAAACAATATACAATAAATACAACATACATATATTAAAATAGAATTAAATAATATTTACCCGTGCTAAAAGATATAAAATTAAGAACCCACTAAAATTTGGTGTCAAAAGACAGAGAGAACTATTCAAGGCCGGCCAGTCGAAAGAGATAGGTCTTCAATTTTACCCGGAAGGAGCGGAGGTCAGTGGTCGTCCTAATATCAGGGGGAAGGTCGTTCCAGAGGGCCGGGCCCGCCACAGAGAGCGCCCTTCTCCTGGGCGTCGCCCGCTGACAAAGTCTAGTGGACGGCACCCGGAGAAGCCCCTCTCTGTGGGAGCGAATCGGTCGGTTACAATAATAAAAGTAGTTGAAGTATGAAGGTGACGAAGCTGGTAAAGGGATGACGTAGGTGATTAAAATATGGCCTAGCTTTTCATGTTTCTTGAGGTTTCTGATATTGGTAGAAAGCCCTTAAGTCATATTATAATATTTAAATGATGTGCAAATGCATATTATGTATATAGGCATAATGCCTTTGAAGGGGAATAGTAATAAAGATATATACTAAATAGTATAAAGTATAGTAATAAAGATATATACTAAATAGTAATAAAGATATATACTAAATAATACCAAAGTAGAAGTAGTAGAAACTTGTTATTTGTTATTCTGTAAACCTTTGTAACACATACATGTAAACATTTGTTTTCTGTAATACATATGGTCTTGTATTTGTAACATATTTACTTATGTTTCCTGCACTAACTTCCTGCTGAATTAGGATCTGTAAAACATCTGGCATTTGTCAAAATATGATCCTTGCCATTTGGACTCTTTATCAATCTCCTTCCTGCAATATAAGGGCATAGAACGTATCTCAGAATGAAGCTGGAAAAAGCCACACCTTTGATCTGTGACAAACCTTTGATCTGTGAAAATTCCCTTCCTTGCAACACAAAGAAGATGATCAGGAAGAGATAACACTAATGATGCTAATTAAGATGTTCTATCCTGTCCAGAGGATACACAAATCAAAAATGCCAGAATTGGAGATGTAACTGATGGTTTTATAACTTTTCTTAACCATATATAAGGGGTAACATCTCCCCTGAAGTTGGGTAGTTCTTCCCTACATATCCTCGGATATGTTTGGAACAACTGACCATTATGTCTTTAAACTTTGAGCAAAGACTAAACACTGATTGTTATTCAACCCTCCTTTTTGGCTCATCGTGGCTTAAACGTATCGTGGAACCTTACACCTTCTATGCAAGTATAGTATTAGACAACTTATACACAGTAGAAAACATTCACCATCAGACAACAATCAACAGAAGATACTTTTTTAAACACAATCTTATTTTTCAGTTCTTTAGCTACTTAACAAAACAAAATGACAGAGTGGCTCAGATTCTTAACATCATGCAACATGCTTTCCATTCCAAATGCTTTGTGAAATTATGAGCTGGCTGTTTAGAGTTCATGAAAGGGTCAGAACACTTGCAATTCTGCCAGAAGTGAGATTCGTCTCCCTGCAATCCGATTTACATTTGGGATTTCTTTTTATTTCCTTATGTTCTCTGAAGGTTAGTTTACTAAATCTCTATTAAACAGAATTGTGACATTCAGTGAATTTGCAACATGCTGGGAATTGAATGGTTCTTTTTAACCACATATAAATACTGTACTTCCCTTCCTATGAAATTATTTCAGCACCACACAAGTTTTTTAAAAAATAGGTTTGCTTATATATGGTCCCTCCTTTATGTAAACATCACTTTAGTGGTAGTTCATTTGAAACAATTTGAAGCTGAAGCTCCTCTGCTTTAATGTTATTTTGATGGGCCCTATCAAACTGCAATTTCTTTCTTTGACTTTTTCATCTTATTTTTATTTCAGGAATCTATAAAAATAAAAGAACAAGCCAAACTTTGGCTGGTGTGCAGGGTAAATTTTGTAGTCTTAAATTGCATGCAAAAGTAGCACAGATATACAGATTGTCCCTCTATCTCCCTGCACCACTCCTGAGACTTCCCCAGACTGAAGAAATGTATATTGAAATGTACTGGAAATATATTATGAAAATCAACAGATGTTAACATGCCCAAACACCTTACTACCCTATTCTTAGATGAAAAGTAAAGAAAAAAAACTTTCAAAAATGTGATAAAAATAGCTTTTGGCTTACATCAGTATTGTATCCTGCAGCGAATACATTCAGAGCCACAAATATAAGGCAAAATGACTTAATCATTGATTAGACTATAGACCTGCTTTCACCCAGAAGGTGACTTGCAAGTTATCAGAATAAATGTTAAGGTTTTTATATATTATCAAGTTCAAAACTTAGGGTCCTGGTTATTTGCGAGACCTCCTCCTACCACACACCTCCCTCCGTCCTGTCCGCTCCCACAGAGAGGGCCTCCTCAGGTCACTGGTCCACTGGTCAATGCCGGCTGGCAACTCCCAGGAGTAGGGCCTTCTCTGTGGCGGGTCTGGCCCTTTGGAATGGCCTACCCCCCGATCTTCGTACCATCGCTGACGTATGCCTATTCCGTCGGATGCTCAAAACACATTTCTTCCACTTGGCCGGCCTGGCATAGATTAATTGGTTTAATTTTAAATTTTATTTATTTATTTATTTATTTGTTGCATTTATATAACCGCACCCTCTCCCCAAAGGGACCCGGGGCGGTGCACAGGAAATTAAAACACACAATATCACAAATATAAATAATTAATACCAGATTAAATAAATTATCCCTGTGCTAAAATGTAAAAATATTAAAACATGACCCCCATCTAAAACCCAATTAAAACAATTTATGGTACAGACTGTAGGCTAGGTAAATAGCTTAGGCCAAGCCGGCCTGATGGAACAAGAGTGTCTTTAATTTCTGGCGGAAGGTGCGGAGGTCCGTGGTTGTTCTAAGGTCGGGGGGTAGGTCATTCCAGAGGGTTGGGCCCACCACAGAAAAGGCCCTTCCCCTGGGCGTCGCCCCCTGGCATTGCCTGGTGGATGGCACCCGGAGAAGTCCCTCTCCGTGGGAGCGGATCGGCCGAAGGGATGTATGGGGTAGGATGCGGTCTCGCAGGTAGCTAGGTCCCGTGCCATGGAGCGCTTTAAAGATGGTGATCAACACCTTGAAGCGCGCCCGAAAGACCACAGGTAACCAGTGCAGCTCACGCAGGAGTGGTGTTACATGGGAATACCTGGACGTTCCCAAGATCGCCCGCGCGGCCGCATTCTAGACCAGCTGTAGTCCTCGGGTGCACCCCAAGGGGAGCCCCATGTAGAGAGCATTGCAGTAGTCTTGCCGGGATGTCACAAGCGTGTGAGTGACTGTGCGAAGGGCGTCCCGGTCCAATAAGGGACACAACTGCCGCACCAGGCGTACCTGGTGGAATGCCCCCCTGGCCACGGCCGTCACGTGATCTTGCATAGACAGCCGGGTATCCAGGAGGGTGCCTAAGTTGCGTGCCCGATCCATGGGGGCCAGGTGTTCGCCCCCTATGGCCAGTGATGGAATCAACTGGTTGTACCGGGACGCCGGAAACCACAGCCACTCGGTCTTGGATGGGTTGAGTTTGAGTCTGTTGCTTCCCATCCAGATCCTTATGGCTTCCAGACATCGGGACATCACTTCACCGGCATCGTTGGGGTGGTTTGGGGTAGAAAAGTACAGATGTGTATCGTCAGCGTAGATATGATACTCTACCCCAAAACCACGGATAATCTCACCCAGCGGCTTCATGTATGTGTTGAACAGGAGCGGCGAGAGGACCGACTCCTAAGGTACCCCACAAGTGAGGGGTCTCGAGGTCGACCTCTGCCCTCCTGCCAACACAAATTGCGATCGACCGGAGAGGTAGGAGGAGAACCACCGTAAAACGGTGCCCCTCACCCCCAACCCCTCCAGCAGGTGCAATAGGATACCATGGTCGATGGTATCAAAAGCTGCCGAGAGATCTAAAAGGACCAGGACGGAGGAACAACCCCTGTCTCTGGTCCTCCAGAGATCATCTACCAACGCGACCAATGCGGTCTCAGTGCTGTGCCCGGGCCGGAAGCCGGACTGGCGCGGGTCCAGATAATCAATTTCCTCCAGGTGACGGGGAAACTGTTGTGCCACCACACTCTCGACAACCTTCGCTAGAAAGTGAAGGTTGGAGACCGGACGATAGTTTACCAACAATGCTGGGTCCAGGGAAGGCTTCTTGAGGAGGGGCCTCACCACCGCCTCTTTCAAGACGGCCGGCATGAACCCCTCACTCAAAGAAGCGTTTAATATTTAATTGTTTTAACTATTTTGGCACAGATTTAATTATTTAATTCGGTTTTATATTGTACATATTTGTTGTGGTTTTATCTTTTCTGTGCACCGCCCTGAGTCCTACCTCGGAGAATAGGGCGGTATATAAATTTAATAAAATAAAATAAATAAAATAAATAAAAACAAGTCACGATTTGATTGGGAAAAACCTGTAGTAGTTGCTGACGCAAATCTGATTCTTCAATACCCTTTTAATAGAAATGCAATTAACTTTTAAAACAGTGAAGTAAAACATGTGGTTTAGAATATGAAAACTAGAAGCATAGAGGCAATAAAATAACTTGGGTTATAAAAGTGAGAAGATAGAAAGGGAGTGGTGTTCTTTCCAACTCTGTTAAGTGGCAAACTCGTAGGACATGATATAAAAACTACTTAGAGGTGAAGTACTTAAAAAAAAATGCCATAGCCAAAATATATGATGTAATTAGTAAGCTGTATGGGTAGTGCCTGTAATTCCTCCATGGGTATGTTCATGATTTTCATTAGAGCTTTATTGGAGTAAATGATAATTATCAGTTTGTATATACTGCTGATTGCCAAGAGTTACCCCCCACGCCATAAATACCCGTCCCTCTAATGTTTGGACCATTGAAAGACCGGAATGACCAAGTTAGATTTTGTTTCTAGTGATCTGCCCCTATCTACGTGATTGTCAGGAGGCAAAAACAACTTGGCAGTATTATCAGTCTAACGTTTGGAAGTTTTACTGCCCTGGGCTAACATATTTTTTAACTGTCTTGTTGGGACATTCACATTCTTTTTCTTTCTTATGGACATTTAATAATGGTACACCCTAACTGTTAAATTCCCATAAAACTGATTATAGCATAGCAGTGGCTTTCCTTATCTTGAAATGAAATATTAAACAAGCAGAGTTGGAATGAAGGCAAATACATGTGTCCCAGGATAATATTGCAAGATTCCATCTGGGTTGATCACTGGAAACAGCTTTAGTTTTCTGAGCTTTCAGATTTGTGCTGCAGCCCATCTTCAGCAAACCTTTCTCTAGCAGAGTATGATAACAAAAGCTTAGGTCCAATAATGTAAGTTTCTCATGGTCAGTTAAAACTCTGGATGGAGTTAATTTGATATGAGCGGGTCCCACAAGATATCCAAATATTTGTGGTGGGTTTGGGGTTTTTTGTTTTGCTTGAGTTGCGATTTTTGTTTTTCTTTTTATGGAAAGGGGTGAATATTTATCTATTTATTTTATTTATTTTATTAAATTTATACCCCGCCCTTCTCCTACAAAAGGACCCAGGGCGGCACACAGGAAAATTAAAAATCAAAACATACATAAATAAACC
Source organism: Rhabdophis nuchalis (assembly GCA_039707465.1). Taxonomy (NCBI): domain Eukaryota; kingdom Metazoa; phylum Chordata; class Lepidosauria; order Squamata; family Natricidae; genus Rhabdophis; species Rhabdophis nuchalis. The sequence goes on from CM077643.1 coordinate 128,123,460, forward strand.
ATTATTAAAACCCAATTAAACTTAAATTAACCCGGGCTAAAAACATTTTAAAATCCACTAATTAAAATTTATAGCTAATAAAAGACCATATCGGGTGGTTAAGCTAGGCCAGCTTGTTGGAATAAATGTGTTTTAAGACGCCGGCGGAAAAGGCGGAGGTCCGTGGTAGTGCGGAGTTCAGGAAAGGGGTGAATAGGAAATGATTTACAGAGGGAGAGGGAGGGAAGGAGGGAGGGAGGGAGAGAGAGAGAGAGAGAGAGAGAGAGAGAGAGAGAGAGAGAGAGAGAGAGAGAGAGAGAGAGATGCAAACACACCTCTTACTCTTAAAATAGCTTCTCTGTTTTGCCCTAATGCATTGTATTTGGTAGCAGCTAATTAAAAATGTAGAGCACCATTCACAGATTATTCTTTTCCAATGCAATGACGTACTAAAGTTTTCCTGAAAATGCCAGAATTAGGGTAGTTTCTTATTCATTGCTTAAGAATGTTGCCTACACAAGTGCCAGGGGAAGTCAAACACAGCAATATATTGATTTATCCTTTTAAAAGTTCCTGTCATCAAGAAACCTTTTAGTTAGTCTGACTTGTTTGGGAGTGGCTGCCCAGTCTTGAAAGAAGGAAAATAATGAATTGTTTTGTTTATAAAGGTGCAGGAATACTATTCTTGAGTAGGCAACAGACTCAAATAGCTACTTAGAAGAGTGTACCACTCTGGTGTTGTTTTTCTAGACATAAAGGATTGTGGTTGCTGGTTAATCTAACAAGGTATCTACTGCACCATGGTATGGATAGTGAATGAAAAGAGGGTAATGCAAGAAATGGAAAAAGCAATGAAGAGAATCTTGATTCAAAACAAAACTTTTAAACTATCTCAAAATTTAATTCCCCTGAAAAAACTTGTGATGTGCTTCAGTTATATCAGTGGTCGGCAAACCGCGGCTCGCGAGCCAGGAGTGGCTCTTTGGCCCCTTGAGTGCGGCTCTTCCTCCACGCAGCCACGGGCAGACACTGGGAGCCGCACGCCCACTTCCCTCCTCCCCCAGCGGGCGGGCGGGCGCGGGGAGGACCGAAGGCTGAGGCTCCCTAAGTGCCGCCCAGTCCGTCCGGGCGCCGCATGCCCACCTCCCTCCCAGCCCATGTTCCGGACAGCCCTGGAAAGTGCCCCTCGGTGCTCTCTGCGGGCGGCTGCTGCTGCTGCTCCCGAGCCCCGCGACACGCAGTTCTCGCCGTCCGAGCAGCCCGGCTGTCCTGCCCGATGCGCCTGCCGGGCGACCTCGGATGGCAAGAACTGCGTGTCACGGGAGCAGCAGCAGCAGCAACAGCCGCCCGCAGAGAGCACCGAGGGGCACTTTCCAGGGCTGCCCGGCACACAGGCTGGGAGGGAGGTGGGCGTGCGGGGCCTGGACGGACTGGGCAGCGCTTAGGGAGCCACAGCCTTAGGTTCTCCCCGTGCCTGCTCCTGGCTCACTGGCTCGCTGACATGCCGAACTTTCCGCTGCTTCCGGGGGGGGAGGGAGGGAGAGACTTACACACAGAGAGACAGACAGAGAGAGCCAGAGGGGGAGGAAGGGAAAGACAAACAGAGAGAGGGAGGGAGAGAGAGAGGGAATCAGACAGACACACAGACGCAGAGTGACAGATGGGTGGAGGGAGGAGAGAGATACAGAGAGAGAGAGAGTGACAAAAAGAAAGAGAAAGAGAAAGAAAAATACAAAGAAAAAGAAAGTGGGAGAGAGAGAGAAAAAGAAAGAGAGAGAGAGAGAAAGAGAGAGAGAGAAAGAGAGAGAAAGAAAGAAAGAAAGAAAGAAAGAAAGAAAGAAAGAAAGAAAGAAAGAAAGAAAGAGAAAACTTATGACCACAATTGGGCACAAAATTTTGGTTGCTAAGCAGGACCGTCATTAAATGATTTTCACCACATTTTCCAAGTTGGCCACACCCACCTGGTCACATGACCGCTGAGCCACTCCCATAAAACAGGCCACACCTTTTGGCTCTCAAAAGAAATTTCAATTGTGGTACTGTTGATATTTGGTCTATTGACTAATGAGTTTGCCCACCACTGAGTTATATCATGACTGGGAATGTGGTATCAAAAACTGAGGAATAATTATTCATAGACACTAAGATGTAGTTAAAACTACTCAATACATGAATTAAAGTACTTGTCAAGACAGGAAAATATACCTTATAGAATACTGTTATCTACACCTAGGAGTGCTTGATTTGTCTAGTTGTTTCTGTTGTCACCTTCAGAGAGAGACTCCATTCTGGTGCTTGATAGTCTCTAGAGCAGGAATGGGCCACATGCGGTCCTGGACAGCTAGCAATGCAGCCCCTCAAGATAATAAATATATATATAAAGTAAGTTTGTTATTTATATACATTGAATATTATGTATTTTATATGTGACTCAAGATAATTCCTTTTCACTCAATGTGGCTCAGGCAAGTCAAAAAGCTGGACAACCATGTTCTAGAGCAGGGGTGTCAAACTTGAGGCGTTACATTGTCATGTTAGGTATCGTGATTTCCCCCCTTTGCTAAAATGGTGGGGGGCGTGGCCAGTGCATGACTTACCCAGCCCGCAGCCCGCGAGTTTGACATCCCTGTTCTATTTGAAACTATACCCAAAATCAGTTAGTCCACCATAAAGCAGGCAATTCAAACTGTTCAGCAGGTTGAGACATATTTATCAATGTCTTGAGGAAGATAGTTCTTCCTTGGGAGATAGGTTGTCCTGAATTCTCCTATGCTCAGCCATTTCCAAATTGAAGGTAAAGTTCAAAGCAACTTGAAAAAGATTATATTTGTTTTCAGTCAAAATATTTCTAAACCACTTAACTGAGTTAAATTTCTTGTCAGTAAAATATCAAAAATAGATATAAAAGAATCAAGATTTAAAAAGTACTATGCAATGAACATTGCATCCAACATTAAGTTGATCCATTCCTTGGAGTGGACAACCATTATATTGTACTGGTAGGTCAAAATATATTCACTATTGGCCTTTCTGACCCAATTTCTATACTGATGGAAGACACCTGTTCTGGTTCTTAAGGACATCTATCATGTAGTTAGACATAATGAAGTGATCTGCAGAACCACCATTCCCTCTGTAAAGCTGTGTTCAAGTGGATAATACTGCATGTAGCAGGTAGCTGGTTAAATTAAAAAAATGTATTTGAAATATGGTTCATTGTTGCTTCATTCTGCTTTACCAAAATGCCATATTTTATGTTTTAAACATATCTTCATCCAAAAATCCAAGCAAGCTTACATAAAATCAATAATAAACATAACAACATTATTAAAAAACCATTATGCCAATACATCTAAGGAACATAAAGATAATTCTCAGGTAGTAAAATGTTCTATATGCGTAGGTCAGCAATAACATTTTTAACCTAATAATGAACTCAACAACATCTGCATTTGTAACTATATTTGGATTGAATTGGAGAGGATCAGAATGGAAAAAAACCTTCATTAGCAAGCAAACACAATGTGTAATTCTTTCACAGTTGGTGCATTCTAGTTCTATGTAAATTAGTTTCTTGTGTTAGAAATGTAGTTTTAACAGTGGACAGATATGAGCAGGGCTGGATTAGATCAAAGGTGAATCCAGCATTTAATTCCCATGGTGGCTGATCATTTCCTAGTGGGGCACACATGAATAAGAAGTGACTAGTATATGAGCATGCTCTAGCTCTCTTGTTTCTTAGCAACTGATATAGTTATGTGAACTCTGATACAGACTAGAAGTTTTTGTAGAAAATTCCACTGTTTACAGAGATTCCTTGTATTATTATTGTCAAATCTCCCATCATTCAGCTTGGAATTATGCCTGGAAAATTCCCTGTCCTAATATTTTTTGGATGGGGGAGCTTTCTTAATACTTATATAATTTTATACACCTCTATACATGAAAGAATAAAACATTATTTCATGTTTAATAACCGCACCGTATCCTCTGAAGACTATTGCTCTGGATCACTTTGGTTACTTTTATTTTGCATCTTTTCTGCTGTGTAAATGCTGTATATAGGGGATGGCGAATCTTTTTGGCACCGAGTGCCCAAAAGGTTGCACATAAATGTTGCGTGCGTGCACATGTGCTCATCAGGGCCACGCTCCAGAAAACCCGAACTTCCGGGTTCTAATGTGCATGCACACCCGATGATCAGGTGGCCAGTGCGCATGCGCACACCATTTTTTGACAATGCCATGCGTGTGAAGGCATTGCACTCTGGAAAAGCCGAACTTCCTGGTTCTGGTGCACATGAACATTTGACAATCAGCTGGCCAGTGTGCATACACACATCGGTTTTCAGCACTGCCACAAGCACGAAGGACAGCTGATCATTGTGCATACATGCGCGCCAGAAACCCGAAAGACAAACAGGCAAGGCTGTGCATGCTGTGAGACATGGCTTCACGTGCCACTTTTGGCATGTGTGTCATAGGTTCGCCATCACGGCTCTATATGCAGTGTAGCAATAAGATCTCTTTATAAAGGTGGGATTGCAGCAAAACTCAGTGAAAATCCAAATAAACACATCAACCATATCCACATAGTTGTTGATACCTTCAAAGAATGATACAAATATGTGAGAAAGGATTTGTTTTGGGAGAGATCACATCTGTACATCTTCCTACTGCAAATGAATAATATTATTAATTGTATTTATTTTTAAAAAAAATAACTTTCAACATGGAAATTTAGGATTGCAAGGAGAAGTCTCAACTAGATTAGAAAAACTTTCTCCTTGGATTCCTAGGCAAATGTGTGTGTGTGTTTGTGTGTGTGTGTGTGTTTGTGTCACAACACCCTGGTAAGCCCCAATTAAGGGAGGAAGCATACTGCTTTCCTTTTCTGCCTTTTGGCTCATCACCAGAGACCAGCTAGACAGAAAGCTATTCGTTTCGTTGTGTCTTTTTTTTTACATGTGCGTTAGGTTTTTGAGCTGATAAATAAATAAATAAGGGGGATAGGATAGATCTATTTCGAGCTTTTTAGCTCTCATCAGCTAGCCAAATAAATTTATTTATTTATTTATATACAACTGTGGCAAGAAATATCTTAAAATATCTTAAGAAATATCATAAAATGGGGCAAAACTCACTTAACAAATGCCTTACTCAGCAACATAAATGTTGGGCTCAATTGTGGTCATCAGACTACCTGTACCTGCATTCTAACCACTGCACCACATTGGCTCTCAATTAAGCAGGGAAAGACAGGAATCCCAGGTATGGATTGGGGTGCCATAGAGAGATGAGGGAGGAAGCTAGGCCGCGCATGAGTCGGGAGGGCCGGCAGAAGCTGCATGCAAGTGAGGGATACTGCGGTAGAAAGAAAAGCTGGGACCAACTTACCATAGTGACTTGTGATTCCTGCTGGCATCTGCATTGACTTTGTTTATGGGAAACTGGCAGGGAAGGCTGCAAATGGTGATCGTGTGACTGGAACTGCCTATGACAGAGCACAATCACCAGAGATTTTGTGAACACGAGGATGCTGCAATGGCCAGAACTTTGAAAACTGGTTGTACTATCATTTTTTTCAGCACCATCATATATTTGAACAGTTGCTGAATGAATGAATGACTGTAATCCGAGGACTATCTATACACCTCTTACCTATAGCAGCCTTACAAATCACTTTTTCTTCTCAAGACCTAACGGGAACTAAGAATGGTTAGAGTTGTCTTCTCATAACATGGCACCCTCCTGAAATGATGTGCTACGATCCATTTTTTTTATTATTAATAAAAATAAAATGTGTACATCGTCTGAGTTCCAGTAACCGTAGTAAAGCTAGCTGGGGATATTACATTTTGTAGTCCAGCATACTTGGAGTGTACTGATTTAAGGAACGCTAAATTATAATGTACTTTGACTTTGTAACACTAAAAGTATTGCCATGTGTTTTTTGTATAAATTGGTTAGTTGATGGTTTTAATAAAGTAAATACCTTCAGAAGTAATTCAGGACAAGACGGAAAAAAAAAGTTCTCTGCCTTTCATGGCAGAAACCACAATAATAGAACAAAATGAAAAGTAATAAGAAACTTATTCCAAAGCAGAATTTTTTCTTATTACTTTTTGTTTTGTGAAAATAAAAATGCACCTTTTTGAATTTTCAATATTTCCGCATAAATATGATCTAAAAACATGATCTGTTCTCCACCCAAGTTGCAAAACTAGATAAAAATAATCCAATAAAATGAAACAAAAATATTATACTTGTTCATTGATTTGTTGAGGAAAATGATCCAAGGCTACATATTTTGAGTGTGGTGAATGTATGTCAACCTTTGCTTTCAGTAACTGGTATGTTCCCCCTGGGCAGTAATAGCTGCAACGTATACATTTCCAATAGTTGTGGATCAGTCCTACACATTGGCTCAGAAGAATTTTCCTGCTAAGGGAAGTCAGCATCTTGGAAGGGGTAGAATCCTCTGCTCTCATTGGAGGCTGAGTCTGGGCAAAGTCTTTAGTCCCGCCCTTCTGCGCACGCATGCCCAGTTTCAAACTCAGCCTCTCCTGAGGCAGACGCGTCTCTTTGAACTCCGGATCCTTGGAAAATAACAGAAAAAGAAAAGAAAACGTTTGGCAGGTACTGGGGACTGGGCCAGCGCTTTGACTGCTCCTGGAGCAGCGCGCCTTAGCTGAGGGCCTCTAAGCCCTTCAGGGCTCGTAGGCAGCCGGCTGGAGAGGGGAGAGAAAGAGAGAGAGTTGGAAGGGGAGGAATCCCCTGAAGGGCTCCCCTGCTGGGCATCGCAGCCCGCTTCCCCGAAGGCCCAGGAACAGCCGTCGGCCCGGGAAACACGCCGCTGCTCCCGGACGGTTGAGCAGCGACCGCGGAGTCGGGGGGGATTTTCGGAAGAACTGCTTGCCCCCCCCCCCCCCGCCGCGGAGCGACCCGGCCAAGGAAAGGCAAGCCAGGGAAGGGCGCGCCGGGCCGTTTGGGGCCTTGTCGGCAGGCTTTCGGCCTGCAGGCGTGCGCAGCGCGTGGGCGGCTGGCGCCAGGCAGCTACTGCGTGGGCGGGCCTCTCTTGCATCGGGAGGCCTAAGAGCAAAAGCGAAACTATTTCTGTGATTGCTGAGCTTCTGCCTTGAGTTTGTGGCGCGATGGAAGGGCTTCCCGCTCCAGCCTCTACTGATTTGCCAGAGCCTGTGGCTGGGCCATCTTCTGCCCCGGTGGAGCCTACTCCAGAGCAGCCCCCCCTGCCTTCCACTTCCCAGGGGAAAGGAAAAGGGAAGGCCCCTGCAAAAAAGGCAAAAGCATCCAAGAAGTCTGACAAATCAAAGCCCACTAAAGCTACTTCTTCTTCTTCCACCTTTGAGAAGAGAAAGGATAGGGCCTTGGAAAGGCTGCATAGCAGAGCAGCAGACAGAGCGCAGGCCCAGGCCTCCCCTCTTTCTCGTAACTCGCAGGCACACTTGTCCCTCATGGCCTCTCCGGCCCAGGGGCATGGAGGGGGTGCTGCCATGAATCCCATTTTTCCCATCGATGTTTCAGGGATTTGGGGGCCTGATCAACCTTCACTGCCACCAGGGCCTCCTCAGTCAGCACTCCTGCCTCCTGGGATTCAGAGAATGGAGGCAATACCTTCCACTTCTGCGGCTTTTCCCATGCCTCTGCCTCAGCCAACCCTGGATGCGGCCAATATTCAGGCCATCATCGCTGCTGCCATGTCTCAAGGGTTTGCGGCTGGCCTACAACACCAGGTGCCTGGGGTTCCCATTGGCACGGGCCCGACGGGCCTTCCTCCACCCCCGGTTCCAGAGTCTGTTCCTGCAGGGTGTGTGGAGGAGGATGACGACCTGGAGAGCGTATCCAGTGCAGAGGAAGGGGAAATCCGGGAAGGGGGCCTTTCGGAAGATGAGGGCAGACCACCCGAAAAGAAGACTTCTTCAGGTCTGTTCCCTTCGGCCCTTTTCACTTCCCTGCTCTACAAGGCTAGGGCGGCTTCCAATTTCGCCCCTGCGACGGCCCCTGCTGCTCCAGCTCCGCGCTCGGCGCTGATTTCACCAGAAAATATGTTTGATGACGACATCTTGCCATCAGAGTCGATCCCGATGCCCAAGATCTTTGTTGATCTGGTTCAGCGCCAATGGGCCACACCTACCTCAGGGCCTGGACCGTCCTCCTCCGATAGGAGGTTTTTCAATGTGGCCGACGAGATGGCGCAATGCTTGACAATTCCAACCATGGATGCCCCGGTCGTTTCCCTCTACACGGCGGCCAATATGCCTGGGGCCCCGGAGGACGTCCTGAAGCCGGAGGAAAAGAAGGCCGACCTCACCTTACAACGAGGGCATCAGGCGGCGGCGTGGGCCATCCGGGCAGCCACCTCGGCGTCGTTCTTCACTCGCCCCTGTCTTCTCTGGCTGCAGGACCTACAGCTACGTACCCCAGTTGCTGATTTCAGGGCCCACCAGGACATCGCCAAGCTGGTGGCAGCCGTGCAGTTTACATCTGATGCCACTCTGGCCTCGGCCAGGTTCGCTTCTAGGGCCATGGCGTCTTCCGTGGCTTCCCGACGTCTTCTGTGGCTGCGACAGTGGCAGGCGGATGTGCGCCACAAGTGGCGGCTGGCTTCCGCTCCATTCAAGGGCAGCTCCCTGTTCCTTATTGAAAACAAAGATAAGCGGAAGGTTTTGCCCACGGCCCCCAAGAAGGGGTTTCCCCGGGCGGCACCTTATCCCAGGCGGCCCTTTCGGGGTCAGGAGTCGGGTTCCTCCTTTCGGGCCCTCGACTATGGTTCGTCCTTTCGGGGGGCGGATTACGGGTCTCAGGGGTTTCGTTCCCAGGGTGGTTACTTCCCCAGAAACAGAGGCCAATCAGACCGCTTTCAGAGGGGCAAGCAGTCCAAGCGCCCCTTTCGGGGTGGGGGTCAGCGCTCCTACCGCCGGAACTAGTTCCCCGTCGGAGGGTTACCCTATTGGGGGCAGGTTGACCTTTTTTGCGGACGAGTGGGATAGAACCACGTCCGATGTTTGGGTTAGGTCCACGGTTAGAAACGGTTTATTGTTAGAATTTCTCTCTCCTCCCCCGCTCTGTTTTAGGGCTTGCCCGGTCTCTTCTAACCCTGAGAGGCGCCGCCTCATGCTGGAGGCGGTTCAGCATCTGCTGGAGATTAGGGCCATAGAGGTGGTTCCCGTGGAACAGCAGGGCCTGGGATTCTATTCTATCATCTTTGTGATCCCTAAGTCCTCTGGTGGTTGGAGGATGATTTTAGACCTTAAAAAATTAAACAGGTTTTTGCGTTACAAAAGGTTTAAGATGCATTCATTGCAATCCATTTTGTGGGGAGTCCGACAGGGGGATTTTCTCACTTCCATCGACCTCACGGAGGCCTATCTCCATATTCCCATCGCCCCGCAGCATAGGCAATTCCTCAGGTTTTCGTACATGGGACAGCACTATCAGTACACAGCGCTTCCCTTCGGGCTGTCTTCCGCACCCAGGGTCTTCACCAAAGTCTTGGCTGCTCTGTTGGCCAGCTTGAGGGAGGTCCCCATACGTTTAAACGCGTATCTGGATGATATCCTCCTTCTCTCCTCCTCCCCTGTAGGGGCTCGCAGGGACCTGGCCTCCACCATTCACGCACTCCAGCTCCACGGGTTTTCCATTAATATCCCCAAGAGCCATTTCCTCCCTACCACTAGATTGGTTCACTTGGGGGCCCTGATTGACACGGTGGGGGGTAGGGTCTTCCTGTCTAGGGAGCGTTTGGAGTCGCTCCAGGCTCTGGTTCGTCAGGTCAGGGGTGAGGCGAGGCCTTCCCTGGCTTCCCTATCTAAATTGCTGGGAACGATGGTTTCCTGCATCGGGATAGTTCCTTGGGCCAGGCTTCACACCAGGGATCTCCAATGGTTTCTTTTGCCATTTCAGAAGCGGCTGCTCAGTTGTTCCCTGGCCCGAGTACGTCTTCCCTTAGAGGCTTCCCGTTCCCTTCAGTGGTGGTTGTCCCAGGCGGTCACCAAGGGCCGTCTCTTCCAGGAACAGGAGCTTGTGACGGTCACCACGGACGCCAGTCTCTTTGGTTGGGGGGCCCACTGCCTGGGACAGTGGGCGCAAGGCCGGTGGGAGCCGACCGACTTGGCTCACAGCATCAATTGGCTGGAGCTCCGGGCGATCCACCTGGCTCTCCGTCACTTCCTCCCTATGCTGAGGGGGAGACATGTCATGGTGCTCACAGACAACATGGCGGCCAAGGTGGCCTTCCTCATTGCAATTACCTCAGCTCGCAGAATTTCCGAGCTGCAAGCTCTGTCGATCAGGGACAATCTCTGTGTTTTTCACCAGGACAGAGTGGTTTTGAGGTTGGACCCATCCTTTATCCCGAAGGTGTGCTCTTGCTTCCACCGTTCTCAGGAACTGATCTTGCTGAATTTTTGTCCTGACCCTGATCACCCCCTGGAACGTAGATGGCACAAGTTAGACGTGCGCAGGGCTCTCAGGGTCTACCTTAAACGTACTAAGTCCTTTCGGACCTTGGAGGCCTTGTTTGTGTCCTTCCAGCCGTCTTCGCTGGGCAGGAAGGTCTCCTCGGTGACTATTGGGCGTTGGATCAGGGCCTGCATTTCCATGGCCTACCAGGCCCGCTCCGCGTCGGTCCCAGGCCGCCTAACGGCTCACTCCACGAGGAGCGCGGCCACCTCGGCTGCCTGGGCAGCCCAGGCTTCTCTTCAAGAGATCTGTAAAGCGGCCACGTGGGCCTCCCCTTCGCCCTTCATTACTCATTATAAGTTGGACACATTTGCATCCGCGGATGCGGCCTTTGGCCGGAGAGTCCTCCAGTCTGTAGTTCGTGCTGAGAGGCCTGTCCAATTGTGATTCCCGCCCTGGGACACCTACCGCTTTGGTACGTCCCATCCAAGATGCTGACTTCCCTTAGCAGGAAAATGAGCGTTGGTCCTTACCTGATACGCCTCTTTTCTGCAAGGGAAGTCAGCATCTTGTCCCGTCCCAGGGGTTTGTGTTAGCCTGTTAGTTTAGGTCAAGGGTCGTTCTGCCTTGGCTTCTGTTGGTGTTTGGTGTTATGTTACTGTGCTTCTCAGTGATTATTTTACATGGGCTCTCATTGATTGGATCCGACTGTTATTGACATTGCTACCTTCGTGGTCAAGACGCTTCGAGTCTGGCATCGTCTTCGTTTGAAACTGGGCATGCGTGCGCAGAAGGGCGGGACTAAAGACTTTGCCCAGACTCAGCCTCCAATGAGAGCAGAGGATTCTACCCCTTCCAAGATGCTGACTTCCCTTGCAGAAAAGAGGCGTATCAGGTAAGGACCAACGCTCATTTTAGCCCGTCCCTGTTTGCCAAACAGCTGCAACTCAGGTGTGTTGGCTGTCTTCCTCTCATGAATTGCCTTTTTAGGTCCTTCCACATCATGTCTAAAGGTTTATTTAACATCAGGACTTCAATTTGGCCATATCTAAAACATTAACTTTCTTCTGCTTTAACTTTCTTTGGTTGTCCAATTTGTGTGGCTTCGATTCTTATCTTGATGCATGACTTGTTTTCTCGTGAGCTTCAGTTCATGAATAGATACCCTGACATTTTCCTGTAGAATTTGCTAGTTCAGTTCAGAATTCATAGTTTCATCAATGATAGCAAGCTTTTTCAGATCAGGGCAACAAGGCAAGCCAAACCCATAATATATGACAGTGATGGCTAAACTTTTTTGGCTTGCATGCCAAAAGCAGGGGAGTGCAGGGGGGTCATGCGTGGGTGTGCCACACCCATAATGATATGTGTGTTGTGTCACCCCCTGCTTTTGGCACACTTTTTTCGCCCTCCCCAGGCTCCAGAGGCTTTCTAGGAGGATGAAAACAGCCTTTCCCCCCGACCTCCAGTGGATAGATGGAGGGCGAAAAACGGCCTCAAAAGAAGACCTAAATCAGCTGGCCAACACACACATGCTCGCTAGTGCTGACAGGGCTCGCATTCCCTAAGAAATGGTTCTGCGTGCCACCTGTAACACCCATGCCATAGGTTCGCCATCACTGATATATGATCATCATGTTTCACAGGTGGGATATGATTCTTACGTTAGAGTGCATTTTGTGCCTTTCACCAAACATAATGCTTTTCTTTCAAGCAAAATGTCTATGGAGATTCTCAGTCATCTGGGTCATAGCTGTCCCAAAAGTGCTTTTTCAGGAGGCTGCAATGTTCTTTTTGGAAAAAAAGTGGTTTTCTCCTTGCAACCCTGCTATGCACACTATTTTTCAGTGTACGCCCAATGATCTCACGAACACTGACATTCCCAATGTGAGAGACTTTTAGCTCCATTGATGAACTTAACTTCCTCCCGGAGTGCTTTGAGAGACCTCCCAGAACTACATCTTTTGTTCTTGGCATAATCTTGGTTGGTTGATGATTCCTGGGGAGGATAACAATTGTGTTGAATTGCCTCCATTTGTACACAAACTGCTTAGTAGTGAACTCCCTGGAAATAGTTTGATGGCCTTTTCCAGCCTGGTGAGCATCAACAATTGTTTTTGAGAGGTCCTCAGAAATCTCCTTTGTTTTGTGCCATGGCACACTTTTATATAGAGGGACACGGTGGCTCAGTGGCAAAGACGCTGAGCTTGTCAATCAAAGATCAGCAGTTCAGTAGTTGGAATCCCTAGTGAGTGAGCTCCCATAAATTGTCCACCTTCTGCCAAACTAGCAATTTGAAAGCATATAAAATGCAAGTAGAAAAATAGGGACCACTTTGGTTGGAAGGTATGTGTGCCTTCGGTGTGTCTTCAGTGTTTAGTCATGCTGACAAATCTTAGAGGTTAGCATATTTTTGACACAAATATCATAGCTTTGGATCATTTTCCTCTATAATAAATGGACAAGTAAAACCTCTGTGACTCACTTATTTAATTGGTTCATCTCTACCTAGTTTTAAGACCTATAGGGAGAAGAAAACATTTTAAATAATACTTACACAGAAATATTAAGAATCCAAAAGGGTTCACAAATCACTGTACATGTAGATGGGATTGATTGCTTATACATATTGAGAAATATGTATTTCTCAATGAAGTTTCTATACATGCTTTAAACAGTTATTTGTGTGGGAGGTGAAAACAGTCATAACATAGTTAGGCATAACATTCTAGGCAGTGAAATAACAAGCTGCAGGTATCTGCATTGACTGTAGGCATAATGGAGACTGTTTAATTCAGATCTTTCAGACAGGTAAGATAAATTAGTATTTCTTAGGAATATTGTCATAGATATTGCTCAAGAGGACTTAGTAGAAAAAGAATTTGATACATCTAATGCATTTTACAATCTCTGAATTGTGTAGGTCACTTCGGCATGAGGCTGTGAATTTTACATCTTAATAAGAGAAAGCCAAAAAAATTTGAATTACCAAAAAAAAAACCAGTGAAATAGTTACTTGTGTAAACTGAGCTAAGAAATATTAAAATTGCAAAAAGGAAAAGATGACAACAGAAAATATGAAAATATATTTGTAAAATATTATGCAAAATTATACAATGGTGAGAAGTTTTAAAAGGAAAATAATAGATGAACATTTAGAGTAGAAGGTGCCTAAATTAATAGAACAAAAAAAAACAACAACCCAGATGGACTTATAGCAGTAAGAGAAATAATAGATGCCATAAAAATAGTAGAAAAAGCTCCAGACCCTGGTGAACAACCTGCATTATACTATTCTTCATGGTAGCCAATTCAAAAGTTCAAAGAAGACCTGATTGCAGTTTGAACTCCAATTCTGTTTTGACAGCAAAACAGAATTTGAGTTCTATAGTACAGAGCAATGGTGGGATTCAAAAAAATAATAATCACTAGCAGTTTTGTGAGCTAGGCTGGATGGGCGTGGTTTGGTGGCATGGCAGGGGAAGGAGACTGTAAAATCTCCATTCCCACCCACTCTAGGGGAAGATTACTGCAAAATCCCCATTTCCTCCCGATCAGCTGGGACCCTGGTGGACAACCTGCATTATACTACAAATATTTTGATAATAATTTGATACTGTCCTTACAAACAGTAAGGGACTCTGTTTTACCAAAAAGAATGGTTTCAGAATCATGGAAAGCAGCAAATAGTGCTTTAATACACAAAGAACATTACTAAAAAATTACCATCCAATATCAATATTTAACAATTGCTATAAAAATATAGCAATTTTAGCAGAAAACATGAAAGTTGTTATGAAATAGTATATGAAAAGCAGTGTGGATTTTTATTCAAAAAGACCACTGAGAGACAATACATGTAGTGATTGGGACTAGAATTATGAAAAACACAATGACCACAATCTGTCGAGAATCCATTCCTTTTGTTATCCAAATCACACGAGTTGTTAGGCAAAGACCTAACCTGATCCAAGCCATTCTGATTTGACCCCTCCGAGCCCCAAACCTCAGTAGGGTAAGAGTTGGCCTCTTGTGCCTCCCCTTGAATTCCCCTACCTCAGTGGTGGGATTCAATTTTTTTTTACTACTGGTTCTGTGGGTGTGGCATGGTTTGGTGGGCGTGGCAGGGAGGATACTGTAAAATCTCCATTCCAGGGAAAGGTTACTGCAAAATCCCCATTCCCTCCTGATCAGCTGGGACTCGGGAGGCAGAGAATAGATAGCGGTGCGACTAGTTAGAAGTGATATTTACCTGTTCTCCAAACTACTCAAAATTTCCACTACTGGTTCTCCAGAACTGGTCAGAACCTGCTGAATACCACTTGTATATCTCACCCACCAACCTTTCTGCCATTTTGGCCCACCCACCTTAAGACTAGTTATTAGGAATAACTGTTTACTGTAGCAATTTAGTAAATGATAAGAATGAGCGACAGATATGCAGATTTAGAAAAACATCCATATCCCTGTAAGGATTATGTGAAATTATGGTTCACATGGTATTGTTTGCTATATTTAAAATATATTGGGGAGTGAATTAGTTTGCCCATGAACAAAAAAACAGTGATTATATTTTTCTTCTTCCATAATTTGTTCTAGGTATAGCCCGCATTTGCTTCTGACATATAAACCAGCATTTCATTTCATGCTGAAATATTGCACAATTTAATCATGCAACTTGCTGATTCTTTAGTTCTGCTGCTAGAATGGGCGGGGTTATGGCCCCAGCTGTACGTCCTCCCTGATCTGCCTCTAAGATGGCTTTGTTAAAGGGTATGAGCCTACTTCTGAGAAGATGGAGCCTAGAGCTGGATCAAGATGATCTAATGCAGTGTTTCTCAACCTTGGCGACTAAGTTCTGTGGACTTCAACTCCCAGAATTACCTAGCCAGCTATGCTGGCTGGGGGATTCTGGAAATTGAAGTCCACAGGACATAAAGTCGCCAAGGTTGAGAAACACTGATCTAGTGGGAAAGGGGTATTTTCATCCAGAACACTGTCAAAGCTCTCCATTGAAAACACCCCATGTTGCATGGAGGAGTCTTCAGAGGGTCAATGCCCTGCAGGAGTCAAGTTGGTCTGCTGCAGGACCGCCCCCTACCTTCTAGCTGCTTTTCGACAGACATTTCTGCTCCGACCACTGGAGAGAAAGAATACGCACCATATGATGATCATGATGATAAACATACTCTTAAAGCATATGTTTAAACTGAACTCTTTTAAGTAATTCAGTAATTTGGTTTTCGTATGGTAAAATCTATGGCTTGTTTAATCAATTTTAGCCATGAATAACATACTAAATCAAAATTAAACAACGTTATTTCTTGATTTAAATCTGTGAATCTAAGCCGTAGGTTTTCAGAATTCCCATTGAAATTGATTGTATTGTGTTTATGAAGATGTGTCTCGTTTTGCCTGAAACTGTGGTTGAATGGGGATTTTTACATATATACCCTGTTTCCCTATAAATAAGACCTCCCTGGATAGTAAGCCCAATCAGGCTTTTGAGTGCAAGTGCTAAAATAAGCCCTCCCCCCAAAATAAGCCCTCCTCAAAAATATTGCAACGCAGCAGCCATGAGGTGACCACGCTCGCCGTCTCCTGCACCTCAAAAATAATAAGACCTCTCCAAAAATAAGGCCAAGCGCTTATTTCAAGGGTCAAAAGAAAATAAGACCCTGTCTTATTTTTGGGGAAACAGGGTTGTGTAATTTAATGTAACTGTATAATATATGGTGGACAAAGTACCTGACAGTAGTAAACAAAGTAACAAATTGATAGACTAGAGTATGTGATTCACTAAAATACCAAGGGTCAAATTTTACGGAAGAAGTTATGGTTATCAAACAGGTATCCTTATTCCTCTTTTATTTGATGAAATGAAACTTTACTTATCTCCAGAATGGGAAAATGGGATCTTCACTTGTGCAGCTATTTAATAGTGAAGAATGCGACATTGGTCAAGGAAATAATGGAACAGGTAAAGTCTTCCTCTAGTTAAGCAAGCACAACTTCTAGTGACTACCTAGAGACAACCATATTGTTGTTCATGCTGCTAAAATGCAGAAATACTTATTGCTTTTCCTGTATAATGTTTTGGGACTTCTCGGTCTAGCTTTCAACTGGGGGATTTCCTGGTCTTCTCTCATCCAGCAATGCTGCTTAGATTTTCAAAGTTAGTGAAGGTCAATTAGATATAACATCACAGTTTGTTTGTTTGTTTTGTTTGAAGCTTTTTCTGAAAATTTTTCAAGATTAAATCTGGATCTGGTGACCCACTCAGATTCAGTCTTGCAACATTAACATTTGCCTTCATTCGTGATAGAAATGCGTCATAGTTTTTTCCTGCATATTCTAGATTAATACTAATTTATGGTTCCTGAACTTTGCTCAATGACCAAATTTTATTATACTTCGGTTATGATTTGTATTCTCAGACACATGAAAGTGCTGAAAGTTTTCTTTTGTGCCGTTCCTCCAGTATTCTGGTACACCTGCCAATAGAAATCTTACCGTGTGTGTTGGATCAAGGTGGACTCACTGATTTGAGGGAAAGAACTAAATATGAGGACCATTTTCTTGGCCACTGCTTGCTTCATGTTTATTTGTCCACTGGGACGATCCTTTTTTTCATGGGAAAATTACCACATCTTTTTGTTTTGTAAAAATGTGCATGGCAAATGAATAGGCAACCTGTAATCCAGGTAACATCGTCTGTTGCCATAAGGATTAAAGATCTTGCAGTGAAATTGTGCTTTGCCACATAACACTTTACTCCATATGTTTCTGGGTAATTGAAGGGGAACCTCCAACCTAATATAAAGCATCACATGCTGATGGGTTTTTTTGCAAAGGATTCAGGGGATTTCCTCTTCTTTTCTTGCTTCTTCAACTTTTCAGGGTGTCTTCTCCTCTCTTCCTTCTTCAAATTATCCTGTAGAGCATTTACTGGATTTTCTTTTCAACTCTATAGGCGTATTAGTTACACCCTTACCTTTCAACATTTATAGCTTGAATTTCCATATATTCTAAATTCTTGAGAAACATTTCTGTAAATAAAGCTAAGCTATAAAACCACATAGGCTTTGTTTCCTTTCTAAGACAACTAACCGTCCTTTTCTCATATCTATAAATATTGGTTTAAAACATGTATGGAGGTTCCTCCTTTTAAAATTTGGGAGCTAGTGGATCCTTGTGGATGACAGCAAATAGTCTCATTTCTTCATGGTTTTTGGTTTTATGTTACCTGAGCTTAAAAAAGATATTGAAGTAGGAACGGTGTCACAAAGTGAGCTAAATCGTATAAGAATCAGAAAATGGCATATGATTGACTAGCTAGAAGGATACAAAGGATAACTTTGCAGATGAAATTGCAAAATTCTTTCAGTTTGTGGTGAGATGGGGATCTCACTGCCATATAATTGGTACCTTTATTTCAGGTTTTACTGGCTTGACTTCATTGTTCCAAGCTCCTTATAGTGCTCCTTTTTATATAGTGCAAAAGATAATAGAGTGGTATTAACGTAAACACAACTTTTAACAATAGGATCTGTGATAAATTTATAAAACATGCACAAAGGTCTATATGGTTATACATTAACATTCAAATGTCACAATTGTTTTTTAAAAAAAGAATTGCTGTATAACCTATCAATGTATAAAATATACATTGCCTACCTAAGATGATTAAAATAACTAAAAAAAGAATTAAATTAAATTTCATAACCGCAGCATAAAGCGGCTGTTTTTAAAATATATCGAAACATTTAGCCCAACATTTTTCAAAAAGAGAATTTTAGGGATAGTTTTCTCTAGTAGTTAAAACGTGAGTTCTAATCCTGCCTTAGTTATGAGAGCTGGCTGGGTGATTTGGATTAGTCATTCTCTCTCAGCCCAACTACCTTGCTGTTGTGCAGAAAGTGGGGAGGACGAAGAAGTATTAGATATGTTTGCTGCCTTGATTATTTGAAAAAATAATGAAGACAGGGAATAAATCAATCAATAAAAGTTTACTTCTCCAAATCAAGATAACCACTGAATCTAATTTATCTGGCTGCACTTGGTTTTACCTCCGTAGTCAGAAAGTGCTTACTTCCATATTTCATTCTAAGGCACTTTTGTAAAATATTTCATTTATCTTAGGTTTTGCAGATAAACTAGCCTTTGATGCCCACACAGCATCATCTGCATCAGGCCTTTGTAAATTAAGACAACCTAAGATTAGAGGGATAGCCATTGGAGGAAGTCCTTGATTTACAACCAACTGAGCCCAAGATTTCTATTGCTAAGCAAGACAGTTGTTAAGTGACTTTGTCCCATTTTACAACCTTCTATGCTGCAGTTGTTAAGTGAATCACAGCAGTTGTTAAATTAGTATCGCGGTTGTTAAGTGAATCTGGCTTCCCCATTAACTTGTCAGAAAGTCAAAAAAGGTGATCACATGACCCTGGAAGACTGCAACCGTCATAAATACAAGCCAGTTGCCAAGTGTCTGAAGTTTGATCATGTGACCCTGGTGTGTGCAATGGTTGTGAATGTGAAAAATGTGTTATAAGTCACTTTTTCTAAGTGCGGTTGTAACTTTCATCAGTCACTAAATAAAGGGTGGTAAATTGACCTGTATTTTACTGCTTCTTCTGCTACCTGTTTTCTGCATTGCTTTAAAGACTACATTGCTTCAATAAAAGTCCTGAAATGTCTTATGTTGAAAGGAGTATGTATATTTGGTTATGGAGAGGGGAAAAAATCAGAGTAAGTATCAAGGGGAATGAATTAGAAGAAAGATACTTGGTGATTGCTTCTGTTGAAGCTTAGATATACGCAAATTATCATGTTCTTTCAAAAAGAAGCATTAAAACTTCCTTGTATAAGTTAATAACTTACTAAATTTAGAAGAAACACCATAAACAAAGTAAGTTAATGCATATGTAAAGTATATATTATGCAACGAAAATTACCACATAAAAGAGTTTTCTGGACAAAATGTTCTTCCGTTATAGTTTGGGAAGATAATATAGTTATGGCAGCAGATAACTTTTAAAATCACTTTAACTGCTAGATGCTTGCAAATAGCAATAAAAATACTGTCTTGCAACACTCTTCTTAACTATTACGAGGTTACGGAAAGCTACTGTAGGAAGGAAGATGTTGGGGACAATTTTCCAGTGAAAATACACAAGTACAAAGCAGAATATCAGGCAATCCTTTGACTACTATAATATTGGACCTATTTTATCTCAGATCCATACCCTTTCTATTGATTTCCACCCACCCACCCACCCAATTAATTTATCAGTGCAGCCTAGATAGGTTTGAAACTCCTTCCTTATTAATCCGGTCTCTGTAGGTAGAAGGCACATTTTGTAGAGGAGGCAGTCATTCTTAGAAATGACAGCGAGTTCACAGTCACCTCACCCTTCCACCCACAAATCAGAGGTGACATTGTTTTGAAGTCACCGAAGACTTCTAGTAGGAGTAACTGGAAAAGAACACTGTGGCTGTGCCCGTACAACATGGTAAAATGAAATCGAGTGCAGGCGTCCTTCGTACATCTAATGCGCTGTGCCACAAATAAGCACATATTATGACTGACAATAAGGACTAATTTACACAACATGAAGTAAAAAGCTGACCTTACAGAACACACAGAATCACAAACTATGTAATCCAGTTTAACCTGGTTTGGTATACTGTGCAAAAACAGAATCCCCCCCCCCACACACACACACATACACAGTACTTTATAAACAAAGTATTATACAATACAATACAATAGCAGAGTTGGAAGGGACCTTGGAGGTCTTCTAGTCCAGGGGTCCCCAACCTTTTTTGCACCAGGGACCGGTTTCATTTTAAAGAAAGTTTTGGGGACTGGCTGAGTGGCTCAGCAGTCATGTGACTGGGTGGGCGTGGCCAACTTGGAAAATGTGAAACTCACTTAACAATGGTCTTGGTTAACAACCAAACTTTTGGGCTCAATTGTGCTCATACGTTCTTTCTTTCTTTCTTTCTTTCTTTCTTTCTTTCTTTCTTTCTTTCTTTCTTTCTTTCTTTCTTTCTTTCTCTTTCTTTCTTTCTTTCTCTGTCTCTTTCTTTCCCTCTCTCTCTTTCTCTTTCTCTTTCTTTCTCTTTCTCTCTTTCTTTCCCTCTTTCTTTCTCTTTCTCTCTTTCCCTCTTTCTTTTTCTTTCTTTCTCTCTTTCTTTCTCTTTCTCTTTTTCTTTCTCTCTCTCTTTCTCTTTTTTCTTTCTCTCTTTTTTCTCTTTCCTTTCTGTCTCTCTTTCTGTCTGTCTTTCTCTTTCTTTCTCTCTCCCACTTTTTTTCTTTCTTTCTCTTTTTCTTTCTCTCTATCTCTGTCTCTCTCCCCTTCGTCCGCCCATCTGTCACTATATGTGTGTGTGTGTGTCTGTCTGTCTGTCTGTCTCGCATTCACGCATTTAATCACTTTCTGCGTCTCTTTCTTTCTCTCCCTCCCTCCCTCTCTCTGTCTCTCTGTGTGTGTCTGCCACTCTCTAATTCCCCCCTCCCTCCCTGTCTCTCTCTGTGTCTGTGCCTCTCTGTCTGTCTGTCATCGTCCCCGCCCCCCCCCGCCCCCCCGCCCCCCCGCGGAGCCTCCTCAGCCCGGCCCGCCGCGCTCACTCGCCTTAGCCTGCCCCTCCCGGCCAGCCGCCCGCCATGCTTGGTTGCTAGTTCGCTCCAGGAGCTGAGAAGCCTCCGTGTGTGTGTGTGTGTGTGTGTGTGTGTGTGTGTGTGTGTGTATGTAACTACAGCCCCTGGAAGACGACGAGTGGAGGGAGGAAGGGGGAGGGAGAAAGGGAATCGGCGGCCAGGAGTCCCACCGTCGACAAGGGTGGAGGAAGAGCCGCACTCCAATGGCGCGAACAGCCGTGCCTGCGCTCTCCTGCGCGCTCTGCCCAGGGGGTTGCCCCCTCCTCCTCCTCTCCAGCCCTGCGGCCTGGTTCCTACCAAGCCACAGACCGGCACCGGTCCGCGGCCCGGGGGTTGGGGACCCCTGTTCTAGTCCAACTCCCTGCCTAGGCAGGAAACCGTATAATGTTTCAGACAAATGGCTATCCAAAATCTTCTTTAAAACTTCCAGTGTTGGGGCATTCACAACTTCTGGAGGCAAGCTGTTCCACTGATTAATTGTCCTAACTGTCAGGAAATTTCTTCTCAGTTCTAAGTTGCTTCTCTCCTTGATTAGTTTCCACCATTTGCTTCCTGTTCTACTCTCAGCTACCTTGGTGAATAGCTTGACTTCCTCTTCTTTGTGGCAACCCCTGAGATATTGGAACACTGCTATTTCCCCCCTAGTCCTTCTTTTTATTAAACTAGACATACTGGGTTCCTGCAACTGTTAGTCCTATGTTTTAGTCTCCACTTCCCTAATCATCTTTGTTGCTCTTCTCTGCACTCTTCCTGGACTCTCCACATTTTTCTACATCGTGGCGACCAAAACTGGATGCCGTATTCCAAGTGTGGAATAGTCTTGAGTCTACTGATAGTCTTGAGTTATGATTGTAATAGAGCCTACACATTATGGTCACAAGTCATGAGAGTCGTTCAGTGAAGCACCCATGTGATCATCTTGCATAATGGACTCTCCCAATATACTAGTGAAGCAGAGCAAGGGCAGGGGAGACCCTGCGAGGCCTAATCAGACCCAGGCTTGCCTGCCTCAGGCCTTCCAAATCTTCCGCTACCCCCTGAGCCACTCCATGCCCTACTTTCTGCCCCTTGGGATCCTGGCAGGCCTTGGGCCTTCTTCCTCGTCTCTGGGCCCTGCAGACATTTGCTTCTCACTGGCTCGTGCAGAGAGGTTCCCCTGGGTGGCTGAATGGCTGTGTTGGGAGCAGGCTGAGGCTTGCAAGCTGCCATAGCCTCGCAGGGCCCCTTTAGCCTCTGCAACTGACTTGAGGCTCCCTTGGGTGGCTGAGTGTTGAGTTGCGAGCAGGACAAAGACCTGTAGGGACCTGGTGAGGTGGTATGGGTGGGGGAGATAGGCATGGGTTAGGTGCTACAGCGTCCCAGTGATTGATGCAGTGTTGAATGACCATAGGGGCCCTACAGTAGCCATAACTTTAAAACTGGATGATAAGTAGCTTTTTGTGTGGTGGAGTCTATCGTAACTTCAAATTGTCACTAAGCGAAGGACTACCTGTATTAAAAGTACTTAATAACTTTAAAAGATGGTGCTAGAGGCATAGTTCCTATCCTTTCAAATACAGTGATGTTTAGGTACTGGTTAATTATTTCTGGGAGGCAGAAGTGTCTCCTCTCTCTGGGAGGAGAAGTGTTAAAAGCAGCTGAGAGAGGCAATGTAGAAATGTGCCAATACTGTTTCTTAATTTGTTTTCAGTGCATTTATGGTTTTATTCTGACCTCTTGTGGTGTTCTATCAGTATTACATGAGATAATTTCCAGTGTCCTGTGAGCCTTATGAAATATGAATGATACTATTCATATATTTGAATGTGCATAGATAGATGGATCATTCTCTTTAACACATTACCTCATGGAAGCAGGAATTAAATCAAATGTGAAAGTAATTTTTCAACAGGAAATACAGATTGTGGAAAAGCAGATTAATTTGTGTTTTTAGAGACAGTGTTCAGATAAGTTTAAGAATGTTAAAGCTCTTATAAAGGAACTTGCAGGCTTTCAATATTCTTGCAGAACCTGTAATCTTTCTGAGTTAGAATTTATCAGAAGTAGTAAAACCGCCAAACGCCCAATTTATATAAGACTAGAAATTATGAGCTTTTAAAATGTATTTGCTTACTTATAAATTCAGATTTTCGTTATGAGGCCCTGAATGACTTTTGCATTCATGGACTTCAGACTGGACTGGGAATTGTAGGTGTCACTATACATACTTCTGTATACTTAATGTTATCTGGACCCAGGGGTAGGTTCCTGTACTGGTTGGTACCAGTTTGCGCGCGCGCTGCTCGCTTCAAACTGGGCCAAGCCGGGAACAATCCACCTCTGTCTAGACCCAGATTTTTCTTTATAAAGAAAAAGAAATGGAGAACTATCTTCGCAGTTTAGATCAAGGGTGCCAAACTCAAGGTCTGCAGACTGGATCTGGCCTGCAGGGTGCTTAGATCTGGCCCATGGGGCCACCCTGGAAACTTTGCCTCTTCCCACAAAAACGGTGCTCGGGAAGACTGCACACATTTTTCCCGAGCTCCATTTTCACTGGCAGAAGGTTGCAGGAGGCCTTTGCAGCCAGAAACAGAGCTCGGGAGCCCGTTTTTGCTGGCTCAGTGCTTGGGCCACCACAGGCACCCCCAACACAACTGATGTCAAGTTGGCATGCCTTCTTAGCCCCCGGAGGTCAAACACAACCCTGATGTGGCCCTCAATGAAATTGAGTTTGACATGGTTTAGATCATACAGAGACAAGATTTGCGTTCAATGTAAATTGATTTCTCATTCTAGAATTTATAGCTAATATGTATTCCTACCACTTGATTATCAGATGAAATTTTTGTTTACAATACAGGTAGTTCTTGCTTACTGACTTGTTCAGCGACTATTCAGTTACAATGGCCCTGAAAAAATGAGACTTATGACTGATCCTTGAAGTTGCAATGTCCCCATAGTCACACGATTGCAATTTGGGTGCTTGACAACCCACATACCATATTTTTCGGAGTATAAGATGCACCAGAGTATAAAACGCACCCAGGTTTTTGAAGAGGCAATTAAAAAAAAAAGTAGGTAGGTGGATAGAGGGATGGAGAGGGAGAGAAAGAGAGAGAAATACAGGAGGGAGGGGGGGAGGGAGAGAGAGAGAGTGCAGATACGTATATAGGTAGAGGGGTAGAGAGTGAGAAATATATAGAGAGAAATACACTAGGTAGGTAGGGAGAAAGAGAGAGAGAGTAGGTAGGTTGGTAGGTAGTTTTAGGATAGAGAAAAAAATAGAGAGAAATACAGTAGGTAGGGGGAGAGAGAGTAGGTAGGTAGGTATATAGGTAGATAGAGGGGGGAGAGAGAGAAATACAGTAATAATAATAATAATAATAATAATAATAATAATAATAATAATAATAATAATAATAATAATATTATTTTATTTTTATATACCGCGTCCTCTCCCCAAGGGGACTCGGAGCGGTGTACAGGGAAAAGTTAAAACACATAAAAAATATATACAGGAATAAATACAATCAATAATCTCTACATGGGGCTCCCCTTGAGGTGCACCCGAAGACTTCAGCTGGTCCAGAATGCAGCCGCGCGAGCAATAATGGGGACCGCAAGGTACACCCATATAACACCTCTCTTGCGCGAGCTGCACTGGCTGCCTGTCGTCTTTCGGGTGCGCTTCAAGGTGTTAGTTATCATCTTTAAAGCGCTCCATGGCTCGGGACCTAGCTACCTGCGGGATTGGATCCTGCCCCAGACATCCTTACGGCCGATTCGCTCCCACAGAGAGGGACTTCTCCGGGTGCCGTCCACTAGACTTTGTCAGCGGGCGACGCCCAGGGTAAGGGCCTTCTCTGTGGCGGGCCCAGCCCTCTGGAACGACCTTCCCCCCGACATTAGAACAACCACGGACCTCCGCTCCTTCCGTCAGAAATTAAAAACATACTTTTTCTGCTTGGCCGGCCTAGGTTAGTCTTTACCTTTTAGGGTTTAGGGATCATTAGTTTTAATATGGGGATTTTAGTGCAGGGACAATTAAATTTAATTTGTTTTTACTTATTGTATCTATTTTTGTATATTTTTATGTGTTTTAATTCTTCCCTGTACACCGCTCCGAGTCCCCTTGGGGAGAGGATGCGGTATATAAAAATAAATTATTATTATTATTATTATTATTATTATTATTATTATTATTATTATTATTATTATTATTATTATTATTATTATTATTATTATTAATAAAAACAAATTAAATTCAATTGTCCCTGCACTAAAATCCCCATTTTAAAACTAATGTTCCCTGAACCCTGCAAGGTAGAGACTAACCTAGGCCGGCCAAGCAGAAAAAGTATGTTTTTAATTTCTGACGGAAGGAGCGGAGGTCCGTGGTTGTTCTAATGTCGGGGGGGAGGGGGGGAGTAGGTAGGTAGGGGGAGAGAGAGAGTGAGAGTAGGTAGGTAGGTAGATGTTTCCAGGTGTATTTATCCATGTGCTGTAGAACGAAATCGCTGACAATCTGTAGCACCTAAAACTTTGTTTCTGCTGGCACATTACTTGACTAATGTAATTCTTATTAATCCCTGTAATTAAACAGTTTTCTGAAAGGGAAAAAAAAGTTTTTGCACTCTGCAAACCTCTCCAAAACGGCCCTTTTTTTGCAAAAACAAGCTCATTTTTTTAAAGGCATGAATAGCCGGGGGGGGGGGGGGGCTTGCAGAGTACTCCTGGGCGGTGGGAGGGGGGGCAAAAACGAGCAAAAAATGGCCAGTTTTTCACAAAAGCGGGCCATTTTTCATCAAAAAAAATTACATGCATAGGTTTATGGAGGCTTAAAGAGTGCTCCTGGGGGCTGGGGGACAAAATTGAGCAAAATACGGCCTATTTTTCACTCATTTCTGACCTCCCCAGCCCCCAGGAGCTTTCTGAAAGCCTCCATAAGGCTATGCACGGCCATTTTGGTGAAGTGGGTGGGGCTTCAGGAGACAAAAAATGCTGTATTCGGTGTATAAGGCACACCCAGATTTTCAGTCTCTTTTTAGAGGAAAAAAGGTGCTTCTTATACTCTGAAAATATGGTATATTTATTATGGCTGCTGCAGTATCCAAAGCTGTATGATCACCATTTGCACTGTTCCCTGCTGGCTTTTAACAAGCAAGTTAATGAGAAAACGTAGAAAGTCACAAATCACAGTTGTGTGACATTGCACTTAATGACCCACACTTATTTGTTTAATAACCACAGCTGGAATTGATGTCATAAGTCAGGGCTGTCAGATGACATCATGGTTAATGATTACACCATTTAGTTGCTGGTTCCTATGGCAGTCAGTAAGTGAGGATTATCTATATTGGATGGTTTAAGTTAACACTATTCAGTAACCTTCAGCCATTTGGTGGAATAGAATTAAATTTTACATTTGCATCTAATAAGTTCACTGGATGTCATTCAAAAGGAGGCATTAAATTTGAATCTGAAACAATATATTTTTAAATTTGGCTGGTGTGTTAGAACTATAACATTGTTATAATATTGATAAAGAGATATACAGTGCAGCTAGTACAAGTGTAAGCCATTGTATACAGATTCAAAATATTCTAACACTATGTATAATTTCTTGTTTTACAGGTAAAAGTCACTGCTTCAAGTAAGTACTATGCTGTTATATATCTCATTTTCAGTGTTATGTTTAAAGGTTTTCCCAGAATCAACAATGATGATTCTGTATTTGTATAAATACTTAAAACCACATACTTCTATTAAAAAAATCTAGGAAAGATCATTGTATTTAACCTATAATTTGAAATATACTTCTTTTCACCATAACAAGTTTATTGAATGTTGGAAGGGTAACATATATATATAACTCCATATACAGAAGTAAATGGTGACCAGGCTTATATAGCATGCTCTGATTAAGCATGTTTATTAAAATAAACTACAGGTATTCCTCAACTTACAACTGCAATTGAGCCCAAAATTTATGTTGCTAAGCAAGGCAGTTGTTAAGTGAGTTTTGTCCATTTTATAACCTTTCCTGCCACAGTTGTTAAGTGCATTGCTACAGTTATTAAACTGCTATTGAGCAAGGTACCACCTATATTGTACCTGTGCATTTCATTTTTTTTCTACATTTAGGCAACAAAAATGAAATGCACAGGTACAGTATAGGTGGTACCTTGCTCAATAGTAGCAACTGTGAGAGGGATCTTGGAGTCCTAGTGGACGACCATTTAAATATGAGCCAGCAGTGTGCAGCAGCCACCAAAAAAGCCAACACAGTTCTAGGCTGCATAAACAGAGGGATAGAATCAAGATTGCGTGAAGTGTTAATACCACTTTATAATGCCTTGGTAAGGCCACACTTGGAATACGGCATCCAGTTTTGGTCGCCATGATGTAGAAATGATGTGGAGACTCTAGAAAGAGTGCAGAGAAGAGCAACAAAGATGATTAAGGGACTAGAGACTAAAACATGTGAAGAACGGTTGCAGGAACTGGGTATGTCTAGTTTAATAAAAAGAAGGATTAAGGGAGACATGATAGCAATGTTCCAATATCTCAGAGGCTGCCACAAAGAAGAGGGAGTCAAACTATTCTCCAAAGCACCTGAGGGCAGAACAAGAAACAATGGGTGGAAACTAATCAAGGAGAAAAGCAACTTAGAACTAAGGAGAAATTTCCTGGTAGTTAGAACAATTAATCATTGGAACAGCTTGCCTCCAGAAGTTGTGAATGCCCCAACACTGCAAGTCTTTAAGAAGATGTTGGATAGCCATTTGTCTGAAATGGTATAGGGTTTTCTGCCTAGGCAGGGAGTTGGACTAGATGACCTCCAAGGTCCCTTCCAACTCTGCTATTGTATTCTAAATTAGTAACACAGTCATTAAATAAACCTGGCTTCCCCATTGACTTTGCTTGTCAGAAGGTCACAAAAGGTGATCCCATGTCCCTGGGACATTGCAGCTGTCATAAATACGAACCAATTGCCAAGCATCTGAATTTTGATCGCATAACCATGGGGATGCTGCAACAGTCGTAAGTATGAAAAATGGTCAGTGCCGTTAAAACTTCGAACAATCACTAAATAGGTGGTCATAAGTTGAGAACTACTGTACAGTTGATTGGGTTCACACACATTAAATAAATCACATTTGTGAATCTTGATACATTGACTTTGTACTCCCTAACCCAGCCTTTTACTATCTGAAGCAATGGGATCTCCATGAGGGTCCACCATACCCTGTTCACCCACTCTTTGCATTATATGCTTTGCAAACACTCTAGTGAAAAATGCATTAATAGTCCGTCAGTACTAAAGTAAAGGTAAAGGTCCCCCTCGCACATATGTGCCAGTCATTCCCAACTCTAGGGGGTGGTGCTCATCTCTGTTTCAAAGCCGAAGAGCCAGCGCTGTCCGAAGATGTCTCCGTGGTCATGTGGCCGGCATGACTAAACAACGAAAGCACACGGAACGCTGTTACCTTCCCAACAAACATGGTCCTTATTTTTCTACTTGCATTTTTACATGCTTTCAAACTGCTAGGTTGGCAGAAGCTGGAACAAGTAACAAGCTCGCTCCATTACGTGGCGCTAGGGATTCGAACTGCTGACCTTTCTGATTGACAAGCTCAGCGTCTTAGTCACTGAGCCACCCATCAGTGTGGTATGCCTCCTAATCTTAACAGCATCAACTCTAGTTCAATTCATGATATCTGAAGCATGTATAAACTGTTTCTTCCACCAATTAATAAAGAAGAAAAACTACATAGTGTTGCACTGTTATGAAGTTCTGGTTATTTAAAAATATCTTTTCTTTTTTTCTGTGTAGGTAGTCCTGAATGCAGTTCCTTAAACAACATAACAGAAACAGAAACAACAATAAGAGTCCAGCTAAACAACAACTTTACAATAACAAATGTAACTTTTCAAGATAAATCAGATGTGGGTCTTTTTGAGAATGATTTCATATCTGAACTTCATCCAGGTCTTCAGTATATTGTTTGTTTCAATAATACTAAGGAAAGTTGCTGCAAACATATTTTTACAAGTAAGTAATGGATTGAAAATTCCACAACAATAGTTTTTAAGATCATAATAATAATAATCTTTATTGTCATTGTAAAAATTACATTCTGATAGGGCTGGCATTGTTACATTTTAAGATGAGAGAGAGAAAAAATCTATAGTAGATGTTGGAAGGAAAATCCATCTGGTTCAGTTCCAAGGTGGGAAAAAGACGCTGGAAATAACACGGAGGCTGATTGGAAGGAAAGATTCTGTTTATTGGTGAACAGAACCACCAGGGTTCCTGGTTCTGGGGCAGCTGATCCAGAATCACATGCTGCTTGATCAATAAAGGGGATCTTTCTTTCCAATCAACCCCCATTTTATTCCTGGCTTGGAACCGGACCTGGATTTTTCTTCCAACACAGGTAACTTGATAACTCATTCAAATTAAGTAATAATTAGCTCGTGATTAAGAGATCACAGCTTTCTTTTTCTTTCCTGGAACTAGATGTAGCCAGTGAGAAAATGAAGCCTGGATTTAGTTTCGTCAGTATTGCCTTATTATCAGACTTCCTTTGGCTATCTATACAAGAAACTACAAAATTAAGATATCAGATGTTTGATAAGTAGATATATTGTAGCAAAGTTCATGAAGCCATTGGGAAAGAATTCCAAGAACTAGGTGTTATGTGCAAATCTTATTTATAATGTAATCAAAGTTCAGATTTTTCTATCTTTTCCTCTGCTTATATGTTTTAATCAGATAAGACATTCTTTGGAGTCCTTAGTACTCTCAGAGAGCTCTGTTCAAGCCTGCTACGAATATTCTCTCCTACTGGAAATGTATTTTCTTCTGGGTGGGAGAAACAATTTCTACTTGTCTGATGCTAGCTTGATCTAGTATCTGGCTAGTTGCTTCTGACTGTGTGAGAAGTGATTCTCATAGTTAACATTTGCCAAAGGAAGGTTTTGAATTAACTGTTATCCTGGCGTTGTCATGAAAACTAAGTTCTAGCACAGGGGTGTCCAAACTTGGGAACTTTAAGACTTGTGGACTTCAACTCCCAGAATTCTGGGAGTTGAAGTCCACAAGTCTTAAAGTTCCCAAGTTTGGACACCCCTGTTCTAGCATATAGGTGATAATGCAAACCAGAATCCATCTACTTACACCAACTGCCTCCCACCTACAATATCTGTTGATATAACCATCCATTAGCTGTTTGTTTTCAGGTTGTTGTGTGTTCTAAACAGACCGCAGTGATCACTTCCAAGGATTTTGTTGTATAAAGTGTAGAGCTTTTATTCGCTATCCCCCATTAGTTTGGCTCAGAAACTTCTGCTGGCAGAATGATCTCTTATCCTCTTCCCCTTAATAGTTCTTAATTCTGAGAGATGGGAGACTCTTCCAGAAGAAGCCCCATCTCTACGAAACAGTTAAGTGGTGATGAGTAAACTATTGGAAGACCTGAAAGACTAGCTCAGTGATAGATCGTCATGAAGCAAATGTGTGGTCACTAAAAATTGACACCCATTTGATGACATATAAACAAGCAAAATGGAAATAGAGGGTAAGGTAGAAAAACGGTTACAAATTACCAGCTTCCCTGCTAATCCAATTAAAATTCCTTATTAGATTCTAAAGTTACCTGTCATTCAGTCCAACTCATTATTAGTTTCATAGCATTTGTTAGGAAACTGGGGTGAGAATGGTAAAACTCATTCAGACTCATAAATCTCTTCTATTTATTATCTTAGGTCCATGATGGCGAACCTATGGCACGTGTGGCCAAAGTGGCATGCAGAGCCATGTCTCCTGGCACACGTTGCATTGCCTGTTCCTCTTCTGGGTTTCTAGCACACATGCACATGTGATGATCAGCTAGCCTTCGTGTGTGTGAGCATGTGTGACGGCCAGCTGATTGTATGCACACCAATAATTGGAATGCGCTAGAAACTGGAAGTTCATTTTCCAGCATGCACATGCCCCCTCTTCTGGGTTGTGACCCAGATGCACGATTCCTGTGTTAGGTCATTGTCTGTTGCATCGTTAATCAATGAGTTTCCCCCTCCATAAAAGAAGTGGAAACCAGTCTTTCTCTTGGCTCTCTTTTAGCAGTTTAGCAGTGTGGACTTAGAACTTGATGCAAATCCTTTTAAAAAGTTATATTTGGCACAATTGCAGTGAATTCCTTCATTTCCTGATTCTCCCACCCTCTGCAGACTGCTGTCTTGTAGTCATGGGGAACACTATAAGGGGAACAGCTCGGGCAATCTCGAGTCCTTTCTCCATCCAGGGAGTGTCAAAGTAGCCAGTCTCCTTCTAGGCTTCCTGTTTGTGGTTGCAGGCATCAGCTCCACTTTCCACAGAACCATCTTCAGCCCACCATCTTCTCCGGAGGTCCAGAAGCAAGCAGATTTTCCATTATTAAAGAAGGGGCAGGTGGAAACCTCCCTTCCCATTCAACAAGATCTTGCACAGGGTTAAAAATATGCAAGAATTTAAATCTTGATTTCATAGTAAATAGGGATTGAATTTGATACATAGTAGTTGCTGGAATTCTTCCATAAAGAGTTTATTATCATATTTCCAATATGCCGCAGTAACGGGAGCCTCATAGATTAATTTGTTATATTTTTGCTGCACTACTTAAAACAAGCCTTATCTCCAAACTGGTTGTATAGCGATGTAGACTGTAAATTACATTTTCTTTCTTTTCTTATAAAAATATAATTGCATGCCAAAGGATAGCGTTTCAGCCTGAAACTTTCAGATAAAGAAATAGTATATCTTCCTTATTATTAAATCCTAGTATTAATGTTGTTGTTTATTACATTCTGCTTCTAAAGTCTTAATAGGGGTGATAAAATGGCCATGCCATTTTTAAACTGCAATAATATTAAACATCCTTTTAATTGTCGTACCTTAATGATACCACAGTATTAGAAACAATTAGAAGCAATAGAACAATTAATCATTGGAACAACCTGCCCCCAGAAGTTGTGAATACTTCAACTCTGGACATTTTAAAGAAGATGTGGGATATCCGTTTGTCTGAAGTGGTGTAGGGTTTCCTGCCTAAGCAGTGGGTTGGGCTAGAAGACCTTCCAACTCTGTTATTCTATTCTATTTTAAACGGTGAAAAAGAGAAGACATATACAGTAACAAATCGTAATCTGGGTTAGTAATACTTAATGGTATGATAAGATTTTAATTTGCTGATCAAAGAAAATTGTTTTCTGTTTCTTAAACAGAGCCAAGTCCTGTTCATAGTATTCGTGCTGAAAATATCACCAACACAACACTGAACTTAAGTTGGAAAAATGATGATAAAAATGCATCCAGTTACACTTACCTAATAGATGTTGATGGACATGATGATCTTCATAAAAGTTCTAATAAATTGAGTGAGCTAATTACTAACTTGAAACCTGGAACGTCATACAGATTTAAAATATATGCACAAGTAGATGATGGCAAGATTAAAGGAAACCCAAATGAAACAGTTGTTCATACCAGTAAGTACACTTAATTGAATTGATTGTAGTAGTTAATGGTTATGTCTATTAAATGAGCTTCAACCATTATTATATCACTCTCCTTTATCATCATTTAGTTTACATTTAAACTAAATGTAAACTCTTTTTATGGAGGAAAGTACATAAGTATATAATTAATTCCATTAATTAATTATATTAATTTCATGTGTGCTTGGATTCTTATTAACATTCTATGTACTACATCAATATATTTTTAATTTATTTACTGGTAAAAGTAATTTTCCCCCCCACAGAACCCAGTCCAGTTTCTAGCATCGACATTAACAATCTCAATTCCACATCAATAATTCTGACTTGGAAGAATGAAGATGTAAATGCTTTGACCTATATTTACAAAATAATTAACAAAGGGCCTGGTTTTCATAATGATACATTTTCTGATACTGGAAATATAACAGTCAGTAATTTGCAACCTGGAACATTATATAGCTTTGAAATAACAGCACAAATAAATGGGACCAATATTACAGGAGACACACAAGAAATAAATCTTCATACAAGTAAGTACATTAAATTAACTGCATTTAGCTTGATTCTTACATGGATGTTTTTATTTTGTTTAATTTTTACATATGTTAAGTCTAGGTTACAATAATAATATTTGGGGGATTTTTGGTTAAAAAAAGCCCACTCTTTTCTTTCTTTAAAAAAAACCATTCCATTTTTGGCATTTTATTTGTAAACATCAATGCCACAAAAGTGGATTTATCTTGGAGGAGTATCTTGTGCTTCTTACTGGCTTGCCACATCAGGCCTAATCCTATCATAATAAATCTCAGGTATTGGGTTGAGTGAGTTTAGAATTTTCTGTATGGTTGAGACTATTGTAGCCCTAGGGTAGTAGTTATTGGAAAAAATAAAGTTTCAACTGACACAAAAGAGATGTTCTTTCTCATTTTTCTGTTCAGTGGAAGGAAACTGAAATAAAAATGAAATAAAATTAGGCAAATACAACTGGAGGGTAGAGGTGGGGAATAAATGGTCAAATTATTATTCCATGCCTCTTTCACAGTTTATTTTACGTATGGTCTTTGAAAACCTAAATAGAGTTTTGTATCTGCCAGTCTAATTGACAATTTGTTACTGATCCCATTCCTAATCTAAGATTTGAAAGAAACAAGTAATTGTTTTACTTAAACTGAGCCCAGCTTTTCAGTCAACATCCAAAGCATCAATAATTTGTCCTAATTTGTCAAATAAAAGTTGTTGTTGTTGTTGTTGTTGTTGTTGTTGTTGTTATTATTATTATTATTATTATTATTATTATTATTATTATTATTATTTACACTTTTATACCGCCCTATCTCTCGAAGGATTCAGGGCGGTGCACAGAGGAATAAAAAGTGGTAAAACACAATGACAATATAAAAATTAAAAATAGATTAAATACTAAATCTGTGCTAAAAACTTACGGTTAAAAGCAAATAAAAATTATAAAATTGTTATAAAATTGGGATTATATTGTTAAAAACTATGCTAGGCCAGCCACATGAAATAGATATATTTTTAAGGTCCGGCGGAAGAGGAGTAGGTCTGTGATGATACGAAGTTCGGGGGGCAGGTCGTTCCAGAGGGCAGGGCCTGCCACAGAGAGGGCTCTCCCCCTGGGGGTCGCCAGCCGGCATTGTCCAGCAGACAGCACCCTGAGAAGGCCCTCTCTGTGGGAGCGAACAGGTCAGAGGGAGGTATGTGGTAGGAGGCGGTCCCGCAAATAGCCAGATCCCAAGCCATGGAGCGCTTTGAAGATGGTTACTAACACCTTGAAGCGCACCCGAAAAGCCACAGGCAGCCAGTGCAGCTCGCGCAGGAGAGGTGTTACATGGGAGTATCGGGAGACTCCCATAATCCCCCGCACGGCTGCATTCTGTACTAGCTGGAGCCTCCAGGTGCACCTCAAGGGGAGCCCCATGTAGAGAGCATTACAGTAGTCCAGGCGGGAAATGACGAGGGCTTGAGTGACCGTGCGTAGGGCGTCACGATTTAGAAAGGGCACGATCTGGAAACTGGCGTATCAGGTAAACCTGATAGAAGGCCCCCCTGGCCACTGCTGTCACATGGTCATCCAAGGACAGCCGAGAGTCCAGGAGGACGCCTAAGTTGCGAGCCTGTTCCGCGGGGGCTAATGACTCGCCCCCGATAGCCAGAGATGGTACCAACTGGCTATATCTTGACACCGGAAACCACAGCCACTCGGTCTTGGACGGGTTGAGTCGAAGCTTGTTCCTCCCTATCCAGGTCCACACGGCCTCCAAACACCGGGACATCACTTCAATGGCATCGTTGGGGTGGTCAGGGGTAAAGATGTACAGCTGAGTATCATCAGCGTACTGATGGAACTCTACCCCGAAACCACGGATGATCTCACCCAACGGCTTCATATAGATGTTGAACAGGAGGGGCGAGAGGACCGAACCCTGAGGCACCCCGCACGTCAGGGGCCTCGACGGCGACCTCTGCCACCCTGCCAACACGAATTGCCGGAGAGATAGGAGGAGAACCACCGCAGAACGGTACCTCCCAGCCTCAACCCCCCTAGCCGGTGCAATAGGATACCATGGTCGATGGTATCAAAAGCCGCTGAGAAGTCTAATAGGACCAGGATAGAGGAATGACCTTTATCCTGAGCCCTCCAGAGATCATCCACCAACGCGACCAATGCCGTCTCTGTGCTGTACCCTGGTCAGAAACCGGACTGGTGCGGATCTAGATAGACAGTTTCCTTCAGGTACTGAGGGAATTGTCGTGTCACCATACTCTCAACAACCTTTGCCAAGAAGGGAAGGTTGGAGACCGGACAATAATTTACTAACACCACTGGGTCCAGGGAAGGCTTCTTGAGGAGGGGCCTCACCACCGCCTCTTTCAAGACGGCCGGTAGAGATCCCTCACTCAAGGAAGCGTTCACTATTTCTTGGAGCCAGCCTCGTGTCACCTCTCGGGAGGCCAGTACAAGCCAGGAGGGACACGGGTCCAATAAACATGTGGTAGCATTCAGTCGCCCCAGCAACCTGTCCATGTCATCTGGAGTCACAAGGTCGAACTCTTCCCATAAAACGGTCTGAAGACCTGCCTCCGCCCACCCATCCAGACTAACCTCATTGGAGGCCAGTTCGTCCCGGATCTGAGCGATTTTATCCTGCAGATAACATCCAAACTCCTCTGCACGGCCCTGCAGCGGAGCTTCCCACGACCTCTGTTGAAGGAGGGAGCGGGTCACTCTGAACAGGGCGGCAGGGCCGTTATCTGCGGATGCAATAAGAGCGGAGAGATAAGTACGTTTCACCGCTCTTATCGCCACAAGGTAGGTCCGTAAATGGGACCTTACCCATGTTCGGTCAGATTCGGATCGAGTGGACCTCTAAATGCTCTCTAGGCATCTCTTCCGGCGCTTCATCACCCTCAGCTCCTCAGAAAACCAAGGAGCCAAGGTAGAGTGGCGCCGAGTGAGAGGCCGCAAGGGCACGACCCGATCCAGGGCCCCCGTGGCCGCACTATTCCAAGCGGCCACTAGGTCCTCAGTCGAGTCGCGGGTCAGGGTCTCAGGTATTTGCCCAAGCTCCGTCTGGAACCTCTCGGGGTCCATCAGGCGCCTGGGGTGGAACTATCTCGTTACATCTGGTTCCGCCTCCCCGCAGGTTGGGAAGCGGTTGGGAAGTCGGTTGGGAAGTCAAGTCGAAGGAGAGAATGATCTGTCCATGACGGGGGTGTGATGACTATTTCCCCTAATCCAAGATCATTTGTCCACTGGCCGGAGGCAAAAACTAAGTCTAGCGTGTGTCCACCAGTGTGAGTAGGGTCGTGAATTAGTTTGGTCAGGTCCATGGCTGTTATGGAAGCCATGAACTCCCAGGCCACCTCAGATGTTTAGCCTATCGATGGCAGGTTGAAATCCCCCATGACTATTAGCCTGGGGGTAACAACCGCCACTTCAGCTATCACATCGAGGAGCTCGGGCAGGGCAGCTGATACGCAGCGGGGAGCCAGGTACAGAATCAGCATGCCCAACTGCCTCCCAGGGCCCCACTTCACACACAGGGACTCACAGCCAGCTGTCTGCGGCACTGCGGTCTCCCTCGGATCAAGACTATCCCTGATAATAACCCCCACCCCGGGCCCGGGCCCGGGGCTGATGGAATGCCCGGTAACCTGGTGGGCACATTTCCACGAGGGGTACTCCCCCCTCATGGCCCAACTAGGTCTCCGTGATTCCTACCAGGTCCGGCTCCTCCTCCAATACCAAATCATGGATGAGGGAGGCTTTGTTGGTCACGGACCTGGCGTTACATAGCATCAGCCTGGGAGACATACTGTATGTTGTACAAATTAAAAAGTTGCATTTTACATGATGATTTCTAACCCCATAGAACAAAATGCTAAATATTTAATCTTGATTATCATTCAGTACGTAAAAGCCTTTTTCTCTTAAATAGAGCCCAGTCCAGTATATGATATTAAAGCCGAAAACATCACTAATACATCCCTGGATTTAAAATGGAAAAATAATGATACAAATTCATCAAGTTACACGTATCGAATACATATTGATGGACTTGGTCTTTCTGATAATAAAGCTTCTAATACTACCTATGTATCAATTCCTCATTTGGAACCTGGAACATTATACAGGTTTGATATATATGCACAACTCGATAATAATACCGGAGATCCAAGTGGAATAAATGTTTATACAAGTAAGTACATTAAAATAAGAGATGTGATGTATATTTCATTATTACATAAAATATTTCTATAAAATGGGAAATTAGGTGTGGTTTCATCTATCTGCATGTGGCTTCGTAGGTAAAAATTGCACATTTCTGATAAAGAGTTGAACAAAAGAGAGTACCGTGTATAACAGTGTTTCTCAACTTTGGCCACTTGAAGATGTCTGGACTTCAACTCCCAGAATTCTCTAGTCAGCGAATGCTGGCTCTGGGAGTTGAAGTCCGGACATCTTCAAGTGGCCAAAGTTGAGAAACACTGATGTATAGTATGCTGGAAAACTCCTTTCCAGCATACTATACATGGAAGAACATAAGTACAGGTAGTCATTGAATTAACGAGAGTTCACTTAGTGACTATTCAAAGTTACAATGGCACTGAAAAAAGTGACATGACTTTTTCACACTTATTGCCATTGTAGCATCCCCATAGTCACACGATCAAAATTCAGACAATTGGCAACTGGTTCATATTCATGACAGTTGCCGTGTGTCCGAGCCACATGATCAGCTTTTGCAACCTTCTGACAAGCAAAGTCTATGCGGAAGCCAGACTCACATAACTACCGTGTAACTAACTTAAGAACTGCAGTGATTCACTTAACAGCTGTGGCAAGAAAGATCGTAAAATGAGGCAAAACTCACTTAACAAATGTTTCAGTTAGCAACATAGGTTTTGGGCTCAATTGTCGAGGACTACCTGTGTATTTTTCTACATCTAAGGTATATAATTTGCATATTACCCTAGTGGAATAAGTAGCAATGTGACAATATTTGCATTCCATCATTTTTCTTGTGAAATACTCTGAGATTTGGTTTATTTGTATTGACTTATTAATTAATTTCCTGCAAATTGCCAGGAAAAAAGTTTGATGAAAGGCACAAGAATAAAAGGCCTTGGGAAATCAGAAGTTCTTTTCTTTGCCCAGAAGATTAGAACAAATATAATTCTCTATTGTTGGCATTCCACACTTAGAAATTAATCTTAAAAAAAAAAACTTTGTTAGTCTTCTTGTGACATCACTTGCAAGAGGGCTTCTAACATGGTCACAGTCTCTGTAGGGATACAGAATAAGCATTAAGGCATTGGGAATATAGAGATTAGTAAATATCTGGCTGATTTTTCAGTGCATGTTTTCAACTTTATTCCATTAATAATTGTTAATCCTTATTCCTTAATAATTGTTTTCTAGGCTGAAAAGTTTGAAGTTATAGAACTTTTATATGCATTTTTCCTAATAGGGAGACATCTTAATATACTGTAAATTACTAAAAGGTCATTTGTCCGAATATTTAATACAAAATCATCCTGCATTCTCAAAATATAAATTTTGCATAAGTTAAAATAAAAATCTACTTTTCTTGGTATACAGTTTTGAGTAATACACTTAAGGTGGGAAGAGAAAGTGCTTTGTATTTTGCTTAAGTCTTGATGAGAGATAAATGCATGACAGTAGACACACCTTTATGCTAATATTCATTTCATTCATTTTTATTTATGATTTATCTCCCACCTTTTATTATTTTTACAAATAGCTCAAGCTGGCAAACATGTTACTTTTATTTTCCCCATAAGAACAACCCTGTGGTTGTGGTTTGTTACAAAGTGACTGGCCCAAAGTCACCCAGTTGGCTTTTGTACCTAAGGGAAGACTAGAACTCACAGTCTCCTGGTTTTTAGTCTGGGGCCTTAACCTGCAGAATTCTTCATTTCAATCCTACAGAATCTTCACCATTTTTTCCTCTTCATATTGCTACTGATTAAATTCACCCAAACCCTTAACTAGGTTCAATGAAAAAGTGAATTACAACTTCTACAGATATTTTATGCAACAACCACAAGGAATACTATACAACCTGTGTGCATCTATTACACAATATATATTTACATTCATTAATCTAAATGAATTTTCCTTGTAAATAGAACCCAGTGCAGTCTATGATATTACAACCGAAGAGATCACTCATACATCCCTGAATTTAACATGGAAAAATAATGATACAAATTCATCAAATTATATTTATCGAATACATATTGATGGACCTGGTCATTCTGATAAAACTTCGGATACAACCTATTTATTAATTCATGACTTGGAACCTGGAACTTTATACAGGCTTGAAATATATGCACAGATCAATGGTAGTCAAACCAAAGGAGACTCAAAAAGAATAAATGTTTATACAAGTAAGTGCATTAAATTCAGAGAGTATTTTTTATGTATTTTTAAAAGAAAACTTATATGGGTTGCCCATCTCACAGTGACTCTGGGCAGTAACTCCAAATACAAAACCCATAAACTCTTCCCCCCTCATGACAACAATTGATGGGGACCCAAATCCGTGGGCAAACAATGTGCCTTTTAAATGAATGTCAAGGTAGAAGTGAATCATTTCTGCAAGAATGATTTTTCCACATGGAAAGGGCTTCCATGAAGAAGGCTGTTCTTCTTGGTGCCACTGAATGGACCCCCTTAAGAGGGGGAGGTCCCTGCCTCCCCACACTGGTGGATTGGGTAGAGAATGGGTGTCAAACTCGATTCCATCATGGATGTGTCATGACATATAGTGACTTTTTTGCCTTTGCAGAGCTGGGGTGGGCGTGGCCCGCAAATGACACTTTCTATCAATCCTATAGAATCTTCACTGTTTTTTCCTCCTCACATTGCTATTGATTAAATTCACTCAAACCCTTAACTAGTTTCAATGAAAAAGTGAATTACAACTTCTGCAGATGTTTTATGCACAAGTCTCCCCCCCTCATGACAACAATCAAACTATCCATTTGATGGGGTCCCACATCCGTGGGCAAAAAACATGTGCCTTTTAAATGAGTGTCAAGGTAGAGGTGAATCATTTCCACAAGAATGATTTTTCCACCTGGAGAAGACTGTTCTTGGTCTCACTGAATGGACCCCCTTAAGAGAGGGGATCTGTAACATACCCTGCCTTCCCACACTGGTGGATTGGGTAGAGCGCGGGTGTCAAACTTGTTTCATGACATATTGTGACTTTTTTGCCTTTGCGGAGCTGGGGTGGGCATGGCCTGCATGTGACGCATCTGGGATGTGGGATGCCAGTTTCACACCCCTGGGGTGGAGCAATGATCTCTTAAGAAAATGGCAGACCAAAGCATCCTTAAAATGCTGGGACACCATTCCCTCCCATAAAGAAGTTTTAACTACTGTCAGAACCCGCCAACATGTCACCTCTGGGGAACGTTCACAAGCCAGGGACATGGATTTAAACACAGGGGGTTGTTCCTGTTCAGGAACAGTTCCTGTTCAGTTTTTTCAATAACGTTATTATGTAAACTGTGCACCTTATGAGTAAAGATGTACAGGGGTATTTATGTTAAACAAAAGGGGCCACTATGTACAGAAAGCCCTTAGCCTATGTCCCTTCATTCAGGGGGCTGCTCAAAGTTTTGATGTTTATAGAAGTTCTCAATCATCCAGGTCATGATTGTTTCAAAAGTGCTTTTTCCAAAGGCAACTAGACTTTCTGAAGAAGCTTCTTGGATGAGAAGTCAAATGTGTTGTTTTTTTTAAAAAAAGGAAATAAAACCCAAAGAATTCCAATTGCCTTTGGGAAAAAGCATCTTTTGGGATAATCATGATCTGGATGATTGAGAACTTCTATAGACATCAAAACTTTGAACAGCCACTGAAAGATGGTACTGAAAAAATAAAGATACCTCCAGTCCTCAATGTTTTGGCCATCACAGGATTCCCGTGTTTACATGATTATAGCCTGTGTGCTTAGTGTGACAACTAGCAATTATGTTGTTGCAGGAAGCCATGCCATGTGATCACCATTTGCACCCTTCTCTGCCAGCTTCCTGCAAGCAAGGTCAATGGGGAAGCTGGTAGGGAAGGCAGCAAATTGCTCCAGTATGTATTCTTTCATTTGCATGTGGCCTGCACCAGGCCTTCCTCTGTTTCCCCCAACTTGTATCACACCTGCACCAGGCCTCTCAGCCTCTCCCAACTTGTGTAATGAATGTGTGTTGCTTTGGAGTAAACAGTTCTGTATCTACTGTAAATGTTATAATTTGCATGTTATAGTAGTGGAGTAAATAGCAGCTTGACATTATTTACATTCTACCCTTTTTCTTGGGAAACGTTCTCAGATTTGATTTTTTTCTATTGACTGATGAATTTTACCCCTTGATTAAGCTACCTGCTAAAAAGTTTTAAAGAACCAACTAATGATGGAGAACCAGTGTCACGATGACACCCTTTACAGGGCTGGAAATTTAATGTACTGCAGCCTGCCTGCTGCTATATTGTGTTGAAATTTTGTAAAATGAGGATTGTATAGATTAGAAGTGAATTTTCAAATGTTTTGTGATGTTTAGGCTGAGAGTTGAATATTATTTCAAGGGTTACTCCAGAGTACAATAATCAAGAAAGGCTGTTAGTTAAAATGTAATTTCTTCTGTTTGCAAATTTCAATAATACACTTTTTTTTTAAGATATGAAAAGAAAGTGGTTTGCAGTTTGCTAAAGACCTAGTTGGAGAAAAATGCATGATACTGGATTTATTTTGATCTAATATTCATGCTGCTGTGGAGGCTGATTGAAAATCGAGTGTCCACATTTACTCCATACAAACTTCACTTCCCATCCCTACTTCCACCCAAACCCTTAACTAGTTTCAATTAAATGGAGTAAAATTCCTGCAGATAATTTATTCAACATTCATGCATCTCTTGAAACCATGAGGAATACCATTCAACCCATGTCTGTCTAGTATATTTTATACTGAATAATATAAATTGAGTCGCCATGGGTGAATAGTCGGTAATATAAATTTAATGATGCAATAAAAGATAAAACTAAAGGCCCTTTTTCTCTTAAACAGGACCCAGTCCAGTGTATGATATTGAATTTGAAAATGTCACCACTACAACTCTGGATATAAAGTGGAAAAATAATGATAAAAGTGCATCTAATTATACTTATCACATACACATTAATGGAACTGATTATTTTCACAATCAAACTTCTAATACTTCGTATGTGAAAGTTGATGGCTTGGAACCAGGAATATTATACAAATTTGAAATATATGCAGAAATTGATGGCAGGAAGGGAGATCCAAAGGATGCAAGTGTTTATACAAGTAAGTGTATTTAAATGATGTGACTATACAGGAAGTCCTCCATTTATGATGGGTCCTAGAACAATATATAAATTTGATT
This sequence comes from Rhabdophis nuchalis, assembly GCA_039707465.1. NCBI lineage: Eukaryota > Metazoa > Chordata > Lepidosauria > Squamata > Natricidae > Rhabdophis > Rhabdophis nuchalis. Next base: position 128,166,006 of record CM077643.1, read on the forward strand.
TAATAATAATAATAATAATAATAATTTATTACATTTTAAACTGCCCCCTCTCCCCGAAGGGGAGATTTGCAATTTGTTTAAAATTAAATTGACAAATTCTGCCATTATGGGGCCTAGTGCAAGAGAACAAGAACAGATAGTCCTCGTCTTACTTAGTGACCGTTCATTTTGTTTAAGACAGAGCCAAAAGAAATTATTAATACTAAATGTTTAGCAATTTCACGTGTTTTAAATCTTCACATGAGGAATATATTGAAATAATACTTTTTTCATATATATGTGAATATATATATATTTTCTCTTAACATAGTTGACTGGGGTTGAGAATCTTAGTTTTGTTACTGTTTTAACAAGTGATTCTGCCTGGTTCACATATATTTCGTATACTACTTGTCTTGCAATATATGGGAAAAATATTCTGATAGTCCCAAAGAAGAGTCCTTTTTGATCTTTCTGTTCATTGCAAATAAATCAAGGCATAATTGGCTGGAATGATGGAGAGTGTTGTGCATAAAATCCCATGCCTGTTTTTCCTGTAAATTTATCTTTCTCTTGTGTATTCCTATATATGCTGTTTGAAAACTCACACATTTGTGTCTATACCTTCATCAGTACTATTTGAGTAGTTGCATTCATTGTCCATGATGGTAGCAAAATCTTTAATCACTTCAGCATCTAAAATAATGCTTTTTTTTTTTAAAGCGCAGAGAGAGAAACCTCTAACTCATCAACAAAAAACGGTCACTATCTTGAAGCAGATCCCTAGAAAAATTAGAGATGCAAGAAGGAATTTTTCCTTCTTGTCTAAAACCTTGTTTGATCACGGGATTTGGTTCAAGTGGATGACACCTGAAGGGATGCTGGTGTTCTGGGAAGGAGGAAGAGTGAGGATTAAAACAGTTGCTGAGGCGGAAGCCTTTCTTAAAAAATATTCCTCTGTCCTGGGGGAAGATCCAGGGGGGACGGAGGGGGCCACGGCCCCGCCTACGGGGGGCCAGGGAGGAGAGAAAGAAGATACAATAGCCAAAAGACTTAGATCAAAAAAAATAACTTTGCCTTGATTTTTCTTGAACAATTTTGCATAATATTTCTATCTGGACTTTTTGTAAATGTCTGACAGCATGGAACGGAGAATTTAGGTAAATGTACTTGCTTTCATCTTGTAGTGGTATGGAAAATGTTTTCTATGTTAACTTTTTTATTGTGTATTTTGAGGTCTCGGAAGGTCGGACGACTCTAACGTGAATGCTCTCAAAATTTCTTTGTAACCATTACCCTATCCTGTTAAAAAATGTAAAACCAATAAAACTTTTTCAATATAATAAAATAATGCTTTTTTTTCTTAAACAGAGCCCAGTCCAGTTTATGATATTAAAGCTGAAAACATAGCTACTACCTCTCTGGATTTAAGTTGGAAAAATAATGATACAAATGCATCAAATTACACTTACCGAATACGTATTGATGGGCCTTCTCCTTTTAGCTTGCTTTCTAATAGTACATATGTGTCAATTTTTCCCTTGGAACCTGGAAGATTTTATAAGTTTGAAATATTTGCACAAGTCAATGGCAATAAAACTGAAGGAGACCCAAATGAAATAAAAGCGTATACAAGTAAGTATATTAAATTATATTATTTAGTATTGTATAAATAATATAATATAATATTATAATATAATATAATAATATAAAATGTTTTAAAATGCACAGTATGGAGTTAAATCAAACAGTCTAAAATGCTCAAAGAATAATATTTTAGTGCAATATTAACATGATTAACAATCCTACTTGACATGTTACTGTGGTGGCCCAGCCGGCTCCGGATGAGCTGCTGATGGATTCCTCTAGTGAGGAGTCCTATGATTCGGCTCTAGAGGAGGAAACCCAGTTTGTCCCGGATGTCAGGCTAAGGATTGAGAGGAGGCAATTAGCAGAACGAGGCCATCAGAGATAATCAGTATCAGCTGCCTAATTGCCTGGCCCTTCCCAAGAGGCTTTAAAAGAAATCCTCTCTGAAGAGTAGGTTTGCAGGAAACAACAGAGAAGCTACAGAGTCGGACAATTGTGTCGTGTAATCTTTCAGTCTAGTTCAGGTTAGTTCAGGCAAGCTGCCAAGTAGCAGTCCGTCTAGTTAATTATCTTGTAAAGGGGGGAGTCAGAACATGTTACTATAACTACTTGACATGTTACTATAATTTGGGATTGGGGATTGGAAATTATTTTATTTTTCTCTCATACATATATGTAGCGTATTTTTATGTGATGAAAGTACACATCTACCTCTTACCTTAATCTCTCAGAAAGCAGTTTATATCAGTAAACAAGTAAATAAAATAAGTTAATTAAATTAAGTGATATAAGTATGTTAATATAATGCTCGAAGAGTATTCTTTACATTTGCATTATGTTTTCAAGGAAAACAAGATTGAATGAGCTTGGTTTTGATATTTGTAGAAAAATTTCAACAGCTAAAGCCTAAAAAAATACTTTTTGCTCTAAAGCTGAAATCTATTTTTCTTTTGCGCTTTCCACATGAAATCCAATCCAGTCAGAAATGACTTTTTTAAGCACTAAAATTAGCTTAGTTTGATGGTGATAATACATCTCCATTAAGTATTCTTATAAAAAATGTTTAAACAAAAGAGAAATTTAACTTGGAACAGGAGTTTAACGTGTATCTCAAGTTTATTCCATGCTACCTATACATGTATCTGATCTTCTAATGGTCAAAGCAAATTGGCATTGGGTAAGAATCAGTGGGATTCAAGGAGGACTTTGGTCTCTTGGTCTCTTATATTTGAAACTGTTTATTTGGACATTATCACTTAGGAGTGTGCTCACTTTTGTTGCCAGCAGTTTAGACATTAATGGCTGTTTGTTATTTTGAGGGGACAGCACATTTACATTGTTATACAAGCTGTATACCCACTACTTTACATTGTAGCCAAGTGTCATTTCTTTAGTGGTGTCACATGAAAAGATAAATATTGTGAGGGGGTATACTCACTTCTGTGATATACTATAGGTGTATGTATGTATTCAATTACTTTTTTTTTCCTTTACAGAACCTAGCTCAGTCTTCAACATCAAAGTTAAAGATGTCAGTACAACCACAGTCAACATATCATGGGAAAGTCCTGATGCAGCTGCTTCTACATACTCTTATAAGATACTCATCAATGGAACAATTGATGAGACTAAAACATCCCCAACTACTAACACTGAAATTTCAGAGCTAAATCCTGGTACTAATTATCAATTCAGCATATATTCCATAGCAGCGGATAACAAGACTGAAGGGATACCCAAGAACATAATTCATTGTACAAGTAAGTCTCTAGAGATGTACATACTAAAGATGTGCAAATTGCTCTGTGCACAGAATAAACACTTTCATATGATTTGTACATGAATGGAAATCTTTGTACTGGATACATCTGAAAACTGAGTTGAAGATTTTATTTATTCAGTGTAACAAAAGCACTCTAGCTGGGGAACAGATTAAGAATTTTGGTACAGTAATTAAAATAAAAAATAACAATTCACAACAAAATGTAAAAAGGATGTAAAAAGGATGGCAGCAGCCATAATAATAACCCATAAGCCCACCTAAACGACCAATATAACTTCAGGGGAAATGGTATTCTGAGGGCAGGTGCAATAGAAGAAAAGGATGGTTTACTTTGAACATAATCCAAAAAGAATGTATTCTGGAGTGGACAAAAACAGTATTCAGATATGCTGTTCTGTTTCAATTAGATGCTACCTTATACCTAGCAAATTGGATGTTAAGCCCTATTATTTCTTAATTTCCCATCTGGGCTAGTACAAAAATTAAATATTAGGATGGATAATTTTAAAGAGATATTGGCCGGGGCCATCAAGCCCCATGATTCCTGTAACTCAGGGGTCTCCAACCTTTGCAACTTTAAGTCTGAAGGACTTCAGCTTTGGTGGCTGGAGAATTCTGGGAGCTGAAGTCCTTCAGACTTAAAAGTTGCAAAGGTTGGAGACCCCTGCTGTAACTCATAAAAGATTTACCCTAGAGATGCACTTTTCTGAATGTCCACTTTGCAGAAGAGCTTTTCCTGGGCGTTGCATACAAAAGTAGGCATTATCTTCTATCAGTTCTTGTACCACCAGGAGTGTCTGTCATTTCTATTATACATGGAGGGGCCCTTATTTGCTCCAGTTACCGTCTAGCTAACACATTAAAGTTGCATATTGATATAACAAACAATGTGGTTACCAAATTATTCTATTTTCCTGAGATAATGATATGTCAATATTTATATTATATCTCACAAAATGATCTGTTGCCCTATACCAGTAGTTCTCAACTTTCCCAATTCCGTGACCCTTTAATACAGTTCCTCATGTTGTGGTGACCCCCCAACCATAAAATTGGGGTCTCAATTCCTAAAACCATTCGAAAATGTGTGTTTTCCAATGGTCTTAGACCAGGAGTCTCCAACCTTTGCAACTTTAAGTCTGAAGGACATCAGCTCCCAGAATTCTCCAGCCAGCAAAGCTTCAGACTTAAAGTTGCAAAGGTTGGAGACCCCTGTCTTAGGCGACTTCTGTGAATGGGTCATTTGGCCCCCCCCAGAGCTACTGCCCTACACCATGCTAAACTACCAAAATCAAATCTAAACTAACAAAGCCTACCATGTTGTATCTCTGACTATGATCTGATTAAATGTATTGAGTGAACCCAGTTAATATCTACCCAAGATTGTCTTGAAATCGGAAAATGCAACACAAATAGAAGTCTAAAGATGATGATAGAAGATTGGAAAACAGATTACAGCAAATAGCTTGTCCACCCCCCACCCCCACCCCCAATGATTCAGTCCTTATACTGCATAAATGTAAATCTGAATCTTTTCGAGATCATAAGGAATGTTTCCTCAGATGTTTTTAAATTTGTGACAATGAGAATGTGGCTAGTAGTGGAAATCTGTTCAGGTCTCCTCAAAAATAAATGCCAGCGAATCGAATAAAGCTTATTCCATATAAATTGTTAATAGAATAGCCTAAATTAATTCATTGGGTAGACGAAATTTATTTTAGTTCAGTATTTTTCTCCCTGTGTAATAATAACCCATGTTTATGTTGATATGGTTTTTCTCTTAATACCCCGTTTGCATTTCTGGGATGAATAACTGTTTGAAAAAGAAACATAACTAAGGTAGAAGTTTTTCTTTGCTCTGTGCTGCTACACTTATGACTCAAATTTGTCTGCTTATTAAATAGCAAATGGACAACCATAGATGTTCTCTTTCATTATAGATCCGGCATCAGTGGATAGATTTGATTGTAATCCGGTAGAAAAACAGCCACAATTAAGTCTAACCTGGAGCGCTCCAAAAGGAAGCTATAAAGGCTTCAGAATTGAGGTCCTAAACAATACTTGGAACCAGACTTTGGAGAAAAAATATCAAACCATTGTCACAGACCTGAGTTACTTTACCACTTACACCATTAGAATTGTCACCCTTTCGTGTAAGAAAACGAGTGTTCCGCAGGAAAAAACATGCCACACAAGTATCACAGGTATAAAGCTACCTTGCATGGACTTGTTTAATGAATAAAAATGATACAGCTGTTGGATGCGTATATGTATTTTTAGATGAGAAATGTATTCATGTGAAAATGCTTCCGTTTCTCTCCCTGGCACCCCTCAAAATCTTTATATATTTCTTAATAAATTATTGGAGCAGATCTGTCAGAGAACATAGCGGAAGAAAAATGGCACCTCCGTTCCTCTTTATATATTAGTTGCATGTTATATAACATTTTTAGATATACAGAGGAGGGCTTTTTCTTATTAATAAGTTATATGTATGTGGCCATTAAGTGTTGCCATCAGCTTGATGGCACATAAGCAGTCTGATTATGGCAATACATTTATATCTCCATATCTTGAGGTAAATTATCTAATTGGAATATATGTGAATGTATTACAAAACTAGCCGTTCACGGCCACGCGTTGCTGTCGCCTAGTCTGGTCAAATAGCCAACCAATCTCTGTGTAGATCTACACCTGCACACACAAACACGTACACACAACCACCATATAATGCCCAACCTACCTACCTACTGTATTTCTCCCCCTCTCTCTCTATCCCTCTACCTGCCTACCTATTGTATATCTTCCTCTCTCTATCCCTCTAACTACCTACCTACCTACCTACCTACTGCATTTCTCCCTCCCTCTCTCTATCCCTATAGCTGCATGCCTACCTACCTACTGTATTTCTCCTTGAATCTTATGGACAAAGTATTTTATATTTATATATATTTATATAATATATAATATAATATAATATACACAAACAAACAATATATCATAAAACTAACACACATATTTAAAAAATCACACAACGGAACTCATGGCTTTGTGTCTAGATGGTCTCTGGTGATGAGCCGAAAGGCAGAAAAGGAAACAGTATGTCTCCTCCCTTAATTGGGGCCCTAACAGGGTGTTGTGGAACAATTATAGATACTAATCCTCCTGTCTCAGCTGATGCAATGGGAGAGCCTGGCTGGCTGAATGGCTAAAGGCTCTTGCCTGACATGCAATACAGCCCCGGTTTGAATCCCAGTAAGGGTATGGCTAGCTGATGAGAGCTAAAAAGCTTGAAATAGATCTATACTAGTCTTCCTGATTTATTTATTGATCAGCTCATAAAACTAACACACACACACACACACACACACACGTGTGTGTGTGTGTGTTACGTTTTTGAGCTGATCAATAAATAAGTCAGGGAGACTAGGATAGATCTATTTCAAGCTTATTAGCTCTCATCAGCTAGCCATACCCTTACTGGGATTCGAACCAGGGCTGTATTATTATTCGAACCAGGGTTCAAATCCCAGTAAGGGTATGGCTAGCTGATGAGAGCTAATAAGCTTGAAATAGATCTATCCTAGTTTCCCTGACTTATTTATTGATCAGCTCAAAAACGTAACACACATATAAAAAAATTACACAACGGAATGCTTGGCTTTCTCTCTAGATGGTCTCTGGTGATGAGCCGAAAGGCAGAAAAGGAAAAGCAGTGTGCTTCCTCCCTTAATTGGGACCTTAACAGGATGTTGTATATATATATATATATATATGCACAGTATCTGCTGTACTTGAAAGGAATGTTGTGTGAAAATTTGGAAGCGATCGGTGCAGTACTTTCGGAGATTAGCGGGTTTGAACAAACTCATAGTTACATTTTTATTTATATAGACTAGCTATACCCGGCCACGCGTTGCTGTGGCCCAGTCTGGTTAAATGGCCAACCAATCTGTGTGTATATCTACACCTGCACACATACACACAACCACCGTATAACCCCCAACCTACCTACCTACTGTATTTCTCCCTATCTATCTCTCTACCTACCTACCTATTGTATTTCTCCCTATCTACCCCTCTACCTACCTACCTATTGTATTTCTCCCTATCTATCCCTCTATCTACCTACCTACCTACTGTGTTTCTCCCTATCTATCTATCCCCCTACCTACCTATTGTATTTCTCCCTATCTATCCCTGTACCTGCCTACCTATCTACCTACTGTATTTCTTACTCTCTATCTATCCCTCTATTTATCTACCTACCTACTGTATTTCTCCCTCTATCTATCCCTCTACCTACCTACCTACTGTATTTCTCCCTCTCTATCTATCCCTGTACTTACCTACCTACCTACTTATTGTATTTATCCCACTATCTATCCCTCTACCTACCTACCTACTGTATTTCTCCCTCTATCTATCCCTCTACCTACCTACCTACCTACTGTATTTCTCCCTCTCTATCTATCCCTGTACTTACCTACCTACCTACTGTATTCTTCCCTCTCTCCCTCTACTTACCTATTATATTTATCTCTATATACCTGTACCTATCTACCTACCTGCTGTATTCATCCCTCTCGTTTATCCCTCTACCTACCTACCTACTGTATTTCTCCCTCTATCTATCCCTCTACCTACCTACCTACCTACTGTATTTCTCCCTCTCTATCTATCCCTGTACTTACCTACCTACCTACTGTATTTCTCCCCTCTATCCCTCTACCTACCTACATTTCCCCCTCTGTATCCACCTACCTACCTACCTACCTACTATATTCTTCCCTCTCTCCCTCTACCTACCTATTATATTTATCTCTATATACCTGTACCTATCTACCTACCTGCTGTATTCATCCCTCTCGTTTATCCCTCTACTTACCTACCTACTGTATTTCTTCCTCTCTCTATATTCCTCTACCTAAATAAATAGCCCTCCCCTCCCCACACACACACACACTCAGTCAACCCCCTCCAGGCCCCCCCTCCCTTCCTCCCTCACTTGTGCCTAACACAGTGGTGGGCAAAGTCATTAGTCTCTTTGTCCCTCTGTTCCTCCTTTCTTCTCTGTCTTTCTCTGTCATTCTCTCTCTCTCTCTCCTTCCTCCCCCATCTCTGTCACTCTGAGTATGATTGCCTGTCTATCTTTCCCTCACTCATTCTCTCTGTGTGTCTGTCTCTCTCCCCTCCCTTTCTCTCTGTCACTGTGTGTGTGCTTGTCGATCTCTCTCATTCATTATCTCTCTGTTCGTCTCTCCCTCCCTCTCTGTCTCTCTGTGTATCAGTCTCCCCCCTCCCCTCCGCAAGCAGCGAAAAGGCCGGCATATCGGGCTGAGGAGTCTAGGGCTGCCTTCTCCCACAGTGAGCGTGGCCATCCGGGCACCGCATGCCCACCCCCACCAGCCCCGCGCCGCTGCCGCCGCCCCCAAGCCCCGCGACACGCAGCCCCCGCTGCCCGGCAGGCACACCGCGGGCAGGACAGCCGGCCATGCCCCCACCAGCTCTCTCCAATGGCTCCGGAAAGTGCACCTCGGTGGCCATCAGAGAGAGCTAGTGGAGACGCGGCCGGCTGCCCCGCCCGACAGGCGACTACCACACGGGGCTCGGGCGCTTCTGATCCTGTGGCCCTGCATGCGTGCGCGTGGAAGAGAGCGGCTGCAGGCAGACAGGGAGGCGCATGCGTTGCTTTCCACGTTGCCCCTGGCAACGTTCCTTCAAGGCGGTTTTCTGCCGTTACGTGTCCATGACGTACAGCCGGATGGGAGGAGTTACACGGAGCTTAAACCGTGTTCAGTGAGTAACTTTTATTTGTGCCTGCCTTGTACACGATACACGTGTGCTAGGCACAAAATGATTTGGTATTCTATTATCCGAAGTGCTTCGCTACATTGTGTGAAAGTTTGGTTTAAATCGGTCCGGTACTTTTTGAGATTAGTGGATTCGTACAAACTATTTTACATTTTTATTTATATAGATTATTATTATTATTACTAGTTCAAATGAGGAGATGCTAGTGCATATAGGAACATGGAGGCAATTGTGAGCAATTTTCAAAACAGCCTCTTTACATCTCATTCTGCAGTTCAGTTTGGAACAGAAGGGGGGGGCGTGGTGTCCCATGTGATTAGGATGCTGTATCAAAAGACCGTTGAGAGGTCGATGGATCAGCAGTTCAAAACCAAGAGCGAGCTGCATGACGGAATGAGCTCCCATCCTTGTCCTGCTCCTGTTTGAAAGCATGCAAATAAAAGTAGATACGTAGATTACAAACAAGTGGGAAAATAACCAGGATATGAAATGAGTCCCCCTCAGGCATCCCCTGGGCAACGATGATGCCACCAGCTAAGCCTTTCAACCTGGAAGTGCCTTGGTAGGTGCTTTGAACACAGATGTAGAACTAGTACCTGGAACATGGGGTCATAAAATCTGCATGATGTGCTGAGGGCTGTTGCTTTGTGAATAAATCTCAGGGCAGTGATGGTTTGGTACAGTGTTGTTTTTTTCCTTATTCCCTCCATATATTGATACGGTCATGGTTACTTTTTCTTTCCCAGATCCCCCACCTTTGCTCATGTCCCCTACTGTGAAGGCAACCAACCACAACTCTTTACGTGTTCAGTTCAACAGTTTTAGTTCAAGTCATGGACCTATAAAAGCATATGCAATCATTATTACCACGTCAGAAGGTAAAGTCCGATATCCCTAGGATAATTATTTTTTCTATTGATCTAAAAATGTTTTATCTTTATGTCATGAATAGTTACTATATATGTATATATGAGGGTTCTTTTAACTAAAAAAAAATGAAGCCAAAGTCAATCAAACCTAAATTCTAAACCAGCACTTAAATCCAGTATATGCTACATGCAAAAGTTACATCCTCTTGTTTTTAAAACTGTTGGGAAAATAGCAGTTATGTTGCTTATCAAATGCCTAGATCAGTGATGGCTAGCCTTTTCTGGACTGAGTGCTGAAAGTGCATGCAAGTGTCCATGCATGCCCAAACCCCCAAAATGCAATGCGCGTGCAGCCCCCCGTGCATGCATCCCACCCCTGCATGTGCGCCCCATGCCCTGCACACACCCACGTGTGTGCCCCCACATGCCCCCAGCACCATATGTAAGCGTGGCTCCCGCACGCCCCACATGCGGTGCCTCCCGCACATGCCCTGCCCCAGAAGCCCAAAGACGAGCTGCCTGGTGAGAGGCATGCGCATACACGGCGAAGCTGAACTGGTTCCATCAAAGAGAGCACTGCATGCCACTTCTGGCACACATGCCATGGGTTTGCCATCATGGGCCTAGATGATCTTGGCTGTTTTGAAAAGCTAAGCAGGTTGGACTCGATTTGATGGGAGACCAGGAATTATAATTCTAAGCTAAACTGAAAAGGGAAAAATATCCCCAAGAAAGCAGGAGCAAACAACAATATTGTTGCTGGGAGCCATTTTGGTGTAATGGTGAAGGGGCTGGCACAGAAATCAGAAGACATGCTTGCCTCCCGTAGAGGAAGGCAGTTGGGTGATCTTGAGTCAGTCACTCTTTCAGCCCAACTCACCTCACAGGGCTCTGGTTGTGGGGAAAACAGGAGAAGGAAGTAATATTAGGTATATTTACTGCCTTGAGGTACTTTTAAAAGTAATAAATGCTGGATTTTCTTTTTTAAAAGCCCTAATATATAAGAAAACAACACAGATAATTCAGTGAAATCACGAACAATTTTCCAAACATTTTAATACTGTATATTTTTTTTATAAGACCTAATAGCAAATTATTCTGAACTATGAACAGCATGACTATTCAACTAATTTTTGTGCTGAAATGGACAGCTCATCAATCTATTTAATCCACAAAGTATTGCGTCTATGTTTTGGTGGGATAAATGCATTGCAGTGTAATGTGATGCAGTTTATTACCGTATTTTTCAGAGTATAAGACACACCTTTTTCCTCTAAAAAGAGGCTGAAAATCTGGGTGCGTCTTATACACAGAATACAGCAATTTTTGTCTCCTGAAGCCCCAACCCCTTCGCCAAAATGGCCGTGCATAGCGTTATGGAGGCTTTCAAAGAGCTCCTGGGAGCTGGAAAGGGCAGAAATGAACAAAAAACAGCCTGTTTTTTGCCCCCCAGCCCCCAGGAGCAATCTATAAGCCTCCATAAGGCTATGCATGCTATTTTTATGACAAAAAAATGGTCCGTTTTTGTGAAAAATGGGCCGTTTTTTTCTCGTTATTGTCTCCTTTCCTACAAAACCTCCAGAACAATTCAGTATGGATCCATTTATTCAATTAAAATAATTCTAGAGTTAAAAAGCTTCTTGGATGAGAAGCGAAATGTCTTCAAAGAAAAACAAGAAAGTCCAGTTACCTCTTGAAAAAAGCACCTTTAGTGCTGAGTTAAATGTTTCTCCTTTGTTTTGGTTTGCACCTGAGTTTGCATTTGTGTGTTGTGAGCACCATGAAGGCAGAGCTTTGTGTTTCAAGAAGGCTATGTTTAAAATAAACCTATGCTAAAGTACTTTTCTAAGTCCTGCGGGAATTTCATAATTTCTATAAATTGCAGGACATTTTGAAGGCAGACATGAGACTTATCCCTGTAGGAGATCAGCCATGTACCTGACCAATTATTCAGCAAATATTTAAGGAGCTTCAAAACAATAAGCAGAAACTATTATAAACATCCTCCCTTGCAAAATTTGCCTTACTAAAGTACCCAAATTGGTCAAGGAATGTGAGCATAGGATATTTCTTTTTAAAAAGCAAAAGAGGAAGCAAATTAAAAGGCAGTATAATCAACTTCAGAAACATTCAACTGAAAGCAAATATTTCCTCCCCCCACCCAATAAATTCTACAAAACACCATTTTGTTAATTTGCTCTAAAAACTGTATATAAACTATTTCCAAAAGTGAATTAAATTAAATTAACGTTTTTTTTAGAAATTTGCACTGTAACTTTTGTTTAGGAGTAGAAAACTTTGTTTCCATAGGAGTGAGATACGCATCTAACTAACTAAATTGGTTTTTTTTTAATTTTAAAACCAGTCTAATTGTATTTTGCTGAAGTGCTGCTTATCATTTAACTTTATCTTACAATATGTTGTTCTTTGTAATTAGATACAATCTCAAATGAGGATTTAAAGTACACATATGATGATTTTAGGAGAAAAGTAACAAATACTTACGTTGCAAGTATCGAAACTGAAGGAAAGCGTTCATCTTCTTCTAGCAAAAATCAGGATTATGTTGTTGAAATAGGAAATGAATCTGAATCATATGGTTATTTTAATGGAAAATTAGATCCACTTGGGTCATACAGGTAAGTTTTCTCATGTTTTATCATGCAACTTTATAATACATGTGAATAAAACATGATGAATGAATATCTCTGAAAACTTTTCATTGTATCTCAGCCTAATAGCTATTTACTTTCTTCCCTACCTTTGATTAGGGCATGTGTTGCCGCTTTTACTAAAATTACATTTTTGAATGAGAGCATTGTCAACACAGAGAAGAGTTATGTCTCATTTTCTCATCTTTCACCGTTGGTTGCCTTACCTCAAAATCCAGGTATTGATCAAATTCTTGTTGCAAACCCAGCTCTACCCTGACCAAACCTTTGGCTCTTCAGATTAAAATCCTTTCTAAAGTTGGAAACAAAAATCAATGTTGTATATTCATAAATGGCGTGCATACGCAACTACCACTTATTTATCTATCTATCTATCTATCTATCTATCTATCTATCTATCTATCTATCTATCTATCTATCTATCTATCTATCTATCTATCTATCTGTCAAATTTATATACCGCCCTATCTCCCCGAGGGGACTCAGGGCAGTGCACAGAAATATAAAAAATATAAAACAATACAGTACAAAACAGTTAAAAATGAATTAAATTAAGGTCTGTGCTAAAATTTAGATTAGAAAAAGGGTTAAAATCAAATTAAAACTATATCCCTTAAAACTAAACCATTAAAACTAAGCCACATAAATGTAGCGGTGTGCGGCAACTACTCATACAGAACCATCCATCCTCCCCCTGGCTGACCATCTGCCAAGCTGGAAAGATTGGGAACCACTGTTCTAAGACATTCCTCTGCTGATGAAGCTGCAGCAGCCTAATTTGAATCTATTGTATCAGTGAATTACTGAAGCCAAGCTTTCTTCATCCAGATTGTTTAACTGGTGTATTCTCCCTATTAAAGGAATCTGCATGTATACATGGAAATTGTTCTATGCTAGTCTGAAGCTTTACATGTGCTAGTGTATATGAGAATTCATACATTATAAATTTTATTTAGTGTTCTTAGTTCCAAGATTCAGGAACGGGCTGCTTTGCTATTGTTAGCAGTAACAAATATAAGGGATATATGAATTGGCAATTCACGTTGCTTTGATGTAGTTGTACATCATTGTATATCAGTGTTTCTGAAGCTTGGCAGCTTTAAGATATATCGAGTTCAAATCCCAGATTTCCCCAGCCAGCCTGCTCTGTATCAATTAAGTTTTGAAGTTTTGAAGCTGATCAAATTTAGCTGATTGCCTTTATTAAGGACTAAATTGTGGCAATAAAAGCAAAAATAATAATAGCAAAATCAGAGCAGCATAAGTGGGTGGATACAATCATTAAAAAGAGGCATAACGGATCTAAAATATACATCAAGAGTGAAAATGAAGGTCTAAAAAGAATGATAAAAAGCTAGAAGATATAAAAGACAGAGGGAAACTAAGAGCAGTTTGAAGCATTAGATGGGTGTAAAGGAGCATAAAAGTATGAAGAAAACTATATATCACTTTTGTATTTTCCAGCTGTCATCATAGGAGGTGTTGTCGGAAGCATTTTGATTGCGTTAGTTATTTTTGCAATTGTCGGATTCATCTTCTGGAAAAAGAAAAGGTATAACAACAACTTCATAATGCAGCTATTTTGAATTCCACAATATATTATGGACATCTCTACTGCAGAGTCCACCAAGATTCTCCAAATTAATTAAGCTTGGAGTCTTAGCATTCCCAGCTAAATTATTGTTTGTGTGGGTATTTTTCTAGAAATCCTAAGCCCAAATATCCAGTCAGCATAGCTATTAATGGATTATGGGAGTTGTAATTCAAAACACAGGCAGTTTGTTTCTTATATGTTCTTGTTTTAGATCTGATGATACACAGATCTTTTTCTTGATGATAAGTATACTGGAATGATAAGGCAGGACTGCTGGTTATTCAGCACTTCCTTGTCACAGAAAATTGAATACACCACTCTACTAATTTCTGAAAACACATTTGTTGCCTACAGAAAAGCATAAAGTGTGATATATTGTAAGTGTGTTAACTAGATGGAAAGCTACATGACTAGTTTGATGTAAATATTCAAGAATGAAAATCCCAAGTAACTAGTTTTCAATCTCCACTTTTATAGGAAAGGTAGAAATAACGAAGTGCCATTTACTCAAATTGAGTGAGTTGAATTATTATTATTTTCTTTGCCTAGTGTTCAGAAATCTGTTTGAACTTTTTTTTCCTGATCTTGGTTTGAAAATGGATGGGAGAGGGTGATATACAAAGAATTTGTTGGATTTGGGCAGCAGCCAATACATTTAAATAAATAAATAAATTCCATAGCATTTCTAAAGCTTTACAAACAGTTACAGTTTGTTTTACTAAACCATTTAATCTTTAAGGAAACAATTCACGCAGTTGCTAATTCTGCAAATGGTATTATGTCTAGTTTCATCATCATCATCATCATAATAATGTTAAAGTTGTTTCAAATGAAGTAACGCAGGGGTGTCCAAACTTGGGAACTTTAAGACGTGTGGACTTCAACTCCCAGAATTCCCCAGCCAGCTATGCTGGCTGGGGAATTCTGGGAGTTGAAGTCCACACGTCTTAAAGTTCCCAAGTTTGGACACCCCTGAAGTAACGTCTATAAGAAGCAGGGGGGAAAGGAACAAATAATTGGAAACAGCATTTACATAACTTAAACATGGATAAGATAAAAGTTTTTAAACTGATGCATTGTTTTCAAAACTTAATTGGAACCATTAATATCACAACAGGGAATTATTTTAGGGAATTCATTACAACCTTTGCTGAATCCCAAATATTATATATAAAAATTGTTTTGCTCAGTTATTAAGGACAATAACTAATGTATATTTTCCTTTTCCTTCCTTTATTCCTTTCCAGACCTAAAAAGTAAGTAAATATTTCCATCCTGAATAAATAGAATTATTGTTTCTACCTTTCTTCCCAAATTCTTATACATTCTGATTTCTGTTTATTTCCAAGATATATACATGATTTTTGAGTGACTTTTTTTGGTTTTACTTTACATGTTAAACCCTTCACTTGCCAAGTGTTTCTTTGCTTCTCTTTGCTTTTGACTTTTGGAATTTCTAAATTGCTATTGACTCTCATTCATACCTTTCACCACTTCTCAATGGACACTTGACTCTTATGCAGGGACATTTTTTGCATAATTAAGGAGTTAAGTGACTCAGTGCTTTTTTGTGGTTTGAACCAAACTGTACACTAAACAGTAGCTGCTGTTTTTGTCTTTTGCAGATCAAAGTTACTTAAAGTTGAAAATTACGACTCTTATTTTAAGAAACAGAAAGCTGACTCAAACTGTGGGTTTGCTGAAGAGTATGAGGTATGCTTTTTAACAATTCTTATTCACACAGGAATATTTTCCTTGCAGTCACTTCCATTATTAAGTGAATTCTTGCAATTTTCAAGAGTGCATTTCATTCAGTAAGGAACAAAAACTCAATTGTGAAAACAAATTAACAAGCAGAAGCAATAATTACCTTTTCCTGGTATCCACTGTTACTTAAGTACAACAATGCTAAATATTCAAAAACTGTTTCTTGTGTTTTGAGGGGAAAAAAGTAATAAATTACATCGTTCTCTGTTGTAGGATCTCAGGCCAGTTGGTGCTAATCAGCCTAAATTTGCTGCAGAATTGTCAGAAAACAAAGGGAAAAATAGATACAACAATGTTTTGCCTTGTAAGTTCCCCATTCTATTTCTTTACTTACTTTTACTATTATCTAAAATATTTTAGCTGTAACTTGATAAAATGTGATCAGAACTTCCATTTGGCCCAAAACAGTTTGTGCTGTGTTCTCTGCTTTTCTGCTTACTTGTAATCGAAAATGAAACTTTGATTTTGATTTTAAATTCTCCATACCTTTTTTGGCTGTGATGGTGTCCTGTAACCCTCTGCTAGTGAAAAGGGAGCTTGGGGGGCCACGCATGGCCCTCCCAGGTTCTGTTTTCACTGGCAGTGGCACCGCAGGCCAGTCCTTTGCTGCTTTCAGGGAGGCCTCGTGGGCCAGTTCTAAGCATCCTGCAGGCCGAATCGGGTCCACAAATCTTGAGTTTGACACCCCTGGTCCCAGTCATTCAAAAATAATAATAAAGTGATATAATAGGTATTTAGTGCTCAAAAGCTCTCTCTCAGTAACCATGCTTCTCTACTGAGCTCTGCATCAAATTCTTATGTGTACCAGATAAAAAGCTATACATTGACCATTGTCTCCTTTTTTTTTTTTTTTGAAAATTTCATTTGAAAATCGAAAGTTTCTTTAGCTCCTTTCTTTAATGAAATTAGTAGGATATGATTGTTTGAAGCGTAATGAATTTTATTGAAGTGCTAATGTATTAGTACTTAAGTTTTAATACTTGACTTCAATAATTAAATTTTACTGATAATGTTACATAGTTTGGTAATGAAATGTCTGCAAGAAAAGCACCCAGCTCAGAGAGCACCAAGGACCTCACATAATTAAACTTACTTGTAGCCCCACTTCCTATATTTTTTCACTTTCCATATGACTTTTCACAATAAATGCATTTTATTAATTTAATGAATTTTTCTAAATTGCATTTAAAAAGCAAGACCTGGTTTTTTTTCTCCTTGCAGATGATATTTGTCGTGTTAAACTTTCAGTTCAAAATCATCCAACTGATGATTACATTAATGCAAATTATATGCCGGTAAGTCTTCCTGGTGGGTTTAAAACACATTACTTAGAGTGGCGAGTTTATTGAAAAATGATACTGAGACCATATTTTTATCACAGGGATATAACTCCAAGAAAGAGTTTATTGCAGCACAAGGCCCTTTGCCTAACACTGTACAAGATTTCTGGCGCATGATCTGGGAGAAGAAGATTTACACAGTTGTTATGTTGACTAAATGCGTTGAACAAGGCCGGGTAAGTTTTTTAAAACTTCTAGGACTAATTCAGTGGTGGGTTCCGGATTCCGTTCCAACCAGTATGGTTGGAACGGGCCTGGGGTCACCCACATGTATGGGCACAGCACACACTTGCGTTCTACCTGCAAACAATGCTTCCACAAGCCTCCATAATGCTCCAGCTGCTTGGCAGAGCACTGCTCAGCGCTGTACGTGCCATGCGCATGCGTGGAAGCGCCAACGGCTTTAAAATATGGTAAAGAATGCGGGTAGGTAGGCCCTCCGGAGCACTGTACCCGAACGGTACCCGGTGCTCCGGGCAGGGTCCGGTACACCCATAGTGGGGTGTAATGCCTGCAACCCACTGCTGGACAAGTTACAAAACATCAGAGCCACAACTATATATCATATACATGAGTGGCATTAGAATTTATTTAAAACTATTACTCCTTGCTCCTTACACAAATCAATGTGGCCAATTTATAAGTAAATACAGATACAGTGTATATTGCTGGCAAAGAGAGTGTACCACAGGGTAACTCAATATAAGAGTTACTCTGTGGTAACTATGCAAGGAACGCCAACATATAATTTCTGTCCATACTAAAATATTCCAAATTGAGTTTAGAGGAAAGGTAGAAGAATGAGATGAAGTTTGACATGGGCAAAAATTAAAAATCAATTACTAACAAATACACATTTCCATTTAGATTTAATATATGTTTTTAGAGATAATAACAATAACACTTAGACTTATATACTGCTTCACAGTGCTTTTACAGACCTCGCTAAATGGTTTACAGAGTCAGCATATTGTCCCCAACAATCTGGGTCCTCATTTTACCCACTTGGAAGGATGGAAGGCTGAGTCAGTGCTGAGCCTCGTGAGATTTGAACTGCTAAATTGCAGGCAGCTGGTAGGCAGCAGAAGTAGCCTGCAGTACTGCACTCGAACCACTGCGCCACCACAGCTCTTATAATGCTTCTACCAAGGAGAAGCTGTTCGTCCATGTCTATTGAAATAGAGCAGCTGATAATTATAATAGTGTTCTGTGGCAAGAATAAGGAGGTTCATTGTAACTGTTCCCTAGAGCAGGGGTCTCCAACCTTTGCAACTTTAAGTCTGAAGGACTTCAGCTCCCAGAATTCAAAGCTGGCTGGAGAAGTCTGGGAGCTGAAGTCCTTCAGACTTAAAGTTGCAAAGGTTGGAGACCCCTGCCCTAGATGGTGACTGGAATCATGTTAGTCTTCAAGGTAGAAGAAAAACTAGAGCCAGTTTGGTGCAGTGATTAAGATATCAGCCCAGTAGTGGGAGTCTGTGAATTCTAGTCCCCCATTAGGCACAAAGTCAATTGAGTGACCTTGGACTTGTCACTTTCTCTCAGCGGATAGAAGAAGCAGTGAAGGACAAACCACTTCTGAAAAATCTTGCCAAGAAAACTGCAGGGAGTTCTCCAGGCAGTCTTCAAGAATTGAACATGACTGTACATAAGAAAAAAGAAAGAGAAAAACTGATTTTCATAGTTTCTTCAGTTCTCTAACTGTGTTGGTTAAGAATTCTGTAAAAACTGTTGTTACATAATGTCTGTCTGGCGCAATGTTATGGGAAGCTGATTTATTATAGTAACTTGCAGCTGTGGTATCTCCAGTCCAAGAAAGGATTTGACAATAAAGTTATTTTACAGTATAACCTATGGGTCATTTATATTTTTAGACAAAATGTGAAGAGTATTGGCCAAACAAACAATCCAAGAACTATGGGGATATAATGGTGGCCATGACGTCAGAAATTTTCTTACCCGAGTGGACAATTAGAGATTTCTCCATAGAGCAAGTGAGTTATGATCATATATTACAGAGCTTTCTCTTGATAGAAGGAACTTATCTGGATTTTGGGCAATCAAGGTTTGGACCCATGCAGGGCATGACTCCTGGTTCGGTGCGCAAAACATGTGCACATTTATACCTAAAGAGGAATGTTAGAAAGTGTTCTGACTCCCTCCTTCACAAGACAAATGGCTAAACTGACTGATACTTGGCAGCTTGCTTGAACTAACCTGAACTAGACTGAAAGATTACACGACACAATTGTCCGACTCTGTAGCTTCTCTGTTGTTTCCTGCAAACCTACTCTTCACAGAGGATTTCTTTTAAAGCCTCTTGGGAAGGGCCAGGCAATTAGGCAGCTGATACTGATTATCTCCGATGGCGTCGTTCTGCTAATTGCCTCCTCTCAATCCTTAGCCTGACATCCGGGACAAACTGGGTTTCCTCCTCTAGAGCCGACTCATAGGACTCCTCACTAGAGGAATCCATCAGCAGCTCATCCGGAGCCGGCTGGGCCACAACAGAAAGTCGGGGGGGAGGGGGGAGAGATTAAATTTCTGCAATGGAGATTGTTCTGCGCATACACAGAACGAAAAATAAAGATGGCGTTGCCGACAATAGAACCCGGTTTGCGTGTGTGGTCAGCCCAGTTACTACCTACTCATCTGAACCGGTCCAAACCAGTAGGAACCCATCTCTTTTTTGTGGTTTGTTCAGCTTCAGGTGGTACCTGCACTGCAACCTGATCCAGAACAAGATCACTTACACACTTGCCCTTTCCAGCTTGATTGAACGTCTTGACCCCTGGCTACCCAGTAACCGAACAGCAAATGGCAGCAATCAAGCTGGAAAGGGCAAGTGTGTAATTGATCTTGTTCTAGATCAGGTTGTAGTGCAGGTACCATCTGAAGCTGGATCCTCCATCTTGGTGCAACTATGAAAAATTCCTTCTATAGGTCTGGTTTTACAATTTTTTTTTTAATCATAACTGATAAAGAGGGAGGGTATTACAGGGCTACTTCTATTCAGCATCTACATAGAACTACTTGCTGGTCATGGTGTCAAGTTTCATTGTTCTCTTGAAGAAAACAATTCTTTGTGAATTCTAACTTCTCTTCTGTATTTTGACAAGAGTGATTCACCGGAAAGTCATCCTGTGCGTCAGTTTCACTTCACTGCCTGGCCTGATCATGGGGTTCCAGAAACCACTGACCTCCTCATCAGCTTCAGGCACTTGGTGCACGAATTCATGAAGCAGAAGCCACCGTCTTCTCCAACCTTAGTTCACTGCAGGTGCAAATACAATACTTTTATCGATATTTAAGTATGATTCTGTGTAGTTGTGCTTGGGCTACAATGAGTGGCTGTCTTGCAAGGCTTTTAAAATTATAAAATCAGGCAGTGAGCTAGGAAGTGACAGGGCCATTTACAATACAATACAGTACAGTACAATACAAATACAATACAAGTACAATACAAATACAATGCAAATACAATGCAATACATATACAAATACAAATACAATCAGCAGCGTTGGAAGGGACCTTGGAGGTCTTCTAGTCCAACCCCTTGCCTAGGCAGGAAACCTTGTACCGTTTTAGACAAATGGCTATCCATTTGTTAGAACAATTAATCAGTGGAACAGCTTGCCTCCAGAAGTTGTGAATGCCCCAACAGTGGAAGTCTTTAAGAAGATGTTGGATAGCCATTTGTCTGAAATGGTATATGGTTTCCTGCCGAGGCAGGGGGTTGGACTAGAAAACCTCCAAGGTCCCTTCCAACTCTATTGTATTGTATTGTATTTGCCACTGCCACCTTCTAGTATAAGTTTTTTTTCTTCCCAATTTCCCAGTCTAGCCTGGAGCTATATGATTCCCAACAATCTTCCATCCAGTGATCCCCCATGGACAAGACAACGATGATGATGTTTCTGTTTCCATACAGTACATTATAATTATATTGTACTCTATAGTCCCATAAACCGGGCAGCTGGACAACTAGGGCATTAGTTTCTTTTTGGTTTTTCCCTTATGTAGAAGAGAGAAAATTTGAGAGGTGCTATTTTTAGATCAGATTGTAAATGTAATGAGTGAAAAAGATAGTAAAAGAGTGAGATGAAGGTATTCAATCCTATGCCTTTTTTTTTAAACAGCGCTGGTGTTGGGAGGACAGGAACTTTCATTGCAATTGACCGTTTGATACAACAGATGGAGATGGAGAACATGGTTGATGTGTATGGTAGCGTTTACGATCTGCGAATGCATCGATCTTTAATGGTACAAACAGAGGTATGAGCATGCTGGATAAACATTGGATACAGGTAGTCCTCAACTTATAAGGGTAACAACTGAGAATTAGGATCATTAAGTGGGTCATCACATGACAACACCCAATTTTACAGCCTTTTGTTGGTCGTAAAATGTCAAAATTCATGGTCGTGTGACCATGCAGGACACTGCAAATGGCTGTTAATGCAAGATGGTTGCAAGCACCCCAACATGCAATCATCTGTGCAGCCATTGGAACTTCAAATATGGACCAAGTCTGGGCAGATAACTTGGAAAAATCACAAAGCGGGGACTACCAGTATGTCATTATTATTCGGGTTATACAGTGCTTTGGATTCAGTCTCCAAAGTGCTTCAGAATAAATAGCATTTTTTGGAGACGGAGTCCAAAATGTTACACAGCCCTCATCATGATTGGTTTTAGACATGTGCAGTTTTCTCTTTAAACTGATGGATGCATCATCTAAAACCTATGGTAAAAATTGCATTTTTTTTTACCCTCTTAGGACCAATATGTCTTCCTAAACCACTGTGTTATGGATATTATTAAATCTAAGAAAGAAAAGAAAACGGATCTCATCTATCAGAACACAGATGCCATGGCAATCTATGAGAACTTCACACCATCATCACCATATATTGGGAGGGCAAATGGCTATCATGTATAACTAGAAAGGAATGGCCTGCTTCCCATTTGGGCCTTGTGCAGAGGAGAGAAAGAAATATGCACTGCTTTTGTATGACTTTATATACAAAGACTTCAGCACTGTTTTGAAGATGCACGCGTTAACTTGCCAGTGGAACTGTGGATTCAATATAGTGTTAAAAGAAAAAAAATCTATACTGTATTTTGCAGATAATTTTTGCATTGAGGGTTGATAAAACAAAATATTATTGGTGAAATTAATGTTGGCTGAATAATAAGAATGAAAAATACAGACACTTTAAATTATTTTTTAAACATGTTCATGTTCAGACTTCATAGGATACTGATTCTATTGTTCGTGTTCCAGAAATTAATGATGTATATTGGTCACTTTAACATTTAAATTCCACAGTGACTTCTCAAATTCATTTTATTTAAAATGAGAACACGTAAACCTTTTATAAATAGGATATTTTATTATGTAATTGTGCCTTTCTATTTTGCTAAAGACAAAATAATCAGAGATCTATATTTTTGTATTGAAATTCTCAGATGATGTCTAACATTTGAATATGATTATTTTCATTTTTTTAAAATCTGGAATACCTATGCTTATTCCTTCCTTCTGGAAGTGGCAACCATATGATACTTTAGTCTGTGGAAGGTTTATTGCAGAATTCATTTGCTTGATCTTGTGAGCACAATAACTATCATATCATATTTTGATTTTATAGGAAAGACAAGTTTTTCTTATATCGGTAAATTAAAATTTACCCAATTTTATTTTCGTACATTGAAAATATTTCTCACTTTTGATGAAAATAGTCATTCCGTGCCCTTTGAAGATCCTGGTTGTTCTGTTTCTCTGTACCATTTTCTTCTTTGACCTCAGTCTTAGTTATCCTTAATATCTTTTCATGCAATGTGTATAATGATTCGACATCACATCTATTGTCATAATTTGTATGCGTAGCAATACTTATGAATAGCTGTTGTTGATCACATTTGACAATAGTATGGACACCACAAAAGAAAATGGTATTGAGAAATAGCAGTTATTTATGAAACAAAAGGAAGTCAAGATCTTTGTGAAAATATCCTAATTTCTAAGTAAAAAAATAAGGGATGTCCAAGTAGCCATTGATACTTGTGACCTCAGGTTTAACTATTAGGGATATGCAACTAATAATGCAAAGATGGAGAGGGTGTGTGAATGGCTTGGCAACTTTAATTTCTTATCAATTCAATGGTTTTATCAAGTTTTTTTCAGTTCATAGTTCTTCAGGGTAAGAATTTTAAGTAACACATATCTCCAGTGATCAGTGCTTTAAGGATGTTCTCGACTTAATGACCACAATTGAACCAGAACGTCTATTGCTAAGTGATGCAGTATTGAGTTTTGCCTGATTTTTGACATATTGGCCTCAGTTGTTAAATGGATCACCATAGTTGCTAAGCATATCCAGGTTCTTTTATTGATTTTGCTTATTAGATGTCCCCTGGGAAGTTTCCAAATTGCAATTGTGTAAACCTGTATCCATTGTAAACACATACTACTTGCCAAGCGCCCAAATTTTAATCATGACCATAGGGACATTGCAAG
Organism: Rhabdophis nuchalis; assembly: GCA_039707465.1. Taxonomy (NCBI): domain Eukaryota; kingdom Metazoa; phylum Chordata; class Lepidosauria; order Squamata; family Natricidae; genus Rhabdophis; species Rhabdophis nuchalis. The sequence goes on from CM077643.1 coordinate 128,189,934, forward strand.
GAATTTTGCATGGTCATTAAACAATGACATTTAAACGAATAGTTGTTAAGTCAAGGCCTTGATTTATAACTGGTTGCTTAGTGACCATTCAAAGTTACCACAGACCTTCCAAAAACTAATAATTTTGATTTCCAAGTTATGACAGCCACAAACCACCACCACCTTCCTCCACTGCCACAGTTCCATGATTGCATTTTGGACACTTGACGATACACTCACATTTATTGTTTGTGCCCCTATTTTCAACATTTTTTGTCAGTTTCTGGTGTTTGCTTCTGATTTCCAGCAAAAGATGCCCATTGTCAGGCAAAAAAGATTAAGACCACACATAAAGTTCCAGTTAAACTGATTACTAATCATGTGCATAGGAAGATAGTGCTAACCGTCAAATAATGGTTAGCACTATCTTGGTGTTAGGTAGGGGGAACGAAATTCAAGAAGGGTTGGATTTAGTCCATTTGTGACTATGTAGAGACTCTAGGCTGATTCGTCTTTTGACTCTGCCCCCAGGTTCTTTCACTCCTTCCCCTACACCCATTGGGTAAAATAGATTTTCTTAACAATCATGGCATTCACTTAACTGCCACAAAAAAAGTCATAAAATTAGGTCAAGTCAGGTGATCACCTACTTAATGACTGCAACAATTTAGGACTGTAGTTTTTGGCTCAATTATGGTCATACGTCGAGCACTTTTCCATATCAAAGATAGAGTTTATGGAACCTGAGAATATCACATCAACGGCTTCCTGCTTGATCATGATAGTTCATCGTCTCAATCCTGGCATGTTACTCAGATCTTCCAAAAGATTTTTAACAACATTTTCCTAGTTTAAAAAGTAGTTTTCCAAGTGCCCAGCACAACTTCTTTTTACCTACTTGACTTAAATTTAAGAGGCTTTGTTTGTTTATTTGTTTACATTCAGATTTTATACCTGCCCCCCCCCATCTCTTCATTACACAGCTTACATTCAGTAGCAAAATGGCCAATTTTCAGCATCACTTGCTGAAAGGAGTGGAAGTATAAACAGAAGGTATTAGGGAGATAGCCTTCTCACATTTCATCTCCTGGCATGCTTGCAAATGATCTGAAATTTGACCCTTTGCTTTCAGGTTTCATTAGGATAATCTAGAGGAGAATTTGAAAAGTTTCCAATGAGAGGGAAAGTGTTGTTCTGCCCTCAGAGGCTTCTACACTTCTCAAAGAGGCCAAATTTGAGTTGCATCCTTCCCTCGCTGACCCTAAGGCAAAAAACTAAACAAAAACCTCCTACCATTCTTTTGATTTTCATGAAGTTACTTCAGAAAGGCAAAAGACATAAAACTTGGAACTTGGTTTCCAGTTGCACTCAGTGGAGACACTGACATTTGCATAATTAAGTTTCATATTCAGATCTCAAAAGTCAAACCAAGGATTGGATTTGCCCTTTTCCGAATCGGAGCCCAAATAAAATCTAACTAGCTAACTACTTTAAAACTTGTTATTGTGTTGCAAACTGAATACTGTAGCAATAAACTCGTGTGATTTCTCATTAAATCGAGCTTCATCGCACATACCACCCTCCAGGCATTCTCAGGTTTCCAGATACTTACAGAAGAATAGTAACGATTGGTTCACCACCTGCAAAATAAAACAACATTGGTCATTTTCAGTGCCCATTTCAGAGTGAACGGTTTATCTAAATTATAAGATTATCACTTGAAAGCTGTCACTTCAGTTGATCTTGAGGACTGACCACAAGTGGCATTCTTAGGGGAGGAGAAAAGCTATGTAGCTTTAACTGTGGTTTTGCGTACAATTGTTGTAACGGCGTGTGGCACTGGTGGGGTGGGTACCCCTCCCGTCCTGGTTATGTTTTTGTGTTCTTTTCTGTGATGAAGATTTATTTAAAAGTGCAATATTTGATTTCTTGAATGAATGATTGCCTCTATTTGAATAGAGTTTACTCAGGTTCATTATCATTCCTGTTTGTTCTGTGGATTATATTCTTGTGCGAATAGATTTCAAAAGCCTGAAGAACTCCTGTAGTTAGAATAATCATATTTGCTCTATTTCTTTTGACTAAAAAAATACAAAGATCTACTGAAATTCTCAGCTGCAGATTTTCTATGCAGTGAAATACATACACACTCATGTATATATTGCTGTACACACACACACACACACATGTATATGTATATGAGTCTGGTTTTGTTTTATTATGCTGCTGTAGTTTGTAATGGATACGATTAATGAAAAATGAAGGGTTCTGCATTGAACTACTTTTGTTGGTACACTGATCTTAAAATTATGAAGGCATTTTTAATGAAGGACGTGGTTTGTAAAAGGGAAGGGGATTCATATATTTCTTTTAGTCAATGCGCTGGAAGCATTAAAAACTGGTATGATGTTTGAGTGTATTATATTGCTATGTTGTATTTTAGTATTGTAGATTTCACTCAGCTTTCTTCCACACAGCCCACCTTTGCATTAAGCCTGTGAGCAAAACTGCTCCCCTTGTTCAAGATTAGGTTGGGAAACATTCCAGTGTTATAAAGGTGGATACAGATTGTTGTATAGAAATGTATATTCTGCTTCTACAATGACAGAAGTTGTCTTGGGTGGCTTTTTTTACTCTGCTCGTTCAGTAAAATAGCACTGGATTTTGGTGTGTTTGTCCAAATGCATTCTACTTGCCTTCTTTGGTTTTAATAATTGTTGTCCTTCTGTCTTTCTCATTGTTACGTATCGTTTACCTTTGTGCAGACGTTAAATAGGAAGCAGCCCACCTTTTAATGTAACTTTTCCTTTGCAAGTTGGTGAGGTCCCATACAGAGACCTCATACAGATTATAAAGAGAAGATTTCTTTTGGTGAAAACTGTTGCATTGGGGAGGGGAGTTTTGTAGACACTTTAACTAGAAAAAGAAACTGCTAGAGCAATGATAACTAACCTTTTCTGGACCGAGTGCCCAAAGTGCATGCATGAGCGCATCCACGCCCGACCCCCCCAAAAGCAATGCATATGCAGCTCCCACGCATGCACGTGTACCCCTGTGTCCCACACAGATACACACGTGCACCCATGCATGCACCCAGCACCCCATGCATGCATGGGTGGGCCCCGCAAGCCCCACATGCAGTGTCCCCCACATGTACCCTGCCCCACCGTACATGTGCAGCAGAAGCCCGAAGACCAGCTGGCTGGTGGCAGGCGTGCGTGTGCGCAGCAGATCTCAACTGGGGCGACACTCACGTGCCATCAGAGGATACTGCATACAACTTCTGGCATGTGCGTCATAGGTTCGCCATCATGGTGCTAGAGGATAACAAAATGCTAATCACATAAAGGCTGAACATGGTGGCCAAGTGGTTTGAATGAAGTGTTGCAGACTACTGCTGACTGCAGGCTGCCTGCAGTTAGGCAGTTCAATTCCCACCTGCTCAAGGTTGACTCAGCCTTCCATCCTTCCGAAGTGGGTAAAATGACCCAGATTGTTGGGGGCCAATATGCTGACCCTGTAAACCACTTAGGGTTTTGAGATAATCAGTTTCCACAGAAAGCACCTTAAAGGGCTTTAGATCTAGAATGCAAAATCTGGGGTGACCATTAGAGGGCAGTGAAAAAATGCAGAAAATTGTCTTCACTGCTGTCTAGGTATTTGCAAGCCAGGTCTAGCAGTCACACATGCTTCCCTATGACAACACCAAAAAAACTGAACTATAGCCATTGTCCAGCCATGAAAAAACAACTGCTAGGTCAGAAAGACCAGAATGTATGCCTCTTTTGTACTAAAAGATATGGTATCTTTTTATAGGAAAGCAATAATAGAAAAATGTGCTTACCATTTATGGTGATAAATACACTGGCAAAAACATTCCTTAATAAAATCTGAAAGGCCTGAGTATCAGAAGTGAGCAGTGGGCAGAGTAATCTCAACCTGTGTTGTAAAAAAAACACCCTCTAAGATCAAGACAAGGTAGAGAGAAGAAAGGGAGTCAACTCTGTTTTCTGTAACTGGTGTTTGCAATTGTTCAGCTTCCACTGAAACCTTTTGAGTCTAGGATTTGGTGGCAGGAGAGAACAGAGGCCTTGGGGGAATTGTATTTCCAAACTTTCAGCTCTTAGACCTCAGAGGAAGAAGTTTAACCAATCTTCCTTTGGCATTCACAGCCAGGAAATCTACATTTCATATATAAATTCAAATAGTTATAGAAATTAGGAGGTAAATAAAAATGTTAGGGCAGTGTTTCTCAACCTTGGCGACTTTTAAGTCCTGTGGACTTCAACTCCCAGAATCTCCCAGCCAGCAAAGGTTGGGAAACACTGTGTTAGGGGGTTGCAAAGAGAATATTGTTATTTCTAATTTCTTTCTCTGCTTTCTTCAAATTAATCATTTCCTCTTCATTCTCAGCGTATCAGGGTGATGGTAGCAAATGCATCAGGGCTGCAGCAAGCGTATTCTAGGTTGCAACAAGTGATATGCAGAGGCGTGTGGCATGGCTGAACCAGGGTTAGGTGGATTAAAAGAGGACACCCTGAACAAATGTCCCATTTCACTAACTACGGACTATTTTCATAGTCCAATTCACCATGAGCAAAAATGTGTTTCTGCTGATTCTATAGTTTGAAACAACCACAAATATCTTGATTAAACCCTATCTTGATTAAACAGAATGGACTAAGATATTAAAGTATTTTTGTCTCAAACAGGCCTGGCCCAATGATGATGTAACAAAGGAGGATATCTCATTGCCAATTTGTTGCTGTCAAACTGCTTAAAATCTAATGATTGAAGTGGCATAAAAGAAAATTATAAGAACTCATTCATTCATATGATTGCCATGCCAGTAAGGCGGTAGCATCTCTTTTTCTCAGGCACCAAACCCGATTCTCTCCTACCTCAGTTTACTATTACCCGCTGGTATTAGAAATCTAATTAAAGTGGCTTGAATAGGCATAGTTTTTCACTGGTTCTCTTGTTAAGGACTTCCTTTCGATTTAGGCTTTGAAATGATCTGGAGCACCTCGGAGTGTACAAACCATCTGCTCTCTTTTTGCCTTAAAGCTCATGGGAAGCACCCGAGTTTCCCAAGTCAAAGAAAGAAGATTGCTGGGACTCTTGTTGGCTGTGTCTGCCCCAGTACCTGCCAAAGAGAGATGCCCTGCTGTGCCTACTTCATGGCTGATCACTTAGGACAGGCATGTCCAAAGTCCGGCCCGGGGGCCATTTGCGGCCCGGGGGTCGGTTTAATACGGCCCTCCAACAGCCCTCCCTGCTCTGTATAAATGTGGCCCTCCCTTCCTCCCTCTGTCTCTAGGGCTGTGTGGCTGGGAGGGAGGTGGACGGAGGTTACGGACGCCTCCTCCCGCAGCGGGCGAGGGAGCAGGCGGGGTGAGCACCCAAGGCTACCGTCATCTTAAGCACCACCGAGGCTGTCGCCCGGCAGGGGCGTCAGGCAGGGAAGCCGGTCGCGCCTCCATCGCTGCACGTTCTGGGGCTGCGAAGCTGGGAGGGAGGTGAACGCGCGGTCCCAGAACGTCCGCTTGGCGCGTTCACCTCCCTCCCAGCCACGCAGCCCCAGAACGTGCAGCTCCCGCCGCACAAGGTCGCCCGGCAGGGGCGTCAGGCAGGAAAGACGGACGCGCGGCCTCAGAACGTAAGCCGTGGTGCCTGTCGGAGGGAACCGCGATGGAGACGTGACCGGCTTCCCTGCCTGACGCCCCTGCTGGGTGACAGCCTCGGTAGTGCTTAAGATGACGGTAGCCTTGGGTGCTCACCCCGCCTGCTCCCTCGCCCGCTGCGAGTGGCGAGGGAGTGACTGACAGACACAGAGAGAGACAGAAGGGGAGGGAGGGAAAGACAGAGAGACAGACAGAGACAGAGAGAATGAGAGGGAGGGAGAGAGACGGAGAGAGACACAGGTAGAGAATGAATTGGAATCGGATTGAATCGGAGACAGACGGGGAAAGAGGGAGAGACAGACATAGAGAGGGAGGGAGGGAGAGAATCAGAGAGAGTGACAAACAGAGACAGAGAGAGACAGAGAGAGGGAGGGAGAGACATAGATAGAGACTGATTAAGTGAGTGACAGACAGACAGATCGACAGACACACACACAGAGTGACAGAGAGAAAGAGAGAAAGAGAAAGAGAGAAAGAAAGAAAGAGAAAGAAAGAGAGAGAGAGAGAGAAAGAAAGAAAGAGACAGAAAGAGAGACAGAAAGAAAGAGAAAAAGAGAGAGAGAAAGAAAGAGAGAGAGAGAAAAAGGGAAAGAAAGAAAGAGCGAAAGAGAGACAGAGAGAAAGAAAGAGAGACAGAAAAAAGAGAAAGAGAGAGAGAGAGAAAGAAAGAGAGAAATGGAGAGAGAGAGAGGAAGAAAGAGAGACAAAGAGAGAGAGAGAGTGAGAGAAAGGGAGACAGAAAGAAAGAGAAAAAGAGAGAGAGAGAAAGAAAGAGAGAGAAATGGAGAGAGAGAGAGGAAGAAAGAGAGAAAGAGGTAGGTAAGTTTTTTAAAAAATTATTTTCAATACATTGTGAAAACTCAACTGTCAGTTGATCTTAATGTTATGAAATGAAAAGTATGTCATTTGCAATTAACTTGGCATAAAATAATTTATTTGCATTTAATTGTAATGGTTCAAAGAATGTTCGGAAAAATGTTCGGCCCTCCACCATGTTCACTTCATCCAATCTGGCCCTCTTTGAAAAAAGTTTGGACACCACTGACTTAGGAGAAAGGCAACAAAAGCCCATCCATCTCCTTTCTTTGAATGCTTGCCAATAGTTGAAATCAGATGTTTTCCTTTACCCAAAGCCTAATTAAAAAAAAAGAATGTTCTTGGTGCATTAAGTGTTGTTATGACTGTGTGTTCCAATAACAGTGAAATACACACACATACAAACACACACACACACACTTTTAATGAATTTTTAATGATACAAAAAGTAACTCAATAAAATATTGACATCAAGGTTTCATTTGGCATCTTTCCTGTGTGATTCATTATAATGTAAACAGCTTGTCAGGTCATCTTATTCTATGACAAGTTAAGATTTTTAAATTTCCATCCTTATATTCGTGTTTATAAGCTTGAAATAGAGCATATAGATGAATCACTGCAAGCTATTTTGCTGGGGATTTCGTAAGTCTTATTCTAAGGGAGGGGAAGCAAAAAACGATTTGCTATGAGAGCTCAGCAGTTGCAGTTTATTCAATAAGCCATGAAGATTTTACATTTAGAGATAGTCAGTTACTAAGCACAATTGGAACAGACAACTCTGTTGCTAAGCAACACAGTCATTAAGTGAGTCACCTCAGGTTATGTACTGTCAGATGATCACAACTTGCTACTTCCTGCTGGCTTCCCCATTGACTTTGCTGCTCAAATGATCGGTCAGGCAAATGGCGATCATGTATGCCCATTGTGAGACATCCAAATTACATTGCCCCAGGAACAACAGCCGCAAGTTTGTGGACGTACTTTTTCATCACTGTTGTAATTTTGAACAGTTGCTAAATGAGACAGTTGGTAAATGAAGGCTACCTATACAAGGTAATGGTCTGTTTAAACCTCCTAAGTGAGCTTGACTTTGTCTGGACTTGGACTTAGAAAAACTGCTATCCTTTAATAACAAAGGGGAGACACCTCTGATCCCTTAAGGTGGGGAGAAGGAAGGTAAAGGAAGATCTAGAACAGTGTTTCTCAACCTTGGTAACTTGAAGATGTCTGGACATCAACTCCCAGAAGTCCCCAGCCAGCATTTGCTGGCTGGGGAATTCTGGGAGTTGATGTCCAGACAAATTCAAGTTACCAAGGTTGAGAAACTCTAATCTAGAAGATAGTGGAAGAGGCGGTGCAATTCTATTACAGAAGGCCAAAACACCCTATCAATTCCATCACTTTCAGTGATGGATGAAGTCGCTGTCAGAAGCTAAGCAGGGCCATTGGTCTCTGCTTCTCCATGGCAGGTGATAAATTGTGTCAGATTTCTGTGGGTTTTTTTTTTTTTTTTGCTTTTTGAGCCATCTATTTGCACTGTCTTACTATGGCAGCAGTGAGTGATGACTCCTATAAAAGGTTTTTAAAAGATGTTCAACGAGTGAGTACCTAACATTGCATTTCAGTCCAGGTTTTCTACTAAAGGCAATTCAAACACAGCTATCTTTAGATCCATATTTATGGATGCTAGTTTTCCAAAGTTAATAAGTTACAGTATTAAAATGCACTAAAATATTTTTTATCGCCAGAAAAGATTGCAGCCACATACTTTACCAGTATTTGTTACAAAAGCTGTTGTGTGATGTGTTGCAAGCAAGGAGCAGCTGCATTCCAGCCTTAGATTGAATTTTTGCTATTTCAAAAATGCTGTTTATTTGTCGTTTAATTCTTTTCACTGTATTCCAAGCAGCTTCCAAATCCTAATTTTTATGTCCATTTTCACTCTGCTGAAAGTTCGTATTCTGTCTTCTAATATTTCTCCATACAGAATTTGTGTTTTCTGTTCCTCAGTTGTTCTGCTTTCATTCTACGTTATTCTCCTCTGTGTCCCATTTCTCTCCAAGATCCACTCTTGACACTACCAAAACCTGGTCTATCCGGCATTCAAAACTTCTCATCCCCAAAATATTGGTTCTTATTGATTCTTGGGGTTCCCAGCTATCCAGTTAAACTCTTTCTATACTATTTTGTCTGTTTCACTTATCTAGCCATATCATTTAATGGAACATATGTTTTCTCCCTGGGCCTTTCCCCTTTTGCTACTATTCTTATTATTTGTTGGAATGTAACATCCAACTATTGTCAATCTGTGCAGCCCTACTTCCATACACACCCACAATAAAAGAACCAGTTCATACTTTCTGGCATGTCCTATTATCTCATTTCATTTCATTTCATTCGATTTATATACCGCGCCTTCTCCATCGAAACGGACCCAGGGCGGTGCACAGGAAATTAAAACCAATAAATAGTATACAATACAATAAATATGAATAAAAAGAATTAAATTAGGGGCCTGTGCTAAAATTCCCACTAAAAACCCAACGTCCATTTACGAATGTGGCAGCAGCTATATAACAATCCGATCTAAGCGTTAAGCAAGACCAGCTCTCAATAGCTAATCACTGATTATTAAATCGATATTACACTGATTATTATTAAATTGGTATTAAACTGATTTATTATTAAATCATTCTGATTATTAAACCATGTGTTTATTTCCCAGCAAGTATTCCTCAACACCATAAAACCAAAGGACCAGCCCAAGAACAACATAGAACAATCCAGTTGAAGTTTCTGCTCACTGGTTCTTATCCTCAGGTGATATAGAGAATAAATCCACCCCCTCTGCTGTGTGATAACCCTTCATATCCCTTTCTCTCCACCAATTAGCATTGTGTTGGGTAGGGCCCAATGCTGAAGTCTACAAGGTCCTTTTGAACCTTGAGCCTAGTTTGTGATATCTTACACAGTTTTATACCATCTGAAAAAGATATCCCTTGACTCCTATTTGCTCATCTAAATCATTTATAAAGATGTTGAAGACTCATCCTGGGGGTAGAATTAGAACCATGAAAGTACAGCGTTTCCTGTTCCAACTCACATAACTATTCAGTGGATAATTTCAGCGAATACTACCAAGGAAATACTCAGGAGGACGAACGGAAACTCTATTCTTCCCATCTTTCTCGCATCACTTTCCGGCACAGTGTCCAAAATGCTTTTGATGCAAAAAATCAGGTTCAAAAGCCAATTGGAATGGATCCAGGTAATCCGTATCTTCCAAAAATGTATAAAGATGATCCGCCACTACCATCTGAAGGGATGTTTGTGCTAGGATATTTGTTCTCAACTAACTCCAGGTTAAGGGATGGCCTCTTTAGGAGAGGCTGAACCATTTTTTTCCAAGGTTTAACGAGACATTTACTACTTCTTGGAGCTCACCCTAGCTGTATTCCTCTGCTAGATTTTAATAATCTAGATCAACAAGAATCATAGGCCTGTGGTCCCCAACATTTCTGGCTCTGTGGACCTGTAGCGGTGGTAGTGGGGATGGGGAGAGGGGATGGTTTTGTGCATCCACCCACCGCTTGCATAAATAGAGCTTTGCACGCTTGCGTGCTACTTGCACGACCCAGTTCCCAGTGGCCTGTGGCCTGGTACCAAGCTATGGCCCAGGACCTGGGGCCTCCTGTCACAGGCCAAAGAAAAACAATCATCTTGTCCTAGCCACAGTCCTAAGAAACTAAAAAGGATATCTCAGAACATGATCAGTGAGACTTCTCCAGACCAAGACTCCCAAACTGCTGAAGTTATCTGCATAATAAGCCTTTACACCGTGGAGTGTTTAGGGTTTGCTTGTAAATTGCTGATTTTAACAATTGAATGGCAAGTGGTTACTTCAGGAGAATTTTCCTCTAGAGAATAAAGTGGGAAGTTTTAAAGTGTTAACACAATGGTATACAGGGGTGCTTAATTTCAACCCTCCTATTTTACTTGCACAATAATTTTGAAAAGAAGGAAAGTTGAATTTTGACATCATCCAGTAAGCTTTGTTGCGGACTGGGGATTTGAAGCCAGATCTTGTCGTGAAAGCTTAACAAACTATATTCTCCAGAGGGAATGTTAGTGTTCTGGGAGGGGGGGAGAGTAAGAATTAAAACAATTGCAAAGGCGGAAGTCTTTCTTAAAAAACATTCCCCAATCCTGGAGGATGAAAATGGGGGAGCAGAGGGGGCCACGGCTCCGCCCCACTGGAGGTCAGGGAGAGGAAGATACAATTGCTAAAACACTCAGATCTCACAAATGACTTTTTTCTATATAGTGTAACCTTTATCTGGATGTTTATAGAAACAATGATTGATTGCATGAACATAAACTGATATATTTGTATCTCTTTCCACTTTGTAGGGAAATGAAAAATGATTTGTATTATCTTATCTTTTTTTTTTTTGTAAGAAGCCTCGGAGGGGGTCGCCACCTCTGACATAGATGTCCTCAAAATATCTTTGTATTACCTTATACCCTTTTCCTATTTTTTTTAAAAATTTTTTTTGTAAAAACCAATAAAACTTTTTTCAAAAAAACCAGCAACTATATTCTCTCCAAAGCAGAGGTGGGACTCTCCTGATGGCTTTCCTTGAACCCCCTTGCACCCCCTCCATTCTATCAGTAAATGCCAATTAAGATAGAACAGTGCTCCTCCACACTGGCAACTTGAAGATGTGGGGACTTCAACTTTCAGAATTCTCCAGCCAGAATTCTGGGAGTTGAAGACCAAGCATCTTGGAGTTGCCAAGATTTAGAAAAACTGGGACAGAGGAGATTGTATTATTTAGGGGAGAAAAGAAAGAGACAGAAATTAGATCCGGCTTGTATGAAAGTACATGTTACTCAAATTTTAAAAATTAAAGGGGAGGTATTTATTAAAAGTGGTCCATACCAGAGGTGGTATTCAGCAGGTTCTGGAGAACTGGTAGTGGAAATTTTGAATAGTTTGGAGAACTCAAATACCACTGCCACCATCTGCCTCCCGAGTCCCAGCTGATCAGGAGGAAATAGGGATTTTGCAGTAACCTTCCCTCGGAGTGGGGAGGGAATGGAGATTTTACAGTATCCTTCCCCTGCCACACCCACCAAGCCACACTCACAGAACCAGTAGTAAAAAATTTGGAATCACACTACTGGTCCATATGCTTGCATTTGTCCTCTTGCCTTCATTTTTGTTTGAAGGCTATTAAAAGAAAAAATCTTGTGTAGAGCTAGTCTGGCCCAGCTTACCATTTGAATGCATACTCCATGGTTAAAGCACATTCTACAGCATGACACTAACAAGATCCACATATCGTGCTAAGTGTATTTAGTCTTGGCTTAACCCAGTGGCCAACTGCAGTATTCTTTAGGAATCTCTCCACAATCTTAGCTGAAGAGATGTCCGTGGGGTTGCTTTCAAGAAAGGGGAAGTGAAAAGCAGCAACTCTGATTATCCATGCTGGGAAATGTTTCCTCGGTGCAATGAGAGCCGTGTAGTGCCTTAATTGTGGTTGTGGACAGAGCGTACACTGCGTAGGGTAAGTGGTGGGAAGTAGTTTATAAGCTGAATTAAAGAAGAACGCAGCCACTCACTGTCTGCCATTGGAAACCTAAAGGGAGCAGGCAACAGGAATCACATTCCCTTGGGCATAAAATACTTTTATGATTACAGAACGTGTGGCTCTGTGAAAATCCAACTATCTTCTTTGTTTCTGTGTCCCTCTAAACTCTTCCAGATCTGCCTACTATCGGGGAGTGAATCCATGCCTCCCGTTGTCACATTCCCTCTTCCACACACCCCAGAAGCTAAGAGTTTCCTCTAGGCTGGTTAGCCTCAGAGAGCCTTGCATGCGGTTGGCATGCGATGCTCCTTTCTGCACTTTCGGATGCTGGTCTTCCTTATTGGTCGATGCCTGCATCTGCAGCCAAGGCACGAGAGAGAGGAATGGTCTCCTGTGGAGTGGATGGCGGCTTTAGAAGATTTAATTGGCTGAAAGCATCACTTCTTTTCCAGCTCCTTTCCCCAAATGCTGGATTGCTTGAGATGGGAGTGAAAAGCACATTGCTCCGCTGAAGGCTGTGGAAGGACTGCTTGGAAAACGACACCACACTCATGCCTTGCTGCACAGTGAGTAGATTCAAAGGCTCTCACTCTGCATGTTGTTCTGTGTCTGTGGATGGTTTACTTGCACCCCAAATTAAACCTATAGCATCAGCAGACACTGTTTAACGGTGTGGAAATGTCCCTGGTTGTTTCTGAGATTCAGTCATTCTTGTAACGGATCGAGAGTGAACTACTGCATTGGGCTCTGCCTCTGATTAACTCCTTCGGTGTGAGGAGATCCTTTCTGTGCCAGAGGCTTTTTCTGCAAGATGCCTATTTTAAAACATTACCTCCCAGCTTCAGCCTTTTGCCTACAAAGAAAAAAAATACTTAGATCACCAGTTATAGAAAGAAAAGAGGAAAAGAAACCTTTGCTGATTAACGTGGTTTCATTTGGGGTTACTGATGTTGAAGTTGGGAGGGAGTTGTAGGTGGGTGTATTTCAGCTGAGGGTTGTACAGCAAGGGCTGGGTTTCCAGATGAGTAAAACTAGGGCATTGTAAAAGAGGAAGGAGGGAGGGAGGGAGGGAGGGACGGAGGGAGGGAGAGAGAGAGAGAGAGAGAGAGAGAGAGAGAGAGAGAGAGAGAGAGAGAGAAATTTCACTTTGACCAGCCCGCAAGTGTCCTGAGCTTAAAGGGACATGATGCTGCATTGCACCGAAATTACTCAGCAACAGTTCTCCACACTAGAAGTGATTTCAAAAAGTACTGCCGCTTAAAGGAAGGGCGGGTTCCCCTCCAAACCTTTGGGAAAGATGGCAGGGCAGCTCTCTCGGACTGCAGGGACTGAGGAGGGAAAGCCGCAGATGAACCTGGAAGGGACTCCCTCCCACACTTTCAATGGGCTGTTGAATGTTGCAAGCCAACACATTATCGGCTATAGCTGGCAGACCGACGTGCCAGGATTTGGACCTAGCTTTTCATTACAAATGAACATTGCACTTGACAGGTGCAGTATTGAGGAATGGATTGTAGGAGAAGCAGCAGACTTTCCCAAGTGATGGGAAATTGATGAGGGGAAGTGTGTACCGGCTTCAGTTGCTTCTTGCTCACTCCTGACACAGTTATCCATCACAGCTTCTCTCTTTTTCTTTTTTTTGCACGCTACTTGGCAGGGCTTTGATTTTCAGGTGGTTCTCCCTGTTGGAAGGATCTACTGAGTCTGCAGTTCCTGATGGCTGTTGACCAACTGATGCCTGCAGCTCTCCCTGGGAGTTGTGCATACCCAGAGAAAAGGTGTCCTATTTCTAAGTCCCACAGTCAGACTTTAAACTTTCCTTTTTGTCCCTAGCCTCGTCCCAGCGAGACCCAACTCAAAAAAAGGTGTACTGTGTATTATGTCCCTTGCCTTGGAGACAGCCTGGATGGTCTAGTAATTGCCTGTTGTCATTTTTCTTCATGGCGCTAGTTTGCTTGATTTACATAGGCTTGGGGCCAAGCTGTCAAAACAAGGAAGCAAGAATGACATGATTTGCAGCAAGGTATGTTTTATGGGGAAAATCCAGAGCCTTGGAAACTGTAAGAGGAATTTCCCAGCCTCTATTACTCCTGCGTTAATTAAGGAGAAGTCTGTTTGAAGTGCTTTTTATCAGATGTCTCCCCATCTGGGTTGAGTTGCTATTTACAGAATAACCCGTCAATTGATTTGGGCCTCAGCTTTGTCAGCCTCCCGTGGCCTCCGCCAAGCACACTTTGATCCAAGAGCAAATGCATAGCCAGACATCCCTCTGTAGCTTCATCCAATTGATGCACCCAGGAAAACTTTGCACTACCATTGTAGTCAAGGCAATATAGAAGAACTATAAATTAACCTTTAGCTAGGAGAAGGCAAATTGGCCTCTCCCGCTCTATCCAACAGAAGGGGCATGCTGCAGACTTTATTCATCAAAGAGTTTTGGCTCGGGAGGAGTAGGGAAAGAGCTTTTTCTACTGTGGCGACCAGCTCTTTGGAACATCTTGCCACCTGAGGGGAGGTCTGTCCCCATCCTTTTGGTCTTCCAGAAGGATGTTAAAACTTGCTTTGCTATGTTGGGGGGTTAGTTAGGGTGTTAGTTGTTAAGGTGTTAGTTACCATCTTTAAAGCGCTCCATGGCACGGGTCCTGGTTACTTGCGAGACCCCATCCTACCACATACCTCCCTTCGACTTGTCTGCTCCCACAGGGAGGGCCTCCTCAGGGTGCCGTCTGCCGGTCAATGCCGGCTGGCGACCCCCAGGGGAAGGGCCTTCTCTGTGGTGGGTCTGGCCCTCTGGAACAACCTCCCCCCCCCGACATTCGTACCATCATGGACCTGCGCCTCTTCCGCCGGGCACTTAAAATGTACTTCTTCCATCTGGCTGGCCTGGCATAGATCAATGAATTTTTTATATTGAATTTTAATAATTTTTAACTATTTTAGCACAGAGTTAATTATTTAATTCCATTTTACATTGTCTTTATTTGTTGTGGGTTTTTATCTTTTCTGTGCACCGCCCTGAGTCCCATTTGGGAGAATAGGGCGGTATATAAATTGGAAAAATAAATAAACAAATGGACCTGGGGTCCTGGCAGGGACACCCTGTGCTGTAGGTGGCTGTTAGATGAATAGGAAAATGCCACCACTGCAATGTCCTTGCCTCTGTTTTGGTTTTTTTAAAATTTAGCGTTGTTAATATTAACATCCTTTATTGTAAACCATCCAGAGTTGCTTTGCAGAATGAGATAGATGGCGTATAAATTAAATAAATAAATGCAATTTTGGAGCGACTGGCCACGGCTGCTGTAATTGAGGATCCGGATCTCATCCATCTTGTGAACAGTTTTGGAGATTGAAGAAAAATGAATTCTTCCTGTCCTGATCTAAATGTGCTTTACTCAACACTATGGGGATTCATTGGAAATACTTACCGATATCTTATAATGAGAAACCACACAGTCCTTATGAAGTAGCCAATGTCATTGACTATGACTTCTGTAAACTACATGAATGGAACTCTACCCATATAGCCATTTACCTGAATTGCTTCTCATGATTGGAACATTTTAATGGAATACCTGCAATTTGATTATCAGGTTGTGTGAACTAGGAAGTTGCAGAAGGTAAATGTGTTCAAGGATAGTAGGGTATTCAGAAATGTTCATTCTGTATCAGCCTAGAAGTGTATTTAGTAACTCTGGATCAATCACTTCTCTTATGCTGACTCAAAGTGGCTCATGGTCAACTCTGTCACTGAAGACCAAGAATATTTCCTAACAATTTCTGTTAGTATATGGAATACAGAATACAAAAGAATAGAGTTGGAAGGGATCTTGGTGGTCTTCTAGTCCAGTCCCTGCTGAAGCAGGAGACCCTTTACCTTTTCAGACAAGTGTCAGTCTGGTCTCTTCTTAAAAGCCTCCAGTGATTGGAGCATTCTGAACTTTTGAAGGCAAGCCATTCCACTGGTTAATTGTTCTCACTGTTAGGAAGTTTCTCCTTAATTCCAGCTTGCTTCTCTCCTTGATTAGTTCCTATCTATTGTTTCTTGTCCTGCCTTCTGGTGGTTTGGAAAATAGGTTGACTCCCTCTTCTTTATGGCAGCCCTTCAAATATTGGAATGTTTGTCATGTCAGCCCTAGTTCTTCTCTCCACTAGACTAGACGTACCCAATTCCCGCAACCGTTCTTCGTGAGTTTTAATCTCCAGGCCCTTAATCATCTTAGTTGCTCTTCTCTGCATCCTAATTAACCATATCTTTTTCATGCAGGGAAAGTCTGACTGTAGCAGATTATGTATTGGTAACGTTTACATTTAGATCATTCAAATATGTTCTATTTGAGTCTGCCCTTGCGCTGCAGTTGACCCAGAGACTTCAGCTGGTGTGGAATAGAGTGAGTGGGCATTTTCACACAAGTCCTCTGTTGTAGTAATGACATTGCCAAGCGTCTATTGAACCAGATTCAATATGTTGCTGTTGAAATGTAAGGATAGCTGACAGGTCAGCTTTGTTGTGACAGGGTCGATGGCTACAAATGACTGGAGAGGGGCCGAAAACCCCAGAGCGCTGACAATGCCATAGCTCCAAAAGGCTCTCTTTCCTGAAATGCACGCGATGGCTCCTAGGGGGATGTGGGAAAAGGTTGGAACAGCTGTTTCATGTTCAAGACATGCAGTTTCAAAGTTGTTGGAAATGTTCTGAGTTTGAAACATGAACCATTTCTAAATGATCAAAAGAGTTCATTTTGAATGCAAAGCAAAATGTTTCAAACTGAAAATTCCGAATTTTTGGAATTAGAAATGTTTTATCTACCAAGTAACATATTACACACAGAGACATAAGACTGAAAATATTAAGCACAAGAATAACAGAAACTAGCAGAGTAAAAAAACTGCCGTCGATCTACCCCTGACCACCCCATCGATGCCGTCGAAATGATGTCCCGGTTTGCAGGCCGTGCGAGTCTGGATGGGGAGAAACAGGCTTCGACTCAACCCGTCCAAGACTGAATGGCTGTGGTTCCCGGCATCATGATATAGCCAGTTGGTTCCATCTCTGGCTATCGGGGGCGATTTATTAGCTCCCGCAGAGAGAGCCCGCAACTTGGGCGTTGTCCTGGATCCTCGGCTGTCTTTGGATGACCATCTGACAGCTGTGGCCAGGGGGGCGTTTTATCAGGTCTACCTGATATGCCAGTTGCGCCCCTTTCTAGATCGTGACGCCCTACGCACGGTCACTCAAACCCTCGTCATCTCCCGCCTGGACTACTGTAACGCTCTCTACATGGGGCTTCCCTTGAGGTGCACCCGGAGGCTCCAGCTAGTCCAGAATGCGGCCGCGCGGGGGATCTTGGGGGTCTCAAGATACTCCCATGTAACTCCTCTCCTGCGCGAGCTGCACTGGCTGCCTGTGGCTTTCCGGGTGTGCTTCAAGGTGTTAGTAACCATCTTTAAAGCGCTCCATGGCATGGGTCCTGGTTACTTGCGGGACCGCCTCCTACCACATACCTCCCTTCGACCTGTCCGCTCCCACAGGGAGGGCCTCCTCAGGGTGCCGTCTGCCAGACAATGTTGGTTGGTGGCCCCCAGGGGAAGAGCCTTCTCTGTGGCAGCCCCTCCCTCTGGAATGACCTGCCCCCCGACCTTCGTACAATCACGGACCTGCGCCTCTTCCACCGGACATTAAAAACACACTTGTTTCATGCAGCCAGTCTGGCATAGTTTTTAGAGTTTTTAATAGGGTTTTAAATCTAATTTTAGCACGGGGTGTTAAATTTAATCTATTTTTCTTCTATTTTTACTGTATTTATTGTTACTGCTTTTACTACTTCCAGTGCACCGCCCTGAGTCCCGTCAGGGAGATAGGGCGGTATACAAATGTAATAAATAATAGTAAATAATAATAATAATAAAAAGGTAAAGGGGGAGGGAAGGAATGAAAAAGACTAAAATTACAAAAAAAGTAGCAGATAAAAGAAAAAAGAACGATGCAAAGAAGTGACTTCCAACCTTCTTTGCAGCAGTTATAACTACAATTCTATTTTAATTCTCTCTTTAAAGTTACATTGTAACTCTTCTTTCTATAATCTACCCTGTCTAATTATCAAAACCATCAATCGTTAACTTTTCTTTTTTATGTAAAAATACAACCACCAATATGTATTGTCTTTTCTTTCATTAAACAAGTTTGACCGCTTCTGTCATGTTCACCAACCGTTCCTCTGTCACAGCTATTGTCAAATCTTTTTGTCTACAATAATTTCACTGCAGCTATCATATATAACCTACGGTAACACATTTGCCTAATTCCTCCCTGTTTCAACACAGTATATGCAGCTTTGGCTTTCTTTCTCTTCTTCTTTTGCTGTTCACTTTTTAAATCAAATATGTTTCGTATTGACTCAACCCTCGGGGTTTTCTTTTCTTGTTGTTATTATTTGTAAGGCACTTTGAGATTTATAATGAGAAGTGTCGCGTAGATATGCAAGCAAATACTTCAGGCATCCTCACTGGTGAATTACCAGTGACATATTTGTAAACAGCCCCAACATTCCATCATACCCCCTTCCTTATTAAAGGCTGGTATGATTTTCTTGGGCTAGAAAAGAAGTAGGAGAAATGGCTTGCCCAGATTCAGTACATTTTTTATTGTACTAAAAAGAACTCAACAAGGTCAGGAGGCTTAATTTTGTGGTGCTAGTTAAGCTGTGTCTGAATTCACCCATTGCTTCATGGAGGACCTGTTTCCCAAGCCCTTCTGCATGAAGAAAAGGACTTTCCTACTACACACCTTTTCCCATGGTAGAAACTGGATAAACCGGTAAATGCCATCACACACTCTGTGCCTTTCCCACCACTACGTCTACATTTCACTCAGAGCAAGGGAGATCTGCAGATACATAATCCAGGCACCGGCCAGATTAGCACTTCCAATCTAAACGGTAGAAATGAGAAGGAGTTTCACATGTAGGCCATGTTAAGCCCATAGGCTCAATGCTCCCTATTCCGAAGCTAGAAGGTGTCGGCCCAGCAAGAAAATAAAATAAGTTTTCAAGCCTTATCACGTTTAAAAAAAGAAACAGCCAGATCCTTAATCAGGATTAAGAACTATCCAGCTACAGTAAAGGTAGTCTGTGATTTATGACCAATCTCTCAATGACTGTACAGCATTATGACAGACAATCCCCCCCCACACACACACACATACACACCAAAAATCTTCCTGCGACCCCAGCTCTGAAGTTACAAGGACCATGAATGGAATTAACAGGCTCAATTAATTACATAATTGACAGGTTCAGTTATGCTCATAAACTCCACCCTACATGGTCACATGACTGTATTTTTGGCACTCGACATCTGGCTTACATTTATGGCCATTGCAGCATCTTTTGGTCACGTGACTGGGATTTACAAAGTTTTTTTCTAAAAACTGCCATTTACTTTTGGGTTTGGGGGGAAAAAACAAACACACACCCAGCAAACTATGAATTCATTAAAAAACGGTGGCATTTGCTTAACAATTGCTGCATTCATTTAATGACCTCAATATTCACTTAAGTGCTGCAAAAAAGGTTGTGAAATCGAGTGCAGTGTACACAATGACCTGCTTTATGACTGTCACAACTTAAGTAATTAGTATCCTCAATCAATTACATAATTTCCAGGTTCAATTACGGTCATAAACTGGGGACTACCTATATAGAACAAGGTGACGAAGATCAGACTTAGTGGTGAAGGGTAAGATGAATTGGCTCTTCCTACTGGCGCCATTTCCCCCTCTTCAAATTCAGTTCTGTTTTTTTCCTTCCCCTTTGTGGCTTAGTGACTTCATAGTCAGCTGTTGGGAGGTTGTCATGCAAAATAGTTCACACCACCACTGGTATATTGCAGAATATGGCAGACAAAAGCTTGAACTCAGTGAAACCATTTGCTCACATTCCCTGTGGCCAGGATACTATGCTGTTCTGATGGCCAAAGAGCACATGCTAAAGACATCTATTTGTTTTAGGAAAAATGCCTATCTACTGTAATAACTTCAGATATACTTTACAGCAGGGGTTCCCAAACTTGGCAACTTGAAGACTTGTGGACTTCAAATCCCAGAATTCTCCAGCCAGCAGAGCTGGCTGGAGAATTTTGGGAGTTGAAGTCCACAAGTCTTCAAGTTGCCAAGTTTGGGAACCCCTGCTTTACAGTGATAAGCATTATTATGACGGCTATGTAAATACTTCCAGATGTATTAGGTCCACGCATGGAAACACTCCCACAAAGCATTTTCCTTTTCTAGATTAAGGCCCACCAAACTTTAATGAAAATGAAAGAATATTCTTCCATCTTTCCTGCTGCATTAAAGTAAAAAGTTTGGAATTTTCTTGTGATTGGATTAGATTAGATTATAGTAAGGAATTATGTGCCATTGCTCCATTTATGCCCATGTGGCAGCTGCTCTTATTTGCCTAGCTGAATGAGCAAGTTTGTAAAATGGCCACAGGTTTCACAAAATACATTATCCTGCTAATATGGAAGTGTATTTCCAAAACACAAAGGAAAAATATGGTGACTTATATTTTGCACATGTCAAAAAAGACACCTACGGGTGTCTAGATATCCATTTTATAAACATTTGGGCAGGACGTTGACCATAACCTTTGTTTCAAGTTGTTGTTCTTTAAGGCTGTTCTTAAAATCTTAAGAACTTTATTATGCATGGCTGCTCTACGTAGTGAGGTACTGGAACTATTGTTTGGAGCAATTCTTTTTATAATGAAAGGTTTACAGTTAGTGTAAGGGCTCTGCTTACCCAAGCAGACTCATGACTCCCCTCACCTGAAAGAGGTATTGTTTTGACTAGGACATTGTGTTCAGTTTTATGATTGATGTTGTCCCCAGGCTCATACCTACATTACCTACAACATAGTGCTTGCAATATACAAATCTTCATCATGTGCTGCTTGCCAGGGCCAAGGAAGGGTCCAAGGTCATATAAACCTCTGTGTCCAGGGAAGACATTTTCCTGGGCATAATTTCAACTGGCAAGGGAAAAAAAAACAGAAAGTGATCCATCCCTCTTGATGAAATATTTAGGGATATGACATTTAACCTCCTCTCTCCAATGGTCCGGCTGTGCTGTCTCATCATGCCAGGGGAATAGGGTATGATTAAAGAATGCCAAGAGTGTATGCCAAGGATATTTAATCCTAGTAGGGTCACCTAAGGTGTGAAGGCCATCCTAGCTGCTCCGCTAAAGCAGTATAGAATATTACCATGTCAGAAGTCTTCAGGAAATGTTGAAATATCTACACAAAAAGAAGAATAATCTGTAAAGATTATAATTAAGGTTTGCCAGCAAATCTATAGAATGACCCAATGGTCAACAGAATGGATGAAGTCAATCTAAATATCAATACCAAAGAAAGGAGATTCAGCAAATTCAGAAAGTGTCCAAATTATGTTCTTAATATTACATGCTAGCAAAACGATGTTTATAATCACTCAACACATTTTAGTGTTCTACATGGAAAAAAAGAGTGCAAGATGTTCATTTGGCCTTAGAAAAAGCTGAAGGACAAGTGATGCTATTGCTGATGTACTTTGGATAATTGAGAAATCCAATAGTAAAAAGAGGTCAATTTAAGCTTCATTGATTACTGAAAGGCCTTTGATTATGTTGGTCATGTCAAGTTGTAGAATGAGCTTAGAGAAATGGGGATCCCAGAACATCTCATTGTCCTGATGCAAAACCAGATCTGGATGGCACATGGCAAAACACATTGGTTCCAGTTCAGCAAAGGAATGAGATAAAGCTATATACTTTCTCTTCATTTATTCAACCTAAATGCTCAGAATATCAAGAAGCTGGAAAAGATTGCCTGGAGCTTCAAAATTGACTGGTGGATCCAGTAGAAAAATGGCAGCTGTTCCTTCCCTCACTAGATCTTATTATTTTGTTCTGGCAGAAAGGTTGCTTTCTTACACTTGACCACCGGTGTTTGGAGTCAAATGAGGTTCAGAGACAAAGACCGGGAGACGGGTGGCTGCCAAGGTCAGTTGCTGCCAATGACCAGAGAGGAAAGGTGATGTAGCTTAAACTTGTGCATTGCGTATGCTTCTGTGACATCCTGTTGGGGTCTCATGTACTGTTGACTGATGCATTTTGGGAAGTCTTGCTAGCAACTATTATGCTTGGCAGCAATTTATCCACAGAGTATCTGCTGGCAGGCTGTGACATTTCTTCTTGCTTATTCTACAAAATGCAGTGGTGACATCGCCGTCTTGAGGGTATATATATAGCATCAAAACAATTTTGGCTTACACGAATTCTGAACTTGGAAGGAACACTGTTGTTTCATAGTGGTGATAATTTTAAAATGACAAATTATAATTTATGCGATGTTATATCTATCTACAGTATTTTTGGCTTAATATTCTGGACACCGTTGTGCCCTGGTGATTTGCATTCCTCACAAGTCAAAGCTTTGCTGGGGTTCTGGCCCCAAAACGTGCCAAATATTGAGCAAGCCTTCCAATTCCGCAAGGACACTACCATTTATTGTGCAATTTACAGCAACTCTTACTAAAATGGCTTAAGCAAAACAAGAGTTTTCCTTGCAGCCAAAACCAAGTTATCATAAATTTCAGAGCAAGGACACAAAAATAGAGCTAGAGAACTTCTTAAGAACTTCTTCTCATCCTCATCTTATGTTTTTTAATCCCTGATTCTTCCATATTTCAATTTTGGTGCTATCATGTTCTGAAAGACTGAAATTACAGTGTCTTGTGGAAATATTCTGTAACTTCTCATAAAATTCCAGATTGAAACAGCTGTTACATTTTGAAATAACCACAATAAATTTTGCTAATTAATTGCTAGGGAGATTCAGATTATGTCGATATGAATTAGAGTTATGGATTCATAAGTTTGAGTCCTTGAAAACTTTAGTCCAACCTTTAAGACCTTCTAATAATATTTTTTTTTAATGTGACATAAAGGAAGTTCATTAATTAAATTGGAAGCATTAATATAAACTGGATTTAATTTAATTTAAATTCAAATTCAAATTAAATGTAAATTCCACTAAATTAAATGTCATTTTGTTCACTTATCTTTTTCTCCCAGACCTGCATATCTTTTAATGTACCCATCCACATGTCATTCAAGTTGGGCTTTTACATTTGGACCCCAAAACCTGGTCATTTACTAGATGGCAGGAACTCCATGAGGAATCTCCTATCTCTTTAGGGCTATCTAATGGCCATCGAGATTTTTATATGGACATGCAGTAGCCTTGCAATGTTTAAACTGTAAATATTTTAATAGTTGTAAACCTCACTTAATGAGACTGAGAAGCCATTTGTCTAATAAAACCAATCAATAAAACAAAATCAAGCTGGTAGCATGGTGGCTGGTAATCCGTGACTTAATAATGTGCCAACTGAAAATTGAACTGCTATCTGCAAGAATTCTTGTGAATTTTGGAGGCTGATTTCTTCATTTCTATGCTATGACATGCATAGTGGGAAGTATCTTTATATAGGGTAGTTGATGGGTAGTTGGGCTACAACATTATGAGGGCATCTTCCTAAAAAGATTTCCTGGGTTGGAAAACTTCTTAGCAACTTCGTATTTTTTTTTTAACCCACCTCTATTATTTTTATAGATAACTGAAGGCAACGAATATATAGAAGAACAGAATTGGAAAGGACCTTGTAGGTCTTCTAGTCCAACCCACTGCTTAAGCAGGAGCCCTATGCTATTTCATTTTGTCCAATCTTTAAAAACCTTCAGTGTTGGAGCACCCACAGCTTCCGAGGGCAAGTTGTTCCACTGGTTACCTAATACTAATACCTAATGCTACTTTCTCCTCTTATTTTCCCCATAATAACAAGCTTGTGAGGTGAGTTGGGATGAGTGAGAATGATAGACTGAAAGCTACCCACACGGCTTTCATGCCTAAGGTGGGACTAGAACTTAGACTCACAGTTCCTGGCCTGGTGCCTTAACCACTAGACCAGGGGTCTGCAAAGTCGGCTCTTTTAAGACTGGTGGACTTCAACTCCCAGAGTTCCCCAGCCAGCATAGGTGGCTGGGGAAGTCTGGGAGTTGAAGTCCACCAGTCTTAAAAGAGCCGACTTTGCAGACCCCTGCACTAGACCAAACTGCATCT
Organism: Rhabdophis nuchalis; assembly: GCA_039707465.1. Lineage (NCBI taxonomy): Eukaryota > Metazoa > Chordata > Lepidosauria > Squamata > Natricidae > Rhabdophis > Rhabdophis nuchalis. The sequence continues at coordinate 128,214,174 of CM077643.1, forward strand.
ATAACAAGAGTACTGCATTGCATCTACCAGTCATCAGGGCAGTGTATAAGCTCAAGTATTACTATTTATTCATCAGTTTCATCAACTCTGCCGTTTTGCCATAGTGTCTTCATGCCATCACAATGGTTTTACAGTCTCCAGTGATGCCACTGTGGAGTGTATTTTTATTTCATTTTGTGCTTCTGGAAGAAATGTATTTTTCACATCTAATTACTGACTGGTTAGTATAGCTAATAGACTGCCAAAGCTATAACAATTCACAGAGCAGTACCAGTGGCAACTCTCTTCCCATAGTGTTCTTCAATATTTATTTATTTATCAGATTTATATAGCTGCTCATCTAGCACCATGTATGGGGTTTGCTCATATATTCCATCAGTGACAATGAAACAATAAGATTTCAGTGTGATTAAAGTTTTAAAAATAATGTGAAACATAATAAATATCAATATGAAGTCTTTACAAGTACTAAATGAAACTACACGTATGCTTACAATCTTAGTTCAGCTTTCCTTTGCTTTAGTGCCCTGTGAAAGCTGTAGATGCAAGGATTGATCACAAATTTACTTTTTCATCACCATTGTAACTGAGAACATGTACTAAATGAGGCAGGCATTAAAATTTTAAAATAAAGATTTAAAAAGGACCATGGATAGAGAAGGCCATATTTTTTCAGAATTCATCAAGTTCAGTTACCGGTATGTTGTTCATGAACCAGAATAAGCAGTATCATCAGAATTTCAACATAAATGACCCTGTATTCTCAAAGATTTCAACATGATTTTGTTTCATTGGTAGTAATAGTTTCTAACATTTTTGTGTGTTTTCTCAATGGAAATGAACAAACTATGTTGCAATGTTTCCAAGCATTCTATCTGAAAAATTAAGTATATCTGTATTTTCTGCAACTGAAAAGACTGGGCTTTCATTCTAGCTGTGGCATTTATGCATGAATAAAGATCTCGCCCTTACTTTAATTACTTATTTTTTTGCAACTGGAAAGACTTGGCTCTGATTTTATCTATGGCATGTATAGAGTGAATCTTCCCATACTTTTCTTATTCTTATTTGAATACAAGCTTGTATGATAAGAACAGAATTTTACCAATCTTCATGAGTGATGGGATTCCAATTTTCATGGAAGGCTATGTAGATAAGAGATTTTCATGTCTAAACAGTATACTTTTCTTACATGGATACACACAGAATGCAGGGGAGGGTTTGGGGTTTTTTTTTAGTAAAACATGTAGAGCTATGATAAGGTTTGAGTTCACTGTATACAGACTGGAGGGGTTTAACTCTTCATACTCCATTCAGAGGTATCTGAAGTGTGTGTGTGTTATAAAGATGGCGGATATGACCATGTACTTGAAGAGACCTTGATCTTTTACATTGTTTCCCTTCCCCCCACCTTAATTAATCTATTCAGTTAAACACCTTACTAGATATTCAATATAAATTCATCCTGAATAAGATAGCAGATGAAGCTACATGACCTTGGAATATGGCCAGCAATACATCTTCACTGCACTTTTAACCATGTGAGTCCACCCTGTGATTGTAACTTGTGAATGGTGCTTTGGCATTTTAGTTTCTGTGGGAAAATCAACAAATCCTCTTTCCCAAGAAATCTAGGTCATGAACATGACATACGTTGTTAAAAGATATTATCTTCACACACTAACACAGAGACACACAGAACAGCTGGCTGGCAATAAAACCGACCTAAAGAAAAATAAAATTTAGAGCAGACAATATAAGCTACACGTGTTATGGCATATGGCAAAAATATGAAAAAAGTCAAAAAGTCTCCTATATATTGGGTGAATGTCCCCAACTATAGTTGGACCTGGAAAATTGCCCAACATTCATGTATGGCATTATCTTGAATTATTGACAACTGCAGCAAAATTCTATTGCAATTCATCACAGTGTTTGTTTTCGGACAGCTATTGTTCTATTATGTAATTAAATCAATATGATATAAATGCTAGACCTTTCATTACTTGGCAGTTCCTTGCAAGCAATGAAGGGTACTATAAAATCCTGTAATAGGTCTAAACAATGGCTTGCATAATCCTTCTCCAACTCAAATAACCTATTATTGTTTGCAGTTTTGTGAACCCAGGTATTGTAGTTTGTAATCCATGGTTTATGGCAAAGTAAACAACTCTTATTCATGAGTTTGTTCGATTTCTATTCCACTCTTCATCCGGGAGATAAAGGTAGCTTACATGCACAACTTTATTTTTATACTTGTAACAGTGAGTCCCAGAAGTAGGTTGGATGAACGAGGAGTCACCCAGTAAATTTACACGATTGAAGATGCGCCTGGATCTTCCTGGCCCAAATTAACACCTTAATTATCAAGTCACACTGGCTCTCACTAAGAATTGCTTTGTAACTCAGCCTTCCAAAGTTTCAAAGATCACTTCTGGCATTTTTTCACTTTGTAGGAATGTGTTTTATTAAATTTAGAGGCTGCCCAACTCTAGATGACTCTTGGTAGCTTCATCTTAAAGAGTAAAAACTATAAAACTGAATAAAAATATTCCACATTTGGAAGGAGCAAATACAGTACACCAGAGGAAATCAGATGAGGAAAAGTAGGAGCAACAGACTTCTGGGAAATAATTCCGCCCTCAAAAGTTTTCCAATTTCCTTCTCGTAGGCTAAAATTAGGCTCCTATAGAAATAGCAAAGTACTTTTGGGAAGTGGGATGGAGGAAGGATATAAGGATAAGAAGTTTCCACCCAGCGATCCCACATCTGTAATGATTTTGCCACCAAAATACTGTGATTTTTCAGGACTGGATTTATGTTTCAGCCTTTAGTAATATTGTTCCTCAAGCTATTGAGTTATACCTATAAGGCTGAAGCTCAGCTACAAACCTGTTAAATAAAATGTATTTAATAGTATTTAAATTGCCCTGATCTGACCGGTCTGGGTAGTGATATTTGGATATAACATCTATTAGAGAAGCAAACCACATCAATATTTTTTTTTATAATAACTGGTCTAAAATATCTGACTGTTCCTAATAACAGATCCAGACAAAGCAGTCCAAGCTAAGCAAAAGTTATAGTTAAAATGTCCATTTTCTCAAAATTTCATTTCTTTTCTAAATGTCGTTAATCTGAATCCTTAATGAAATTTTTTTACAATAAAGATGCTACAAATAGGTTTCATGTGTTAACAAAAGTCCAAAAGTATACATTTCATTATTTCAAGCATTGTAAGCTATATGTTAACTCCAGCAATTCTGAACATTTTGGAGATGTACATTCCAATATAAAATCATGTCTATTTGAGCTGCAATGCTACTGATATAACACAGAGCTAAAGTATAAATCAACAAATTACAAAACATATAGCAAAAAATATTTGACCGCCAGTATTTCTGAGATAATTTGTCATGTTCATTGAGATGCAGTTCCAGTTCTTTTTTCCTGTAGAAAAATCAGTGGACAGGATCCAACACATTCATATGTGCATACGTACACAGATACTAAGTCATAGTTGTAAATATATTTGAAAATATGCAGTATGTCAATACTGTTTGTAAACAAAAGAATTGTAAAATAGTGAGAGGCCAGCAAAAGGAAGGTGTAAGAGTACAGAAGACACTGATTTTTGTTTGCTTATTTTAAATATTCATATCAGTGCTTTATACAGTTTTGCTACCTGTACAAGTAAACTTATACAGATTTAATTGGTTAATAAACATTAATTTGAGAAAAAGAAAAAAGATTTCTAACTGTAGCAATATGACTCATGAAAAAAGTAGGATAGGAATTTGGATTCAAGCCATAATAATCCTTTCAGATTCATATTTAGACACTTGGTGCGTATGTAAAGAAATCTACTGCTTAAAAACCTCTAGTACATAAGAGGGAATTTTCTAAGGCCTGGCTACCGGAAAGCTACTATTTAGCCTTTCACTATCAGATTACACCACCTACCTCCATCTTCCCATGTTGTTATTCACGGAAATAAAAACAAAGCAGCTTGTCTACTCATTTTGATTTATTCTTATTTTGACTTCAGCCGCTGATATGCCATAAACTTCTGCTTTTAACTCTGGATTAGCAAGATTGCATTGTTGCTGTTTAACACCTATTGGTTTTCTTTCCCAAAAATGTAAGCACTTAATCATTACAAATGGAGTGTGAAATGCAAACACGTGAGAGAGAAAAGTTTTGAATTCACATTTTATTCGGAGCATGACCAGGTAAACATGTTTCAGAGCTTTCTCTAACCAGGAGTTGGCAGTTTTGATTGTAGGACTGATTTTTTACTCCTTGTCTTAAAGTGGTAAGACATGCCAGATCTGTGCTTGAGTTCAGAGCAATCAATCAAATAGCTACCTTTGGCTATTGTTGTGGCTCTATGGCCCCTTAGTATATCATGTGCTCTTCTAAATTTCTTTCTATTGAGAAAGCAAAAAGAGATATGAAACTGTTATGATGTAGGATTCCTAAGAAATCATGGGCTGGAAGCAGGGGAAAAAGTAATCCATCTTAGCTTGTGCTTACTTCTCTCAGTTCTGATTTCAAAGTCAAATCAGGAAATCAAAGACAGTTTCTATCTGAACAAGTCAAAAAACAGTGAAAAAGATGATGCATCTTAGAATGCAAACTGCTATGGTATCTTCTAATTTCTGTCTTAATTCTGTCATATTCATCCATAGTGCACTCCTAATCTAGCTATACATTCATATTGCCTAGCAACTAAGTGGGATCAAGAAAATTAATGTAAATATCCCCCCCCCCCCTTTCTGGCATCCTATCTTCCTTCTGCAATAAGCTTACCCTGATTCTGAACCACTAGACTTCTATATTAATCTGTTTTAATATTATCACAGTGGTTTGTATAAATTGTTTGTCCTAAAATGTGGAATCTAGGAAATGTTGCCAAGTTTTGTGTTCCCTGGTTTTTCAGAGATATTCTGCTAATAAAGAGCTGCTTGGTCAAAATGGAGGTCAGCAGAGGCTAAGCAGTTGGGACTTTATTAATTCTGTTTACTGCGGAATGGCAAAGTGTTTATAGAATTTTACACTGGTCATTTTAGTTCCCAAGAGAGCAGCAACCTGATCCTTTTTTCTCCTATTAGTCATGCATTCCAAAAATAACCTAACTGCTATCTTCCAAGAAACTTTATATATTCCACTGTCTTTCTAATGTTACAGATTTGGATCTGTACTAGTACAGAACCAATGACGACAAAGAAAATATGAACCCTGAATACCCAGCAGAGAGGAGACTAATAATGTAACACCTTACTGGACCGGGGAGCTTTGCGCACAGTCACTCAGGCATTGGTGACATCTCGGTTGGACTACTGTAACGCTCTCTACATGGGGCTCCCCTTGAGGTGCACTCGAAGGTTGCAGTTGGTCCAGAATGCGGCCGCGCGGGTAATTATGGGTGCCGCAAGGCAGTCCCACATAACACCTCTCCTGCGCGAGCTGCACTGTCTACCTGTGGCCTTTCGGGTGCGCTTCAAGGTGCTGACGACCATCTTCAAAGCGCTCCATGGCTCGGGGCCTAGCTATATTTGCGACCGCCTCTTGCCCCATACATCTTTTCGACCGATCCGCTCCCACAGAGAGGGCCTTCTCAGGGTACCGTCGGCCGGGCAATGCCGGTTGGCGGTGCCCAGGGGAAGAGCCTTCTCTGTGGCGGGCCCTGCCCTCTGGAACGACCTTCCCCCCGATCTACGCACCATCGTGAACCTCCGCCTTTTCCGCCAACGTCTTAAAACCTATTTATTCCAACAAGCCGGCCTAGCATAACTCCGTTTCTGATTTTTATAGGGATAATTTTTAAATTTTAGAGCGTTATTATTTTTAGCACAGGGAATTATTTAATTAGTTTTTAAAATTTTATATTTTGTATTTTGTATGTTTTTAATGATGCCTGTGCGCCGCCCTGGGTCCTTTTTTAGGAGAAGGGCGGGGTATAAATTTAATAAAATAAATACATAAATAAATAAACACCTGAAACCAGGATGAGTAGTAGAATTTGGATGGTAGTGCTGGCATCCAACCACCTGGGATAGGAATGATTCTTCTTAACAGTCCCAGACAGTATTGCATCTGTAGAAATTATTTGAAACTCAGTGAACCAGTGAATGTCTATATTCATTTCCTTTTTCGATGCCCTGCAATCTTTCTCCCCACCTCTGCCAGCAGCAACCTAAGTTTCTAAGAAAAGACAGCTAGTAATTATAGCCACAAAGTTATGGCTGTAACTCCTGATGAAGTGAGTAAGAGTTACTTTCTTAGAGCCATGGTGGCACAGTGGTTAGAATACAGTATTTTCAGGCTAACTCTGCCCGCAGCCTGGAGTTTGATCCTGATGGGCTCAAGGTTGATTCATCCTTCCATCCTTCTAAGATCGATAAAATGAGGACCCAGATTGTTCTGGGCAATTAGGTGACATTGGTAAACTGCTTCGAAAGTGCTGCAAAGCACTATAGAGCGGTATATAAGTCGAAGTGCTATTGCTATTTCAGATTAGAAGTGGAGAGATATGTGAAGTAATTGGGGGGAACGGGAACCGTATGGCCTTCTCACAGTATTGTTATTGAACTACATTTTCCAATAACCCTTCCCATTGTTCCTGCTAGCTCAATCTGCTGGGATCTTGAGAGTACTAATGGGTACTCTCAAGAACTTCACAATGGGCAGCTCAAAACTAGATAGAGGAGACCTCCTGGAGATACCATGATGTCAAGATCAAAACCAGCATTTTGAATTGTACATAGATGTGAAAGCACTGCCAGGGCATGATTCCACAGCACTATGTCATGTGTCACTATATATACACAAATAATTAGGCTGCATCATTCTGGAAGCTCTAATTGAAGCTTTAGGGTAATTTTCAAAAAAAGTTCCATGTAGCCCTATTTGAGCTTTACCTCCTTTCTCTCTTATGCAGCCCAATTGAGCCTTTTCATACTAACTTACTTCCTAAGGATTAAGGAATATTTCAGGCAACTTTGCTTATGTAAGTTATTACCTTTTACCTTCAGAATCATCTCCCCGATTCTCTACAAGAACCTGATCTTTCAAGGGCAGTGTCACCCCATCAAGAGACACAACTGGAGGTACCAGGACCCAATGGTGGGATTCACTTACCTTCCCTACCAGTTTGCAAATGTGATTGTGCATGCAGGGTCACTTTGCTTGTACACGCTGTGTCTGTGCAGTGCTCACGCATTGCATTGGGGTGGGAGGGTGGAACCTCCTGTAGCTGCCGCTACTGGTTCGCCCGAACTGGAGAGAACCAACTGAATACCACCTCTGCCAGGACCCTGCAATGGACATTATTGGTAGCAATGACTTTATTCAGCTGTATGTCAAAACCATTTATTGCACAAAACAAAAGTAATATCCATTTCCTTCCTCTATGAGTGAACTGTAAAGCCTAAGTGGGTACAATTATTATTATTATTACTACTATTTATTAAATTTATTTGCTGTCCATTTCCCCAATAAGGTGACGCTGGGCCTAGTGTAAAGTTTTTTGTTCTTTGGATTTTCTATATTGCAATTAACATAAGTTGTGATGCTTCTATTTCCACAGAGAAACTGTGATAGGATGGAGTGAATATTAATAATGGCAGTAAGGAAAATACTTAAACTAATCCTAGAAGAAAAGGAAAAGTTCCTTTGTATAAGAATGAACAGTATGGAACATGTAATAATGTAGGAGAAATCAATTGATTACCTATTTAAAGGTCAAGGGAAGCTATAATATATATGAATAATTAACAAATAATGATTAGAAGTATTGTCAGCTGTTCTTATATATTTATAATACTCTCTCTACATCTATATTTGGGCCTGAGGCTGTACTGGATTAGGGGACAGTTAGTTTTCTCAAGGTCAGCCTATGTACTAGTCAGTGTTACATCTCACATGACGGTTTTATTTTTACGTCTAGAAATTTTTAAAAAAATTAATTGGTGTGACAAATCGAAATTACCATGTATATCTGGGGGAAGCACTTTTAATTTGGAAAGAAAATGGAAATTAGGCAGAACAAAATCAATTTATACTGCCCAATGTAAACAGATCTTACTGGAGTGTAATATGATACAAAATACTAATTTTGGTGCCATATGTGAGCCTAGTCTTTAAATAATATCCATTGCAAATGAAAAAAAATATCCTAGTTGAAATCTTTTATTCTATTAACCTGTAGGTAGAATTTATGGGCAAGCTGTGTTTATACACTGTAATACCACATTTAGTTTCCAAAACACGGATATATTGATTTTTCCAGTTTTATAAGATCAGCTGCAATGTTTTGCACTTTTGTAAAATTCTGTGTGGCTAAGCTTGACAGAACATATTGAATACTAACTAATAGAGTACTTAATATAATATGACTTTTTATTTTAGTACTAAATTTTTCCTAAAGTCTTAGAAAAGGACTGGTTTGTGTAATTCTCCAGAGAGAACTCTCCTCTTTTGGGATACTGCAAGTTGTTTGTGACTTTTTTTCTTTGCTCCTTTAATTACTTGAGAGACCTATGGCAACTTTGCAATTAGCAAACCAATATAATTGTACCACTGCCTGTTTTCTGAACTGTAAAATAAACCTCTTAGCTACCTAGGACAGGATTTCATTTCACTTGTGCCATTAGAAGAGACACAACTTCTGACATCTTTTACAGAGTTCACTTCGCTGAATGATGCCTTTAAGCATTTTAGCCAATAGCTTCATCCGAAAGCATTTAAAGGTAGAAACACAAGATTCGTATTTCATTCAGGGCTGAATTACGCATGGATGGGTGGGCTAGAGATGAGAAGCTGTTGTATGCATCACCTGGCTTTATTGAGTAAATGACTGTCCTTTTCAGTCGTGCAAATGAGAATAAATTATTTTAGTTATCGTAGAGTATCCTTTTATTGTTTAATCAATATAGGTTTGATTGCAGAGGTCTCATTGTGTCAGTTACCATGAGACAGTATTAAGTTTGATTTAGCGTTACAGTGTCTCATCCATTTATGCAGTCCTAGATGGCTTGTTCGCTTTTTCATGTGAGTGTGTTATCTCAGTACAGAGGGAGAAAATTACAGCAATAAATTCCATTAATGTATAGGTATCTTTAATTTCTCATTGATTAATTTTTGTATGTAAAATTAAAAACATTAAGGAGTCGATAAAATAAGAGTAGATTGTGCAGGAGACTGATATATAAGATTAATATATAGGTATAGAATATAAGATTCTTTTTATGAAAATTAGCATTTTATGTAAAGCAATTTCAAATCAAACAGAATAGTTTAAACCATATTTTTTATATGTGAACATTTGTAAATCTGATGGTCAATTTCTTTTAATTGATCATTTCCTGTGCTTTTAACACATTTGGATCTGAAATGCAATCAGATCTAATTCTTCAGAAAATGCAATTCTTAACCTTACAGCCCGATACCTTTTTGTCTTGTGGTCGGGGGAGGGTCCACAGTCAAGATAGCAGCTGAAAGGCATATAAAATTGGCAAGGCTTTTATGGTGTCTCTCTGGCTGTCTTCTTGATGTTTTAATATCCTTGATGGACACCCTGTACTTGCTTTGATGGGTCTAAACAAAATGACTTCTCTTCTTTTATTGGATTAAATAAAACATTTCACTTTCGGCTGTTTAGTTGAATTACTAGTTATTCTGCAAGCATTTTAGCTCCAGAATGTAGACCAGCCCTTTGGCTCTCAAGTTGTACAGAAAAAAAAAATTTTTTTTGTCCCAGGACCTCAGATAAGCATTTGAAGGACATCATACTCTCCTGTAGAATTAATATAGGCACCTGGTACACTCCTGAATGGCCAGAAAGATATGGAAACTGAAATAGAAGGGTTAAAAAACCCTGTACTTTTCAGAAGTAGTAAAATCTTTCATGCAGGAAGGGAGCTTTGTTGAAAATATTTATATTGGGTCCAGAAGAAAAGTATGTGGCTACTCTCTGCAGATTGTGCAAAGAGATTAAGGCAGGGGTTCTCGACCTGTGATTCGCAGACTCCTGGGGGTTGAGATGTCATCGCAGGGGATCTGCAAGACTTGAAGAACTGTTATGATTTAAATTTGAATGAAGTCTTGGTGGTCCATGGCCATGGTCCATGGCAATGAAAGGTATTTAAAGGGGTTAGGTGGTAAAGTTTGAGAACCACTGGATTAAGATTTCCCCCTCTCCATTGGCAGCTTCATTTGATAATCATGGATAAATGTGCAGTCCACAGTCAATATTTCCAGTTTCTTTCTCATTCTCATGCTATAATGTTCAGTAGTAAGAATACCATAGCGCATAAGCTTTTCTGTTTTAAGTATAACCTTAAATTGGTTCTACTGTTATCTGTCCATCTGGTAAAGGATGTGAAAAGGTCAGAGCTAATCTAGGCAATACTTGTAAATGTATTTCTACTCCATGCAGAATGATTTCCAGGCAGGATTTCCAAGCAAATTGTTAGGCCATGACTCTATCTTTCAAATAGTGCTCCTAGACTGGATTATTTTTCAAAATTACATTTAAATTATGTGTAGGGGCCAACTTGTGTAAAAGAATAACAGAGTTGGGAGGGACTTTGGAGGTTTTCTAGTCCAACTCCCTGTTCAAGCAGGAAACTATATTGTATCATTTCTGACCAACGGTTATCCAATCTTAAAAACGTCCAGTGTTGGAGAACTCCAACGTTGGAGGCAAGTTGTTCCATTGTTAATTATTCTAACTATAGCTATACTAGAAATTGGCATTGTGGTGGCTTACTCAGATACAACACTTTCCTTGAGTAGCTTTCTTGCAGTGAAAAAGAGGCTCCTGGGTATTTCATGTGATTAAAATGAAAGAAGGCAGTCCTTTTCCCTCTATAATCGCCAAGAGAAGGGAGCAGTGATGTTGGGATGATGATGCAAGTTGAACTGGGATTTTCTGCTTTTTTGTGGTTGTTTGGACTTTTGTATTATACCTATTTTAAAGCAGAGATAGTATTTGCCTACTTCAAAACAACGAAAAATATGCCACATATAACTGTTGGGAGACCCATGAAGGGTTTTGGGGCTTCATGCAATATTGGGGGGGGGGGGGGGAGGCATAGTGTTATTCATAGTTTCCCAAGATGAAATTATTTGAGCACAAAATGTATTTGGTTTTGTACATACTTGATTTTGTATTCCATTCTCCTCAGATTTCAAAATGCTGACCACCTTGATTTTGTTGCTACTTATATAAGTAAGCACACAACTTCTCCTAGCAGACTCCAGGAAACAAACTGATGTTGCAACTTGACAGCATCATGCAACACATAGGCCAGTGGTGGGTTTCAATTTTTTTTAGAACCTACTCTGTAGGTGTGGCCTATTTTGTGGGCGTGGCTTGGCAGTCATGTGACAGGGTGGGAGTGGCCACCTTTTAAAATGTGGTGAAACTCATTTAACAATGCTCTTGCTTAGCAACCAAAATTTTGGACTCAATTGTGATGATAAATTCTTTCTTTCTTTCTTTCTTTCTTTCTTTCTTTCTTTCTTTCTTTCTTTCTTTCTTTCTTTCTTTCTTTCTTTCTTTCTTTCTTTCTTTCTTTCTTTCTTTCTTTCTTTCTTTCTTTCTTCCTTCCTTCCTTCCTTCCTTCCTTCCTTCCTTCCTTCCTTCCTTTACTTTCCTTTCCTTCCCGTTGGGTCACTGGCAGCGACGGGCCAGATTTACTTCCAGGTACACCGGTGGAACCCCCTCTCACCGGTTCTCTAAATTTCACCAACCGGTTCTCGCAAGTAGGTGCGAGCCTGCAGAAACCCACCACTGACATAGGCCCACCTCTGCATTCCAAAATCCTTGTGAAGTTATCAATGCAATTACGGAACCTAAAAAAATAATAATCATAACCGATCTTGAAATGGCAAACTTACCTACTGCTTACCCTGCATTTGTAATGCTATACTGCAAGCTGATATTTCCAAATAAGCTTTTCTCAGGTAGGCGCGGGATAGATGTGGCTGATGACAGACAGTAGGTTAGATTGCCCTGTCCCTTTTCCGCTCGGTTATTGGAGGAGGGAGGTCTTCCACTTTTTTTTCCTTCCATGCGTTTCCTCACTATTTCTTTCACCTTGTATTTTTTTTTCTTTCCAGAAAAAAATCCACGAGAAAGAAATCTGAATAACTTAACTGCACAATGCCCTCTTTCTCCGATCATTTTCGGAACTCTGTCTTGAAGGCTCCCTAAGAAGAGGCTGAATTCCAAACATTATCGGAGAAATACCCTTGAGAAAGCACTCTTGAGCTTTCTAATGACACTTCCTTCTTCCACAATTCCCCCACACGCGTGGGGCATTTCGCCTGCGAGAGGCCTTTCGGTGCCTCTGGAAAGACGCTTGCAAAGCCAACGTGGCTGCGTGGTTCCTAGCCAGAATCTTCTGTTTCTACATACATTTCCATTCATATGTTATTCTTAACCGGGACCAGCTTTTTCGACCTTGTTTGTCCGGTAGAGGGTAGCAAGTCCTTTATTTGCTCGATTCTGCTATTTTCTATCCTGCGGGCTTTCAAGCCCTGGAAGCACAACAGAGGGAGGCTCTGAGGAAGGGCAGCTCAGCCGAAAGCTCCTTTTATTCCCTCTTCGCTGGCTGTAGGAAACCGCTTTCCCAACAGAGGAAAGGCTTTTAAAAAAAACACACAAAACCCTTGCTTCATGTTTATGCTGCTTGTAGACACTGAATGACTAACGTTTATATTCCTTTCTGCTAAATCCTGCCTCCTTTCACAGTTACGCGATTAAAGCCGCCTCGGTTTAAAAAAAAAAGATCCATTCCAGAATATAATAATCCCTCCCGGATTTTATTTACCACTCCTCTCTCTTTCTCTCTCTCTCTGTCTCTCTCTCTCTCTCACACACACACACACACGGGCGCGCGCTGTCTTCCTGACGTGGTTGGGTTTAAGTCTTGTGGCATTTCCTGCTCCCGAGACTCTTCGAAACAGCTGCTCTGCTTTTTAGACTGTCAACGCTGCTCTCCCCAACCCTCCCCAATCTGTTGCTCCGCTTGCTCCCAGAAGTAGAGTTCCCAGGCCAGGCGGGGAGTTCCGGACCTCGCCTTGGGCGGGCGAGCGGGAGACGAAGAGAAAAGAGAAAGAAAGAAAGAAAGAAAAAGCCCGGGCTGCTGTTGCGCGTGCTGAGTTGCAGCTTACCTCCCTCGCCCTCCCAGCGCAGCAGCGCGTGGTAGCGGGGTGGGTGGGTGAGAAAGTGAGTGACAATTTGCAGGGTGGGAGTGGGAAGTCCGAAGCAAAAGGGCTTCTCTTCGGAGCGGCGGCTGAGCGGGCAAGGTGGGAAGTCGCCAGCCCGAGGAAACTGGGCGCCGTCGACCGACCATGAGTGGCTCTACGAGGAGATGCTGCTGGCCGACAAATTTGGGACTATGGTGAGGCGCCGCGGAGCAGAAGAAGGGAGCGGGTGTTCTGGTCGCCGCCAGGAATTGGGACGCGGGGGATCCTGGGCTGCCTCTGCCTGCGCGCCGAGGAGGTAAGAAGCAGCGGCAGCAGCAGCAGCAAAGGGCGCCTTTTTCTTTCCTCTTTTTGTTTGCCAAGAGCGCAGCTGCTGGGTGCCTGCGCGGGTCTGGCGATGTTGCCAATGAAGGATTCCATTTCTTCGGGCTTCCTTCAAGGGTGTTAAAAAACAAAACAAACCCCAAAACCAAGTCTTGCTCTCAGTCTCGCTTTTGGGGGTGTGTGTGTGTGTGAGAGGAAGCTGATGGGAAAGAAAACGCCGAGCTTCGTGAGAAATGAAGTGCGTAGGACACAGTAACAATAGCAACCTTAATGAAGCTCCAGGGCCTCAAACCGATATTTAATATTGCATAAGGATTAGGGGCTTTTTTTTTTAAGAAGAAGCCGTTTTTCCCAGCCACGAAAATATTAACGCTGTTCCTCATTAGTTAGCGAAAATGGAGGAAGGGGGGGGGGGGGAGAATCGGGAAGGTTCAATTTGTTGCCGAGATGTGAATGTTACCTGCCCGGGAATTGGAACATGAAGAGAGAGGTTTGGGGAGGGGTGGGGAGTGCGATTCACACAAAAATCTCACTCAGTGCAACCCTCATTGTAATAAAGACCAGACCTGCACTTTGCTGCAGCCCACACGTGTTCCGATTTTCAGAGCATTAAAACCAGGCCCATAGTACTTTCTGGAATAAAACAAGGCCACAATTTAAAAATACTCATTCAAAACCACACATACACCTACGCTCGCACCCCATCCTAAAAAGAATTGCTACGTCTGTCCAAAAGTAATGGCTCTGACTTAAAAAAAATGGGGTGGGTGGGTTAAAAAACATATTGATAATAGAAGCAACAGTGACTTTCCTTACAAAATTAAGAGTTTGCAATATAGTCAAAGTGCTTGAATTCATAAGGCCTGCAGTAAAAACGGGTTAATAATAAAACATTTCATTTTTTGTGAAAACAAACATGGCATAATGTATATGTATATTTTTTACATAATTGCATGGTTGCTTGCCTGTCTTTTGTTTTCTACAGTGTGTCCTAACAATTTTAGTTTTCTTGTATCAATGGCAGATAATATTAAAGAAATCATTGAGGCTTGATTATGACTTTTGCATTAAACAGCAAACATGCAATGTATCCTCTAGATCAATTTGATGAAATTAGGTGATCTTACAGGTTATTTTAAAATGCAAATATTTTTTTCTTTGATTTGAATGCCACAGCACATTAAAAATAAATCTTCCTTGTGCACTGCAATATACTTGAAAATAAATCAGAGGGTCTTGGAATGCAATCCTTGGAAAATAGGAAATATATGTTTTAGATCTTAGGACCATGTAACTTAATATTTTGCTCATAGCCTGGACTAGACCTGGATGGCCTGACTATTTTTGTTACATTTTAGGTTTTATTAGTAGGACTCATGGCATGTCAGGAGAAGTTAGTTTTTCACCTAGCAACTGAGCAATTAAGATTCCTAATGAAATGAAAGGTAGATTTAGTCAGACCTAATTGTTCTTGGCAAGCAGAGCTCTTCTGTAGAGCATGACATGAACAATCTGGTGGATGATCTTCCTTTCAGTCACTTGTGGTGATACTGGCTGAGAGGGGCTCAAGGGGATGAGGGATGGTCTGTTTAAATTTAAGTTATACTTTCCTCTGATGTCTTGAAATGATTCTACAAAAGAGGCAAACAAAGAAAAATGAATTACAGATAGAGTTTTCTGTGTTTTTTTAATGATTACTCCTTAGAAATACTTGATAATTTATAAGATGCTCTTTTTGCGAATGGCAGTTTTGAGTCCTCCAAAACATTTGCTCTTTGCTTATAATTATGATGGCCCAGCATAAGCTCTACATACCACATGGTATGATGTAATGCAGGATCCAATCTGACCAGAGGTTTAGATTTCAAGCTTTTTCTGTAATATGCTGTAATTTTGTGAGGCTGACCGACTGAAGGAGACAAAATCTGAAAACAATTGCACAATTTTTCTTACTTGTGTGTTTGAAGCCTCACCTCCATTTACAATAACTGGAAGCACATAGCCACAGAGGGACAAAAGCAGCCTGGTGGCATTGCGACACAAAACCTGCCTTTTTTCATGTGCATTGTGATATGACATTGTATGTATGCACATACAAAACAGGTGGCCCTTGTACAACAAATGTACTGCTGCTTTTGTCATTCTGATGAAACTAGCAACCTCCTGCAGAAGCCCACCAGTGGATCTTATAGGAAAAGGGACAATGTCTAAAATCTGTCATGCTGCTGACTGGCCAGATTTCGTAACGATATCCAAAATGATAATCAGTAATTAAATGATGGTTTAGGAACTCATGAACATTTTAGATGATTTCCAGCTGAAGGAACTTTTGAGGGTAGTCACACTGCTTTGCACTTAAATTATTTTTTTCTTTCATGAAATTATCAAGGCTATTTTGAAGTTTCTCAGATGGATTGAAAATGTCCTGGCCTATGTCCCTTTGTCAAAATAATGCTGTGATATGAAATCATCTACTAAATAGATTTTTTAAAGAATTTGGTTCCTTCCTTGATTTATAGAACAAAACCAAATATTAAGTGGATGGCTGAGACTAATGAACTTTCAAACAGAAAGGAGAACACTGTTACTGTAGGACATAGTACCATAATGAGTAAAATCAGATAATACCAAGAAGAGGGTGGATAGGTATGAAAATAGGCCTCATGTTATTTTTCATTACTTTCATACTGTTACCTTTGAAATATGGTAGATGCTTGGTCTTGTATTGTTACGGAATAAATCAGATGATAGGATATAAGGAGAGCTAGTTTTGTGTAGTAATTAAGGCATTGGATTAAAAACTGGGAGACAGAGTTCTAGTCCCGCTTTGGCACAACGCAAGCTAGGTAACTTTGAGCCAGAAACTTTCTCTAAGCCCCAGAAAGCAGGCAAATCACCTGCCAAAAATTCTTGTCCGGGCAGTCGCCAGGAGTCAACTCTGAATTGAAGGCAACAACAATCAAAACAAAGACATAAGAGCAAAATCTGTGAAAATAGGATTTAAGCAGGAAATGTCACAATCTACTTTTTGTATTTTCTGCAGAGTACAATGCATGCTTAGACTTGGATTCCTATAGAATAAATCAGAAGGGCAAGAGCAAAGGTGGTTTTGGAACCTGCACGTAATTCATGTTGGAGGTCTATCATCAGGGCCAAATGGTTTGTAGCATTACATCTGGGAATTTAAATCAACTTTGTGATCTACCTTTAATCACTCTGTTAATTCAGTAGATTTAAAAAGCATGTCACCTTCAGCATAGGAAACAGAAAACAGCACTAACTGACAGGTTCAAGACAAAATTCTACTATTGTGAATAGACTTCCATTGCCTGCCTTTGAGAACCTGTGTTTCTTGTAGTTGGTGATTTCCTATTAATTTTGAAATGTGACCACATTTCTACACATAGAGAATAAAAATATTTATTTTTCTATCATTTGAATCTGAGGCTTCTGTTCTTGATAGGTATATCCTCTATGCTTGTTTCTCTATTTGCCTCTGATTTTCTTTATTTTGGCCAAAACACTATCTAAAATAATATAACATACAAAAGAGTTTAGTTCCTTTCAACTTCTGTCGTCTAATGGGGAGTTTTGTGGGTTTCTGGAGGTAGTTCTGAATAACTACTTTAAAAATGTTGTAATGTGTGTTTTTCTTTTTTCATCTCAGAAGACAAGAGTTTCAATGTAGCCTAAAACCATAGCGCTTGGCATAATTTGAATGTTTGTGGTTTCCCCCACACACATTTCTTCTTCAGACTATGTCCAAATACAGTCTCTACCACTTCAACATCAACCATTTTTGTCTCCATCAGTTTAAAAAAAGATGCTAGAGCTCTCTCTGTGAGAGACATGAGTGGATATTTTATATATATGCATATGTGTGTGTGTATGTGTGTGTAGTAGTTTCTTATTTAAAAGTTCACATGGTTTAAATGACCTTTGTGTTAGCCTACCGTATTAGATTTGGAATGTTTCTCAACAAGCCTTTATGCAAAAGCAAATTACAGCAGCATTATTTATTAAACACATGTATATCATCACAGTCAAAATGTTTTTACTGTCCTGTAAAAAGGGTGTCTCAGCTTCCAGCTGGTATTAAAAGTCACCAAAATATCAAGACTAGGACACATTCCCCCATCCAGGTCTAACACAGGTCATCCAGGAGAGTGACTGAGACCATCTCTATCCCAAATGTGGCCCTGGACCTAATTGAAAAAGGTCCATACAATTTGTTTCATTTAAAGGGTTGCAGTGTTGATCCACTGCCATCATTTTTCTCCCAACAGGAAGAGTGGAAGCTGGTTGGTAGTTGTCAAATGCTACTGCAGGGGTCCCCAACCCCTGGTCCATGGACTGGCACCTAGCCATGGATGCCAGAAACCAGACTGCAAACGAAGCCCTATCTGCAGCATGCAGGCACCACATGAAATCACACCTCCTCTGGTCCGTGGAAAAACTCCATGGAACTGGTCCCTGATACCCCAAAGATTGGGGGCCGCTGTGCTACTGGGTCTGGGATGGCATCTTCAGGATGGAGTCCAAGATAGCAGAGAAACATGATGCTCCAGTTAGCACTAAAGACTGTCCATAAGGAACCAATGCTATAGCAAATACTAATGACTTGATTGGCAAAATGTGCAAACTAAGTATAGCAGCCAGGTGGCAAATCATAAAATTGTTTTTTTCTCCTGCAGATAGTTCATTGCCCTAGACCAGGGGTCTGCAAAAGTTGGCTCTTTTAAGACGGGTAGACTTCAACTCCCAGAATCCCCCAGCTGGGGAATTCTGGGAGTTGAAGTCCACCCATCTTAAAAGAGCCAACTTTGCAGACCCCTGCCCTAGACAAAGCCACTTAAGTAAGCATGATTTGCCTTACTTATCACCATAATGTCAACCCAGACATGGACATGTACCCATGCCTGGTTGGATATATTTCTAGTTGTCTTCTATCTACCTCCACCATATTAGTGAGGAATAGTATTTTATCATCTTAGCAAAGTTGAATAACGCTTAAAATATTAATGTAGAGACGCTCATGGCGAACATGATTATCTTGGCTATACCAGTAGTAGAGGTTCTAGGTGATTTTGGTTTAATTTTCATTTCTCTTTATCAGATAAACAGATGCTTATCTGTTCTAATGTTCAGCACTGAATGTGTCTGCTTAGCCTATCTTTTCTCTTCTTAAGAGTTATAGAATTGGCAGGTACCAAAGGTCATCAAGTACAATCCCTTGCACATTTCAGGATTTACAGTCTCCAATTCATGACTATTCAGCCTTTTGTTTGAAAATCATCAGTGAAAAAGGGAAAAAAACATTGTGGTAATCTGTTCTACTGATTCATAGTTCTTACTATCAAAAATGCTTTACCAATAAATTTATTTTGGAGACAAAGGATAGACTCATTCAGACATAGGATATATAATACGATAGTTACTGTAAGTTACGACTTTTTAGAAGCCTGTAGGTATGAGTAGGTGTAGTCACTGACAATATAAACCTAGATAGATATATGATGTGAAAATTTGTTGTTATCATTACAAGAGGATAGATAGAATTTGAAATATACCATCCATTTTGATCTGACCTAAATTTAATTGTGACTCTAGGCAAAGGGATAGTACTACATCAGAATTAACACCATTGATTTGGAAGGACACAGCAAATGAATATCCCCTCTATTCTTGTGGTTAGTCATTACACTGATTGATTATGTGCCATCTAATCAGTATCGACTAACAACATAGACAGATTTTCTTCATGAGGATCTGTTCTCAACCTTGTTCTTCAAGACTTTCAGGCATGCATCCATCGCTATTATAATTGAGTTGGTCATTGGTTGTTGTCCTCTTCTGTTTACTATTACATTCTACCACATTATGGATTTTTCCAGGGAGCTAAGTCTCTTTAAAATATGTCCAAAATGCAATCATTTGAGTCCAGTCATTGGGGCTTTAATTGGACTGGTTTGTTATATGAGCCATTTGTTTTGTTTTATTGTCTATTTATGGACAGGTTAGGAATTTTCTCCAGTACCAAATTTCAGAAGTGTCAACAATTATTCCATTCTTTTTCAAGGTCCAGCTTTTACTACCATAGTGTCCTAGGGAGGACCATGAACTAGGTTATTTTGATCTTTGCAGGTACATATATATCATAACATTTGAATATTATACCAAGGGCTATTCTGCAAAATATTTCTGCTAGTTCTTTTACTGTTGATTATCAATCTTAAAAAGCAGACCCTATTTACTACAGAGGTGTCAAACTCAAGGCCCAGGGCTGGATTTGGTGCTTAGATCTGGCCCATGGGGCTGCCCTGGAAACAGTGAAGGACTGGCCCACAGTACCTTTTCCTGTGAAAAGGCGCTCAGGAGGCCCACCTGCAGACCTCCCAAGCTCCGTTTTCACTGATGGGATTGCAGGAGGTCATTACAACTGAAAACAGACCTCAGGATTCCGTTTTTCCTGGTAGAGTGCTTGGGCTACCACAAGTTGTCAAGTTGGCCATGCCCACCCTGTTCTTTGATTGTACAGCTGCAATTTTCAGATCATTTGCATTTTCAGCTATCAGAGTAGTTTCAGCAGTTATTAAATATGTCTTAACAAATTCTTCCATTATTTAAAAAAAAGATTAAAGAGAAGGTTAAAAAGGTGTCTAGGTTTATTGTACTGCCATATAGTATGCATTGAAATTATGCATACCATAATGACAGATTGTCCAAGAATTTGGATAGTCTTGAATTTTATGAAAAATTAGAGACATGTCAAAATTGTTGTGGCTTCTTGGCTAGTCCAGAGTATCTGGTTATGGGAAAGCATACATTTCATAGAGGGTTAACCACTATATATAAGTTGTTAACTAAAGGTCTCTGAGCTATTCATGCCAAAATGGCAACAGCCTTGCAGATGCCTGTAATCATGGGTCTTAAAATAGGGTTGCAGATGTTTTGTAACGTGGACTCCCACACTTTTCCTTGGTAAAAAAATTGCAGTCACAAAAATTGGTATAGTAATATTTACAAATCCAAATTTGTGCTGAAGTGATAGTAATTGCAAATCTATACCATAGAATTACAAAGGTTGGAAGAGGCTATTTAAGTCAAGTCCAAGTCCTGCCAAGTACAAAAATCTAAATTAAAGCATCCACAAACAGATGGTTGTCCAACGTCTTGAATGTATCAGTGAAGAGGAGCATACCATCTCTCCAGACTGTTGATGAAAGTAATCGCTATTAGTGTTAGGGCTTTTTTCCTTTAACTTTCAGTTCAAAGTTGGTTTACTGTAACTTTAATCCATTATTACATGCCCTGCATTTTGGAAAAAGAAAGAGCAGTTCTTTATTTTCTTCTGTGTGACATTCTTTTAAGTATTTTAAAGAGTGCAATTCTATCTGTTTAGTTTTCTGTTTTTTTTCTCATGACTAAACATATACAGTTTTTTTAAGGCCTGTTTCTAGGGCTTGGTTCTAATTTTCTGATTAACCCTAATGACCTTGAATCTTTTCCCAGTTTCTCCAAATGCTTAAGTGTGGTTCCCAGAACCCTAAAATTATTGTTTTTTCTTCCTCATCCACTACTACCTCATATTCCATTTTTAATCAACCATTATTCCAAGATCTCAGCAGATGGCAGCATTTAGCTTGTAAGACATGCAGGGCCAGACTAGATCAGTACTTTGATGGAAGACCACCAGGTCTGTAGACCAGGCTGGGACATAAAAAAAAACCCCATAATGGAAGAAGGCAGTGGCAAATCTGCATTATAGTGTTTCCAAGAAGATTGCAAGGTTGGGTCCATGTGGTTACCAATTGTTGGACCACACCCTATTCTTTATGTGCGCGTTGGGTTTCTGTTTTCTAAGCAAAGCATTTAAATTTGTCTCTGCTTAAATTTCATTCTTTTATTTATTTATTTTATTTTATTCTCATTTCTCTAACCTAACCTGTTAAAATAGTTCTGGATTTTATTTTATTTTCTTCTCATGTATTTAGTATCTTTCCTAATTTCCACTTTAGTGATACAGGGCATCAAATAAAATTTTAAAGTAAAATAATTTATTACCTCAAGATGAGTGGCAAGACTGTATGAATTGTAAAGAAGATTAACTTGATTTTGCAGTTTGCTTTTGTTGTATGTGAACAATTAAATTCATCAGAACATTTCAACTTCTTTTTTTGATAAAACAAATTATTTTCAGAAGAATTGATTTAGAGACATTGAATGAATTGATGGACTGTTCTCTATTTCTTTTATTGTTTCTCACTTTAAAAATGATAAGATGCCCAGAATCTTATTAATCAGGAAACTACCAAATTAAATTAAGTTAAAGATGTGTTTGATTTTCTATACAGCAAATTCTTGCTTTGAGTAAAACTAAATTTCTGTGTTCTTTTCTTGTTGTCTTCTAGTTGTGTTGCATAAATACTATGAAATCTTCTGGTCTCCTTTGAAATATTCTCCGAAACATGAATATTTGCATAGGCTTTGATCAGTTACGATCAGTTATTTTTGTCCTAGTTATAAGGAAATAAAAATGACCAGGGTAAAGATAAAAAAAATACATACATATATTGTTGGAGTTAGTGGAAAAGAGGAAGACTATCTAATTCCCAAGGGGGTATGAATCATCTTACTTTGTCTCCCCCTCTGACTGCAAAATGATTTTGTAGTTATGTGAAATATGCCTTTTAGTTATTTATATCTCTTGAGACTAATAAAAAGCCCTCTAATGTTTTATTCATTTACAACCAGGTTATTGCTTCATTGATTGCTATAACAAAAGAGGTTTTGACATTCTATGGGAGCCAGGAATGTATAGGTCTTATTGCAGTCATTATAGGCAGGAATGTATAGGTCTTATTGCAATTTCTGTCCTTTGGAATAATCTCTCCTCAGAGATTTTTGTGTCTTTTATCCTTATTGCTGCTTAGGAAACTATTGAAGACGTAGTTGTTCTGTGCCTTGAGGCAGGGTAATTATGGAACCCCTTTTATTCCTTTTGTTTGTTTTGAGTATTTTGCTGTTCTGGTCAGTTGTATTTTTATGATAGGAAGACAGAAAGGTTTCTGATTGTAAGCCATCCAGAATCTTTTGGCAGTTGGGTGTCCTATATATTATATTAAATAAACAATATTAATATTAGACTGATATCAATAAACTGCTTTTTCTTCTGAATGTCATGCTTGGATTTTTGATTGTGAGAAATTAAGGAAATAGAGTGCACATTTCATTCAGTAGATTTTCGAAGCTACTCAGTGCAAAAGCTTGTTATTCAGAGTAAGTGATGTGCTAGAGTGGTGGGCTGCAAATATCTTTAATACTGGTTTGGGCACACTGCCACCCAATGCTTCTGCGCATGCACAGAAGAGTCCAGGCGGGTGAGTGGGGCCACCGCTACTACTGGTTCAGCTGAACCAGAAGCAACCCACCACTGATGTGGGAGAATTAAATCAACAAGATCTCTACAGAAGTGTTTTCCAGATTCCATGACCTTGAAATCTTTTATGCTTACTTTGTTCATTTTTAATCACTAGGAAGGAAGGAAGTAGGATGAGACCCTTCGGAGAAGCATTTTAACATGTTATCAGATTTTCAGTAAATCACTGAGATGGAAAAAGCTGCTGTGTCAGATACTAAAGCCTTAAAAGGATGATGTGATAGCACTCTTGGATTTAATACTGGACCAGCAGGTTCATTTTGATAAGCTGTTGGCGCAAACATGGCACAGAATACGTTGCTTGCTTATAAGACTAATCCCTTTTTGATCTCTGGCGAGTTGATCTTAAATAAAACCGACACATAACCGCTTCTGTTGCACACAATACATGATAACCAGGAAAGATGTCACTTGTCTTGTGCTAATGCTGAAACCTGTAAATATATTTGATAAATTTAATATAAAGGATATCAGAGTATCAGAGTACTGCCCTGTAAAAAGGGTGAGCATGGAGGACAGAAGTACAGTATAAGTTTGGCAGAAATGTCTTCTTTGTATATTTGTATCCACTGTTGACTAAGAAAGTCCGAGAAGTGGCTGCATCAAACCTTGAGAGCATAAGATGGTGTCGGCGCTTCAAGGACTTGTCCTTTGTTCTCACAGGTATGCATATGTATCTCTTGGTTTTTCAGTCCATTAATAAGGGATGCATCCACGCAGAAAGCCATTCAGTAACTTCTCTCAGGTATTTGTAGAGCTGCTCTTGATGATGGTTGATGTATCTCTAGAAGACCTAATGCTACTTACAAGAAGAATTGTGCAGATAGGAATTCCACAAGACCACAATCCTTTTGCAATCACTTTCTACCTGATTTCTGCCTGGTTTTGTGGTGCCCCATGGTAGTATGAATGAAGGTGTTTACAAATCAGTAATAAGCATAAATCAGTAACAGTAATGGTTTAGAATCTTGGTTTTTCGGAGTTCTGGTTATATAGAAACTTGTCAACGCTGCAGTGGCCCAGTACAAATGTTTCCTTTCTGTTTGAAAGCACAGGAGAGAAGAAGGGGACAGTGAGAATGGTCTATTATTTTGTTTTTGAACCATTTACTTAATGTCTTCTTGAACATCCAAATAGAAAACCTCTTTCAGATTAAAAAAAAAATATTGGCAATATCAGTGCTGAAGTCTAACATTAAACAGTGGTTTTTTCCCCACGTAGGCCATGTGGTCTTCAATGATGAAAAAATGTAATGGTATTATTATCATTATTGTCACAGGAGACAATAACGTGATTTACTCACAGCCCCAACCTGACTGTTGATGTAAACATGACATTGCAAAACTGCCCCATTTTTCCTTTGTGAGATTGAAAAAGATTGAGAAAACCCCTGAAAACTCAAGTCACACTCTTGGGAACTGAATATGAATGTCATTACATTTTTGTCAGCTGAGAATTATAAATTGAATCACTGACTGACTCATGCTACAGTGAAACTGTAAACCAGAAATATTTTTTTTACAGAATCCTATTCATTTTGATTGGCTTTTTCCTCATTTCAACATCAGGTATGCTGGGATTCCATTTGAACAACAATTTTCTCAGTTATTAAATAATGGCATATACTGTACCTGAGGCAGTCTGCCATCTGTGACCAGTTTGAAAATGCAGTCCAGAACTAAATTGTTCCTGAAAGGATTGAGAGCCAAATTCTAGAATAGTTTTCTCAGCTTCCTCAAATGATATAAATGTGAAATGTCTAATTAATCTTTGTACCTGCTACATAAACTGCTCGTGTAATTGTGACTCAAGCAATTCCAAAATAAAAATGGTTGTATTATGTTATTCACTTAAATTTGTGGGAAAGGTTTGTATGCTCAAAACCTTGTAACAAAAGATTGGCTTTAACGTACATGTTTATTGATTTGGAAATTAAAAACAATTGCTTACTTTTGGCGAGTATCCTTGACACTCCTTTAAATAATCTATTGGAGACTTATAACTGATATCATTCTCATGGGCCAATGAAGCATAAAATCTATTAAATGATTGGTGAAGGCACATAAATATATTTACTTAGATCTTTTCAACCTCAACTGTGAAAGATATCAAAGAGGGAATAAAAGGGTTGACAAAGAACTAGCAGCGAGAGTACATGTGAAAGATACCCACACAATATTCCCTCTATTTCTGATGTGCAGGACGCATCAGAAACTCAATTGAGTGGGAAGAAGTAGAAGAATTTTAGTAGGCGGCAGGAGAGAATGGAGCAACAAGACCAACTAAAAAGAATCCTGGATTCAACCATTCTAATTGTGGCATTTTAAGTTCCACTTATCTTATAGAATATCAAATATTACACTGATATAATTATTGCATATTGGACATTAATACAATTGAGTGAATTCGGAAGTACTTTACAAGAAAACTATTGCATTCTTCTGTCCCTAATGCTACTAGGCTTGAAATTCTTGATTTGGATAGTTTAGAACTGTGATGCTTGTGGTCAGATTTAGGTATTGTATACAAAATTGTACATAGTAACCCTTTACCTGTAAATGATTTTTTTTTTTGGTTAAGCTTTGATCATAATGTAATGTGTGCAAATAACCCCTTTAAACTTAATGTAAACTGCTCTAAATTTGATTGTAAAAAATTCAATTTGTGTAACACAGTTATGAAATTTTGGAATATCTTAATCTAATTTAGGTTGTCTCAGCCATTAACTTTTAGTTTTAATACGAGCTTAACTTCTGTGGATCATGGTCCATATTTAAAGGTCTGTAAGGGCATGTGTAAGTGCATTGGCATGCCTATCATCCCTGCCACTTATTGATTTTCTTATTTTCTTTATTTGAATTTGTAATTTTTGTTTGACAAATAAAATAAAACAAACAAAATATACTAATAGTACCAATATTCTATTTTTATTATATATTAATATTGGCTTTGGTTATACAAATTATCATAATTATTCAAGAATTTTTATCTCGCTTTTCCTCTCCAGAAATGGAGATGTTCACAGTGGTTTATAACTATATACAGTATATGATGATCATTATGATGCCTTTTCTTCAGGACACTCAAAACAGAAGTAGCAAAAACAAACATACTATCAAAATGAGGACTGAAGCAATGTCAGAAGTTTGCATAAAAATAATTTCTATTACTTCCATTTGAAACATTCCTGATTGCTTTCATGGTTCTCTGCAAACATGACACTACTAATTTCATCTAACTTTCCGAAAACTATGAACTTAAAGGAAATAACTAATCTGTTTTTAAATTATTTTCAAAGCTCCTTTCAAAGCTACTTAACTGAAACAATTCATGTTAAAGGATTGGTACTGTATCTCTTCGTTTGGAGCTTTTATTGGGGACTGTATCCTGGGGCTAAATGAGTTGATAAAACACTGGTTCTACACTTTAGGGTGGGGAGGAATAAAGACTGTAGCTATTATCTGTGACATTACATTTATATTGTACATTGGGCCTTTAAGTGTTGCTGTTGCTGTTGTTGATAGAGAATGGTCAAGATCTATTTAAATCAGTGAAATAAGAGAACATCTGCTAAAGGTTCTCCTGTGGCCTAAAAAGGAAACTATCATACAAAGTTACCAACTAGTCAGATGACTTGTTCCTGTTCTTCTAATTAAAAGAGCAGGCTTTCTTTAGAAGCAGAACTTCATTATGATTTATCTGAGAGAACATAGTCGTCTATGCCACTTGCCCTCCTTGTCAAGATTTTCCATTGACAGTTTTTGGATTACAACTTTTTCTTCCAAATTCTGCAATGTATTTATACAATCTTGTTTTATAGATTGCACATTTATTTGGCATAATGCTAAGCAACTCTAGAGAGTTATTTACGGAGGCTGGAATGCAGCACAGTTGACCCTGTGCTAGTAGAAACTCATTTCATAGGGAGCTGCTCATCCCTGAAGCCTGTGTTTATATCTATGGGAAGCTCTGCAAGAATATATTAGATATTAACAGTAAATTCCAGTTATAACTTTTGGGGGATGATCAGCTAACTCCAAAGCTCTTTCTATCTGATGACTTGTTGCTGTGCTCTCTTTAAGCCCTATTAAGATGGATATCTAAATCTCACTGAATCAATGCAGAATAGGTAATCTTCAGAAAACCTGGGGTTAATGTGTTGCATATTCATGCAAAAATGAATTCCATGTGGGGTAAGAGGTTACTGGAAAAGCTGTTAGACTACCCATCATTATTTGAGCTACAGCAGATACCCCATTCCCACCTGCCTTCCAGGGCTCTACAAATGTAAAACATACCCTGATTAGTTCTTGTGTTTCTGAGTATGAAAATATATATAGAGATTAGATTATGGATTTAAAACTAACCCAGTATTGACAGGAACCTTAAACAGGTTGCTGAAAGAACATAAAATGTAGCAGCAGACACAACAGTGATACAGAACTGTTTATTGTGTCCCTTCATAGAGTTTTCTTTTTTCTGTTTTAGATAAGCCATGCCTGGTTAGGTAATTTGCACACACAAAACAATTTCTCATTCAGTACTCAGCCAAGTTCTAATAATAGGGTTGTATCATTGGTTGTATAATGTAAAACAGAGGATTTATTGCTGCCACCAGTAATTATAAATAGAACTGGTAACACAGTTAATTTTAGGGAGGTTTGATTCATTGTTTCTCCCCGGTTAGAGGTGCAATCTTTATCCATGGTTTAACATACAACAAGTATCATAATTTCCACAACCCTCTTTAATATATCCACATAATATAAATGTCCATGCTTATAATACACAAAACAAAGTTGAGAAATCCTCTTTTGACCACTAAAGATGATTGGCTTACAGAGCCAGTTTGGTGCAGTGGTGAAGGTGCTGTCCTAGAAACCAGGAGGCTGTGAATTTTAGCTCTCCCTTTAGATACAAAAAGCAGCTCAGCTGATCTCTCATCTCACAGGATGGCTGTTCTGGGGAAAATAGGAGGCAGGAAAACTAGGTATGTTTGCTTCTTTGAGTTATTTATTTTTGTGTGGATGATAAAAATCTAATACTAATAGTCTTAATGTGAGCTGAGACCTGGCTGTACAAGCAGTTTTAGTGCTCCGAGGGCAGATACAAAACAAAACATTTTAAAAATGTTACCATCATAGGAAACACTCTCCCCACTTAACACTTTGCAGGGGGATTTGATCACAGAGTGTGGTTTATCTATAGAATGCAGACCAGACACAATTTTCCTCTGTGTTTTAATAAAAGATACTGGAGTTTTCAATTATAATTTTCATTACAATATCAGCATGTTTCATAAATCCTTGTCTGCATGACTTCCTCAGAATCAGATCAGCCTCACATATTGGAGCGTGTTAGGATTTGAGCCCGCAGTGGTAGTCCAAAGAATGTGAGGGTAAATGCAGTTTATATGCCACCATTCAACTCTGATCAAAATAGGGAACTACAGGGAGAGCAACAGTATTGGTATCAAGGGAACTGCGTCTTATGTAAAGCTACTTGACTTCCTTTTGGATTGCTTAACCGTGGAAGTAATTAGAAAATTCTGATCTTGATATCCTTTGGGCCTGTTTCTTCTTCCCCACCATTAACTAACCTTGCTCTGTTCTTCAGACAAGCTGGGTGTGCTGGAAGAGAATTGGATACTTGTCAGAGTGTGGACTTGTAAGCATTGTGTGAGGGAAGACTGATTATGGCACAGAGAAAGGAGGAACATTTTATGCAGTAACTTGTGACCAGCAAATTACAGAAATAGCACATAGATAACTATAGACCTCAGGAAGTAGAATAAAAATTAAGCTTGTCCAATGTTTCATAATACATGAATTTAGAATCTTGTTTGGTTGTTTGCTAAACTGAATACCATTGAATTACGGTAACAATCTAGGAAAGTATAAGGATTGGAGGTTTAGATTATGACCTGACTCCTTTGTTTATCTTGGTATAAGAATCCCCAGGGAGCTTTCTCAGTTAATAAATTTAACCTTACCCCTAGTTTCATGTAAATGAAAGAAGCTCTGGACAGATAACCTAGAATCCCTATGAGTATTTGATAAAAGATAAATGTGTTTTCAAGGTTAATTTACATTTTGAAAAGCCTTTGCATATTTATTCCATCATAAACTTACATAGTGTGGAATACACTTCTCTATTGGGGACATTCTGT
The DNA here is from genome assembly GCA_039707465.1 of Rhabdophis nuchalis. NCBI lineage: Eukaryota > Metazoa > Chordata > Lepidosauria > Squamata > Natricidae > Rhabdophis > Rhabdophis nuchalis. The sequence goes on from CM077643.1 coordinate 128,243,324, forward strand.
GGGTTTTTCAAAGCTTCTCAACCTTAGAGGTCCTAATATCTTAGCCGCCCTGGGTCCTCTGTGGAGAAGGGCGGGATATAAATTTAATAAAATAAATAAATAAATAAAATAAATAAGTTGCCAAGGTTGAAAAATACTGGTGTACATTAGTTAGTTGAAAGAATAGGATTTAACTTTCTACTTCTAGGTTTATCACCAAACATTTATCCTAACCTTGATTACTGCCTAGAGTCGTGATGGTGAACCTATGGCATGTGTGCCAGAAGTGGCATACAGAGCCATCTCTGGGCATGCTAGCCATTGCCTGTTGCTCTTCTGGGTTCCAATGCGTGTGCTGGCCAGCTGGTCTTCCTGCGTGCAGGAGTGCCTGAGCTGAGCTGCGTTCTTGGTTTCCAGTGCGTACATACATGCCGACCAGCTGGTCTTTGCACCCACATGCGTGCCAGAAACCGGAAGACCAGGTGACTCACTGGAAACTGGAAGGTCAGCTTCCCGGAGTGTGCATGTGTGTGCCAAGAAATTGCTCTTCTGGTTTCCAGCGCTTCCCTGTGTGCGCGCCAAGGAGCTGTTCTTCCAGTTTCTGGTGCTCCCCTGCGTCCGTATGCACGCTCCCATTTCAGCACTTGGTGCCAAAAAGGTTCACTAACACTAGCCTAGACTAAGAAGTTTCAGAATTAATATACTTTGAGATATTATATGGCCTTTACGAATACTGGGCTCCTCATTTGTGTGTTTCTGTTATTGTTGAGTTTAAATTCCAAACATGCATACATACATGGCTAAACACACGTATAAAGGAAAAGAAATTCTGAATATGGATGGAATACTTCATGCATTCATGGCTACTAAAGGTGGGGCCAGAACTTAAGTTAAGAACTGTTCCTCCTACTGAGAATATCATTAGAATATTCTGATCTTGTGTCCAGATTGAGAATGGAAGGTATCTGAAAATGGTAAATGAGCACCTGTCTGTCCTGGACGAGTTCAATCACCAGGACCGGATGGATTACACCCCAGGGTCCTGAAGGAACTGGCAGACGAGATCTCAGAACCACTGAACTATATCTTTCAGAGATCCTGGAGCACCGGGGAACTGCCAGAAGACTGGAAAAGAGCAGATGTGGTTCCCATCTTCAAAAAAGGGAAAAAAACAGATCCAGGAAACTATAGACCCATCAGCCTGACCTCAATACCAGGAAAGATTCTGGAAAAGATAATTAAACAACAAATAAGTGAACACGTAGAAGCAAACAAAGTAATAGCCAAAAGCCAACATGGGTTTGTCAAAAACAGATCATGCCAGACGAATCTAATTGAATTCTTTGACAAAGTGACAAAATCAGTGGACCAGAGGAATGCTGTTGATATAATTTACCTGGACTTCAGTAAGGCATTTGATAAAGTAGACCATAACCTACTATTAGATAAAGTAGAAAATTGTGGGTTAGACAGCAGCACCACCAAATGGATTTGCAACTGGCTGACCAACCGCACTCAACGTGTAGTCCTCAATGGAACTGCATCTACATGGAAGGAAGTATGCAGTGGAGTCCCCCAAGGCTCTGTTTTAGGCCCAGTACTCTTTAACATCTTCATCAACGATTTGGATGAGGGGATAAATGGGGAACTCATCAAATTCGCAGACGACACCAAGCTGGCAGGAATAGCCAACACTCCAGAAGATAGGCTTAAGATACAGAAGGATCTAGACAAACTTGAACATTGGGCACTGTCTAATAAAATGAAATTCAATTGTGAAAAAAGTAAGGTCCTATATATAGGCAAGAAAAACCAAATGCACAAGTACAGTATAGGTGGTACCTTGCTCAATAGTAGCAACTGTGAGAGGGATCTTGGAATCCTAGTGGACAACCATTTAAATATGAACCAGCAGTGTGCAGCAGCTGCCAAAAAAGCCAACACAGTTCTAGGCTGCATCAACAGAGGGATAGAATCTAGATCACGTGAAGTGTTAATGCCACTGTATAGTGCCTTGGTAAGGCCACACTTGGAATACTGCATACAGTTTTGGTCGCCACAATGTAGAAAAGACGTGGAGACTCTGGAAAGAGTGCAGAGAAGAGCAACCAAGATGATTAGAGGACTGGAGACTAAGACATATGAAGAACGGCTGCAGGAGCTGGGTATGTCTAGTTTGATGAAGAGAAGGACCAGGGGAGACATGATAGCAGTGTTCCGATATCTCAGAGGGTGCCACAAAGAAGAGGGAGTCAAACTTTTCTCCAAGGCACCTGGGGGCAGGACAAGAAGCAATGGGTGGAAACTAACCAAGGAGAGAAGCAACTTAGAATTAAGGAGAAATTTCCTGACAGTAAGAACAATTAACCTCTGGAACAGCTTGCCTCCAGCAGTTGTGAATGCCCCAACCCTGGAAGTCTTTAAAAAGATGTTAGACAGCCATTTTCTGAAATGGTATAAGGTTCCTGCCCATGCAGGGGGTTGGACTAGAAGACCTACAAGGTCCCTTCCAACTCTGCTATTGTATTGTATTGTATTGTATTGTATTGTATTGTATTGTATTGTATTGTATTGTATTGTATTGTATTGTATTGTATTGTATTGTATTGTATTGTATTGTATTGTATATACACATGCAGAAACTGTGGGATATGTACACATGCAGAGAGAGGGAGGGAGAAAGAAAGAAGGGTAATTATAGGGTGGCATGGATGTTGTTAGCAAATTGGAGAATTCCTATGTACAATAAGTATATTGTCAATCATTTGTAAGTAATTACAAAGTCAGTTTTCAGAAACCTAAACTGGAATAAGTACCTGCACACACAATTCACTTGTGAGCAAATTTGGCTTATTTTGGAGGTACATAGGATCTGAGCCCAACATTAACTGCATAGGCGTTGTGCTTCAGCCCTTGCTGAGTCCACTTCAACTAAAGAAATGACGTTATTGGCAAGAAGGAATGAAGTTTGGGAAGGCGAGCTGCAAGTGGGTAGAGCGATGATGTAACATGGGTAGAGCCCTGTCATGCCTTGAGATCATGACAGGATTTATTGTTGTCTTTCTGGGTTTGGTGGAGAGAGGTTTAATGTCTTTTAACTGTTCAGCCTATTGTTCACGTGTGCATTCCAGATTTTGTGCTTCCTGCTCCAGAAGGATGAGAAATCAGAATACAGATAACTCTCGACGTACAACCACAATTGAGTCCCAAATTTCTGTTGCGAAATGAGATAGTTGTAAAGTGAATTTTGCCCCATTTTATGACATTTCAAGCCAACGTTGTTAAGTGAATCACTGCAGTTAGGTTAGTAACACTATTGTTAAGTAAAACTAACTTCCCCACTGACTTAGCTTGTCAGAAGGTTGCCAAAGGTGATCACATGACCCCAGGACACTTCAACTGTCCTAAATATGAACCAATTGCTAAGCAGCCAAATTTTGATCACATGATTGTGGGGATGCTGCAATGGTCATAAGTGTGAAAAATGATCATAGGTCACTTTTTTCAGTGCTGTTGTAACTTTGAACAGTCACTAAATGAGCTGTTGTAAGTCAAGAACTACCTGTAGTTGTGACAACAGGTTCTCCATTTATAACATAGGAATAGAGGGAGGATTTGTCTACGAAATTAGTTATGTTTCTTAACGTTTGTTAACAAAATGCATGTTAACAAAATCCCATGTAAAATAGGGTGGGTGGCACAACCATACCTAAATCCACTATATTTTCCTCTATAAGTATGAAGAACATCTGAATTCTTTAAAAGGTGGTAAACTGTGCTCATAGTGTTTAAGGACATTTTATATATAGATCCAACATTCTTTTAAGTGAAATAATCTTTTATTTACCCTTTATTATGACTCTTATGCCTGTAAGTGACTTACAAGGAAAATACCCCCCAAAAACAAAGTATATATCACAGTTGTGTATTATTCTCATATAAAAATTATAGATAATAGTTTATCTATAGGTAACTATAGGTAATAGTTTACCTTCACCCTCATTCTTCCCAGGATATCCAACTACTACTCTGAAAAAGTCAGGTCCTCAAAAGCAGCCTTAAGAGGATGCAAATTGTAATTCTGGTAATAGGGTATTCCCCCAGAGAAGAGATCTTACAGAAATTGGTCATATTTGAGTACTTCCTTTCTGTGAAGAAGTATAGACATGACTTTGGGAGTGAGAAAGAAATGAGTGAACCATCAAGGGGAATTTTCAGAAAAGATTACTCGGTTCTGAGAAAGTTCTTTCTAAGGAAGAAACTCAACACAATCACACCTTAATTTGTCTGGTATAAGATAGGGCAGGAAAGAGCTCTACTAGATTTCAATATTCTGTCTTGTACCAATTAACTGCATTCCTGGATCCTTTGCCATACCTGCTTCTTGACCTTGTCTGTTTCTTAAAGTCTCTTTAAGTAGCTTTTGACCAATGTCCTGGATTTTATCAACCTATATATGTCATAGCATGGAAGGAATGAACAAAGTCCATCATTGAGCTGCCACTGGTTCTTCCATTATCATCCATATTTTGTAGGGGATCACTGTAGAAAAAAGCTGATTCCATGTGTCTAGAAGTTATTGTAAGCAAGAACCTTGCAGAAGGCTTTGTGCAGAATTACTTTGACCAGTAAATACAGATGGCATCCTTCCTTTTACATGATGCCAATATTGTATTCCAAACACTTTTATTACAAAGACTTTTAACTTCAGATAGTTATAACCAATTTCATTGTAATTTTATTACAATTTTATTACAATGACAATAAAGATTATTATTATTATTATTATTATTATTATTATTATTATTATTATTATTATTATTATTATTATTATAATACCTGGAATTCTCATACTGTTTGGGAATAGTCCATTGTTTTGCTATTTCCTTCCATCTTTAAGCCAAAAAGAGTGGGTGGATGTTCCTTGAATATGACTTTAAAGTCAACTAGGAGGGCCCTTCTCTAGCTTGAAGACCTTGTCTTCTTGATTTAGCATCTGTAGCAGTGAGTGAACAAACTAGGCAACCTGTAGACATTTCGGGGGGGGGGGAGGATAAACTTTAAGATGTGATTTTTGCAGCAATATGAAATTCTTTGCCTTATACATATCTATGAATATATATGGTAAGTTTGTGAGAATGTCAATTCATTTTTTTTAAGAAAGGGCAGGACAAATTGAAAGAGCCTGTCCCTTCGGACAAGGTGGCCTTTGTATTTTAATGAGAAAAAAGCATTGTGAAAATGTCAAATACTTTATAAATACCAGAACATGGTTTTTATCTTTGCTTTGTGGGTAGAATTCTGTGAAGAGAAACTGTTTTGAAAAACTTTGCACAAACGTTAATAACATTATTCTCTTAACATTCTGTTCTCAGACCTCGTTGAATTTCACAGAGGTCTGAACGAGTGTTCCCCATCTACTCTGGACAACACTACAAATTATCACCTTCTGAAGGTTTCCTCAATTTTAGAATATCCTGGTCAGCTCTCTCATGGAATTTTGGAACATTCCATAACTGTCAGACCCACAAATACAATACTATGTTTAGAGATTTTGGATGAAAAATCACATATTTTTGTATTATGTGGGTAAGAACTGTCTGCACAAAAGACAATTGTCTGTCACTTTGAAATGTCAGGCATACTATGACTAAAATAGGCTTTTTGTCATCTTTTTGATAAAATACTGCAAACGCTTTTGTTTTTACAGTGTAATTCATTGTGTATGGTGCCACAGAGAATTGGCTAACCAGAGAACAAAGTGGTTCATGTTGAAGGGATGGATGAAAGCTGAGTCTCCTCCTGCTCTGAATAAAGAAAGCTTTAAGAATACTGGAGAAGCTGCGGTACAATCTGGTTCTCACACAGTTCTTACACTAGGGCAGGGGTGTCAAACTCAAGGTCTGTGGGCTGGATTCGGACCACAGGGTGCTTAGATCTGGGTGCTTAGATCTGGCTGCCCTAAAAACACTGAAGTACCGGCCCGTGGTGCCTCCTGCGGCCTTCCCGAGCTCTGTTTTTGCTGGTAGAGGGTTGCAGGAGACTGTCACAGCTGGAAACGGAGCTCAGGAACCCATTTTCGCTAGCATAGCGCTCGGTCCACCACAAATGCCCCCATATGACTGATGTCAAGCTTGCCATGATGCCCCACCCCCACCCCTGAGGTCAAACAACCCTGATGTGGCCCTGAATGAAATTGAGTTTGACACCCCTCCTCTAGGGATCTTGCAGATGATAGCATTAACCAGTTTCAACTTATTTTACATACAACTGATCGGGATTGGACTTGGTTAGTACTTATATGGAAAGCTATCACAACATCTATAGAATAGTCTGGAAAAAAATGCACTTCAGAAGAATGCAATGACAAATCGCTTCCCTATTGTTGCTAAGAAAGCAACATGGTGGAGTCATGTGATCACCAGAAGCTGAGGGAAGCATTGTTTTTTATATCACCACCAATGGGTTTTGTTATCTTTCAGTTTGAATTAAATGGGTATATCCATTTACCAGAAGAACTATCATACAATATGTTAAATGTATTGGATGTTGTATTTTGTCCCTCTTAGTAGAGGGACAGCAGAATTATGTTTTGCTTCTCCGTGTGAATTGTTCTTCTAGAGTTGCCGTCTTCCTATTAAGATATATGCCCAGGACATTGATTGCAAAATTAGAATTTAAATACCATGACGGCAAGTGATTTTGTTCTTAGTCTTAGGTTTCATATTAATGTAAAACAGGTTACTTTGGAATACTTACATTCCATTCTTCGTACCTTACATTATCATGCTGAATGGTGTGTGTGTTTGTATGTATGAGAGAGAGAGAGAGAGAGAGAGAGAGAGAGAGAGAGAGAGAGAGAGAGAGAGAGATGTAGCAAGTGGCTGCAATGAACACAATTCATTATTTTTAGCATGAGACCTTTTTTTTAACAGAGGTACATACATTAGGATCTGATGCAGGCTACAACATTTGAACAATGAAAAGGGAAAACATAAGTTTGTGTATCTTAAGCAAGTGGTTGGTGTGAGGATGAAGTGAAAAATGTTTTATGTACTCTGAAGCCCCCCATTTTAAAAGCGAGTTCTTGGAAATGAAGTAAAAAAAATTTCCAGGTTTCTAAAAACAGCAAATGTAGCTTCTCAAGCATAATCTATTTGTAATTGGTACTTTGACCCTTGAGGATCAAGGAGCTGTCAGCATAAAATAAAATCAAGAACATTTCATGCTGCGTGATTATAAGAAGCACTTTATTATTGTTTACAACAACATTCTTTGCATTTTTTAAAACCAGTGCATATTAAGAATGGTTGGCCCAAAAGAATGCTCAATTTAATTAGGAATTAGCACAGCAGATTTTAACAAGTGTGATCCCTATATAAAAATAAATTTTGCATACCCTCCTAATTCATTGTACTGTAATCATAAAATACAAAATTGTCTAGGCAATGGAACACCTGGGAAATCTTAATATGAATCTGAGATCGAAAACTTACATCATCTGCAAAGCCAAAAATCATGTTGTGCAATAAAATGCATTACCTTATGGTAAGAAACTGTAACAACCCATTTTTTGCTTGTTTTGGCCCTCCCCAGCCCCCAGGAGCACTTTGCAGGACTCCCAAACCCTTAGCACATCCATTTTTGTGAAGGAGGCAAGGTTTTGGGAGGCCAAAAATACTGTATTCAGTGTATAAGAAGCACCCAGATTTTCACCCTCTTTTGGGGGGGAAAAGGTGCTTCTTATAGTCCGAAAAATACGGTATTTTAAAAAAGAAAGCCAACATTTTATAACTATACAAAATTGATGTAGTGGGAAGATACAAGACTTTCCTGTTCCAAAAAGTGAGTACAGCTAGTTCTTGACTTATGACCCTAATTGAGCCCAAAATTTATGTGTCTAAGCAAGGCATTTGACGTGAGTTTTGCTCCATTTTACAACTTTTCTTGCAACACTTAAATGAATTGCTGCAGTTGTTAATAACATGGTTATTAAATGAACCTGGCTTCCCCATTGACTTTGCTTGTCAGAAGGTTGCAAAAGGTGATCACATGACCCTGGGACACTGCAACTGTCATAAATATGAACCAGTTGCCTAGCATCTAAATTTTGATGCTAGGCATGATCATTGGAGATTCTGTAGTAGTTCTAAGTGTGAAAAACTGTCATAAGTCATTTTTTTCAATGCTGTTATAATAGAACGGCCACTAAAGGAATTGTTGTAAGTTGAGGACTACCTGCATTTCTTGTTATACTCTTATTATACCTTCCCATTATGAGAGATAAGATATATAATTATGTTGGATGCTTCACCATAGAAACCTTGCTATCAGGAGTGGGCAGAAACAAATTTAGGATCCTCTGGTACATTTTCAGCAGATTAGTAGGAAACTGAAACTGATTGAACGACCTTAACAGCAGGAAACATTCTTTCCGCCTCTTAGGTTGCTGAAAAGGAGTAGTTGTAGGATTAGAGAAGATTTAAGGAAATAACACCAAACTCCTGGATAGATGTCTTGCAAAGTGATTTGAAAGCTCTCCATTATACTTCGTTTCTACAAAATTTTATTTCACATGATTTCAAGGTTCAAAGTAATGAAGTCATGTCAGTTAAGACATAACAGAGTTTTTATTTTTCCTTTTCCATTCTGATTTTCATAGCAGTATTGTGCTTATGGCAGGCTTTTCACATTTGGTACCCTTTTGGTGTGTGGGGACTGCAGCTCCAATAATTTCCCATTAGAATGAAGGTTGGGAACTATGGGAAATACAGTTCTTGCATAGCAGTTGTTCAAAAGAGATCCCCTATCAAAGGCTTCGCTTAAATCTACTAATTGGCTACTTCTACTATGTAAATTAAAGGACACGGTGGTTCAGTGGCTAAGACGTTGAGCTTGTCGATCAGAAAAGTCAGCAGTTCGGTAGTTCGAATCCCTAGCATTGCATAATGGATGAGCTGTTACTTGTTCCAGCTTCTGCCAACCTAGCAGTTTGAAAGCACATAAAAATGCAAGTAGAAAAATAGGAACCATCTTTGGTGGGAAGGTAACAGTGCTCCGTGAGCCTTTGGCATTTAGTCATGCCGGCCATATGACCATGGAGAACTTAACGGAGATAAGCACTGCCCCCTAGAGTCAAGAACAACTAGCACATACGTGCGTGGTGTTACTATGTAAATTATTATCTGGGCCATTTCAAATTAAGACTCGGGGAGAGTTATAACTATGGGATGGGACTTAGTCTTCCTCCATTGAGCTGTTTTACAGAATAATCATCATGCATCTGCAAAACTGCTTTGGATAAAATACTTTCCAAAATAACAGCTACTTTAAAAGCTATTTGGGTTATATGCCTTGAACCCAGGGGAGTATTTTACTTTTGGTATGTAGAAGATAACTAGAACAGGGTCACATACATGTATGTGGAGTTTTACAGAAAGGTAAAATATGAAAAAGGATGCTTAGAGCAATGATGAAATGAAAGAGACTATGGATGAGAAAAAAATGTAAACAAGATAAATGAAAAATTACTACTGCAAAAATATATGTTTTATAAGTGAATTGTGAGAAAAACAAAATTGAAAATCATGCAGTTAAATACAGGGAACAATAGTTCTAATTAAATTTTGTCAAAAAGAAGTGAAAATAATTGTACTTCTATGGTATAATCTACTTCAGTCTAATTGATTATATGAAAGTGAAAATGAGTTAAACAAAAAAGTTGATTACAGCCAGAATGGGAGAATCCAAATAGTGTGTGCAGTTTCTTCTTGAAAGACACTGATTTTGAGCACCTGCATTAGTTACATAACTTCAGTTGCCAGGTGCTCAGGAATGTATGCAGTAACTGATATATTAATGAGGGCAGACAAGTAGCAATAGCAGATCACAACCAACATTCTTCAGGGTTGCTCTAAAATGTGATCTTGTTATGTCAGTATGTTTATTCAAATTAACAAATACCCTCTCTCACACACACACTCATTCTGGGTGGTCAAATCTGTAATTGTTGCCATCATATATTGAAATTCAGTTTCATTGAACGGATGGGTAGCCATGTACATTTGATGGTATAGTATGATCATGTCATATCTCCCTGGAGAGTAGCATGAAGAGACCTTGAAATATACTCCTGAGACCGCATGAGGCTATATTGACATTGGACAGAATAGTTGATCTCCTTATTTAGGTAGGGATTATTTTGATTTACTGTTTGGATAAGGTTTGCAGGAAATGTAATTCCTGTGTGTCTGTTTCAAAAGCTACAGAATTTAAACCCCAATATTTTGAGATATATTGTTCACTGGCTCACCTCACTTGCGCGCCTCACCCCTGGCATCTTTTTTGCTATCAGAGGCCTTCAGGAACTTTTTCATCCTCCAAGACCAGCAAGGTTTTCCTGAAGGCCTCTGCCACTGATAACAGAGCTCTAGATCGATCCAGAGCTCTGTTATCAGCTACAGAGGCCTTCACGAAAGCCTTACTGGCTGCAGCAAAAGAAATGGACTGAGGTGTACAAGGCCTGGCTGCAACTATCCAAAGGTAAGTAGTAAGGTAGCTCAACCCTACATCCCCACCCTAGCTTAATTTTTACCCATGCACCCTGGAGTGGGAGGGATCTTAAGTAGGGCTTATTTTGGGGGTGTAAAAATCAAGCTACGACTTACTTTCTGAGTAGGTTGTATTTTTGGGAAAACATGGTAGGAGCAGGATTGGTTTGGAGCCCTAGAGTTGGTAAAAGAGGAATGGGGAAATGAAATAGTGTGAGAGGAGTTTTGTGCAGTGACAGCTGAGAGTGGCTTGGCAAGGTGGGTCACAGGATAGAAATCAAGCATTGGCTATAGGAACAAAAAGGCAAGTTCAGGCTTGCAACTGGCCACCTGTTTAATTTTCTGAGAAATAAATTGCTGCTGTTTCTATTTTCTGCTAGAGAGGTTATAGCAACTTGATGTTCCTGGGGCATATTACTTCATGAGACTGCCTTTTTTCTACGTCCCTTTTCAAGCTGCCTTGTACCACAGCCTCCATTGCTGCTGTTTCTCAGGAGACAGGAACACAGTCTCATAGGAAAAACACATTTAAAGGAAATAAAGAAGGATGTCTAAAGGGCTGTGAGGTATTTCTTGGAGGAAATGAAGTGTGAAACCAGTTTGAAACTTTGGACTTTTTAAAAAGAGGGCAGGAAACTGTTCGTGCATGCATGTGACAGTATTCTCTCCCTCAGAAGATTTATTGATGGTGTATGCTTCTTTACTTTGGTCTCCAGTGAAGTTTTATTGTTTCCTACAGAGCATCAAACATAACTGAATATAATTTAAATGGGAGATTTTACATCATTTTTAATCAAATTTGTATATTTATTTTCCGAGATAAAGCCTGGAAAGCTACCAAGCATCTTTAAATTCCAGAACAGAGATTGAAAATTTTTGCTCAATTCAGAATGGAACACCGAGTACTCTTTTTTTGTAAACAGCCCAGCATTTTACTGACTCATTTCTATTCCACAATACCAATTATCCTTTCAATCTTGTTTGTGAGTAACCTAGACACTGTGTAACATTTGAGCTGGGTCTATTATCTTTTCCAATATCCAGCACTGTAGCTCTGGGTTGAAAGAAAAAGATCTACCCTGGGAATGATGCTTGAACACCGTGGGGCCTTTTAATGTGAAGACTTCTTAAACAGATTAAATGGCTGCCATTTAGGGAAGAATGAGGGGTTCAGTGCCCAGATAAATCACAAATGGCAGTAATTTGAGCATAGGTTGTCTGTAATGTTTTCTGCATTGTGGTAGTAGTAACCTGTGATTTTTAGCCCTGATTCTTGCTGGAACAGACTGTTCACAAATAAGGCAATTAAAGCTTACAATCACTGAGCGTAGCAGATCTTTCTAATCCAATGCAGACCTTTCTAAACTGGGAGACCATGAGTTCTAGTTCTACCTTAGGTACAAAGCCAGTTGGGTGACCTAGGGCCAGTCAGTTCCCCTCAGCTCTAGGAAAGGACATTTCTGAAATCACTTCTGAAAAACCTTGCCAAGAAAACTTAAGGGTCTCATCCAGGCATTCTCTGAGAATTAGACACTCATTTTTTTTCCTCGTATATGGTTTAAAAAATTTTTTAATTGATGTACACTGCCTAAGGTCACAATTTGTGAGTTGGTCAGAATGATAATTCTTTAAATCAAAACCAAAAAAATTAGGATTGTTATCAACAATTACAAGAAAAATATAACTTGGAGCAATTTTTTATTATGTATTTTAAGCATCTGCATCATTCTTTTTGTCCTCAATTATGCAAAGAGTTGTAGGGATTTTTTTATTTATACATTAAGTTCAGGAAGATTTGAATATGTATTCAGTCTTCCTGAACATAGTATGTAAATCAGAAATCTAAACAAGTACAAATGTTGTAGCTTTAAAAAACACAGACTTTCTGTTTCTACATTCTCTGCTTTTTCTTCAGTGGTGCATATTAAGCAATAGAAGTGCCATATGCATCACTCAGATGTATTTGTGATAATTCTTTTGTTCCTTATTAGCCAGAGGTTTTAGTTGCATATTTGTTTCCTATGCCAGTTTCTAGTAGAGGATTAAAAAAATGATTGGAATATTAATGACTGGTTGACATTACAATTGTTACTAGGCTGCATTGAAACGATCTGGCCTTAAAGGCACTTAAATAACGAGATGAGGAAAGAATGGTGCTCTTCACATTCTGTGCTGTCTAGTACCCAGAGTTATATTTTGGAACACATACACTAAGTGAAAGTAGGACCATGTGCTTATTTTGTGACTGAAATCCTGAGATGTATTCTCCAGGAACTGATGGGGAAAAATTCTTTTCATTCTACCATGTATCACAGAGTAATTTTCCAGCAAATTGAGATCTATTTTCTGTTCAGTCTTTTTTCTCCCTACAGATGATTTAATTTCACAATTCTCTTCAAAGCTGTGATGAGTTAGTAATTATTTATTAAACATGTTTGAAGCAGGAATATTTTTTCATAATTTGTATTAAATATTTTAATTATAGTAGTAAAAGAAATACAAACTAAAGACAGAAAAAACAAAGACTAAAAAGTACAAAGAAAAAGAAAGTAAAATAAGAAAACATAATGTAAAGAAGTGAATTCCAATTTTCATCATAAGTAAATAAGAAATTTGATACAAATATCTCTTCTCCCCATAACCCATTCTTTGTCTATATGTAAATTGATAAATCATTGAACTATTCAGTTCTAATGTCAACAAATTTCCATCAAGTTTTTTTAATATTAAAAATATATATTATTTTAACCTTGATCAAACCAACCAATATTATATTTTGTTTAACTTCTAACAGTCTTGATCGTTAATTCATTCAGAAGTCGTCCTAGAATTTGGTCTCTCTTCAATTTTTAATTTCCCATCACAGAGGCTTCTTTGAGGCTTTAGCAAACCTTTCGTAAATCCAGTAAAAAGTAATTATCTAGGTGATTGTCTGGTTTGTCGTTTATATTTCCATATTGATTTTTAAAACTTTAATGGCCAGCTTATTCAGTAAAAAGTCCTTATCAGGATTATAATTATAATCTCTTGACTCATTTGTAATTCCACTTTATTTACCTTTTCTATCTTGTAGTCTATACTTTTTATTTAACCATCCAGTATTTTTGGTTCAGCAGTTCAGTATTTCTCCATCAGATTTAACATTTTTTGGACATAGCTTGCCATAGAAGCAGATACCATTGCTGGCATTTCTGATACTGTACCCATTAATATCTGGCCCTATTCTTCAAAAATCTCCTGAAGTATTTATAATTTTACAATGTTTTATGTCATTTTATAAATCCTAACACTAACTAAAACCAAAGAGATTTATACTTTTCCCCCTGTGCCCTTTCTACCTGGAACATGTAGTCCCCTCTACATGTTCTAATTTCTAATGTCTAATTTATAAAATCATAAAATCTCAATTTCTTATTTCAAATTAAAATGTACAATCTGGTTCTCACAAAATGTTATTCATTCCATTTAATGGAATGGGGAGAGAGAGCGGGATATAAAATTAAAATTATTATTATTATTATTATTATTATTAATTATTTCTAAGATCTTACAGTAAAATTCTCCATTTTCCAAGTTTTCTGCATCCTTAATTAATTTATAACTTTCTTAGATCAGAACCTTATTTAGAATTATACTGTTTGTTTCCAATTCTTAAATTCTAATAGATATTTCATTTATTTGTGTATTTGGTTATTTCATTTATATGCTGCCCATCTTACCTAGAGGCATTGTTTGTTCAAGAAAGAATGTATACTCACTAGATGGCTTTTCAGAGGTGTCATACTGAACATCTCTAATATCTAAGTAATTTCCAAAAATGATTAGAAAGTAATTTTAGAGAACTCAATGTCCTTTAAAATGATCTGCCATGGCTGTGAGTACAATGGCTGATCTCTTCATGTCCTAGAACCCTGATACATGGGAGACCACTATCCTATGGTCTCCTTGATGTCCAAAGTACATGTGAGTGATTTCCTGTCCTCTCTTGATCCAGAGAAGTTCTGAAGAATTGATCTATTTGCTGGTTCCTTGGTCTTTGCTGAGATTGTCATCTTCGCTCTGTCAGAAACCTGTTTAGTTCTTAATATGTTTACCATTTTTATTTGGCCATTGCTAATAGCTAGAATAATTATATAAATTGATAGCTTATTTCAGCCTGTTATTTAATTGTTCTGTAATGTATTCAAAGCATGAATACAAGCAGGGGTAAAAAGCATAAGAAATTAGGTAGATTAGTTGATCACATGGTAGTTTTATTTTTCTGATTTGTATTTGAAGAGGAGAATTCTTTTGTTTTCAGAGCTTTTTATGTATTAGCAATCAAAGTAACATGAGATAATACCTGAAAGAAAAAGTGGGGAATTTATATTAGCAGAGATTGAAAACTATACAGAGACCCCAGCTATGCAACCTGAGAAGTACAATCATACTTTGTATGTTATTGTAGTCAGCCTGGCTTTTGGTAAGGATATTGGGAGATGTAGTTCAGTAACAACTGAAGGGACCAAAAAATCTCTACCCATTCTGTATCCATTTAACTAATATGATTACAGTACAGGAATATTAACATGGATAAAGAAATATCTCTTGAATAGCTATCAAAGGGAGTTTTATGAGGAAGAAACCACTAGCTAGAACTAATTAATAGTTAAGAATGTGTCAAGTTATGAAAGTTTTTTTAGAAGACATATTGAATGCAATAAACTATTCTGATTAAAAGGAGGTTAGATGCATTTATTAACATAATTATATCACTTTCTGATATTCATGGCCAGTTAGCTAAGTAAAAGAGCAGTAATTCTGTTTCTGTAATGTTATGGTTTATTTTCTATTTCTTTAGAAGAACCAGGACCTGCCTCAACTGAATATTAAATGTTGTAATATTCACACATCTGTCTTCTATGTGTTTGTGTTTTCCCTTTGTAATAATGAGACGGGAGTAGCTGGTTGGTTATCTTACTTGAAAATTTCTCTAAGACTATTTCTACTAGTACTTTTCTTTTGTCAGATAACAGATAATAAAGGTAAAAGTTCCCCTATATGCTAGTCATTCCCGACTCTAGGGGGCAGTGCTTGTCTCCGTTTCTAAGCTGAAGAGCCAGCATTGTCCGAAGACATCTCCATGGTCATGGGGCTGGCATGGTTATGTGGCTGGCATGACAAAACGCCGAAGATGCACGGAAAACTGTTAGGAAAGGTGGTTCCTATTTTTTCTACTTTCATTTTTACATGCTTTTGAACTGCTAGGTTGGCAGAAGCTGGGACAAGTAACGTAGCTCACTCCATTACGTGGCGCCAGGGATTCGAACCGCCAAACTGCCGAACTTTCTGATCGACAAGCTTAGCGTCTTAGCCACTGAGCCACCGTGTCCCTTATAACAGATAATAGATAATCTTAAATAATTGAATTAGTAGTCTTATGCTGATTGAATCATATGTCATACTAATCCATACTAACCATGGAGGAATTAGCTACCTCACACAACTCTTTAATGCATAAGTCATAGTTACCAAATCATTGGATTGCATTTGTAATTGCATTTTCTCTACTCTGTTGTCATATAGATTTATACATTGTATTAACCCAAAGCTAAACCAACCACTTCACAACTTACCACAATGTTGAGCTCAGATATTCTGTCTGAAACTCTCTACTCCAAATTAGATGATCAGTGTACCTGGAAAAGAGGTGGTTGGTCATTGCTGCTCTCTGGAGCCCTTTGTTTATTTAATCGATTGGCATTTTATTTTATCATTTCTCTTATATGAGGCTCTCCTCTCATTTTATTTTACAAGGATAGGAATTGAGGTAGGAATTATATGATATATTACATTTTTCATCTGTATTTAGGCATTGGGATTTAGCTTAAAAAGTAATGGAAAGTTTGTGTACTTTAAGAAAAAATTAAGCGCTAAACTAAATTTGGCAATACTCTTTTTCACTAGTCAGGATAATGATTAGAATTCTTCAGAAATCATTAAGCAGTCTTCAATAGACTTTGGATCAGTACTGTATTAATATGTAACTTTATGGCATAAGCATAAGAAGTTTAACTGGAACTAATTCAAAAAGGAACCAAAATTGCAATGAGAGAATGCTAATAAACAGAGTTAATGAAAGAAGCCAAAACCTGGGTAAATAAATACAACTCTACAGTCATCTAGTGATGTTTTGTAAAGTAGATATAGTAGACCTCTCCTGGAAAGACAAAACACATGCGGAAACAATCCCAAAATATATGGGGAGCAAGATATAATGTTAAGTGAAGTTTGTGTTGCTTGGTTCCTCACTTTCTATAGCACTAATAACTTCATTCTTTAAAAAAAAAGACCTACTATGTAGACAGTGTTTGAGACATAAGCAGTTATTATATTTAATGTTTCTCCAATTCACAGCTACCTTCAAGGATACAAGGATTATTTTTAATGTTACATATATAAAGAATTTTCTTGTGTACATATTTTAATTTCTAAAAAGAAAGGAAATTTATCAAAATGTAGAAATTGAATTGAAATGTATATTTTATAATATCTGTTTCATAGAACTGCTTTCTCCAAATAAGGACCTCTAATTGTACTTAAATTTATTTGCTTGTTTTTAATAGCCTTCATCTTACCAGAGGTGACCAAAGAATCAGTGAATAACTAAATAAATAAAAACAAAAAACCTTATTATCATGAAAATACAATTACAGGGGAGGGAGAATAGAAATAGTCACCTCAACAATGGAACGATCTGAACAGATCTTATATTGTAATCATTTGAAGAATTGTGGAATTCTGTACAGTTTGGAGGCTGTAATGAAATTGAAAGTAACTGGGATGCCAAATATGATGAACGCCTATGCATTATGAATGCAGTTGCACATATCATGGTACAAGGACTGCTTAATTTAAAAACTGGAGAATCTGAGTTCTAGTCTGAGTTCTTCATGAAAGCCAGCTTTGTGACTAGGCTAGTCACTCTTTCTCAGCCCAACCTATCTCACTGGATTGTTTTTGAGAAAATAGGAGAAAGAAATGGCATTATATATGTTTGCCTCCTTGAGTTATTTATAAAAGTAAAAAAGGTGGGATAAAATAATTAATAATAAATTTTCAATATTTATATCCTTAGTATATAAAACACAAAATAATTTATGGAGAAAAATGAGAGGAACCAAGCCATCGTATTTTTTTCATTAGTTTTTATCTTTCTCTGTCTTCCTTAAATCCTTAATTCCTTAAGTTCTCCTAGGCGCTGCTTGGAGTGTCTAAGCATGGGTTAACTTCAGCTTGCTGCCCAAGGACTGAGTTTGAATCTTCAGCGTAGCCACGCCTCCAGCTCCCCTTGGAGGTCAGCTTGAAAAACTCAGTCACCCTAAAAGGATGTCTTTGAGATTTCCAGTCCTTGGATAGCAAGCTGGATTTCTCCCAATTAGTTTTTAATGTAGCCTTTTTAATTTCTTCCACAGTTATAGCTTTAGATAGAGCCTAGGTTTTTTTTGTTTTTTCTTCCCTTTACAAGAATATTGCTCATTGAAAGCTTCCTCATGCGCCTATGAGGTTGCTGGAGCATTTCTAGCCTCCCATGCTCCCACGGGACACCGGGCAATACTGGGTGGCTTGTCAGCAGCTGCTGGCGAGCTTAAAGGCCAGGTAGGGAAGTCAGGTGCCCCTGTGAACCGTCGGAAAGTCCCTCTTAGCTCCGGAGGATCTACTGAGCACTCCGGATTGCCGACGGCAGCCCAGTGTAGCTCCGAAAGTTGCGGTGACCAGATTAAAAGGAAAAAAAGTGTGTGCTTTAAAACCAAGCTGTTTCCTGTGCTGCAGCCTGGTCATTTAGCAGATCGGCGCTGGGAGGGGTGTTGATTAAGTGGCCTTGCTCTGGATCTCCAGGCAGGCCTACCCCTTCCCTGAAGACCTTGATTGGCGGCTACAGGAACTTTGGCTTACTGGCCATTTGCTGTCCTGATATTCTGGCACAGATCTGCAAGTGCACTAAGACCCTTCTCTTGGCGCCATTTTGTTGCTGCCTCACCTGCTGGAGCCGTTGCCTCAGGATTTCAGCACAATTTGGGACACCCTTTCTCCAAGCAACCTTCTCTGGATAACGAGGTTTGGGGCTGAGAATTCCATTCGGGCCAGCAAAAGTGTGGAGAAAGTTACAGATCAGGCAGGTCCTACCATCAGTAAAACCAGCAAGCCCAATCCTGCGGCCAAGGGTGTTACTGCAGCATGCCCCACTAAAGGCAAACAGCCCAAAGGAAGGAAGGTGTCCAAGGCAGAAGAGAGGCTGGCTGAGAGATGTCAGCCCTAGAAAAACAATTTCAGAGGGCTCAAAATAACCAGGGGCTTGAGAAGGTTCTTCCTCCACCTGCTGAGGTTCCTGATAACCCCCCCCCCTCCTTGAATCTTCCACCAGAAGAATCTCCATCTGTAGGGGGAAAGGGTGATTTTGGTTTCTCCCCTAACTCCTCTAGGGCATCTCCCAGGTCCTTAGCTTCATCGCTAGAGGAGGAGTACATGGAGGAGGTTTGTTCCCTGTTGGAGGAGGAAATTTCCCCTCCTGGGCCTGTAGCCAGAGATTTACCCCAGAACCAGGATTCCACTCCTGAGCTGACCCCAACCATGAAGGAAGTGGTTGCTAGGGCCATCTCTCAGGGGATTGCAATTGAGCCTTTCCTTGCCTCTCCCAGGCCGAACCAAATCCAGACCAAAGGTTGCTGAGCCTCCTCAACAAGAGGGTAGGATCTCCCCTCCTGCCTCCTAAGCTGTCAGCAAAGCCTCTGACACAGAGGAGGGAGGCCAGAATGCCCCGGATTTGTCGGAGGACAAGAACCTGACCCCCGATGCTCCCGCCTTCTCAGAGTTATTCAAGCCCTCTATGTTTCGGGCCATTCTCACCAAGGCTAGGGCTTCCTCCATTCAGATGGGGCTTCCCGCGCAATCTGATAAAAATTCTGCAGAACAGGGCACTAAGCCCAGCCGAGATCCATGGCCAATCCCAGTGGGGTGGACAAGAAGCTCTATTCTATGGAAGCTGACATGGAGGATATCCTGAAGCTTCCCTAGGTTGATGACTTCATAGTGTCCCTATCCTCGAATTCGGTCCTACCAGCTGACTTGCTGGAGGGGCTCAAAGCTGAGGACAAGAGGGTGGAGAAAGCCTGTCACAAGACTCATATGGCCACTGTGTGGGCCATGAAAGCTTCCTCCTCCTCTTTCTACTTTGGGGAGGCTGCCCTATTTTGGCTGCGCAAATTGCTGTGCAATCTTCTGGCTAGCAACGTTAGGTCGCACCAAGATGTCAACCAAATAATTGCGGCGGTCGAGTACTCGGCCAACCCTTCGCTGAATGCCCCCAAATTCTCAGCTAGAGCCCTTGCCTCAAATGTGACCTCGCATCGCAGCTGTGGCTCCATTACTGGCAGGTGGACATGAAGGCAAAGTGGAAGCTTGCTTCCGCCCCGTACAAGGAAGGCAAGCTTTTTGGGGAAGCCTTGGACCCAGTTTTAATTGAGTCTAAAGATAAGTGCAAGGTCTTGCCAGCTGTTTCCAAAAAGCCAGACCAGAAAGGGCAGCCGTTTTTTCGCAGGCAGCCCTTTCGTAATGCAGGTGCCCCTTCTACCTCTGGGGGATACACTAGACCCTACATCCAGTCACAGGACCGCTCCCACGAGAGGTCCTCATTCAGGGACAAGAATAGGCAGCAGGGGAACCGCAGGGCCTTCCGAGGGAGGTATTCCAACCACTCCTTTCGGCAGACCAAGTGACTGTCACTGGTCCCCTCCCATCGTGGGTCAGCTTCAGTTGTATGCCGACCAGTGGGAGGAGATAACGACGGATGGTTGCGTTAGGAACATGATTTGATTTGGTCTGACCCTAGATTTCCTTTTGATGCCTTCATCTGCTATCCCATTCCCAAATCACGCCTCAAACGCCAGATGATGCAGGTGGAGATCAGACATTTTACTGGAGATAGCGACCATTGAGCAGGTGCTACTGGGTCAGGAAGGCAGGGGTTTTTATTTACTGCTCCTAGTTCCCAAAGCATCTGGAGGGGACAGAGAAATACTGGATCTCAAGAAGCTCAACATCCACCTTGTGTACCAGTGCTTCAAGATGCAATCGCTCCAGACCATCTTGAGTTGCATCAGGCAGGGTGATCGCATGACATTGATCGACTTGAAGGATGCATACCTCCATGTCTCCATTCACCCAGCACATCGCAAGTTCTTGAGATTCCATTTTGCAGACCATCATTACCAATACTGGGCCCTCCCTTTCTGCCTCTCATCAGCCCCATTCACAAAACTTCTGGCCGCAGTTACAGGGAATCTCCGATCTCGACCTGTAAGACTCGTCTGCTACCTGGACGACATACTCCTGCTGTCGTCATCTGTCCCACAAGCTCTTCGAGACCTCAATCTCACCATTTGCACCCTCAAACGACAGAGTTTTTCCTTTAACCGGGAGAAAAGTCACCTGACCCCAACCTCCAGAATTCAACATCTGGGCATGGTGATCGACTCCAATGTTTGCCAGGTCTTCCTCACACAGCAACGAGAGGACAGCATAACCTCCCTTGCACGGCGCATCAGAACATCAAGGTCAGCTTCCATCGTGACTGTATCCCAGCTTCTGGGAAAACTGGTCTCGTGCATTGTAGTAGTTCCCTGGGCTCGAATGCATGCACGGGAGCTCCATGGGTTCTTGCTTACGATTCAACGTCGCAAAGCCAGCAATTCCAAGAGGATTGTGAATATTCCTCCGACAGTCATCACATCGCTCAGGTGGTGGCAGTCGCCAGTTCTGCAGAGGGGCAACCTCTTCAAGGAGGTGCCTGGTCATAATGACGGATGCCAGCCTGTACGGCTGGGGCACCCATTTTCAGACTCAGATGGCACAGGACAGATAATCACCAATGGAGCTCGCCCACAATATAAATTGGCTGGAGCTCAGGGTGTCCAGGCTGGCGCTTCGCCACTTCCACTGGCAGATCAAGCGCGTGCACTTACTAATACTGACAGACAACATTGCCACCAAGGTGTACATAAGCCATCAGGACGGCCCTTGATCGAAGGCCCTGATGTTGGAAACGGAGGCTCTCAGGCATTGGGCCGAACACCACCTCGGATCAGTGAAGGCGGATCACATCTCGGGGGAGAAGAACATACCTGCAGACTGGCTGAGCAGGTCAACGATCAACAACTCGGAATGGCATCTTCATCCATCTCTCTTTCACTAACAGTCTGAGAGATTCGGCCTTCCGGTATTAGATCTGTTCGCCAGTCCGTCAAACGCAACTCCCCCAGTTCTTTTCATGATTCCAGAGCCCCGGAGTGGAAGGGGTGGATGCCCTTCGATGCCGCTGGCCTCCAGATCCCCTTTACACCTTCCCGCTTCCCAACTTTATCCCCCAGGTGATCAAGAAGATCCTGCTGGAAGGTGCCGAGGTGCTGTTGGTGACACCCTATTGGCCGAGACTATCCTGGCTCACCGATCTTGTTGAACTATCAGTGACGAAATGCTGGTGCATTCCTCAGGGGCAGATCTCCCTCAGCCAGCAGGCCATTCAACACTCAGACCCTCAATGGCTCCAGTTGGCCCTCTGGCAC
The DNA here is from genome assembly GCA_039707465.1 of Rhabdophis nuchalis. Classification (NCBI taxonomy): domain Eukaryota; kingdom Metazoa; phylum Chordata; class Lepidosauria; order Squamata; family Natricidae; genus Rhabdophis; species Rhabdophis nuchalis. The sequence continues at coordinate 128,265,453 of CM077643.1, forward strand.
TTGAGGGGGACTTCCTGAGCCAAGGCAACTTCTCAGACAAGGTCATCAGCACCATCCAGGCATCTAGACATCCCTCCACGGTGCGTATCTATGACACAACTTGGACTGCCTTTTTATCCTGGTGCCTATCACATCAAATTGTTGCCACTGCAACGACTATTATACAAATTCTTGACTTTCTTCAGGACGGATTGGACAAAGGTCTTGCCCCTAATATCCTTCAGAGGCAGACGGCAGCCTTGGCCACCATCTTGTCCAGAGACAACTCTACTCAGAAGACACCCCAGGGTCCGTAGTTTTCTCAAAGAAGCTACCAACGTACGTCCCCCGACGGTCCACCGGTACCCGACTTGAGACCTGGCAGTCATTAACCTCTGCTCCATTTGAACCACTTCGCTTACCCCACCCTGGGGTAAGCTAGTGGAGCCGAGTCATCTCTTCTGACGATATAGTTCACCTTCTTACGACATCTTTCTGCACTCCACATCATCGTTTTTCAAACTGACTTCCAAGGGGAGCTGGAGACGTGGCTACACTGAAGATTTAAACTCAGTCCTTGGGCAGCAAGCTGAAGTTAACCCATGCTTGGACACTCCCCCAGCGCCTAGAGAACGACCATTCAGGTAAGCCAATGGTCATTCCCATAAAGTGTCTAATAATCTCAGTGGAATTCTTGATGAAGCTGACTTTGAACTGCTAGAAAGAGTCAAGTCATCCTGTTCCCAGCCTTCTCATTGCTTTGCATCAAATATAGCAACCCCATATGTCTAGAATACGAGGCCTGTTATTTCAGGAGTAATTATGTCAAAAGAAGTATGTGTGTTGGGCAAATAGGTTTTGCTCTGTAGTTTCTTTTACTTGGGTTTAAGCATTTTCTTGGAGAAATAAGGTTAATTGTTTTATTGAATTAATAATTAAAGGTTCTGCTTTAGCAGCTGCTATGTCATGTATTTCCAAAATGATTTTATGGTTTGTTAGTTCACATTGTGCTTTTAAGATAAATATTTCAAAGCCCCCAATCTGTTCTACAAAGAGCTGTGGTCCAAGTAAGTTCAAAGGTATCTCCTATAGCATGAGTAAAACATGGGTTGAAGCAGTGTTACATAAAATTTAGCACTCAGACCTGCCCATATTCTCTTGGCTGCAGATGCTTTCAGTGCTGTTAGGAAAATGCTCACTTTTTCCTGCACCACTGAAATGTACAGTGCAAAAGTCACTGTACTGGTTCTTGACACAGGAAAGAAAAAAAGAATTGCCTTCTGCATTTTCTTAATATAGGTTGTAGACTAGTGTTTCTTTGGCTGCGGAATCCTGGGACCTGAAGTCCATACCTCTTAAACTTGCCAAATTGAGAAACATTGCTGTAGACATAAACACAAACAATGCAAAGAATTGCCAATTTGTAGCTTTGGTTTATGGAGAAATCATAAGTTACTTTGTTCAGTTTAGTCATGAAAGGTGTACGGGAAATTTCCAGATAACATCAAAACCGTCTTCCATTCAAGAGAAGAGGAAATAGTATTCCTTGTCTAGATGCAAAAACTCTGACTGAAATATTAGCTACCATATTTTCCGGCGTATAAGGCGACTGGGTGTATAAGATGACCCTGTACTTTTCCTGTTAAAATATAGGGTTTGGCCCAGTGGTTCCCAAACTTTTTCAGTCCACCGCACCCTTGGTGCTACAAACTGATCCTCAGTGCCCCCCACCAGTGGTGGGTTTCAAATTTTTTTAGAACCTATTCTGTAGGTGTGGCCTATTTTGTGGGCGTGGCTTGGCAGTCATGTGACCGTGTGGGAGTGGCCACCTTGTAAAATGTAGTGAAACTCATTTAACAACGCTCTTGCTTAGCAACTAAAATTTTGGGCTCAATTGTGATAATAAATTCTTTCTTTTTCATTCTTTCTTTCTTTCTTTCCTTCCTTCCTTCCTTCCTTCCTTCTTTCTTTTCACTCTCCCCCTCTTTCTTTTTTTCTTTCTTTCTTTCCTTCCCTGTGTCACTCTCCCTGACTTTCTTTTTTTCTTTCTTCCTTTCTCTTCCCCTTCCTTCTTTCTTGTGTCACTCTCCCCCTCTTTCTTTCTTTCCTTCCTTCCTTGTGTCACTCTCCCCCTCTTCCTTCCTTCCTTCCTTCCTTCCTTTTTTTCTTCCTTTTTCTTCCTCTTCCTTCCTTTCCTTTCCTTCCTTTTTTCCTTTCTTGTGTCATTCTCCCTTCCTTCCTTCCTTCCTCCCTCCCTCCCTCCCTCCCTCCCTCCCTCCCTTCCTCTCTCTCTCTCTCCCCCCCCCCCTCTCACACATACTTTCCAGTTGGTGAAAATTTCTGTTTTGCCAGCTGGGAGGCTAGCAAAGAAGACTCATTTTCCCTGCTGCCCGCAGCTCTCAGAGGCAGGAGGCAGGGAAGTGAGCCCTAGGCCTCATTTCTGCCTCCTTCTTCGAGAGCTGGCTTCAGGGATGGCCAGCCTCTCCCACCACTGCACCCTTCATTCACCTTCCACCCGGAGGGTCTGCCGGCAGTCACCTCCCAAGACGGCTGCGAGCCTTCCAAGGAGGATGCTGGACATTGGGGGTGAGGGTGGCATCTGCTGTTTCTGCTGCTGCTGCAACTGGTAATGCAGGCGTCTCGCATTAAGTTGCAGGCGCACCGATTCCAGCAGCTGCGTTTTGCCTTGAAACTTGCTGCCCCAGCAACCCGAAGGGGACATTCTCCCAGCAACTTTCTCTCTTGCAAAACAGGTGCGCGAGGCCCCCAATGATCTGATGGGAACCGTGAAGAGCCAAACTGTGCCCAGCCATCCTTACTCCCTCCCAGCTAAGGGTGGGAGCACCTGAGATGCCGCTGGAAGAATGTCCCCTTTGGATTGCTAGGAAAGCAAGTTTCAAGGCAAAACGCAGCTGCTGGAATCGCCCCGTTTCCAATGGGGGGGGGGATCCATGTTTTTCCTCCATCTCCATGGATCCCCCCCTATTGTAAATGAGGTGGCCGTGAAAGGGAGGGGAGCACCCCCCCGTGTGTCTTTTTGAAACAGCAGGAGGAGGAACGGGGGGGGGGGAGTTTGGTTGTTTGAAAAGCCCCGCGTGGAACTCCCCTCCTATTCCTCCTCCGGCTGTTTGAAGACACGCGGGGGGCGCTCCCTTCCTTTCACAGCCACCTCATTTCCAATTGGGGGAGATCCATGGAGATGGAGGAAAAACATGGATTTCTCCCCCCCACCTCATTGGAAACGAGGTGGCTGTCAAAGCAAGGCAATGCCCCCCCCAGAAGAAGAAACAGAAGGGGAGTTAGCGTCAGCCCTCCGCCCGCCCGCCAAGCGGTAGTTGGGTTGGGTGGGCGCTGGGCCCCCTGTCCTGGCCAAGTGCCGCTCGTGGTTGCCGCCGTGCCCGCGCCCCGGGCTGCCTGCTGAGGAGGAGGAGGCAGGGGCGTGTTGTTGGCAGTGGGCAGGGGTGGGGTGGGTGCAGCACTGCAGCCCTTGCCCTTGGGGCTCTTCTTAAGGGACATGCTGGCTGGTGCTGCTTCAGGGGGGCTCGGCTGCCGCACCTGCCTGGTTCTGCCCGCCCCGCCCACCACCGCGCTCCAGCCGGGCTCTCCCCCCAAAGCCGCCCTGCACCCCTTGCCTCTCACGTGGGGAGGTTGCAAGACATGCGCCGGATCTTCCGCACCGCTTCCTCAGATGCATGGAGGGGCCAAAAGCGGCCGCACTGGAGCTCCATCCCAGGAGACTTTTCAGAAGGAAGGAGGCAGCCCCTGATCTGGACTAGCGGAGGCTCTAGTCCTGCTTGAGCAGGGGCTGGACTAGAGGACCTCCGAGCTCTCTTCCAGCTCCCTCCGGTTCACTTTGGGGCTGGAGCAGAAGCTTCCTTCCTCACAGGAGAGGCGTGCGCGCATGCGCGCTGCTTCAAACTCCATCCCCGACTGGCTCTGGGGTCCCCTCCTCCCTCCGCAAAAGCCCCTGCCAGGCCAGCAAAGATCCCATCTGGACCAGGTGGCCCTGTGCCCTCCGCGCCCTCTCAGTGGCTCCCTTGCTCTGAGCTGTGCTTTGGAGTGGGCAGCGATCCCTCGAAAGCCCCCAAGTTGGTCCTCCTCCTCGCCCGGATCCAGAGCGGCGCTCCCCGCCTGGCCTTTGTCCCTGCTGGCTGACTAGAGGACCTCCGAGCTCTCTTCCAGCTCCCTCTGGTTCACTTTGGGACTGGAGCAGCAGCTTCCTTGGGGCCAGCAGGGACAAAGGCCGGGCGGCGAGCGCCGCGCTGGATCCGGGTGAGGAGGAGGACCAACCTGGGGGCTTTCGAGGGATCGCTGCCCGCTCCAAAGCGCAGCTCAGAGCAAGGGAGCTGTGGGGGCGCAGGGGACCAGCGCCGCCTGGTCTGGATGGGATCTTTGCTGGCCTGGCAGGGGCTTTTGTGGAGGGAAGAGGGGACGCTGGAGCTGGTCGGGGACAGGAGATTGAAGCAGCGCGCGCACACGCCTCTCCTGGGAGGAAGGCGGTGATTGGAGGGGAGGGTGGTGACGTTGCTTAAAGGGAAACCCGCTATTTCCAGGTTTGTTTTAACGATGTCGTCCTTCTGCCCACGCCGATAGGCTTTAACAGCCCATCTTCCGATCGGCAAGTTTCTTCCTCACCCTCAGCGCCCCCCTGTTGCCTCCTAGTGCCCCCCTGCAGCCGTTTGGCCTCCTAGCGCCCTCCTAACGCAGGCCACTGCCCCCTGGGGGGCGTTACCGCCCACTTTGGGAACCACTGGTTTGGCCTATACTCACTGTATAAGACTACCCCTCTTCCAAGACACACCAAATAGCCAATCAGCTTCCATTTTATTTCCAGCACCTTTCTCCCAGCTTGAAAATGAACAAGGTGGTTTTTCCTTCCAACACTCCCCTTCCCCAAACTGGACCTCAGATGAGTTATTGTTATTATTATTTTTAGTGTGCAAAAAAGATTTTGGGAATAATAATAGATATTATTATTAATGTTTTCCCCTTTTTGATTGTTGGTTTTGGGATAGATAAATAAATAGATAGATAGATAGATAGATAGATAGATAGGGAAGGAGGATATGTAAATGATAAAAGATAGATAGATAGATAGATAGATAGATAGATAGATAGATAGATAGATAGATAGATACATACATACATACATACATACATACATACATACATACATACATACATACATACATACATACATACATACTTGGTGTGGAAGGAAGGAAGGAAGGAAGATATAATGCAGATGATTAGATAGATAAATGATAGACAGACAGACAGGGTTACGAAGGAAGGGAAGAGAAGAGATAGGATGGAGAGATAGATGTAGAAAGAGAGAGAGAAATAGATGAACAGAGATAGGAAGGGAAGGAAGACAGACAGACAGATAGATATCTGTAGACAGGGTCGGACCTGGAGGGGCTGAAGAGGGGTCTGCCACCCAACATCCTTGTTGTCATGAGAACCCCAATTTCTCTCCTTGAATTGGTGAAGGTTGAACAAGACACGGCAAATAACAGCCCATCTCCCATCTACGCATTTGAAACAGACAAAGCAAGCTCCATCTTAGTGCGCTGGCAAATCCCCTTTAGCGTTGATCGTTAGTGTTGGGCAAGGAGCAAAGCCTCCCCAGTCAGCAGTCTACCTGGGGAAGGGAGATTGGCACTCTAGGCTCTGGAAGAGGGACTCTATAAATGATTCTGCAGCCATTATCGTTCTGGTGTTTGTGATGCATTGGGGGTGGGGTGGGGGAGCCGAGTGTGGAAATAGCTTGGAAAATATACCCGGGTGAGGAGCGCCGAAGTTATCGATTGAAAGGCGGCATCTGCGCTGGTGGCAGCACGGCCTTTTGCTTGGCGGCATTGCTTTTTTTCCTACCCCTGTTCCACCTTCTCAACGGGCACTTACGTACTCTCAAGCTCAAACTTATTTCTTCAATGAATTTACATTTGTGTGATTAAAACCCTAAGGCAAAAAATGTTTGCACACATACAGGGAAATAAATCCTATGATGCTCCAGGCAAATAAAAACCGACAGTGACCAAACTGGATTATCTAATGAGGCAAAGGTATCTTTGGGATGCTCTTTCTCTAAGGAAAGTCCTCTGTCTCCAAGAGTTTGGCTAGAACCTCAAATTTCCTCTTTCTGAGTTTACAGTACCAGTACAAATCACAATTGAACATTTGTGGGAAGGGTTTGTGATATTAGACCATTCCATGATTATGCTTTCTCGTTGAAGAAGAAGCCATATCTGGGGAACACTAGGCAGACTCACCTCGAGGCACCCTGCAACAGGACAGGGGCGGGAAGAAAGAAGATTGCGGACACCAGGTACAAGCGGGGTGGGTTTCTGGAGGTTTCTCCGCCTTGGGGAGGTGGAGAACTAAACCTAAGAGAAATAAAAATTCTTGGCAGGAATGAGGTCAGAGAGAACAAAGATCCATCTCTGCCATCGGTTTTACAAAATACCCTCCGATCCGGCCACCATCCTTTCGCAATCCCGGCCATGGGAGAAACTTTTCTACATTGTGCACTCCACATGGCCATGTTTAGGGTTGTTACTGCTGGTTTTTGTTTTGGTTTTTTGGTATGGCTTTTCTTATGCCCGGCGTATAAGATGACTCCCGATTTTTGAAATATTTTTTTCGGGTTAAAAAGTAGTCTTATAAGCCAGAAAATACGGTATTTTGTTGTAAAGACTCATTTAAGGTTTTTATGAAGAAAGGATTGATTAATCTCTATTCTGAAAAAATTTAGTTGCTTTGTGCTATAATATACTTCAAATAATTAGTTTCAGATTTTGTTTAGTGTTCTCTGTTTTTTAGATCACCACATTTGTTCAGAGTCACCCAGAAGAAAATAGAAATAAATTCTACTTACAACAGTTAATTTCTAAATAAGTTTATCAGGTCCAAATAACTGACAGTGTAGCCTTTAGTACTTTAAAATTGAAGTTAACTTCAGGGATATCTGTCAGTTAATAATTCATCAAAGAAAGCTATTGAAAGTCTTATTTTAGGTTAAAGTTACAGTAAGCAAAAAGTAAAGAGATACTGTTATTGCTATGGGACGGATTGCTACTATATTAGTTTTTGAGTATAAATAAAAAGAAGAGGTAAGGAAGAATTTTATGTTAGATTGCTTTCTATAATAGGAACTTTCGTTAAAAGGAAAATTGTGGCAACAGGTTATGTATGTTGATGTTATAAAAAAGATCCGATATTCATATATAAATATAATGAATGCAAATCTTATGATAATTAAAAGACTTTACTAAGAAGGATTTTATATTATAATTGTCAAATATTTATTTAATGATATCGTGCAAGTTTTCTTATAGTATAAGGTTGAAAAGAGTGTAAAGGAATTACTTGTATATGTGCCAAATAGTAGAATAGAATAAAATAACCTTGGAGGTCTTCTAGTCCAACCCCCTGCTCAGCCAGGAAACCCTATACCATTTCAGAAAAATGTTTGTCCAATCTCTTCTTTAAAACTTCTGGTGTTGGAGAGTTCACAACTTCTGGAGGCAAGTTGTTCCACTGGTTAATTGTTCTAATTGTCAGAAAATTTCTTCTTAGTTCTAGGTTTCTTCTCTCCTTAATTAATTTCCATCCATTGCTTCTTGTTTTCCCTTCAGATACTTTGGAGAATAGCTTAACTCCCTCTTTGTGGCAACCCCTGAGATATCAGAACACTGCTATCATGTCACCCCTAGTCTTTTTCTTCATTAAACTATACTTCTTTGTATTAAACTAAAGAATAGTTTGTTACAGAAAGAAACTAATGTAGTTGCTTGAGGGGAAAAGATAAATGTATTTGGAAGATATCTAAAATGGTTGGAAAGCTTGCAAAATCACTAAATTTATAACCAGAAAGTAGTTGTAAGCTAAAATTCTAAGGAACCTTACAATACAGGAATAATACATGAAATCTCCATTAGTTTACTTGGGTATTCTTGTCTTACTATCACTCATATTCCTAGGTATAGTCCAATCTTGAAGTAAATTATACGGTTTGTTCTCTTTTTAATGTTTTATTTAGAACAGATATATATATATTTCATAAGAGGTAATATCTGTAGATGGACAGATTGTACAAATAAGATTGTACAATTAATGTTCAATAGAACATTAATAAGAGGTGCATTAATATTGCATTGATTTCATGTTATTTTAAAAATGTGATCCTTTGAATTTAACAGCGAAACCTCCCCTATATTATTGTTTATAATGATTAAAAAAGGAAGAGTGGAAAATCCATAAAACAATATAAATGTTTAATTTATGACTTTCCCCTTGTTTGTCCTCCAGCCAATTTACCCATTCTAAGCATTTGTATTTATTAATGTTTGTTCTCTACAAAAATTAGTTTTTTACTCGATAATGGGAAGAAAGACAAACGATTAGAAGGTCATGCTATAAAGGCTTGATAGTTCTGATGCCTTTGTCCATTTTGAAAGAATGCAAATGAGGGTTAGTGTCAGTAGTGTGAATATGCCACAAGAAATAACCTAAACAGGGATTTTGTTTAGAATAGTAAGTTCATTAGCAGCAACACTGAAATTAAACACTTTTGTAAATTGCAGTAAGATGTGTCAAAAGTTTTACAGCCCTAAATTCTAGAATCTAGTAGAGATGAGAGATTCACTATTTCTTAATCCATAGTTGTGAAGATTAGAAATGTGCAACAGATTGATAAGGTTCAATTCCTCTTTCCCTGTTGTCCTATTATTGATACCTATTATTATTATTAATCTGGCCTTCTCAATTCCCAGCAAATAGATGGGGAAGAAATGGAGGTAGTGACTGATTTTATTTTCCTGGGGTCCAAGATCACTGCAGATGGAAACTATAGCAAAGAAATTAAAAGACACTTGCTCCTGGGGAGGAAAGCTATTAGAAAATCTAGATAATATACTAAAAAGTGCATATAGTCAAGGCTACGGTTTTCCCAGTTGCAATCTATAGCTGTGAAAGTTGGTCCACATAAGAACGGTTTGAGCGCCAAAGAATTGAGGCCTTTGAACTATGGTGATGGAGAAGACTCCAGTGAGTCCCTTGGACTGCAAGGTAATCTAACTGGTCAGTCCTAGAAGAGATCAGCTCTGACTGCTCTTTAGAAGGCCAGATCCTGAAGAGGAAACTTAAATATTTTGGCCACCTAATGAGGCGGAAGGACTCACTGGAGAAGAACCTAATGCTGAGGACGATTGAGGGCAAGAAAAAAGGCGATAGAGATAAAAGGAGATTGTTGCTTTGCTCATGGCTCTCCTCCTTTGCAAGAACTGCCACAGGCCAAAGCAGGTTCAGAACCACGGCTAGTATTATTGGAAGTGGCCATGGGTAGGTTTCAGTACTGTGGAGAGCAGACCGTCAGCTGAAATATAAGAGTTACCCCAGTACTGACCTGATGGAATTAACAATATATTGTTGGCTTGCCAGCAAAGTCTTTCTGAAAATTAGTGCCCTTTTATATTGTCTCTGGCTTCTTCTGGATGAGAGTGATGGTTAGTGAAAAAAGATTAGAGAATGCTTCTGGAAAACTTTGTAGTTAACATCAGTAGAATGCATTAACAGATTAACAGAGTTGGAAGGGACCTTGCAGGGCATCTAGTCCAACCCCATGCCCAAGCAGGAGACCCTACATCTGCCTCTACTAAGATCGAACTCACAGCTTCCTGATTGTTGAGGCAATAGCTCAACCTCTAGGCCACAGCAGAAGAATGCAGCAACGTCACTTAGGAGATTATATAAACATGGTACAGGATATGAGATAGAAGAATCTAATCCAGAAAGATAGAAATTCTTTTTTCTATCACTACCATATAAACCTTAGTTTTGAAGGCCTTTTGTTCCTGGGCCTCAACATTCATTAAATATCCCCGAGATGACTTTGGGTTCACTGTGAACATCTTGATTTGTAATGAAAAGTCTATAAAATGTTCAAGATTGGACGTTTTTTTCTTTTCAGTTCTCTCGATTAGCCACTTCAATGGTTCTGTTATGTGAACGTTAATAATACGGTGGGTATAGCCAGATCATACATTATCAGGTAATTGAATTTCTCTCTAGGAATTTCCCTATAATTATCAGGAAAAGTGTGACTTTTCCTTAATTCAGTCAGTGATGGGGACATTTAAAACAATAACTCTAATACTGCTTTTGTTCCTGGCAATTCTGCGAACTTCCTGGTTTGGCTGCCTTCCCTGGAACAAAATGAAGACTTTTGAGCCAAAGTCTTTGGGCAAATGCCCAAGTAAAAATACCCAGTTCAATAGGACACATAAATAGAACACTCTTCTGCCTAAATACAAAGGAGACATTTCTGAACACGAATATCACATTACTTATTTCACTAAGTAATCGTAGTGCTTTATTGAAAATATATGAATGCATTTTTGTTACATTGTAATAATATAATGTCTCTATATATCTTAATAGCTACAGTGCTTAGTTCAACTAAATGATGTGGCTTAGAGTTAGTATGTTCTTTTTCTTTGTTTGGTAGAGTGATATGTTTGACCTGATGTTTACATTCACTGTTAGTTCTGTAAAGTTATTTTTATTTTCCACATTTTTAACACGTGGTTCAGAAAAGCCAAAACATCATATGCTACACAAAAATCAGTATTTTTATCACAGTTTGGTTAATTCTGCCAAGTATGCATAACAGAAACAAATAACAAACGGAAAAATGCAGTGAATAGCAAGTAGAGTTGGACTATAACTACTTCTGTTAATAAATAGTCAACATTAAGGTACTAAGGATTAATATTTCCTATCCAATTTTTTTTAAGCAATGGTGGCGCAGTGATTAGAATGCAGTGTTGCAGGCTGACTTTGCTGTTTGATCCTGATTGGCTCATGGTTGATTCAACCTTCTCTCTTTTTGAGGTCGGTAAAATGAAGCCCTGGATTATTTGGGGTAATAGGCTGACTCTGTAAATTGCTTAGAGGGCTGTAAAAGTACTGTGAAGAGGTATATAAATCTATTGCTAGTGCTACTAAGGGAAAGGGGGAGATTACATTCATACCAGCTAATATTTTCTCTTCAGAAATATGGTTTATATGTATGTGTGTGCATATGTATGTTTAGGGACATATCTACAGTTTGTTTATTTTATATGTCGCCCATCTCACCATAAAGATGCCATCTACCATATATAATAGAACAGGGGGGAAAACTATTATTCCATTATCTAAAAAGCAATTGTGGACAAATAAATTCCCTTGCTTTGCACCAAGAGAATACCAAATAACTTTTTGCTCCTCTTTCCTTGACTTCAGAAAATAACTTGGGAGAATGATAAGTTTGCAACCTTCAGAAAAATTCATGAAGAGAAAGAATGCCCTTGACATATTTGGGGTTGAAGTCCTGGTGGTTTTAAAAATAAAGAATTTTGTACAAGACCCAATAAATAATATAAATAAATAATAGATGAAGAGCTGAGTTTTTCTCAGATGTGTCTTCATTTGCTAGGAAGTGCCTGTTAACCTTCTTAAGCCTTTATGCCATATACATTCTTAGCCCATAAAAGTAGCAAGGATGGCAATCTGCCTCGTGGATTGGTGGTATGTCATGATTGCATCTGAATATACACCCAAAACCTCAGCTTGTACAAATTAGGGCTCTAAAAATATGGGCTGTAATTAGGCACTATCACTAGCTAGCTGTACTCTCCCTTAATTTGTTTTGGGACTCCAATCGACTCTGTCTGTCATACCCAATTAGAATGAGAATGGCAGCACAGTTTAAGACTTAACATATTTTATTTTGAAATCTGTTAGTCTTAAAGGAGGCTACCACACAGAAGTGCTGCAGTGAGCTCAGAACAAAACAACATGATGCTTCCTGTATTTCAGAAATCCTTAAGCTGAAATTGCTGAAATTGGTAAGTTACTGTTGGATCTGCTGTCTGTCCATTAAAAAAGTAGATCTGTATGTCTTAGGCCAAATGGAACGTGAGTATCATTTGCAACTACCAATCCGTTTGTATTGGTATTATTCATTCTTTGCTTATTTTTTTATAAATTTATTTCTCAAGCTGTGTCTACCCTGAACGGTACAGTATCTATGCAGACGTCTCTTTCAATTTATTTAACAAGCAAAGCGTCCTCTAGCTTTTTATTCCTTGTAACTGTTGCTTGGCACATACTAATCTATTCTGCATTTACGTTTTGAAGACGTTTTTGTTTATTTGTTAGTAATACAGATACTTTTTCAAGACTTGTGTGTGTTTGTGTGTGCGTGTGTGTGTGTTGCAGTTGAGAATAACTCCCAAGTTAAAACAAATATTTTCATGTGATAAATGAAACAAACAAAGAGAATAGGTAGATAAATGAGGTGTGTTAAAATATATGCTTGGATATATTTTAATGAGAATCAGAAATTGGTGGAAGGAACAGCTTAAAAAAGGAACATACATCATGATGTAATGCATTTGCATTAGTCATAAATTAAAATGAGCACATAGCAACAGGAGTCAATATAATTAGGTGTGGATTTTTCCATTTTGCGGGATGTTCATGCATGATTTTTGGCCTTGTTGCTGTATGTTCTCAGAAATAATACATTAGATACTACAGTGAGTGTAAAACGGGAGACTGGAACAGGATTATTCCCTTACTATTCAACGCTGATCAGGTTGTGGGTACATTTTAAATGTACCCACAAATATAAAATGTACCCACTGTAACTCCTCCCACCAACAGTCATTTCCTCAGCCACGTATGGAGGCCTCCTAGGACCAAAAAGGCACTGGGATAGCAAACTCCCAGGTGGCTCCTTCCGCCTGAAATTGAAGACTCATCTTTTCCGCCTGGCCGGCCTAGGGTAGTCTCTCTGTCTATGGGTTTTTAAATGTATACTATATTTATTGGATGTTTTTAGTTAAGGGGATTTTAGCACAGGATTGATTGAGTTTAATTCGTTTTAATTTGTATGTATTTTGTATATTTTTCGTTTTTTAATTTCCCTGTGCACCGCCCCGAGTCCCTGTGGGGAGAGGGTGCGGTCAATAAATGCAACTTTATTATTATTATATAAAAAGCAAAGAAAATTATTTTAAACAGCAGAGATTAAGAATTTCCACTGACAGTTGTTTTTGAGATCTTTTGTAAAAAAAAGTAAATTGTACAAGCGGGATCTAACTCTGACATGACAGCAGAGATAAAAGTAATAAAGGTAAAGATTCTACATCACTCTCATATTACTGACTGCATGTAATATGCATATAAGTAACAGAAATCCTAAGGACTATGGAAAAAGATTTGATGAAATGGTAAATAAAAATGAAAGTAGATATGATCTTAACATGTTCATTTTATGATTTAACTACAATGGCACTACAATTGGAATTACTTATTTTGATTATATATGAAATTCAGTGTGTGTTTGATATAATAATATATTGGTTGAATAAAAAATAGTTAGAAAAAAATCAAAATATAATGCTAATCAATGAAACAAAAATGGCTTCCGGTTCCGGCTCCTGCGGTGACGGGCGAGCCTAGCGCTCGCTCGCCGCTTTGTTTCTTCTTCTGCCCCCCAACGGGGGCGAGACTCCTCTTGTTTGAGGGTCTCCCGTAGGGCCGGCTCGTCGGGGGGCGCGCCCCCCACGGCGGTGGAGGAAGCGGCTCCCAGCGCGGCTCAGGTGAGGGAGAACATGCTAGCGGGGGGTTTTCCCTTCGCCCAAGGAAGACGGCGCCATTCACAATTATGAGGAGGGCTGATCGGCTCAGTCAGAAGGACTCCCGAGGCTTCAGCTGCGAGGAGAGAGTGAGTCTTTAAAAAACTTTTTTTTCCTGCTGCCAGCCAGACTGAACGGACTGGGAGGGGGGTGTTTATTTTTAAAAAAAAAACCCTCGGATTTAAGCGGCACGTTAAAATGGCTTCTCTGCAAAGGGAAAGCGGAAACTTTCACTCCGGACGGTCTCTAACAAGGGAAAGTGGAATGTGACTTTTTGCAACATTGTTTCTAGGTCTGGCTGAGTTTAAAAAAATTCTTTTTTTGCTACTCTCTCCCTCTGGCTGAGATGGGCGGTGGAAGTGGCTTCTCTTTGTCCCTGCCTGATTATTTCAACTAAGGAAAATTTCCAGCGTCTCTTTGAAAGCAGGACTCTCTCTGGATTTTTGGGAAAAAAAATTTCTTGATGGATTTGTGATTTCTTCTTTGGAATACCTTCGTTATTACTATTTGCTGACTTGGGAAATTGTGTCTCTTTTGGTTTCTGAATTGTTTGCAACTTCACGGCCCTGAACTGAACTGAGCTCCTGATCTGCCCCACCAGCCCCACCCGGAAAACGCCATCTTGGTGGCAGTGACTCTAACTTTTAACCATGGCACAAGAAGCAGCACTTGTAAATTTGGAACAAAGGATGGCTTCTCTTGAAACCTCTATGCAGACTTTGATATCAGAAATAAAGGCCCAGAGGGCTGAAAATAGTACTTTCAAAAAGGAACTATTGGATACCCGGAAGCAAGTGTTGGAGAATACACAGAAGAATGAAGAATTGGAAGGAGGGTTGGAGGGGGCTAAGGGAGAGATTAAAAATGTTTCTAATGAGGTGGGGGAAATAAATGGGCGTGTGTCTAGGATAGATATGGAAAGAATGACATATTTTTTGAGATTTCAGAATGTTCTTGAGGATTCTGGTGAATGCCTGCCTGATCTTATGAGTACAATTTTAGCAGACTATTTACAAAAACCTAAGGATGAGATCAGGGGGGACATTGACCTAGCCTATAGAATTAACTCTGCATATGCCAGGATGAATGAAGTGCCTAGAGAGATACATGTGAAATTTGTTAGAAGGTCAACCAGAGAGGAAATCCTGAAAGCGCAGAGAGAGAAACCTTTAACTTATCATCGAGAAACGGTCACTATCTTGAAGCAGATCCCTAGAAAAATTAGAGATTCAAGAAGGAAATTTTCCTTCTTGTCTAAAACCTTGTTTGATCACGGGATTTGGTTCAAGTGGATGACACCTGAAGGGATGCTGGTGTTCTGGGAAGGAGGAAGAGTGAGGATTAAAACAGTTGCTGAGGCGGAAGCCTTTCTTAAAAAACATTCCTCTGCCCTGGGGGAAGATCCAGGGGGGGCGGAGGGGGCCACGGCTCCGCCTGCGGGGGGCCAGGGAGGAGAGAAAGAAGATACAATAGCCAAAAGACTTAGATCAAAAAAATAACTTTGCCTTGATTTTTTCCTGAACAATTTTGCATAATATTTCTATCCGGACTTTTTGTAAATGTCTGACAGCATGGAAGGGAGAATTTAGGTAAATGTACTTGCTTTCAACTTGTAGTGGTATGGAAAATGTTTTCGATGTTAACTTTTTTAATGTGTATTTTGAGGTCTCGGAAGGTCCGATGACTCTGACGTGAATGCTCTCAAAATTTCTTTGTAACCATTACCTTATCCTGTTAAAAAATGTAAAACCAATAAAACTTTTTCAATATAAAAAAAAAGAAACAAAAATAAAATGCGTTTTATAAGATCGCCGTTTTATTGATGCAAGAAAACTTTCATTGGTAAGTAGCCTTGATTGTTAGTTGTTTTTGAGGAAATATAAAATAAATTATAAAGCAGTGTAATGGATCAATCCATTTTCTTTTCATTGGATTAAAATCTCAACTCAAAGGTTTCGTCCCTATTTCTCTTACTTTTATATTTCTACTAACATGCATGTGTTCTTGTACACATGTGCACATAATTTCAATGATGTAATTGCAAAAATAGAACACATTCAAGGAAACACAAAGTTTTAAAATGTGAAAATTTTTAAATATTTTTAATTCAGCATTCAGCCCATATGAATTTTTATTGCCGACCCTAAACAACACCACATAATTACAAGTTGAAATGAAATGGTATGATATAAGACGTTAAGACGTTTCTATTCCAACAAGCCGGCCTAGGATAGCCCCTACTTCTGACTTTTTAAAAAGAAATTAATTTGGTATGGTTTTAATATGGGTTTTTAGCACGGGTCTAGTAGTTTAATATATTTTAATTGATATTGTATTTTGTCGTTTTAATGATGCCTTTGCGCCGCCCTGGGTCCTAATGAGAAGGGCGGAGTATAAATTTAATAAAATAAATAAATAAATAAATAAATAAATAAATATATACTGATAATTCACATACATGATTTAGCAAGTAGAATCATTAAAAGGTTTTGGGTAACTGTTTGTGTGGACTTTCACAATTCCCTGCATTTTAAATATGTTGGGATTACATCTTTAAGTTCATTGTAGCCTTTGACTGGGACTTAAGCAATGGTGGCCTCTAAATGCCTGAAAAGTCCTAGCTAGGGAAGGCTGCAAGAAAATTTGGAAGGATGTGGCTTTGCTGTTACCGTCTCATAAGCTTTTGATTTTCCAGTTGACCCATTTAAAACATTCTGAACTAATGAATAATAAATGACCATACAAATATAAAGTCACATTTCAGAATGATTCAGGATGGTGGGAAAACAGTAGCTGACTTATAATTATTAGATGCAAGACAATTTATTGTTGGAGTAAGCATTTATTATTTTGGTTTCATTTCACTTTTGACAGTTGATTGAATGCCTAGTTTATTTTTTTATGAATTATAGTCAGTTTGGTTCTTACGTAATACTCATACTTCACCCAAATATATTGTTAAATTCTGGGCATTACACTTGTAGAATTACAGACAAACCAGGATAGATGCAAAGAAAAGCAGTGGGAATGAACAGTGGAAATTTAGAAAAAATACTTGTGGGTATATATATATGCTTCACTGCCTTAAAGGGTACCAAGTTGAAGAACTTAAGGATCTGTTCTTTGTCACCTCAAAGCACAGCATACAGAATAAATATTTTAATTTACATAAAGGCACAGACTGATTAAACAGTAAGAAAAATGTTACTGTTTGATCATGAAGCCAGGTTCTGTGTGAGAAGTGCTACGTTCCACTCTGTTCAACAAGAGCCATTTCCTTGGGATTCATTAATTTGGATCCTAGCACTGAGCAGATGGCACCCCTCACTTTAGGGCATGGGCTGACATTTAGGATTAATATAATAGAGAGCAGGAATATCTAGCTGTTCCCTAAAACTCCCATTGTCTTTTTCATCTGGGAGAGGCAAGCTGACCTTTCTGATTTCTTTAAAAACAACTTAGCTTCTTTCCATAGAAAGCCAGTTAACAGTTTCAGGATATCCTTTCTGTGCAGATTAGCTGTGAACATTCTCAGTGAATTTCCACTTTGGCCGGTGTTTTAAAATGTTCAATTCATATTCTGTAGATGCTTCTGACAGCGAGAACATCCCCTGGCTTTCTGAATGGGATGTTCACAATATCTCATTTTTAAATTTCAAAATATAATTACGCATATGTTCTCCAGTAAAAAGAAAACTCTACTGTACAAGTGTACATAAAATGCTTCAACAACTTGACTGTCCCATATTCCCTCTCAAAATAAATAAAAACTAGGATAAATCCTTGGTAGTATATGTGTAGCTTATAAGGCGGTGGGGGAGATCCAATCACGTAGTCCAGTGTTGGTGAACCTTTCCAGCATTGAGTGCCGAAATGGGAGTGTGCATGCACAGATGCATACATGCCAGAAACCAGAACAGCAGCAGTCCGGTGCGCATGCACTGCTCTTTCAGTTTTCTGTCTGCACATGTGGACTGGGTGGCTACTTTTATGGTTTCTGGCACTCCTGCATGTATGAAGACCACTGCCCGGCGTGCTGGAACCCGGAAGAACAACAGGCGACAGTTTGCGTGTCCATCACTGACGTAGTCTTTTTCTAGAGTTGGTAGCTTACGTATATATTGTTTATTTTATTGTTTACATGATTGACAAAGGATACATTTTATTACATTTATCCATGTCTCTTTCAGTGTCTTAGTTTCTGAAAAACGTTCTCAGTCTGGAGGAAAGCAAGGATTTGAATAGTAGTGTGTTAAATAGCCATCAAGCTTCAAATTTTACTTCACAACTTTTCACACAACTTCAGATATTCACAGAGTACTTGCTAGTGATTAATGAAAATACCACAGAATATACACTGTAAAAATAGAGAAATCTCTCGCCTCCAAAAAGTGGAACTCTCATATACCTACATCACTCTTCTCTGATACTTGGAGGGAAGGTGAACTGTATACAGGTAGTACTTGCTTAGCAACCACATTTGGGACTGGCAATTTAGTTTTAATATGAAATTGCATTGTGAAATCAGAACTGTGTTTACAATGATACTTCAATTTCCTTTGTTTTATAAACCTATGAAGGTCATAAGTGGGAGGATTGGTTACCAAGTTACTTTTTCATTACTGTGAACAGTTGCCAAACAAGGCAGTTATTAAGCAAGGACTATATGTATACCAATCTAATAAGGCTTCATAATTCTTTGTGGCAATCAAGTTCCCAGGGACCAAAAATCTCCAGCAAAAAAAAAAAAAAAATTACTAGAAATTGGCAGAGACGGAAGAGTCATGGCTCTCTTCCAAAAATATATTGCTTCTTCCTCAATTAAGGCAGAATTGAAGTGACATTTGATATATTAAAAAGGAAGGTGGGATGTTTTTCTACACAGTGTTCCTAAGAACAGTGCTTTGTCATCATGTATTGTTCTCAGGGTTTTGGAGCACAAAGTGTGCAGCAACCCAGTTGAGTTGCTTTTGAAACAAAATTGAATGAGTTTTAAGTCTGAGAACCTGCACATCCTGACTGAAGAAGCTGAAGTTAAGATGCCTAGATTTGGAGGGCCAAGAGCTCCACGTGGAACTTGTAGGCCTGCATGGTATCAAGAAAAAGTGGAAGGCCTCAGGAAAAAAATTAGAAAGTAGGCAGATCCCTTGAAACAACTCCTCCATCTTTTTATATTCTATGCCCTTTTTCAAGTTGATTTCCCCACCCCCTGAAAATCACAATGTTTAATTTTAATAGGATCTTGATAGCACCAAGGAAGGCATTAGAACTAAACAAAACGCTTGCAGATTAGTACTCAGAATCTTTACAGCTGAATGCTATTTCCATAATTTCCGTTCTTCTTTGTATCAAATGCATTGAAAAACCTTTTAAACCAAACTCACAGGCTTTGCTGAAGAGTTAAACTTCTCTTTTCTGGGCTTGTGCATAGTGTCACTTATAAGGATAAATGGTGTTTATTTTAAAGGATAGATGTGTAAAATAGTCCTTTGCCAGGGAAGAGACAAGAAAAGATGATCTGTGATTCATTATTCGCAACAGTCCAGGGCTACTTAAACACCAATTCATCTGGCATCACAGTGCAAAAGAGCATTTTTCTTGTTACTGAAGGGTAGCAGAGCCACTTATGAACTGTAGCAAGAGGAGACAGGCATTAATTATTGCTATGAGGAGTAGAATGGTACAATTCTAAAAGAAACAAAACAGATTTGTGCCAGAAAACCTATTTTTGTCCAGCTTACTGCTTGGCATCTGTTGGTCAGAGGGTAAAAGCTGTAGAACAGGGCCTCTATTCAAGGGACTGCTTCAGTAAAACACCCCCCTCCCCCAAAGTATTATTGGATGATGGTGGTAACTACACTAGCCACCCTCCTCTCAATGGGATTTAGTTGTGAGCATTGGCTCCAGGTTGGACTTCACTCTGGGGAACATTAAAACTTCTCAATGACAAGAAACCTAAAATTGCATACATAATACTTGGGTTCTCTCCTTTCATCTTTACTACTTTTTCCAAGTTTCCTGGGATAATGGAACATTTTTTTTCATCAAAGATTTACTTGAGCATTTTCATGTAGGTTGAATGAAAATTTTAGCTCCTGTTGGCTAACAAAACTACAAACTCCTTGAGTAAGTCTTTCCCAAAGCCCAGCTCAGTTTTTCATGTATCTCCTGTGCCTCAAATTTTTAACTGCAGACTCTTGCTGTCTGTGATTCCACAATTTCAAAAAAAAAAAAAGCATTTGTATTTATTTTTAGCTCAATTAATAGTTTGGGCTTGAAATTGTTTAGTCAGAAAGACTTCTGGAAATCATATTACAGGTTGTCTACTTTACAGATGCATTATATAATATTGTCACTTTTTTCTGTGAACACACTGGCACACACTAAAAATGAAAAGTTATATCCTAAATAAATAAATTAAAACAACGTGAAAGTAGAATGCATGGACTTCTACTATATGATGGAAATTAAAATTTCATATATGTATGAAACAGGCAAAATTCACCTTGTTTCACTCAAAATTACCTGTTTTTGAATGCTTTAAAGAAGTTTATAGTACAGTCTTGACATAAGATCAGTGAAACAGCTCATTTGATATTCTATTTCTTATCCATTCTCATTTCCTCTCTGATAGGAAATGGATAAACTAATTTGCCAGTCCATCAGCCATGTAATATTCTTTGATAAACTTCTGGTAAATTCACACATTGCAGCAAAACCATTTTCTAAGAACCAAGACACATAAATCATCTGTGGCTTACTTGACAAACTTGGTAAACTCATGGCTTATTTTAGGAATTAGGCATAACACAATCTCTCTCTGCCACCTCTGTCTTCCCTACTTCTGAACTCCTGCATGAAATAACTGTGCCAGTACTGGCACAAATAAATATTTAAACTCATACTCTTAGAGTCAACTCTGGAATTTCCGTTAGCATTTTTGTATTTTGAATTGTATCTGTCTAATTCCATAATGGAAAGGGTGCTACACACAATTAAAATAAATCCTATCCTTTTACTAATGCAGGGTGGTGCTCTGTAGCTTGACATTTGACATTTTTGAGAAATAGTGCAGTGAAGCATAATCTATTGAGCTGATTTCTATCAACCCTTTGCTAGCTCTCCTTCCCTAGTCAACACATCAGTGATACAAATTAGCCATTATCCTGATGAAATGCCTTGTAGCCAGATTTTGTCTAGGCTTTTGGATATTATATATTAGAGGGATATGAGCATTTCATTTCATTTATTCGACTTATTAACTGCCCCCTCTCCCCGAAGGGACTCGGGGCGGTGCACAGGAAATATAAAAACACAATATATCACAAAATAAATACATAAATGCTTAAAACTATATTAAATTTACACCCTGTGCTAAAATCTACCCCATTAAAAACTAATCCCTGAAGCCCAATGTAGAATTTCTCTGCTAAAAAACTAGGCTAAGTACGGTAGGTTAGGCCAGGCCGGCCTGTTGGAAAAAGTAGGTTTTTAGTTGCTGGCGGAAGGAGCGGAGTTCCGGGATAGATCTAAGTTCAGGGGGAAGGTCGTTTTAGGCACCGTTTTACGGTGGTTCTCGTTCTACCTCTCTGGTCGGTCGCAATATGTGTTGGCAGGGGGGCAGAGGTCGGCCTCGAGGCCCCTCGTATGCGGGGTCCCTCAGGGGTCGGTCCTCTCGCCCCTCCTATTCAACACATATATGAAGCCGCTGGGTGAGATCATCCGTAGTTTTGGGGTGGGACATCATCTGTACGCTGATGATACTCAGCTGTACATCTCCACCCCAGACCACCCCAACGATGCCGTCGAGGTTTGGAAGCCGTACGGATCTGGATGGGTAGTAACAAACTCAAGCTCAACCCTGCCAAGACTGAGTGGCTGTGGTTTCCGGCACCCCGGTTCAGCCAGATTATTCCAACTCTGGCCATTGGGGGCAAAACACCGGCCCCCATGGAGAGGGCGCGCAATTTGGGTGTCCTCCTGGATTCCCAGCTGTCCATGGAGGACCATGTGGCGGCCGTGGCCAGGGGGGCGTTTCATCAGGTACGCCTGATGCGCCAATTGCGCCCCTTACTGGACCGGGCTGCCCTTTGCATAGTCACTCAGGCCCTCGTGACATCTCAACTTGACTACTGCAATGTTCTCTACATGGGGCTTCCCATGAGGTGCACTCGAAAGCTACAGCTAGTCCAGAATGCAGCCGCGCGGGTGATTACGGGAGCCCCTAGATGCTCCCACATAACACCGATCCTGCGCGAGCTGCACTGGCTTCCTGTGGTCTTTTGGGTGGGCTTCAAGGTCCTGATGACCATCTTCAAAGCGCTCCATGGCTCGGGGCCTAGTTATATGCGAGACCGTCTCCTCCCCCATACATCCCTTAGACCGATACGCTCCCACAGAGAGGGCCTTCTCCGGGTGCCATCGGCCGGACAATGCCGGCTGGCGACACCCAGGGGAAGAGCCTTCTCTGTGGCGGGCCCTGCCCTGTGGAACGACCTACCCCCTGAACTCCGCACTATCACCGACCTCCGCCTCTTCCGCCGTAGTTTAAAAACAT
This sequence comes from Rhabdophis nuchalis, assembly GCA_039707465.1. Lineage (NCBI taxonomy): Eukaryota > Metazoa > Chordata > Lepidosauria > Squamata > Natricidae > Rhabdophis > Rhabdophis nuchalis. The sequence goes on from CM077643.1 coordinate 128,287,680, forward strand.
ACTTATTTCATCAAGCCGGCCTATCATAGCCTCCGCTGGGACTAATATTAGACAGTTTTAAATGGGGGATTTTAATTTGGTTTTAGCGCAGGTTCTGTGTCATTTAATAGGTTTTTAAATTTATTTATTTTGTACTATTTTGTATGTTGTTTTAAATTCCTGTGCGCCGCCCTGGGTCCTGTTGGAGAAGGGCGGGATATAAATTGAATAAAATAAAATAAATAAATAGTTCCAGAGGGTCGGGCCCGCCACAGAGAAGGCCCTTCCCCTGGGCGTCAACCGCTGGCATTGCCTAGTGGACGGCACCCGGAGAAGTCCCTCTCTGTGGGAGCGAATCGGCCGAAGGGATGTGTGGGGTAGGATGCGATCCTGCAGATAACTAGCAGGAATATGTTCCTTGGTAATATATGACATTACAATCCAATGTAATATATAATTGCAACATGTATATTCAACTATTTGAAAGATCAATTAAAAGTAAATTAGGTCTTTTCCCCCTCCATCCTTTTATTCCTTCAGTAACAACTCTGTGAGTCGAGTGCCCTGAAAGAGAGACTAGTCCAAAATCATCATGTGAAATTCATGGAGAAGTAGGGATTTGAATATTATCCTTATACCAACGCCTGTGCCTGATTAAATCAGGAACTTCGACAGAAGTACCTGCTTTGAATTCAGAAGGACACTAAATAAATGGAATCGTAATTAAAAGACTATAGAGCTAGGAATAGGCTTACATTGGCCTAAAATTTGTAGTGAATGATACTAATTTAGATACACAATAAGATTCCTGAAAGTTGAACTCTTTGATCATGACTCACTTATTCAATAGTCTTCCCCCAAATTGGTCAATCAGATAGGCAGCCTAGATGGTTAGTAATGGCTGAAAATTTTAATTTCCAAACAAAATCTACAATACTACTTTATCAAAATATAATGGCAGTTTAAATTGGATCAGTATTGTCCTTTTCAAAGGTTGCAAGTTAATAAAGAGTGTGATTTGTTCCCTTTTTGACTTTGGGAGATAGAGAAAATAATGCAACCACATCTTTATTTCAACTTACCAGATATTCTTATCCACTCCTACTATTTTCTTTTAATGTTGCATTATTCTCTTTATTTCAACAGGATTTAATTATATCAACTTAATTTGAACGCTACTCATCAATTTATAAACTTTCCTGAAAAGGCATATGTATTAATGAAATATAATGAAGAATATGTGCGCCGCCCTGAGTCCTAACAAGGAGAAGGGCAGGGTATAAATTCGAAAAATAAAATAATAAATAATAAATAAAATATATAATTTCGTGTTCAGTCACATACAGTGTGACATCTCATAAAGTGAAAATGTGTTTCTTTGAAGACATTCGTGTGTCAAATCTAGTAGCACTTGTAGAAATAGACTGACTTTCACAAATATCAAGACAAAAATGTTCACATTTGTTAAGCAAAGAGTTTTAGTGGCAGTTGTAGAAATCACTTCTCGTACTCTAAAACTAATAAACCACAGAACAACAGTCTGTGGGAAGAAATATTAAAGTAATTAGGGTATTTTTTCCCCACCTACGATAACCAGAAAATCTGGCCTTCCCTCTGCCTGCTTGCTTTCTGTCAATCATGTTCTGGCAACATAAGCCTCTTTTGAGACTTTTGTTATCGTTGTTGTTGTTCCTGTTATTGTGAGGAAGAGAATTAGTAGGGATTAACTCTGAGGTGCCAGAAAGAAAACATTGTGATCACTCAGGTTTTCAAACATGGAATTAACATTTCTGAGCAGCCCATGTACTTCTTGTTTTAAGGAGAAGTAAAAAAAATACTCTGCGGGATCGGATCCTGCCTCATACATCCTCACGACCGATTCGCTCCCACAGAGAGGGACTTCTCCGGGTGCCGTCCACTAGACTTTGTCAGCGGGCGACACCCAGGGGAAGGGCTCTCTCTGTGGCGGGCCCAGCCCTCTGGAACGACCTCCCCCCCGATATTAGAACGACCACGGACCTCCGCTCCTTCCGTCTTAAATTGAAAACACACTTTTTCTGCCTTGCCGGCCTGGGATAGCTACTCCTCTGTCTTTAGGGTTTATTGGGGATCTCTAGTTAGATAGTTTTAACGGGTATTTTAGCACAGGTCACTTAATTTAATGTATTTTTAATGAAATATGTATATAGTTATTGTTCTTATTCCTCCTGTGCACCGCCCCGAGTCCCTGTGGGGAGAGGGTGCGGTTTATAAGTAATAAATTATTATTATTATTATTATTATAAATATACTTTCCTTTTCTTAAAAGTTGGTGCCATTTTTCTAATAGCAGTAGTTGCGTCAAATCCCTTGAGACATCTATAGCAATAGAGATTTTTTAAGTAAACAGATTTCATTAAAAATTACTTTTTGCATTTGTAAGCAAATGCATTGCAGGTGGACTTTTGTCATTTCTTTCTGGGGGGGATATTCTGTTCTTGTTCAAGAATGTCCCCCTTTTTTTAGAAAAAAAATCTGAATTTTACTGCCTAAAAATCTGATGGAGAATTTCAGAATGTCATTTGTGCATAACTGCAAAAAAGGAGCAATTGTTGGAGAACTTGCTTAGCACAATCTATAAACTAAGTCTATTTTATTCTAGCTCTGATTAATACATATTGTTCAGTTTTTTTCTTTTAGGCACTATTTTACTCATATTTCTTCTGAGCCTTTTATGACTTTTTATAACTGTCATAAAAAGAATAAAAATGATAGAATTACTACCACAAAATTGAATATCAGGGCTTCTGCAGGAGCAATAACAGAACAGGAAAACTAAAGGAATATAGCTCCTTTACAACATCAGGACTACTGACAGGTTAATTTTTAGAAAAGAGATTGAGAATTGCTAAAAAGATAGGCCATCCTCTCTAATTCTTTGATAAATAATTTGTAGGTACAAAAGGAATGATTTTTGGATGAAGGAACAGCATATTTATGAAGCTGCACCTTTGTAAAACAAAAACCCCGAATGCTGTATATTCCTACATTTTTCATGCCTGCTCAGTTACATTTTCCTAAATGTTTTAAAAAAGAAAGTAGTGAAACAATGGCACTTGGTTTACTAACAATGCTGTATATTGGCTCTCTTATAAACAATAGTATACTTTATTAATTTTTGCTGCAACACTACCATTTTATTTGGACAAAATATTATTTCTGCCTCAGAAACAAAGGAGGTATATATAACAAAATAGAAACGTAAATGCATTACCATACAGAAGCTTGGAACTGACAGGAGAACAAGTTAATACCAGTTTCCTAATTGAGTATCATTTTGGCAGATAATCCTAATTGTCTTTTTTTTATCATAATGATTTAGTTGCCAGGAGATGCAGCTTCTGTATCTCAATCTTACGTATGAAAGATAATACACAAATATATACCCTTGTGATATCAAAATAATTAATTAAAACTTTTTATTATGTACTAGAGACGCAGAGAGGTCACCTGTATTCATTCAAGCTGTACTTTATATTAACTTATTATTCATGTATTGCCTTCTATGTGTCATTGCACCATAATTGGGTTCATACAGTGCATTAAGCCATGTTTGCCTAAGCATGTTTCATTGAATAAACTAGACACACACCATGGGTAAAATACCATAGTGAGTCATAACATACATTAAAATAAAATAAAATTATTTTAGGGTTTATCATTATGTTTGAACTGAACCTCTGAGTCAACACTTTGAGCTGTGGGAAGAGTTCAGGATGAGTAAGTGAACACTGGCAATGTATAGCAAGTATGTAAGTTCAACCAAATATGTTAATTTGGAGGGAATTGCTAGATTAGTACGTTCTGGGAGGCTGGAGAGAGCAATGTGATTAAATTGTCTCTCACCCAATTGAATTTCAGTAGCCTCCTTCAGGCAACCATCTTAATTATGCCAGTTGAAATCTCTGTTGCAAGGAAGGTACTTCAAGCCCTAACAGGTATTTAGCATTTTGTCAGACTGATACTGTCAAGTGAAGGCAGTGTTGGGTTTTGCTGTTATTTGCAGTTGTGTTCATGTTTCTTTAAATAGTTGGTGAATCCATTTGCCTTTTCTCAAAGCAAAAAGAGATGTGAATAAGAGGGTGCCTGGTTCAGCTATAAAACCTATGCCTTGTTTTCAGGCATAATCTAACATCTTTGCAAGAATACTGGACATGGCGTCTATTTAATGCCTTGCTACGATGAAGGTTTCTGTGATTCTTTTTGATTACGACCCTTTGAAACAGATAAAAACTTTATTGATACTTACTCATTCCCTAGGGCTGAGTACTGTTGATCACGAAGATATTTTACTTCAAATCCCACTAATCCCAGCCATCATTACAAGTATGAGGAATGCTGGTAATACAGTAGGATCACAATTTGCCCATCACTAGCTAACTAACTACACACACACACACACACACACACACACACATATACACACACACAGTTATTGGTAAAAAAATAACCCCTCTCTAAAATCCTAGTAATTTGTGTATTGAGAAGCCAATAAACAATTGTGTTTGAAACCATGAATTGTACATAACAGTGAACCATATCATGGCTTTCAGACTACAATGGCTGTGTTCACACATTGGATAAACATATATTTCAGTAAAGGATCCTTGTTAAGAACAGTAGGAAATCCACACACACACACCCATCTATTCCCATCCATCTCTAATATCAGGGAACATTATCTTTGGTTCATGTGTGAAACTAGAACCTTACTGTTAAGTACTGAAAAATATTAATTAGGTTATTCCAGGGAGTGTTACTATGCACAAGGAGGAGTAGCCACATTTATGTCTGATTGCGTAATGAATAAGTATTCTGTGGAAATCTGACATAATTAGAACAAATAACCCTGGAACACAACTGGAAGAACAAGTTGGAGAACATGGTTGCAAGAAACAGATCCTAGACTCATTTAAATTATTGCATTACAAAAAGGATGAAAGAAAGCCAAGCAACAAATATTTATGGTTTTTTTTTAATGTAGTACTTCTTTATTAATCATATTTTTGAAAGAAGGCCAGAGCCTTTCTGCTTTTTAAATGTGTGGCAATAATCTTGAAAGCCAGGAGTGGCTAGGGAGGGAGGGAGAAAAAGAAGGGAAGGAAGGAAGGGAAACAAGGAACGAAACAAACCTAAACATATGAGGCTGATGTAACGGTTTTATTGGGGAGTCTGGCTTCCTCTTTATGGATTCTATATTATTTACCCAGTACCTGAAGGTGAAAACTTTACATGTGATGCTTCATTGCTTAGATTAGTTATTCTCTTGGTACCAACAGGCAAACTAAGAGATAGGCATTCAAAGACTTGCAAAAATAATATTTACAGAGTCAAGTGATTTTAGCTATAAATTGCCAAGTTGATTTTACAGTATTTTTTTATACAGCCAAGTTCATGGACATGGTGTACATGACAAGGTCATGGCTAAGTGGTGCATTTTCACTTGAAAATCTTTTGAAAGGCATTTTTTTTTCCTTTTAGTCAGGCTGCCTTCTATTATTCTAGTCAGTCTTTTTTTCTTCAATTGCCCACAGTTTTAAAAAAAATGCACCCCTAGTTCTGCTTTAATCCCTTCCTGTGTTATGTTTTCCATAGTGCTTCCAAATCCCAACTGTGTCCAAGCAGTAGTACTTTATTTATGAACCCTAATCTTAGAATTCCCATATAGTGATTACAATCTTGCTAACAGGGTGGTCAGGTATAAATGAATAATGGAAGTAAGCATTTTTGCTTGCTCATTAATGGGGGAAGGAAATTAACTTTGACTGCATTCTTCTTTCAGTTAGAGTAGCATGTCACTTTAGTTTTATAATTCTTTCCCCCCCCCCCCCTTGCAAAGGGAGAAATACAATTATGGGTATTTTCAAAAATAAAAATAAACTATAAAATAGGGATGTGGTGGCTCAGTGGCTAAGACGCTGAGCTTGTCAATCAGAAAGGTCGGCAGTTTGGTGGTTTGAGTCGGGAATGACTAACACATAGGTGCGATGGGAACCTTTACCTTTATGCCTATTACTCTGAGTTTGTAAATGTTGTCAGCGTAGTGACTCAGGGTTTCAGGAATCGAAGACTCACGTGGTTAGGGAGGCTTTGTGCACTACAGGTAGTCCTTGATTTATAGCCATTCATTTAATGACAGACAGTGCTGAAAAAAAGTGACTTATTACTGAGCCTTATGCCTATTGCAGCATCCCCTGCAGTAAGATTATAAAAATGTAGGTGTTGGCAACTGGCATTTATTTATGGTGGTTGCAGCATCCCAGGGTCACGTGGTCACCATTTACAACCTTCCCAAGGGCTTCTGACAAGCAGAGTTGGTGGTGGAAGCTAGATTCAGTTAACTGTATGATTTGCTTAACCACTGCAGAAAAAGTTGTACAATTTAGCACGATTCACTTAATCATACCACTTAGCAACGGAGGTTTTGGTCCTAATTGTGGCTGTAACCAGCGACTACTTGTATGCAAGAATTGCACTGCAGTTTAATATGATAGGAGAGATGATAACATGGGGATATAGAAGAAAATTAATTTAAAAAACAGTATTAAATTAACCAGAGTTAATTAATACTGTTCAGCTGTTGCACCAAGATGGGGATTGAGCCTCAACACAAATATATCTGGGGCGACAATGTTATGCCACCTTCGTTCTGTAAAGTGGTTTTAATTTTTTTGGGGGAGGGGGTGCGTGCGTTATTTTTATTTTTTGTATATTGTCATGAGCTGCCCAGATTATTTTGTAAAAAAATGGCCAGCTATATAAATCTTTTCAAAGAAATAAATATATTCACATATTTTTTCCAGCGATTAAAATTGCATGTTGGATGGACTCTAGTCTACTTAAAAGAAGAAGAAAAAATCTTAAAAACAAAGAAAAAATCCTCACACCAAAAATCCTCACAGCAAGAGTAATTTTTAAATATCATTGTGAAAATACAGTTTAAAAATCAAATTACTCCGAGTATTACTTGATTGCCTTCATTGTGATCTGTTTCTGGTTTTTCACCATTAAACAGAGTGAGATGATTCAGAAGGTTCCAAATGATTCCATGATTCTGAGGGTTTTATGATTTAGCAACATGTATATGAAACCACCTGTGTGTGTTTTCTCCTTCCATTGATCCTCTCATTGAAAGCAAGCAAGAAATAGAGGGAAAGAGAAGAATCAAGCTAGAATCTGGGAGAGTGTGAATTCTAGTCCAGGGGTGTCAAACTTGTGTTGTCATGGTGGCTTCATGGGACGTATCAGTACTCCCCCCCCCCTTTGCTAAATGGGGCGTGGCCGTGGCCAGCATGTGATGCCACGAGTTTGACAGCCCTGTTCTAGTTCTTCCTTAAGCACAAAGCCATCTGGATAACTATGGCCCAGTCACTTTGTCACAGCCCAAGTGAGGAGGCAATGGCAAACAAACTTGTTAAAATTTCTTGGCTAAAAAAAACCGTGCAGAGACTTGTCCAGGCCATTTTGGGACTCAGACACAATTGAACAGAAGAAGAAAAAGGGAAGGGGGGGTGGGTGATTTATGATCCAGCCACGTGCATATGCTATGTCCTTCCATTGAGCATCTCACCCAAGAGTAGTTCCCAAAAGGATTCAGAACTCTCTCACCTCTGATTACTGAAAGGTAATGTCATTTTAAAGCAGATGATAGGATTTAGGAAGTTTCGCCTGTATTAGTCATGTGCATATTAGTAATGCTTCATACTATTTAGTATTTACAATGCTACTAAATACTAGTTCATACTAGTAATAGTAGTAAATCATGACTAATAAGATGAACAGAGATTTCTGCATTGCTCATCCTTCCATTCTTTTGTCGCAAAGTAGAGAGTGAAAGCTTTCTGCTACAGTGTTACAGAACCAATACAGTTAATATCCAATAAACTGGGATTAGTTTTAAGCATTTTGGTCAAGAGAGTGGCATATTTTTTCTTGTATTAATTGTCACCAAAATCTGCAATAGGTAGGACCTCATGCATGTGGATAAGAGCATGTCCAGGATTGGTTGAAAGCCCCTTGATGGCGAACCTATGGCACGCGTGCCACAGGTGGCACACAGAACCCTCTCTGTGGGCACGCCAGCCATTGCCACAGCCCAACTCCACCGCACATGCACATGTGGCTCCCGCTGGCCAGCTGGTCTTCGGGTATGCCACATATGCGGGAGACGCACACGTGCTTGCAGAGTACACACACACGCATGTGGGGGATACACATGCGGGAACACGCAGGGGTCACGCACGCATTGCAATAAGGGTGTGGCTGCATTATTGCATGCACACACACTTTGGGCACGCAACAATTATTTGCTTTTTCTTTGCTTTTCCATTTTGCATTCAGCTTTTAGGATGATATGTCACTATGGCAATTTTCATGATGCTAGCTTTAGGTGGGATGCTGGAAAATCATATTGCTGATTCTTAAGGTTGCAATCTAGAGATCTTATGCAGAGGTGTGAGTTTTTCACTTCTTGGTATAACTGCCATTTCAGTTTCATTCACTGAATCATCATCATCATCATCATCATCATCATCATTATTATTATTATTATTATTATTATTATTATTATTATTATTATTATTATTATTATGTTAATCTTTGGTGAGATTCACAGCCTTTGGGGCTGGTTGATAGCTCAACAGCTCGAGTCCTAACCAAGGACCTAGGAACTGTTAAGGTAACATCGGAGGATATATAAGCTGTTCCAAGTAGGGTAGTTTTTTGTAGCGTCACAATGTTCAAGTCTGGTAAATTCAGAATTTCTAAATAGCGAGGTAGCCCTTTAGGTATTGCTCCAAGGGCTCCAATTATTACTATTATTATTTACTTTATTCATTAAACATGAAACTCATCCAACTGAACATTTAAAAATGTGTTACAAATACCATTGACTGGTGCTAATGGTTGATACGGTTTGCTGCCAGCATCCTAGGCATCAACCAAGTACCTTCTTAGAATGTAAGATGTTCCAAGTAGCGCAGTTTTTTGCAGTTCCGCTGGTGTTATTGCAGGAAGCTGCAATTTGTTGATGTATTTAGTGAAATTCTTGGACATGGTGACAAGTGCCCCGATGACAGTGGATATCACTGTGACATGCTTCATCCATAGCCATGTAGTTTCGATATTTCATTATTTTTTCTAGTTCTTTTTCTTTGACTCTGGCATCTCCAGGAACAGCGATATCTAAACTGTACACTTCGGCCCTCTACAACTGATGATGATGATGATGATGATAATGATGATTATGTGCAGAGTCAGCCTGATGTTTAGTCAGGATTTGGAAATTTTAGCCATCTGTTTAGTCCTTTCCAAGGGCCTGGGTTAACACATGTTGTTTGATAGTGTTAAAAATGTCACAGGATGTCAGCTCTTCCAAGTAAAGCTGCCCTTTGGAATTGACGAATCATGATTTTGTCAGTTCCGATAGTGTTCAAGTGGTACTTCGGTTATTTTGAGGTTGGACCCAAGATGCCAAGTATTATTGGTACCATTTTTTTGTTCTTTTCCCACAGTCATTTTACTTTTATTTGCAGGTGTTTTGTTATCTTCTCCAATTTTTCCTCTACTTTTTTGCCATCTCCAGGTACTTATCCAAACATTGTCTTTCTTATCGACAGTGGTCAAGTCTAGAGTGTTATATGTCAGGTGCTTCTCTTTTTGAATTCTTAAGTTCTACAGCACTTTAGCTTCTTCGTTTTCTGTTACTTTGTCTGTTTTGTGAACCATCAATTCTTACTTGCAGGCAAATGGTATTTCTTGCAGATATTCCAAAGTAGCATTGCTGCTTATTATTATTTTTATTATTGTACACAAAAATGAGATGTCACAGCTGCCAGTTTTGTAGCTGGTGTTGGCCTCCATTAGCATCAAATTATCTCAAGAGGGAAGAAAGATGAGAGTTTTTTCATCGTACCATTTTACTTTTTATATCGCATATACTTCTACTTCTTATTTTCACCTCAACAGCAACTCTGTGAAGTGAGTTGGGCTAAGAGAGATTAACTGGCCCAAAGTCACACAGACAGCTTCCAAGCCTAAGGGAGACCTTGAACTCACAGTATCCTAGCCTCTAGTCCTCTACCTTCACCACTACACCAGATTTGCTAAATAAATCCCTCCCGACAGAAGGTCAAGATCTCCTTGAAAAATACTGGGTGTTACAACAGATGCAGAGAACACATGAAACCAGCAGTGGTCAGCAAATGCAACCAGCCTCATTCATGTTGCAAACAAGGTCAATGTGTTTCCATCTGATAGATTAGTAAAATATAAAATGGAGAAGTGAATTTGTTTATGAAATCTTATCCATCCATTAACTTGCTTTTTGTGTGCTCTGAAAGAGTAAAAGAATACAATTATCCCATTTATTTATTTTAACTAAATAGCTTTATCAGGAGTAGGGTAGAGAAAATATATCTCATGAGCTTGCTAGACTAAAAGTGCATTATAAAAACCATTTTGTGGCTTGGTGTATTTAAACCGTGTAAATGGGTTAAGTCAAGTAAACTATAATAAAAGCCAGCCTATTATTCCTGCTGTTGATCTGAACGGAAGCCTGGGTGTTAAATTTAGTTTGAGATTGGCTTTCTGTGACGGAACATTTATGAGAGAAGTTGAAGCTGAAATGGTAGCTGCCTAGGTCTGTTTTTGCAGAATAGTGTGGGGTCCTTGGTGATCTCTGAGCTTGGTTGTTTTCTTGCAGATGTTTCACTACCCAAACTAGGTAACATAATCAGCACTGATGCTGTTACCTAGCTTACATAATTGGACAGAATAGTGTCTTTTTGTTAGGCTATTGCTGAGGACACTTGCAATAAGAGTTTGCAGTACAGTCAGATTCAGCCTTGAACTGTACAGACACAAGACATCTGCATTTGTGTTAAGATTACCAGATCCAGGTTGCAGAAATCTAGGCAGCCACTAGGTGGCAGACATGCGGGAGAGTTTTCTATTTTTTCTCTGGAAATGGTTCCAAATTTGAGACTAAGAGGTTTCGTCATTTTTAGGAACTCTTGCCTCATCCTGCCTCCCACATCTCAGGTTTTAGTTATCTGACCCATCATTTTCAAACTAATTTGGGGAATTGGAAACCGTGGCAGTGTTAAAGTCTGGGCAAGTTGTATCAATTTTAAAGCAAGATCCAAAGCTAAAGCCAAGTGACTCCATTTCTTTTTACCCCAAACTGCAGGAACAGAATTTCAATCACCTGTTCAAACATCTGAAACATGTAGCCAAATATCTGGGTGATGGGGGCATTTTCTGGGTCTAGAAAGTGATTCTTAAGAACTATTTAGAAACCATCTATTTCACAAGTAGACATAATTTACCTCTGGTGATTCCTGCCAGTGAAATTCAGTATTGTCAGTCAGACTTAGAGTTGTATGTATGTTCTACCATCATATCATGTTGGGATACCTTGAAACTGTAATCCTGTTATTAACTGTATGCTATCAAATGAAATAAATATTATTACTGCTTATTATAGAAGAAACGGAGTGTATTAATAATAATGCAGAAAGCAACCGTTACTTTGAGAAATGCATGCAAACCATGTTATTAACCCTACTTTTATGAAATACTCAAATAGAGTACCCAGAAATGGTCTTATTGAATAAAACATATGCACATGTTTTATTCAATAAATTTTAAGATGTTAAAATGAAGTGCAACATTAGGGGTGTTGAAAGAAAGTGGTATGATTTTTTTTTTACAGGGAAATCCTATTTGTGTTACAAAAGCAAGCCCCATTTAATTTTAGGAGTTGTATCTTCAAATAACTAGGAATGAAATTGAATTGTCGTAGCCTGGTTAACTCAGTAGGATTTCTTTCTTTATAGAATTAGTTTTTATAACCTGGATCCATTAGGGGGGGGTGTTATTCTATCATTTCTTAACTATTGTTCATCACGCTGCAATTGAATGGGTCCTTTCAACTCTCAGAAACATAAAACATAATTTTCAAACCACAACAGTGAGTTCACACATTACACAAGTCAAAATCAAATGAAAGGCATTATATCACAATGTAATTTATGAAACTAGCCATTAACTAATCAAGGGGGAAATTATTTCTGAAGAACCATAGTTGTGTTCAGCACTAAGCTATAATGAAATTAGCTTAGGTTTGATGTTGTATGTCATTAAGGTTGCTTGTTTCTTCTTAATCTCTTGCTGAATATAGTTTTGAATATATTTGTGTATGCTTTGCATTTTGTTCTTTTTTCTTTTCTGTCTTATTTCACTGTATCTAAACCAGTCTGGTTACAAATTGACATTGAATACTGTAATAATAAAAAGAATAACCCTAAGACATTTTGCTTAAACTTTAAATCTGGAACATGAGGAGGAGATTGAAGAGTGAGACTAATGTCTAAATCCTCTTTATTTTGCTAGTATGACATTTTGATTGCAAGACAAGCTGACTTCTTTCCCCACTAGACAATCAGAGGCTGAACAATAAGCTCTTCTTAATGAAGGGCGCCTTCATCTTTATGTAATTAATGCAATATATTGAGTATTTCATGAAATGAGCACTATGAAGAATGAGTGCTTTTAGAGGCTAGCTTTTCCAGACTCCATAAAAAGGGCAGCAAAACGGGGTGCTGTTGTCTCCTGGAATCTGGACTTTGCACGTGGAACTTTTGACTTGTTGAGAGACTACTTAATCCTTACATCAACACAGCAGTAATTTTCTGTAAAATTAAATGGTTTAAAGTTGTTTTTTTTCAGGGAGCCCTGTAATATGGTTGCACAAAAGACCAGAGTCACCTGACTCTCTTCTGTGTTGCTTAGAACTTCCTGTCTTTGTGTATTTGATTGCTTGAGTGCCAACCCATTAAATTACTCGGGACAAATGTGAGGGCTGGAGAATGTGGGGCCATGTGAGTGCAGAGGCTAGGAACCCACACTTTGCAGTTTACGAAATACTTTGTTCCAGAATTGGCAATACAAAAGGGGTCTTCTGGAGAATGGGTTTCACCCATAACACTGATCCTTATGAACTTACCATTCATAATGGCATAGCACTGGGATAGTGGAGGGACCTCCTTTCCCAGGTTGGATCTACTGAAAATTGTTAATTAACATTATTCCACCTGGAACTTAAAGTGGCTTCTACCATTCTGGCCTTTAAGGAGAGTCTGTGCCATCATGCTTGGGAGTTTGGTAGGACTGATGAGCCTTTTCAGTGGTTATAATGAATGGGATGTTTGAACGGCATTCATCTGCTGTGTTTATGTTTTGTGTTTGAGGGTTAATAGTATATACAATTCTATGTTTTGCTATATTTAGTCTTCTTGTTGTTTTTAATAGTTGTGAGCTGCTCAGTGACAGGTGTGAGATTCTATTTTATTTACCGTAAATAAAATAATAGTAAACAAACCACATTAAGGTTCTGTGCAGGGCTGTAACCCAATTATGTTTTCTTTCAGTCTGTGGGGATTTTTTTTTAAGTTCCCCGCCATCATACACAGCAATTCACAATTTTTGGTATCTTTAAGATCCTTTCATTGGGAATTCTGAATTACTATAGAACAGTGTTTCTCAACCTTGGAGGCTTTAAGTCCTGTGGACTCCAAGCCAGCACAGCTGACTGGGGAATTCTGGGAGTTGAAGTCCACAGGACTTAAAGTTGCCAAGATTGAGAAACACTGCTATAGAACATTATTGCATTTCAGAGAAGAAATTAATGATAACTGTAACTTCTCTTCTTGCCATCCATGGTGAAGTGATGAGCTGGTGGTTACATAGTATAATCTTGTTGTTGCCCTTCAGATTAACCTCTCCCATTTACCTTTTAAGAGCCACTAAAAAGACATATGAAAGGTCTGTTAATTTAAAATTTACAAAATTTAATTAAATGATTGAATGAGAGAGCAATAATGCAGGAAGTTTGAGATTTTTGGGCCATTTTGGAACCTAAGAGAAACTGTGGGAGTATCAAGGAAGAGAAGAAAATTATTATTCCATTGACATTACAATAATAATACAATAATACAATAGCAGAGTTGGAAGGGACCTTGTAGGTCTTCTAGTCCAACCCCCTGCGTGGGCAGGAACCTTATACCATTTCAGACAAATGGCTGTCTAACATCTTTTTAAAGACTTCCAGGGTTGGGGCATTCACAACTTCTGGAGGCAAGCTGTTCCAGAGGTTAATTGTTCTAACTGTCAGGAAATTTCTCCTTAGTTCTAAGTTGCTTCTCTCCTTGATTAGTTTCCACCCATTGCTTCTTGTCCTGCCCCCAGGTACCTTAAAGAATAGTTTGGCTCCCTCTTCTTTGTGGCACCCTCTGAGATATCGGAACACTGCTATCATGTCTCCCCTGGTCCTTCTCTTCATCAAACTAGACATACGCAGCTCCTGCAACCGTTCTTCATATGTTTTAGTCTCCAGTCCCCTAATCATCTTGGTTGCTCTTCTCTGCACTCTTTCCAGAGTCTCCATTACCACCCAGTAAATCTCTCGGTAATTGATCCTACATGATCCTATCTTTTCTGTATGATTTCTGCATTTTATCACATGAGAGCAACATGGTAGATACACATGGGAAACAGCAAACAGCTACAATAAAAACGGAGCATATGGAAGGATAATCTGTTACTTCTAAAACGGAAAGTTGGCTTAGCTCAGCAATGTCATTTTTATAAATCCCATGATAAAAAAATAATATCTGAAATGTCTGGAACACATTAGGTTTATTGTCAGTTTTTTGGAACAGATTAGCAAAAGGCGGTTTGAATTATCTTCTGTTTCCTGCCTTGCACTTTTAAGAGTCTCTCTGTTGTGTACACAATAATAAAAGACTGTGAAACGTTTGGTTGCTCTTTTTTATTTCTGTTGGTAAAATTATGAGTACTGATAGTGTTAGATCTCCTCCTTAAAAGATTAATGAATTTTAGGAAACTTTTTTAGCGCTTTCTTGAAAGCACTTTAATTCTTCTGATTTGTATTTTGAACATTAAGAAATTCATTTTTATCTCCTGGGTAATTTAGCAATATATGTTCCGTTGCAAAAAAGTGTACCTGTAAGAAGAGTATTATTTTATAGCTCATGATTTTTAACCATTCCCAGCATCCCATACATTCAGTATTACATGTATGTATTGCCAACCATCTGCTATATTGTTAATGGTAAATACACTGCAGCAAAAATTGTGAGAAAGAAAATATATTTCCCAGATTTTCTTTTTTTGTTTCTTTGTATTAAGACAGCAAAACTAGCAAAAATAATCCTTAATTTATAGTCTTATAAATTAGACATTAACCAATAATTATTTGGTTAATTGCTACTGATTAAATTTAGCTGGACTGGCCTTCCAGGATCTCTAATATGGTTTTACTCAATTTTCCCTCAATAGCAGTAATAGAAACAGTAATAGTCTTTTACAATGAGGCCTCTCTTCTTGTTTGGTGGCCAAAATATTTGAGCTTGGTGTATTTAATGGGCACCAAATAATCAATACCTGATTATTTCAGAAAAGAATAACTTAATCAGGCCAGTCTTTTCTTCCTGATGGGTTGATAAAAAATTTTAGGAAAAATCTGTGTGATTTAAAGCTCAAAAAACCATTTTCTGTGGTTGTGAAAAGTAGGCATTGGCTCCTAGTTTGGACTGTACAGTCAAGAACTTATATAAGAAACAGAAATGGAAGATAGGAAAAGCATCTTGATTGCTCCTGATGTGGGTATCAGGCATGGATCAAATAGTGTACTTTAAATTAAACCTGCCTGACCAAAATTAATTTTACGCTGCATTTGGTTGAATGTTTGAGATGTATTTTTTAAAAGATAATTGTACTTTTTTGGTTTTTCTTTGAAGACTTTTCGCTTCTCATCCAAGAAGCTTCTTCAGCTCTGACTGAATGTTCCCACCATCCAGTCAGAGCTGAAGAAACTTCTTGGATGAGAAGCGAAACGTTTTCAAAGAAAAAAACAAGAAAGTCCAGTTGCCTCCTGAAAAAGCATCTTTGGGACAACCATGACCTGAATGACTGAGAATCTCCATAGACACTATATAGACTTTTAGTTGAGATATAATACTTGCTTATTAAAATAAATAAAAATATTAAACTCCATCGTTGGCATTTTTGTCATACTTATTTGTTCATTTCTGTATTTAAAAACACAGTTTTTAAATTTAAGAATAGATTGATTTAAGCAAGAAACCCCCCCAGCAAAATCCTGAATAGGATATTGAGGCTACATGTGATTGTTGTTGTCTCTTAATTTCAGAAAACCCCTACAACACATGCCATGAAGGAAGAAAACTTTTTTCGGCGAAGGTTCTCACTCTGTCCTGCTGCATCTACGCCTCAGAAAATTGATCCTCGCAAGCTGACCCGGAACTTGTTTTTTGGGGCTGATAATGAGATCTATCCCATTAGCCCAGGTGAGTGTGTTCCAGTAGATTTTAAAATGTGCTATACAATGGAGATGGGGAAATGAGAAATCAAGACCTTTGAGCAGTCATTGTAATTTGCAATAGTATATCTGGAAGAATTTCCAACTCCTGCTGATGTGATGGCACCAATAAAACACATTTTCTTTCTTAACTTGCTCAAAGAATATTGGTGAGAAATAAGACTGGTTTTGTATTTGAAAGGATTTGTTCATAAGCTCCAGCTTCTGACATGGTCAAGATAGTCCTGACCATGTTTTCAGGAACTTAGTGCTGTGTTTTTTGATCTATCATCTTGAGCCACCCTTTTTATACATACTTTTGTTTGGTAAACTTTGGGATGCAAGTGAGAAACTCAGTAGATCTGAGAAGCCTAACTTTTGCATATCCATCCTGTGGATTATTGTTAAGACTTGTGTCGGAATACACTCTTGCAAAATCTTCTAGGCACTTAATTCGGTCTTGAACATCCTATGTCCATCCAGATATGTGTAGTTTGGGCTCCTGCCATCCTTGATCCATTAATTATACTTGGCAGGTTTATAGGAACAGAAGTAAACTTGTATATCTATTTAGAATATTTATATATCTACCAAACCCAAACAATTAGATTTTGGGCATAGAAGAAACAGTAAAGCAAAAATATAGGGAAAATAACATACCATTAAAACCACCTAAAAGAGTAAAACAATAACCAGAACTATGCTATAAAACAGCTGGGGTCTCTGCTCATTCTGACCCAAAACAACTGGAAAAATTAATGTGCGCTCTTTAAAACTAATGGTTAAATTTGAATCCTTATTAAAAGAAAGGGAGGACTTGGAAGAGAGAATTGGAAGAGGTATAGAAGAAGAAGCAGAGCATTAGACCTAGGAAAAGCAGGACAACTAATTCTCTTCTTCTGAGCTTTCATTAAAAGTTGGAATCTACCAGAAGCTGGATAAAGCAAGGAAAAAGATGATTTTTGCTTCAGGAATTAATTTATCTGTTAAAAATGAATCACATGTATAGCCAGAAAATTATATTAGAATTTTATTTGTATTTATTTGTGTGATGCTAGTAAAGCCTTATTGTCTCCTGATTTTTATTTCTCTGTATAAAAGTAGGATCTACAAATTCACGAAGTCATAATTGTTCTGTAGAATCTTGTAATCTGATATAACTAATTGGATTGTACTCAAATCCCCTTAAAGAGTTATTTTTCATTTGTAGCACAGCCTTACCATGTTGCATCATCTTGTGGATTTTGTGTTTAGTTGTTCTCTTTGGTCAAGACAACTCAATATTTATCTACTTCAATAGTAAAACTTTATATTTTAATAACTAAATGTAATATTTATTATAGTTTACCTTTTATTTCTCTTTTTAAGTTAAAGTTGGATTTTGTTTATCTCTTATGAAGTTGGTTTCCCAAGAAGAGAAAAAGAGCTGAAGCCTCTTGACATATGTCACCCAGAAACATAGCCAAGAGACTGCATTGTAAAGATTATTTTGTTTTTCTGCTTTTAGCTTTTACTCACTAGAGAGACAATATGCACTGTGAGACCATTATCTCTCTGAAACATTTAACAGAAAGATGTTAAGCAGTACTTCTCTGGAAGATAAATAATGACAGTAAGAACTACCAAGTTGCTAATCTAAAGCAGAAGGGAAGGCAGTGTGAAAAGATCAAGAGGATAGCTGGGAACGGAGCTTTGAGATTTCTAGGCCCAGTCATTCTAAGAAGTTAAATTTATATGCCATCAGACTCCCAGCTACTATGAGCAGTTACTTAAAACATTTAAAAACAAACAATGATACAAAGTTAGCATTCTATAGAATTCCCTAAATTGTTTCCCTCTATACCTGTTGGATATTACTTTTTATAATAGCCTCCTACCTAATATGAACAAAGCTTATAGTGGTGGGAGGATTTCAGAAATAAAAATCCATTATCTTTGGAAGAAATATAGTTGGAAAAAATTATCTGCTTCCTTTTCTGCATTATATAACCCTCAGGTGTAGTTACTGTTGTATAATATATCTGCTTTTGATTTCTTCAAAAACACAGTATGTATTTAGCAGTTCTCAAAACTTTTATGAATGTTGTATTTCAGGAAAAGACATGGAAGGAAATAGTTTGCCCATGCTGAAGGATGAGATTCCTCAGACACCAAACTCTGTTAATAAGGTAATGATGATTACAGATAATTCTTGCTTTTTAAACTTGGATTAAAATGACTTGTGAATGGATAAAATGTATACTAGAGACAAGTTCACTAATTTGTGCCATTCTTGGGTGTGATTATCTATTCTGACATTCAAGGGTATCTGATCATCAATTCAAAGCACAGTACTGGTAGTCAGTCCTCGGCTTAGAACTGGTCACTTAGTGGCTGTTTGAAGTCACAAGGGACATCCCCAGGGCTCTATTTATGACCCAGATTCAAAGTTCTGACACCTACAGACACCCCATGCAATAACCTGATTGCATTATGGGCAGTTGGCAACCATAGGAAAGCGACTGCTCCAATTGAGGGGTCAAGTGGGGGATTAGCCTCAAATCTGAATGCCACTGACTTTTATCTAGTCTTTCCCAGGAGCAAACTGCCACTCTGGGACAATACCTTGAACTAGACAATAGAACAATAAAGTAGCTAGTTTAAACTCTTCTAACTGGGTCTGGTTTTTCCTGCCTAACATGGCCCATATTTACAGCTGTTTGCAGTGTCCCATGTTCAAATGACCACAATTTGTAATGGGTTTTTCTTTCTAGAAATCAGCATTTGCTTCCAGTTTGGGGCAAAAACTGTGCATTGTGCACACTGGATTTACTTAATAATTGCTTAACAACTGCTGGAAAAAATGTCATAAAAACAGAAGTGGTTATATGTGACCCATTTAATGACCAGCTAGGCTTATGACTGTAATTCCAGACTCAGTTATAGTACTAAATCAAGGACTATCTGTATAAATGTGAATGCATCCTCTTTCCCAGCTCTAAAGGTTTGTCACGTTCTCCAGAGCAGGGAAAAATGTTTGTAATGGTGAGCAAATCTAAACATTTCGGCAGGGGGATAATTTTAATTTGAAATATTTGATTTAGTTTGACCCTGGTTGTTAGAATTTCCCAGACATTTGTGGGAGAAGTACTAAGGCTATGCAGGTATTCATGTGGTGAACCAGTTTGGATGAGCTTCATGCATCAAATCAAACACACAGAGGATAGAAACAGGACAATTCTTACACACTCTGCACTTGCAGTTTAATGGCCCAAAACAATTCAACTTAAATTAAGTCATGTTCAGAGAGTCATTCTGAATTAAATTTCACTTGCACACCTGACACAGCTAGAGAGAACATCCCTGTCCATATTCACATACTACCTTGACTTCAAATCATTATTTCATGTTCTGATTTGGAGATTTCGGTAACCATAGTATAAATGTTTGTGTGTTCAAATGCTATACTATAAATGGCTTTCTTGCTGGTTACAATTCAGTGTTGAGTCTTCAGCACCAATTTCCTGATTATTACTGTTGCTATGAGGGGACAATCTTATAGCCACTTACTCCCCACGCCTAGCTGCAGTGTTTTGTCACTATTTCCTGGCTCTTTGTTTAAAGGACAAATTGATTGTGGCTATTCTTGATGTATAAGCTAGAAACCAACCTGCCCTGGTAATGGTTGGGTTTGTACTAGTTTCACATGCACAAAGAAGACAGACAAATGTGTTGTTTATATGTGTAATATTTCCACTAAATCATGCTCTGATCTTTGAGGAAGTTGCTGTACTTTTTAAAATACCACAACAAAATTTCGCCTATATACTTAAAGAAGCTTAAACAAACTTTGATTTTGCATAATGGAAATTATCTGCATGAGGGGCACATAGTCTCCATTCCCCAAATGTTTTGAATTCAGTTCCATCTTTGTTGAAACTAAAGTGTAATTTTCAGGTACAAGAAGGGAAAATAAGTTTAGAGAGAAAAGTAATAGAATGGAGAAATATAAGAGATTTGATTTATGTTAAATTAAATGCAAACTAGATTTAATCAACACATGTGATGGTTCTATTTAACAAAAGCAATAGCACTAGACTTATATACTGCTTCACAATGCTTTCCAGCCCTCTCTAAGCGATTTACAGAGTCAGCATTTTGCCCCAAACAATCTGGGTCCTCATTTTACCCACCTTGGAAGGATGAAAGGCTGAATCAATCCTGAGCCGATGAAGATTGAACTCCTGGCACTGAGCAGAGTTAGTGTGCAATACTGCATTCTAACCACTGCGCCACCAAATGGAGAAGGCAATCCCAGGCTATTATTCAAAGGCCAGTTTTAGTGGTGCCCTCAGCCTGAGAATGTTTTTGCTCTTACCACTTTTCTAATAGGCATTTTAACCTTCGTTTTCCACTTTTTAGAATACATAGGTTTAGATGTATCTGCTCATGTATATGTGGATGTATTATAGTGACCTCTTCAGCCTCTTTCGTCTGTATTAGAGACATTATCTCTTTCTCTAGTACTTTCATAGAAGCTTCAGCAGGCGGCATTTTGTATCATTCCATTATTAAAATCTCTGCCTGTTGTTTTTCTGCATATCAAACAACTACTAAACCATAAGAACCTAAGACCTTCCTCTACTTTAGACACACACAGCAGGGGTGGGTTCCGGATTCTTTTACTGCAGGTTTGCTCAGGGATGTGCTTCAGGCGTGCACAGTAATGAAAAAATTGCTTCTGCGTATAAGCAAAAAACAAGATGGGGGTGTCTATGGTGCCACCGATAGAACTGGTTTGGGGGGGTGGGGGCGATTTACTACCTACTTGGCTGAACTGGTAGGAAACTTCCTCTGACACAGAGGCCAAAACTTTGATCCAGAATAATATTAACACAACCCCTGGTTGGTAGATTGCCAATTCTTTTCTCCATTCAGCCAGGAAATTAAGCAGCAATTGCTTTCTTTTTTGTAAGCATATCTTTTGACTGAAGGTGAAAATGATGGGGGAGGAACAGTTTTACCATTGTTCTGTCACTTGAACCAAAAAGCCAGCAAGACAGAATTCTTCCAACCCAAATACCTTAAACAAATAACCCCCCAAATAGATAGCCAGCATTTTATTTCATTTTACGTATTTTTAATGTAACTCAAGGTGGAGAATATACCTAATATTTGATTGCTCTGCTTCTGAACCTTGAAAATAAAAGTCCAGCCTCACCACCACATCAGATTGACTCGCCATCCAGTATGAAAAGACAATCAAAGACAAAGAACAGGGGAAGCGTTCCTGCCACATCATAAACCAACCAATTGGAAAAGGGGCATTTCTGTGAGATGCTCTAGAGTTGGTTTCAGGGGTTGGCTGCTGGGGTTTGCAGGGGTTCAGGAGAACCTCTAGCTAAGATCCTGTTCAGTTCAGAGAGCCCCCAAATCCCACGCCTGGCTGTGCCCGCCCACCCACCCCACCCCTCCCAAGAGTCCCATGCGGCCCATTTTAGATGCAGGTAAGCGCAGGGCACCCGTGGAGGCTCAGGGAGGGTAAAAAACGGGCCTACCAGCAGTTTGAGAAAGCCAGAGGGTCTCTGGAGCCTGGGGAGGCCGTTTTCACCCTCCCGGAGACTCAAGGAATGAAAGATGGATGGATGGATTATGACAGCAAGTTGTACTGATGTAATGGTAACTTGGCATGTCTGCAGTTCACATTCTACTAGGTTGATATTTCCATGATTGAATAAGGAGAAATAACAATAATTGACTATGCCACTGAAGTTTTTGGTCCCTGTTCACCATAACAAAACTTGCTGTGGCTAATTGTTGAATGGAAGAACAGTTCTGCCATGGACTACGGTAATTGGAGCATTGACATCTGATTTCTAACTTCCAAAGACAATTCTATTGAAACTAAAATGTCTTCATGGGAGGCCTTCTGCTGGCATACTGTAAGATAGGAAACTAGTTTTGTGCAGGAACACTTTTGTCTGATTTTAGCCTCCCTCAGCAGTGGGTTGGCAACAAGATTGAGGT
Source organism: Rhabdophis nuchalis (assembly GCA_039707465.1). Taxonomy (NCBI): domain Eukaryota; kingdom Metazoa; phylum Chordata; class Lepidosauria; order Squamata; family Natricidae; genus Rhabdophis; species Rhabdophis nuchalis. The sequence continues at coordinate 128,310,106 of CM077643.1, forward strand.
AGGGCATGTTATTGAGAAACTGTTAAATGAAGCATCTTCATGCATTCAGCTTCTGCCTCTGAACAATTTGCCTCCTTACAGCAAACAGCCCATTTCAGTTTCAGCACAGCCTGATTAGCACAAGCAGCTGATTGTTGCCTCCCCCCCCCCCCAACACCAGCTGTTTCAGGCTGCAGGGATTGCCATAGACCAGGGGTCTGCAAAGTCGGCTCTTTTAAGACTGGTGGACTTCAACTCCCAGAGTTCCCCAGCCAGCATAGCTGGCTGGGGAATTCTGGGAGTTGAAGTCCACCAGTCTTAAAAGAGCCGACTTTGCAGACCCCTGCCATAGACTATTGCTGTTTCCGCACGCCCCATTTTTGGCCTCTACATGCCCTGTTTTCGGCCTCCACACGCCCCATTTTCTGCCCATTCTGGGTGGTGGGGATCAGAATGGGCAGAAAATGGGGCGCGTAGAGGCCGAAAGCAGGGCGCATGGAGGCCAAAAATGGGATGCGGAGGCCAAAAATGGGACGCATGGAGGCGGAATAGACAATAGCAATACCTGAAACAGTTTGAAACAGCTAATGGTCGGGAGGCTGATCCAACTGACAATCAGCTGCTTGTGCTAGTCAGGATGTACTGAAACTGAAACAGGCTGTTTGCTGTTTGCTGCAAGGAGGCAAATTGCTGGGAAGCAGAGGGCAGAGGATGGGGACTGGAGGGTAGGGTTGGGGCTACATTTGGTGTATAAGACGCACCCAAATTTCCATTCTCTTTTAGGGGGGGAGGAGTGTGTCTTATACTCTGAAAAATATGGTATATTGATTACTGTAGTTGCTCATCTTCTTTGCCAGCATTGTTGGAGAGGAGAGCAAAGTTAGACAGTCTGGAACAAAATGACCTTGCAGTTGTGCCTCTTTCCTCAGTGAATTGTGGGAACAGAATGCAAATAACAACAACTGCAGCTCAGCATGAATATTGATATTTGTTTTATATTTATGAGTTAACAATGTCTGTCTGTGCACTGCATTGGCCCCAATATCTGCTATCAAGCCAAGTCAGATGTTTCTTGGCAACTTATTCTGTTAATAGAGAATCTAGGCAAGTATGATTTTAAGAACAAAATGTTTAGCATCTCTCCCTGAGTCCTGGTTTTTAGAGTCCAAACATTATAGGAACATTTGTGGTTATCAAAGCATGATTATCTTTGTTATGTGTGTGCTACACAAATATTGTGTGTGTAAATCTTTGGCCTGGATTTTCTTTCATAAAACTACTTCTATCTAAAAGTAAATGTTTTTATTGCCTTGTTTTTATCTCCATTTATTTCTAAAAATGACTTTCAAATGTAATGTCAATCCACAATAGCTTTAAGCAGGCTAGGTCACTTGCAGATTTCAGAGGCATTATTAGAAAATTAAAAATAGTAGATGGCTAGTACAATGACAATAAAGATTATTATTATTATTATTATAGTCCAATGCTTTGTTTGGAAATCTTGTTTCCTTCTCCCCCCAGGTCAAAGATAAAAATGAGATGCTATTGAGAAGGGATGTTAAATAGAATTGTTATAACCTTAAGATGACGTTATTTATCAAAATATAGGTAGTCCTTGACTTACAACAGTGCCCTTAATGAACATTCAAAGTTACAGCGGCACTGAAAAAAAGGGACTTGTAACAATTTTTCACAATTATGACCTAGGTAACAGCCCCATGATTATGTGATCAAAATTTAGATGCCTGGCAATTGGTTCATACTTACGACCACTGCTGTGTCCCAAAGTCAATGTGATGGTCTTTTGACAAGCAAAATCAATGGGGAAGGTTCACGTAACCGTGTTACTAATTTATCAAGTGCAGTGATTCACTTAGCAATTGTGACAAGAAAGGTCGTAAAATGGGGCAAAACTCAGTTAACAAATGTCTCACTGAACAATATTAATTTTGGGTTCAATTGTGATTGTAAGTCAAGGACTACCTGTAATATTTTGGATATTTATTGGAAACTTGAGGGTAATTGTCCCCCCAAAAAATGTCTGCCCTACTATATTGGAGATATATAATGTTATGGCATTCTAACACACATACTTTGGTTATATTTATGGTGTTTCTGTATTGGTTGGTTGAATATTCTTCATACTGTGAATCAGTTTTTAGTAATAAGACCTAAAAATATTAATGTGTTGTTAACAAATTGGAATCTATTTATAAAAAGTGTGGCTACATCATTCCTTGAGCACTGCAAAAGAGTTTGTTATGTGTTTTTGGAAAAAGACTTGTGCTCCCGATACCAAAGATAGACTTGATGAAAATATATACAGTCTCAATCAGTGCAATAGAAAGAGTGGACAATATAATTTCATGTGGTTACAATTTGTTCCTTAAAAACAATATTATAATTATTTGTCTGTATGTGTCGATACATATATATATATAATATACAAATTGTGCTTTGAATATTTTTTCCTGACATTTCTAAATATCTGGTTTTTGTTGTAGTGCTCCCTCCTCTCCCCATGGTGGAAAGATGGGGGTGGGGGAGAACATTTACATGGATAGGTAATCCTTGAGTTACATAAGAACATAAGAATAGCCTTGCTGGAACAGGCCATAGCCCATCCAGTCCAGCATTCTATCTCACACAGTGGCTCACCATTTGCTTCAGGGTCTTCCCAAGCAGATGTCTTCACCTGCTTATGATTCCCTGCAAATGGCATTGAGAAATATCCTACCTATCTCTCCAACCCGGAGGGTGTCCTTAGGCATTCATAATGATAGCCATGGATACCCTTGTTCTCCATGAACTCGTCTAATCCTTTCTTAAAGGTGTCGAGGCTGACAGCTGTCACCACTTCTTCTGGCAGGGAGTTCCATAGACCAGTGATCCTCTGGGTGAAAAAGTACTTCCTCTTATTTGTTTGAGGTCTAGCTTCCAAAAGTTTCATGGAGTGCCCCCTAGTTCTAGTGTTGTACGATAGGGAAAACAGATTTTCCTTTTCTACTTTGTCCACACTGTGCATGATTTTATAGACTTCAATCAGGTCACCTCTCAGGTGCCATCGTTCTAGAGTGAAGAGGCCCAGCCGTTGCAGCCTCAGATGGTAAGGAAGATGTTCCAACCCCCTAATCATTCTGGTTGCCCTTGTCTGCACCTTTTCCATTTCCATAATATCCTTCTGAAGGTATGGTGACCAGAACTGTACACAATACTCCAGATGGGGCCTCACCATAGATTTATAAAGAGGCAAAATGACACTTGCTGACTTATTTTCTATACCCTTCCTAATGATCCTAGCAATGAGTTTGCTTTTTTCACTGCTGCGGCACACTGGGTTGACACCTTCATTGAGCTGTCCACCAGGACACCAAGGTCCCTTTCCTGGTTAGTTGCAAGGAGTTCAGACCCCATCAGTTTATAGATGTAGTTGGTTTTTTTTGCCCCAACGTGCATCACTCTGCACTTACTAATGTTGAAGCTCATTTGCCACTGGTTTGCCCACTCCCCCAGTGTCAAGAGATCCCTCTGGAGCTCCTCACACTCTCTCTCAGTTTTTACTACCCTGTATAATTTAGTGTAATTGGCAAATTTGGCTGTTGCTATTACAATTGTAATTGAGCTGGCAATTATAGTCATAAGTCATAACAGCCGTAAATAAGGTCGCATGACTTTAGGGGCGGTGTTGTATCTTCAGAACCGGGTCATAGGTTTTGGGGGTTCCATTATAATTTTGACCAGTCACTAAGTTACTGGTTATAAGTTAATGTAAGTAATCAGCAGCAACAGCATGCTCTGAGGGACAGGATGGCAGTTGTGCCAGGGAATAAGTTTACTTGTTTAACATCTGGTAAATGAGGTTTTTGTGACACCCACCTCCATCTATAGTGAATATTTTCTAAATAGGAAGCTCTTTATCATGATAGTCATTTCAGAGTGCCCATATTCTCTGTGTTTCAATATTACAAATATTCCTACCAACCCATTTAGTTCATCATCATAAAAAAGCTCTTTTCTAAAACGATTTCATATTTATCTAATTCTTGTCTTTTCTTTTTTCTTCTTTTGATAGACTGAGCATAAATTTTGCAACGGGTCTGATAAGGAGTGTGTATCTCCTACTGGAAGAAATAACAAGAAGGAAACATTAAAGGTAGATGGAAGAAGATTAAGCTGCATCCTTTGTTCTTTGATTGACAGATAATAGATGGATGGATGCAGTGGTAGATTCTGGGCAGTACAGCCCAGTATGGGCGTACTGGTGGCAGCTGGGAGCAGCGGCCACTGTACCAGAACAGTGTTTCGTTGCCTGCTCACGGTGCTTACCACTTTTTGAGGGAAATGGGCCTATTGTGCACGCGCGTATGGTGCCTGCCCAACCTCTACCAAGCAGCTGGGGTGTCGCAGGACAGTGGCATGCGCATGCGCTCGAGGTGGACACCTGGACCCGTCGCAGTGTAATGGTTGCGACGGGATCTGGAACCCACCACTGGCTGGCTGGCTGGCTGGATAGATAGATAGATAGACAGAGAGACAGGCAGACAGACAAATGGACCACTCTTAAGGTGCCATAGGCAAACAAATATACATCATGCTACTATATATATTAATGATGGTGAACCTTTTTCTTACGACATGCCAAAGCTGCGTGTGTGTGCTATTGCGCATGTGGGCCCACTCAATCTCCACGCTCACCTGCGCATGCATGCTGCCCTCCCCCCATGCATGTGCGTGCACCCCCTCCCAGAGGCTTTCCTGAAGTCTGGGGAGGGTGAAAATGGCCTCTCCCCCAGCCTCACGGAGGACATACAGAAGTTGGAAACGGATCGTTCCCGAACTTCCGGTTGGACCTTTGGGGCCATTTTTCACCCTCCCCAGCCTCCGGAGACTTTCTTGAAGCTTGGGGAGGGCGTAAAAGGCTTCCCCTGGCCCTCCACAAGGGCGAAAAATCAGCTGATGCGCTGGAGCTGACGTGCCAAGGTTCCCCATCACGGATATATATCATGCTGAAAACAGTATGCAAAATAGCCTTGTCAGCTAATATCTCCTAATGTCTAAAATAGCCTTGCATTTATTCTCAAATTTTCATAATTGTGATTTGTTTATTTATTTGATTCCAGTTTGGATTCTGCATGTTTTAGAGTTTGCTATATATCCCCAAAATGAGTTAAAATAGTTTTGCATAGCAGATTGCCTTGCTCACTAGATTAATGAATCCAGTTTTTCCAGTCTTTAAAAGATTTTAAGAAGGTGCTTTTTCTATTCGTATTATCTGAGTGGTAAATTTCAGGAATTGAACTTAAGATCTCTTGTAAATGTTAAGCTATAACTTCTAGCATCCCTTCTAGCATCCCTAATCTTTGGCCCCACTGCTAGGTTACTGGGATTTGTAGTTTCAATATATCTGGAAGTTCTTGTCACCACCAAGCCACTGTTCCTTAATTTTTTAATGTTGTTGTAGCCATGTGCACACAGTATTACATATGGCTCTTCAGAACTCCTTCAGAATATTAATATTGTTACTAAAACTATTTGCATAATATACACAGTAAAGCTATTTTCAGGGTCATGAACCTTGTTTGATAGTATGTATATATTTTTATGCATGCTATGACAATAGTTGTAGCTATTATCTAAATATTTATTACTTTTGACTGATGAATCCAATATTTACATAATTCAACTTCCAGAGTTCTCGTAGATTCTTCAAATTTAAAACATTTATTTTCAAAATTATTTCTTAATAATGAAAATTTATCACACTCGTCTCCCAAAGCCAACAGGGTACCTATATGTACTCCTGTTTACTTTCCTCCGAATCCTATGAGAATTTGTTAGGTGTATGAATGAAAAACACATCAGTTGCTCTTGGTTGGAGTAGCTATAAAACTGTAATGAGTCGAATACCAAAATGAAAACATTTTACAGACAAAGGGAAGGTGTGTGTGTGTGTGTGTGTGTGTGTGTGTGTGTGTGTGATGGAACCCAGTTCTTGTTGTATTTAATGCTGCAAAAATTTTCCAGCAAGTTAGCAGAGGAATGTTGTTTAAATGGGGGACATAGCCTATCTTCTTTAGTTTTTTCTCTCTTTTTACCAGTAGTAGAAAGAGAAATAAAATGTGTTCCTGACTGATATTTTATCTCTATGATATAATAGGTCCAGAAAAAAAACTACAGGCAGGAGAAGAAAAAAGCCACCAAGCAGCTCTTTAGTGCTTTGAAAGATCCCCGAGTGGTCATTATGGCAGATTGGCTGAAGGTAATTTGATGCAAAATGTCATTTTAAGAATATGTAGCTAAGGCGTTTGAACAGTTTTTAAAATTGTGCATTATAATTCACCCACCGCTTTCTACCCGGAATTTATTTACTGCTTTAAAACTAGCCCTCTTGGGAAACCAGCAATATATTTGAAGTCATAGTCAAGATAGAGGACATGTCCAAGGTTTCTTTGTGGCAAAACAGGAGATGAAGCACAGTTTTAAAAAAAGGAAGAATATTATCAGAGGGACTGGTAGCATCCTTAAATTGTTTAACAAAGATCATCTTTCCTTTTGTATAGCTTACATTTATTATTCCCATCTTTTCCTTTTTTTAAAAAAACACAGACAACTTGCTTGGTTGTGCCTATATGCCATTCCAATCATTAGTCAACTAAACCCAGCTAGGTGATCTTGGGCCAGTCACTATCTCTCAGCCCTAGAAAGCAAGCAATGGCAAATTACTTCTGAATAAACTTGCCAAGGAAATTGCATAGATTTGGCCAGGCAATTCCCAGGAGCCAAGAATTACTCAAAGGCACAGGTACACACATTCATTTAGGCCAGTGGTAACAGACTGTAGGAATTCAAGGGAGCACTTCTTGTTTAAATGTGACTGTGATTTGGGGTTGAGGATTAACACTTGAATCTCAGAGCAAAGGGAAAATTTCTTTATTATTTTAATAATAATAATAATAATAATAAATTTATTTTGTATACCGCATCCTCTCCCCAAGGGGACTCGAAGCGGTGCACAGGGCAAGAATTTAAAATACTATAAACATACATACATAAGATAAATAAATACGATGAGTAAAAACGAATTAAATTAACATTGTCCCTGCGCTAAAATCCCCAAATTACCACACTAAAATTCCCTTCACCCTAAAGGTAGAGACTAACCTAGGCCGGCCAAGCAGAAAAAGTATGTTTTGAGCTTTTGGCGGAAGGAGCGGAGGTCCGTAGTTGTTCTGATGTCGGGGGGAAGGTCGTTCCAGAGGGTTGGGCCCGCCACAGAGATAACCTGTCCAATTTCTTTTCAGAAAGTTTAACTGAAAGTTTGGTTTAAACCCCAAAAATATTTAAGGTAGTTGAACTAAACAAGACACTTGGAATAACTGAATTTAGAATGAAGGTCTTGTTCTGCACCATTAAAAACTGTTCTATTGGTTTAGATTATTTCTTCTTATTCTTGTTCTCTAGATACGTGGCACTCTGAAGAGCTGGACTAAATTGTGGTGTGTACTGAAACCTGGAGTACTCCTAATCTATAAAACTCCAAAGACTGGACAGTGGGTGGGCACCATTTTGCTTCATTCCTGTGAGCTCATCGAGAGACCGTCCAAAAAAGATGGCTTCTGTTTCAAACTTTTCCATCCTTTGGACCAGTCCATTTGGGCTGTGAAGGTAAGAAGAATGCTCATCTGAACAGATTTCCTTGCAGGAAACCAGAAGGGCTCCACCAACACGCACAAAAATTACTGAGGGCTATTGAGGTTTCTATCATCTTTGGGTGTAGCAACCAGCTTGTTTAATGAGCCAATTCTGAAAGGTGTAGTATATATGTGCCCCACTAATAATAAGGTAAGATAAACTTCATTGTCACTTTTTTTCTGCAAAAAATGAAATTCTGATTTCCAGTTCTCAAAAGAAAATAAGCTAAAATGTTGAAAGTTCAGCCAAGCTAAAATTGCCTCTCAAAATATATTTCTTGCTAGTCTTTATTTAGTTTAGTCAAAGACTATTTTCCTTCAATTTTTTTAAAAGGTGAGACTTTCAGTGACATTTACTAGATAGAATATTATGTTCTTACACTTATTTTGTTGTGACATGGCCAATGGGCGTGCAAATGTCCTTCATTGCATGGTTCTCCTTTCAGCAGTTTGCAACCTCCCAGATTTGACTTAAATCCAAGGAAATAAATCATGTGGTAACTTCTCACATTAGGTGTTTACAATTGTAAAAGTGTAAACATCCAGCTCCAGGGTGATAGAACAGTGTGTACCAGAAAACAGTAATGCCAGCAGTAGTTTTCTCCAATAACAAAGACAAAAAATATCAGTGGAATATCGTAGAATTACTCAGAAGAACACAGAAAAACTAAAACCTCTTTCACAGTGGAAAACTTTGGGAATCTTCCAAAGCAGTTTTCAGCTCAGCATTACTTCTTTTAGAGAATTTCCACACAAGAATCCTACGTTTGAAAACAATTCTGGCCCTCTGGGATACCAGAGTAGCCAAATTATATCTGCCTCAGTATATTTGAAAGCATAGCAAATGTAGTATTTTTTCCCATTGTGATTCTGTGGAGTTTTTGTATGATCCACTTGCCTATTTACAGGGCTCTTGCCTCGTCAAACCTGGCTGCCGGGACCAAGGATTGGTCCTGGCCATATTTGATATTAAATTAATTGTAAAGAGTTTAAAATAATGGATATCTCTGATTGTGACATGTGGAAGATAAGGCATAAAAATACCTAAAGATATATAAATGTGTTGGATGGGGATGAATATGCCCTCTTTTAGTGTTGGAACCAAAAACTAGAGAAATATAAAATATATATAAAGAGACTAGTGTATCAAGTAGCTTAGCAGCTAGTGTATAAAAATCTGATTAATTTAATAAGGAAGTTACGTACTGTCAAATGCAAAATAGTGGAATGGTCCCTGCTCCACATAAAAATGAAATCTTGTCATTCATATGATATTGTGGGGCTTCAAAAACTGAGCTGATTAAGATTTGATTGAGCTTCTGTTTCAGAGGAAATGATGAAGTGACTTCTGGACTTCCTTCCTCTAGAACAGGGGTGCCAAACTCAATTTCATTGAGGGCTGCATCAGGGTTGTGTGTAACCTGAGGGAGCCGGGTTAGCATGGCCAGGTTGGGCATGGACAATTTCACGTCACTCATGTCACGACCGCCACCTGCACCCCTCTACCAGCGAAAACTGAGTTCAGGAGCTCCATTTTCACTGGCAGAGGGCTATAGGAGGCCATCGCAGCCAAAAACAGAGCTTGGGCTGCATGTGTCCCGTTCTCCCCCTCCCGAGCTCCATTTTCACTGACAGAAGTACTGTGGGCCGGTCCTTCACTGTTTCCAGGACTGCTCCACAGGCTAGATCTAAGCACCCCATGGATCTGATCCAGCCTGCAGCCTTGAGTTTCACACCCCTGTTCTAGAATCTTGGCTGCCCACCTCAGTCTCTGCTCATTCACAGTCACAAGAATACAGTCACAAAAGAAGATACAGTGAGGAAATAAGGAAAATGGAGTCAGAGTTCTCCTGCTGATCAGCTAGACGGCCCTTCCCCTTCTCTTCCTTGTTCATTGAAACCACAGAAGACAGCCATGAGGGTACTTGTAGTGGCACAAAAGTTCAATAGAAGCTACAAGGGATATGACAACTGGCTATGGAAAAGTGCCCTGTGACTGGAGTGCGGAGTTTCCCAAGTCCCTTTTATAAAGATAGGAAAGACAGGGCAGGTAGCATTGGGTGACTTCACACTAAATTATAATAGATTTTGATTGATATCAATAGCAATAGCACTTAGATTTATATACTGCTTCACAGTGCTTTACAGCCCTCTCTAAGTGGTTTGCAGAGTCAGCATATTGCCCCCAACAATCTGGGTCCTCGTTTTACCAACCTCGGAAGGATTTAAGGCTGAGTCAAGCTTGGGCTGGTGAGATTTGGACTGCTGAACTGCAGCTAGCAGTCAGCTGAAGTAGCCCACAGTACTACACTCTAACCATTGGGCCGCCTTGGCTCGTGATGTTTATATCCAGATATTGTGATTGGTAGATGCAGCTAATGACAAAGTATAATGTGTATTCCCAATCAGTTACATCTTATGGAACAAACCATGATTAAGCAAATTATGATTAACATAGTATGCCAACGCAGTCTATATCTGTAATGTAGAGAAAAACCATGGATATTTGTTAGCAGAAAACCAACAATGGAAGTTCTGTATGGAACTAAACGTTTCACCACAATAGTACCATTTATATGAATGCAGTCAGGTTTTATAGGGTAAAATCCCACGCTAAGCAATCCAATAGCAGCTTTTTGCAGGCAGAGGAAACATTCCCAGCCCCTTGTGATTCTCTGAAACAGTTTCTTCAGCAGAAATGCCATGTTGGATTTCATCCCAGATCCATGACTTGAGCATTTTAGGTAGTCTCTCATTTTTATCAGAATTTAACATGACATTTCCCCCCTGATTCAGTCACTCTTGTCTAATAGAAAGCCATCTCCGTTAACATAATACCTTTGACGTTATGCAGGCCCTTCTGCACATAAAGAGATTATTGCCCCAATGGTCTGCGCTACTTCTGTTTATATGTAGGCAAGAAATGAAATACCCCAGGACGCCAGTAAATATGATTTGCGTCCAGGGTGTGATTAATGAGAGAGGCCTTGCCAGCTCTAGGGAGGTGTGAAAATTAATACGTGCCTTAGTCTTCCAGAGGAGTGTCCCTGAAGCACGCACACTTGTATGGGGCACGTTGATAAGAGTAACAACTCAGCAGGCTGGCAGCAGAGACCCAGTGAGGAGGATTTTCACTTTAGATTAATGTGCACTGTGCTCATTCAGGCTCCAGAGACTTTCTGTGAATAGGAGATCTTTGGCTTCATAGTGCGCTGTGCAGTTTTTCTCACCGGGGATCTGTCAGAATGGCACAGCAGCCCTCCGGGTGAAATTCTTCTGACTAACCTGCCCCCTCCCGCCCCGACCCAATAGTATCTTTTATGTCAAAAACATTCTTAGGAAATGAACTTCATTGGTAAATTTTGACTCTTAGATTAAAATGAAAATCATACTGTTCCTGTTCTTGTAGGAGTATGAGCTTTTAAAATGCCACTGTTCCCAAAAGGTTGCTGTGTTTTTCTTCCAAATTACTGAGTACCATCTGAGATAATGAGAACTCTTACATATTTTGAACTGCTGTATAGATTGAGACTCCCTGAGTTTCATGTTGAGGTATTGGTTAGTATTTGGGTGATCACTGACAACGATGGACCAACTCATTCACTTTATAAGGAACTTGGTAATGCCGCTTCCCGCATTTGTGTGCAAGCAATTTTCACTTCATGACTAACTGAAACTGGCAACTCTGTAACTAAGCGATGCAGTCATTAAGTGAAACATATAAAGTATTCCACTTAGTGATGGCATTCGCAGTTACTTTTGTTGATTGAATCCCGTGTGGTCGTCCGGTGAGGACCTATCTGGATCCAAATCATTTTTGGAAAATGTTATTGGGATGCTTCATCTCAACTCTACTTATCTACTTATTTTTCCTCCATCACTGCCTTTTTGACTGCTGGTGTACCCATTGATGCCAGCTGCACCTGCAACCTAGCCCTGCCCACAGCTGCTGTGCCCAACGTACCATGCATTAGTATTGTACTAGTTGTGGCCTAATTTACCCAAGGTTGTCTCTCAGATACTGGCTGGGGCTTTTCTTGTGTATCCCACCCAGGATCTCCACTTGCAGAAGAAGGACCTGACTGGCATATAAAAGAAGGTCCAAACTGTTGTGACATGAAAGAAGGCTGTGGCTGGTACAGTAGGAGTGTGAAGCATGATGGGCACCGCCGTGGTGGTGGGTAGGGCCAGGGGCTGTTGGCAGCTGGCAACAGCAGGAAGGCCAGTGGCCAAAAGTCAGTCAGAAATGTGGTTGTGCGCAAATGAGCCCCTAAACCATGGTGGTACTGCAATGGCTGGAACTTTTAAGGATTAATCTTAAGTCTCTTTTTGGACGCTGTTGACTTGTCACTGAATGAATGGATGCTAAACGAGGACTAGTTTGAAGAAGAAGCTCTTAATATTACTCCAGTCTCTCCCTTCATTTTTGTTAGCCTCAAAGCTATTTCTAATTATATCATTTCACTAATTGTATAAATCATTTTAAAACTCATTTGGTTCATTTTGGTAGCATATGTTGCGTAAATTGCTTTTTGTTTTGAAAGGTGTTTTATATTTAAAGGAAATTGGAAGGGCCAGCCTAGTCACAAACTCATATTTGTTATTCCTCTGTTTGTCTCATTCATGTACAGGGCAAAGAATGCTGGGAAGGGCACTCTTGTTTTTTCCCATCCAAAGGGATGTGTAAGAGAGAGAATTGAATGTAGAATTCACCTGCTTTCCATAGGAATCCAGAAACTAACCAACACTATTAGAGAGCTATTCTTCTACTTAAAACTCTTAGTGGGAAAGAGTTTGCCCGAGGCATTTTTCAAGCTCGGCAACTTTGAGAGGCAATTCCCAGATTTCCCCAGCCATGCATGCATTCTGGGAGCTGAAGTCTGCACATCTGGTCTAAATGATTGTTTTGCAGCAGTTGGTAGAGCTGAGCTTGGAGAAAGGTACATTCCTTGGCTCCTGCCAAGGGTTCCTTTTGATTAGAGATCCTCCTGCTCATGTGTCATGCAGAAGAGAATTTGCCTGAATGACATGCAGGCAAATTTAGTTTTTCCTATCCAGCATTAGTCCTTCCAATTCAAAGCATAGGCTTTTCCCTATAGCTGATAAATTATGTACATGAACAAAATTATATAACATTATATTTTATATAAAATATAAAATTATATTTTATACTCTCTCTCCAGCAGATCCAGTCAACTCTTATTTACATTTTTACTCCTGTTTTCCTTTAAAGAAATTTTTTATATTTTTATATGGATTTGCCGTATATAGACACCTTTGCAAAACAATTCAGGGCAGCATACAATTCAAAACAATCCCACCACACCCCAAAACCAAACTCTCATGAAATATAGTAAAATACTTTAACTTGTCATGCGATTTTGTAAGGGAGGCTAATTTGGATAGAGAGTGAACTTGCAAATTGTGTTATCAATATTGAGTAAACCACAGTTTTTAGGCTTCCACATCAGTGGTGGGATTCAAAAATTTTTACTACCAGTTCTGTGGGCGTGGCTTTGTGGGCGTGGCAGGGGAAGGGTTCTGCAAAATCCCCATTCCCTCCCCACTCTCAAAATTTCTACCACCGGTTCCACAGAACCTATCAGAACTGGCTGAATACCACCTCTGTTCCACATGTTAAACTATGAATTACAGTTTGCAAAGCACATTGGCAAAGTTTACATAACAAAAGTACATTGTGTACATATAGCTTGTGATTTACATAAAGCTGTGTGAAGGTGGGATAGTTTGAGCCAGGCCTTATTAGTCCAAATTCAAGGATTTGTTGTTTGCCATTCTCCATAAAACCCAATCAAATGAAGATCTTGATTTTGTAGTTTGTGGATGGAATGGTGAGGCACCAAATATGGCAATACAGAAGACTTGATGGGGAAATGATTTGAATTGCTGAAGCTGTATATTTTCTGACCTACATTTTAATGACTTCATGACATTTCTGGCAGAGAATGAGTGCATTGTGTATTTGCCCTCCCCAGCAAAGGCCAGGCAGGTGTGTGCGTGTGCTGTCTTTTACTGGATGGTTTTGTGAAAGAAACTAAAGCTATCTCTATGGTAACGTAAGAGATAATTTGAACAAGAGTTGCAAAGTTCATCCCTCAACAGTATAGTGGCCTGTAATGCTACTGCTGACATTAATAAGATCTGACAGCTTTCCTTGTGATTTTCCTCTTTCCCTAGTTATAATGTAGGAGCTGAGTGTAGGAAACATTCAGTGATTTCTTGATATGATTTTTTTAAAGGGATGTGGCAGGGGAAGAATGATGCTGACATTTAAAAAATGAGATAAATAAGGGCTTGAAGTCACTTCTGTGTAGGCAATAGTTAGAATGAATTTATCTGTTAAATGCATGAACAATCAAGTACAATAAGCTATTGTAGATTTCTAACCTATTCAGCTCCTTGAAGAACCTAGGTATAAGTACTATTGAACTAAGTGGAATTTGCTTGTTATTAAAAATGAGTAATTTGAAGTGTTCCTGATGTTATATAGAGAGCAGTTCTTTCATTCCTTATCTTTGATGGTGGCTGGTGATGATTTATGTCATTTGGCAGCTAAAACACCTGGAGAACACTAGATTACCTGCCCTATGATATCCATTTTTCACCATGAAATTGCTAGCAGCATTCCAACTGTAGTAATTGAGTAAGGATTTGGCTAATGTACTGTATGTGAGTTATTTTTTAGTATTGTAAAGGCAGGAATGTCAAGTCCAATGCAAGTGGCCAAGACCAAAGAAGGGGAGAGGCATGAACAGATTCTAGTAAGGAAGTTTTAATGCTTATTTGGGGTAAATACAGGATTTTGGAAACTGTAAGAGGAATTTCCCACCTTGCTTTATAGTGAGTTAATTAAGGGAGAAGCTCAGCAAATGTTTCAAACACTTTTCTCTAGATTTCTTGGCACCTGGACTAAGTTGCCAGCCAGCGGCTGAGTCACCCGCAGTCTCTTGATTCTGTCTATTCTCTCTTCCATTCCTTTCCCAGCTTCTCCACAATCTCTCAACAGGAAAAATGCCAAGTATAATGATTTATGAAATTAAGAAAATTTGCCTTGAAGGTTGGTTAAAACACAAGTAGTAAAATAGAATAGTGGCTTCCCCAAATTAAAATTGCTCATATGGACAAATAGCAGAATTGCAGTTCTGCCATGTGCTATAAATACATGATGTTGCTTTCCGTAAAAGTGGATATGAGAGTACAGCATTCACTTTCCATTCAAAAGTGAATGAGAGAGTACTCGGAAGCTAGAGAGAGAGTTGCCATGTGCGAATTCCCTAAATAAATAAAATATTTATAAAATATTACCGTTGGTCATTTTGGCTGCTTGTCTTGAATTCAGCCACCTTTGGAAGGGCACATATATTAATCCTTGCTTAAAAGAAAATACTAGGAGCCATTGTGGCAAATAATTTTTGGGATTAAAACATAGATTTGCTGCGTTCACATATCACAGTAAACATCAGTGTAATCAAAGAACTGGTTTGGTTTGTTGAATTAGAAATGGGAGACCATGAACATCTGGGTGACTTTTATTAGCCCAACCTACTTCACACTGTTTTAGGGAAAATAGAAGGAGGGAACATATTGCGCTGTCTGAATCATAGGAAATAGAGGCAAGATATAAATCTGTCTGGAAATAGAAGTGAGATATAAATCTGTCTGGTTTAAATTTATTGCAATTGTCTATAAAATGCCATTTTATAAAACAGGAACTTACACAGTGATGAAATGAAGCCTGTTGCTAATCTGGCTTTTTTCTTCCTAGCCAGTGGGTGAGCAAATTTTTTTCAAATCATATTAATGGAATTGTGTGGGAATCCAAATGTTGCCATAATGAAACATTGACTGCATGTTTACTGCTTGGTGGGCTTTGCCCTTTGGAGTAAATGATAGGCATGTTTTTCTGTTATATGTTTTTTCTATTGGGACTCTCATCAGCAAGAGGAAAAAGGGAATAAATAAACTTCTAGGGAAGAGAAGAGATTGTGGATGGTTGAACCTATAGGCTGTAAAGGTATGCAAGCACTCAATGCACCCATGTAAATTGAAAACAAAAATAGTCATCTTCAAAGTAAAAGCAATGGGGTTGTATTGCATGCATGGCATACACTTACTTACTTACTTACTTACTTACTTACTTACTTACTTACTTACTTACTTACTTACTTACTTACTTAGATCAATAATTTCCAGTTGACCTCAGGCTGCCTAGACATGGACAGCCAAAGGACTGGATGGGGGGGGGGCTGTAAAATGCCCTGATCTAGGCCAGGATAATTGATCTGTGGAGGTGCATCTGTACCCCAATAAACAATGGTTGAATTGGCTCATCTGCCCCTCTTAGATTTTGTGGGGCTTAGAATAATGCTGCCATACAAACTCCTATTTATAATACAGTCCTGTATTGCATTTATCACAAGAAACATGAAGAACATTTGGATGTACTCAGAACAACTTGAAACATATTTTGATGGACAATTAGGCTGAAAATTAAACCATTCATTAAAATCTCTATTATTATACTGAAACAGAACAAAAGGTGGTGGAATTCAAAATTGTCATATACAGGGAGTCCTCGACTTACAACAGTTCATTTAGTAACCATTCAAAGTTACAAATGCTCTGAAAAAAGTAATTTATGACTGGTAACTTATGAATGATTTTTCACACTTACGACCATTCACTTAGCAACATAAATTTTGGGCTCAATTATGGTAATAACTCAAGGACTACCTGTAGTTTCAAAATAGGAAACTACATTCCAGCTCCAGCATTAGCATGGGTGTAAGATCACCTCCAACCTAACTATATTCTCTCACATTGTGTATCCTGTAAGGCTGATTTCAATTAATCTGTCCATGAAGTGGCAGAAGAATAAGGAACCACCTAAAGGGTTTCCATGATAACTACTCAGTGCCCTTTTACATTATGCATTAACTAGAAATAACCAGTGCAAAAGTTTTTATGAGTTCAAGTTATGATGAAATGAAAACATTAAGGATCCTTCAAACTACTGCAGAGTTAATAGTTATACAGTCCTTTCTAGTTTTCAGAATCAGAGCTCTTATGTTAAGTATTCTTCAGAAACTGATTACTGAGTTATCAAGAGGAAATACTGTAAAAATAATTGGCCACCTTTTTTTGTTGCACAATTTTTCTGACATTATTTGGTTCTCATTATCTTCAACTGAATATGTTCATTGTTCATTAGGTGTTTTGCTTACGTTATCTGCAGTAATTGAAAGTGTATTTTTTAAAGATTCCTGATTTATTTTAGGTGAGAAATGGATTTAGTGACATGAGAGGTATAGAATTGTTCTCTGCTCTTGTACAATTGATTGCCCACATGCTGATCCATCTTGAAAAACCATCAGTATAAAAGATAGAAAACACTTAAAATGAGTGGTGTATGCACAAGGATGCTGAGGACACAGCCTCCTACCTGCCTCTTTTTGCATATTTATTCATGTAATGTACACTTGTTTTTATGGTCCTTGGCCAGGGGTTGGGGACCCCTGGTCTAGGGCATTCTCCAAGGTTGCAATCATAAGTCAGGTGCTAAGCCATCCAGATCACTATCATATGAAATTCATGTCTATACAAGATATGTGACTTGCACTGAAAAGGCTTTATGAACATCTGCTGCTATAGGTTTGTGTGTTTTTTAAACGGGAAGGAGCATTTTACACTTAAAGCTATTATTTATCTTCGTATAGAGACATGAGCAATTGATTCCGTATTCTATTATATAGAAGTAGTTAAATTTTGGTATATTGCCGTGGTATGACTATGTGCAAAGCAAGGATCTTATCCGCCTACCAGACAAATTTTGCTGAAAAATTTAACCTTACTTAATTCCATTTTGTGATTGCCTGATCATTTCCCAATAAGGTGTTAGTTACTGCTCCATTTTAAATAAAATAGGCATGTCTGATGAAATACTAATTATCAATTTTAAAAAATAGCAACCATGTTTCCGAGATGTCAGAATTTGTCTCAGTTATTTTGCTGTTCCAACTAAAGACAAAGTATAATTGTATAATTTTTCACTTTTTATATAATTGTATAATTTTCACTTATTTGAAAACTAAAAGAATAACATTGAAAATGCCAAGTAAAGAAGATAACATTGAAATACACATTTCGTGGTAAAAAAAAGTTTCTTTTCATTTCACAAATTTTTCCAGGGTCCAAAAGGAGAGAATGTAGGATCAATCACTCAACCTCTTCCAAGCAGCTACTTGATCTTCAGGGCAGCTTCTGAATCAGACGGTGAGTTATGTTCTTTCTTTGTTGGCTGACATAATTTATCAACTTCCCACAACCCAGGAAAGTTTTTGCAGTTGCATTCAATTACATTGAAATCTCCAATATATTCAAGCAGTTGTAATTTTAAAAGATGAATAAATTACAACCTTTTTACAAGTAGGTTACACTGGGATGCAAAAAACTAGTTTTTATTGTCTAGATTGCAACAGACACAAGCTTTGTGTTGTCTAAGTTGGAAGATGGATGAAAGCAGCTGACGTGCATTTTCACTGTAAAGTTCATCTAAAATAGGGAAAAGAAACAGCCACATTCTGTTACCATTTCTCACCCTTCATTCCACTTCACTGCTGGCCCATCATAGGCATAGAGAACAGAAAATGCTAGTGTTTGCTGTTGCCATAAATATCATTATTCCTTATTACAAAAGGAGATTTTGCTAACCCACAACATATTATCTTTGTGCATCATATGCAAACCATGATTCCTTTCTTTGCCTTTATAAGTTGTTGCAAAAGCAACTTTTGAGTGAGAGCATGGATCTACCAAAATGCTTTTCCCAGTGTTGTGATATTTATTTTGATTTTTGATATGCTTTTAGCTAGTCAGTGTTGAAGTGACATTAGTTCCCTGCAATATATATTCTTCCTCTCTGCCTCTTTTTTACAATTGTTATTCAGAGAGATCATGGTTTCATTGTACTGCTAAACAACAGGTGTTTCAAAATGCAAAGGAATGGAAGTTCAAGCAATGAAAGCATGCACTAATTGTTTTGGTTTTAAACTTGATTATTATATACAACCACAAACATTTGAAAAGGCTGAATTTGGAGCAGTCAGCCACAGGGCTATAAGATGGCCGCAAACAGCTTCTATGTCTTGTACAATTAACACATTTTATTTTAGTGTTTGATTTCTGCCTATGCATTAAATACAGTGGTTTCCTCAATTTACTCTAGTTTGGGTGCTATTGAGAATGAACTGTGTTTTAAAAAAAATACTGTCCTTGCTATGATTCACATGAAAGGAGGTTCCATTGTAGAACCTGCTTTGGTCTACAACCTTTTTTGTTACATTTTTAAAAATAGTTTACATTATGAGTTCAATCAAAATAGATTACAGTACTATATTCTGTTTGAATTGTTTAACATATGAAATATTATCTAAGTAAACTTAATTGCTCTTGCTGAAATATAATTTCATATTTAGTTATAAGTACATTTAGAAGTGTATTTTTCTGTAAATTAAAAACCATAAATGGAGAATGGTAACATATTTGCAAAAACGCTGTTATAATTAAAAGGGTTCTGCTAATTTTTTCATCAATGCTTTGAATCAAGCAATGTTTCTTCTGTGATCATCCATTTAATCTCTAACATTTATAACTTTCTCAGACGGTGCTTTTTTTCATAGGGAAGAGATCTTCATTTCCTATAATATTTCACATTTGAGAAAAAAACCAAAATGCTCTCCTTCCATTCTGACAAATCAATTGTCTTTTAGATCACTCACATTAAGTGGAATAATGTGATTTTTGTTTTATTGGCTTTTAATTTTATAATCAGAATGTCAACTAAACCACATATGTATTGACCTGAAATCAGATTTTAATTTTGTTACAAATAATAGATTGGGCTACATTTCTGTTGTCAGTTAACAGAATAGCTCCCTGCATACCGATACCAAAACGTCTTATCGAACTAAATGCTAGGTCCTCCTAAATCACAGAACACTCGTAGTCCTTGAGTTATGACTGCTCATTTAACAACCATTTGAAGTGACAGTGGCCTCTGCAAGAGTGCTTTACAACTTGCAAAGCACTTCCAACCTTTGTAAAATGTCATGCTGCCAACCCCACATGATCTGAGTGATTGGTAACCTGTTCGCACTTACAACTGGTTGGCAAGTGTCCCAAAATTATTTGATTGCCATTTGCAAGTGTTTCTGCCAGCTTCTCCAGAAAGTCAATAGGAGTTGGAGCCCAATGTTAGATGTAGATAGAAGTAGGCAGGATCTTCTGTTCCTTCTCTTTTTGATTTTTCTTCCTTGATATAAACTCTCTTTCTCCAACTGGATAAGATCAGCTGGTTTAGTGTGATTTAAAGGATTCCTGAGCATAAGACACACCTAGGTTTAGAGGAGGAAAACAAAACAGAATCTGCTTCTGTAAGAATCTGCTTCTTACAGCAAGCAGCCTGGTCAGTTTCAACATGTTATCGCAACCCCAGCATTGGCTTGTCAGGGCTCCGCTCCGTTGCACCCATCACTAGTCCGCTGAGTGACGGCTGGATCTCAGTCTTCTGTAGCCTCACTGATCAGTGGTCTGCCTGACTGGAAAGACCACCATTGCCTGTTGCCTCCTCCAGGGAATGCTGGAGCCTTCTCTGGAGCAGCAGTGATCCCCGTCACCTGGAACAGCTAATCGGCGGTATTCTGGGAGGCCAATCCAACTGCTGAGCATCTGTTCCAGGCAGTGGGGATCACTGCCACCATTCACTACTGCTCCAGCGAAGCCTCCAGCATTCCCAGTGGAGGCAGCAGACATGGAGGAGGCAGCAATGGCAGCGTACCTGGGGGTGGTGCAACTGCGGCGATAGGCAGCAGTGACAAACTGTGGCAGCGATCCCTGCTGCCTGGAACAGCTGATTGCATAGATCAGCCTCCTGGAATACCGTTGATCTGCTGTTCCAGGCGGTGGGGATTGCTGCCACCGTTCCCCGCTTCTGCCTCTCAGCACCACCACACCAAACCCCCCTCCCCCCCAGATATGGCAAACCGCCACAGGCCTGTCAGTGACACAATAGTCACTCCATAAGATGCACAGCCATTTCTACCCGCTGTTGGGGTCGGGGGGAGTGTGTCTTAATGGAGCAAAAAATACAGTAAGTCAATTTCCAAATTTTTCTGAATTGGGACACTGAACTCTCATCTTTTGCAAATCCTGAACTCCTAGAGGATTCTCTAAGACCTTGATTGATTGATTGATAAATGAATTAGAGATGAACATTGCCTTTTTGGTATAGCAAAAATGAATATAAAATGTATGGGGATAAACAGGATTTTCAGACTTCTTGTTTTTTTTAATTACTACCCTACATTTTGTGAGGAAAATTTTACTGAATACTTTTCTACTGGTGCTTTAAATTCTGTTTTGTTTCTCTTCCCAAGATAGTTACAACACATAATTAATTTTGGAAAGATAGTAGTGCATAGAACGACAAGGTATTTCAAATATTGCTCCCAAGTCTGCCCATGGAAAAGAAATGAAAACCAACCAGTCCCTCAGGCTTTTGAGGCAATTGAGTAGTTCCGGTGGCTGCCTATCAATCTAAATCTTAAAAGCTATTATCTCCTTCAGGATCACTTTAACAGCCCTTCTGTTTTATTTTGAATTACAAATCAAGGTACTTCATAATTCCTGGTAATTCTGCCAGAGGAGACTAGATGCAGGGTTTTTTCCCCCTAAGAACTTTCATCCTAATGGCACCTTGGGAAAAACTGAAATAATTAGTCATATAATTCTTTTTTGACTAAGATAGATTGGGTTGACCTGTCTTATTGCCAATAGCCTAAAGGCTTCATCTTCATTGGTAGGAGCTGGATATAATAAACCTTACGAAATCAAGAAGCAGCTGTTTTTATTTGTCTCCCTACTGGGACCTCCATATCCTTGAAACATCTCCTCTCTAATAGAAACTGATTTTTTTTTAATGAAGTGGCAGATTGAGTGATATGCAGTTATTTTCACATTTGTTTCTTGTCTCCTTCAGCTAACAACTCACTTTTTAAAAACCACAGAGTGGCCAAAGGTTTGCTCCCTTTCTATAAGCCATCCATGAGCACCCATCTTTAGCCCATGAGCATTTCATGTCCTGTCTCATATGGCTTGTGGTTACTGCATTTCTTGATAGATGAGGCATCATGGACTAACAAGACATAAATGACATTGTCCATTCAGATGTGATCAATGCTAAATGGGTAAAAGAGAATAGGTTAAGGCCAATTTATAGCATAATCCCATCCATTTTATTCCAAATCGATTTTCGGTAGAAATTGCTCTAAAGAAAGTAGTCATGGACATATGCTTGCAGCCTCGGTTTGCTTTTATGATTCAGCAAAGTTTTGGATCCAGTTGCCTTGGGTCTCTTAAATCACCGTGAAAATTGTATTTTAGAAAGAATTGTAAGGCAGAAATTATAGATCTAAAACTGCATTGTCTTCAGCCAGTAAATTCTATACAAGATTTACAACATTCATTGGTTTGTGAACCACTACTATTAGTTACTTATGTTACTGATGCCATTAGTATGCATTATTCTGATAAATACAGAGTACGTGTGTGCAATGACATGTCTGCATACATACACACACACATGCACACACACTGTTTCTCTCTATCTCTGTTTCTCTCTATCTCTCCCTTCCTCCCTCTCTTTATTCAGGTACTAGTTTTGGTCTACTCTATACCATGTCCAGAAAAGGTAAATTAATGTCCAATACCTCACAAACACTTAAAGTTGTAGTTCAGCATGATCTGGAGACCGTTATCAGATAACAGCACATCAACATATCCCCAAGTCTCCACTAGAGTAAGGCAGCATTAATCCATTTCCATGCTTTTGCCCAGAAAACTAGAGGCATGTCCATGAAGTCACCAGGAGAATTGACCAGAATAGTAGGCTTTAGTTATACAATTATTTTTATACTGTGTATGCTAGAAGGACCCAATAAATCATTATCAGATCATCGTCATCTCCTGTTTTCAGAGAATTCTGCTTAATAGCAAATATAAGAAAATGGTATTTTGATAAATGGATAATTTTTATTATAATATTTATTATCCATTTATCAAACAACCACATACACGTGATAAGGCAGAAATAGAGCTCAATAGAAGAAAGTATATTTCTAAAGGATCCAGAAATTCTGTTTGATGTTCAGAGAAAAATTAGAGGTGTTAGTGCACAGTTTTTGCTTTTCAACAAATAGAAATTGCTTGGCTTTGCAGGAACCATAACAAATGTTCTCTTTTTTCAGCTATAGTCTACAATTAAAACATATTCTGTAAGCTTGTGTTCTTTATTTTTAAGGGACTAGACCGTAGATACGCTTGTGTATTCTCCACAGTGTCATTATTTAATATTACATGGTACATTTCACCAGATTAAGAGACCAACTTTGCATATTGGTTTTCATCCATTTGTACTGTTTGTGAAGTATATGAGGCAAAAAGGCATTACAGAGAGAGTTGTATTGTGTTTTTAAGTCTCAAGTATAGATACTTTAAAAAACCATGGATACCACAGTTACTCTTACTATTATAAATCAAAGAATTTTGCCTACTTAATTAATTAATATTTTTATGTACAATGTTTCAAAATATACACAAATTTGGGCAGATAAAACAAGCAGGTTATAGTTCTTCAATAAGGATAATGAAAACAGCGTCCTGCTAAAACATGAACTCTCCTTATTCACCTTATTCAATTGCAGGAAATCTCATGTCTAAAATTAAAATATTGATACCTTTAATAATAGATCCAAATACTGAGCAGTGATTTTCCTACCAAGGAGTCTCAAAATGGTTTTTAAAAGCTAGAAAAGGTTAGTGAACACTGGACTATTGTCAATGTAAGTTTATGCTAGAATAACGATTATGAACAGGTTGAAAGGTGCTGCTGCTTTTGGACAATAGAAATTATAATCAAATCAGATCAAATGAATAAATAAATAATCTTACACTAGTACAGCTATTGTTATACTAGAGATACAGCTCCACCTATAGGAGATAAAGTGATACTGCTGCATATAAACTACCTTTTCTCAACTCAACCCTGCTTTGAATCAGAGCTAGGACACCAAGATATGGAGACAGAAAGAACACTGCTACTGGGAGAGTTTGAGCAATCCTTCTCCCAATTTGCTCCACAGATCAAGGGAGGCCTCCAAATGAGCTATCTGTGGCAAGACTGGACAGATAGCAGCAGAAGGACAAGATAGGCAGCTTTTTCTTATTTTGAGAGACTTGAACTTAAATGTTCCTTCCTGTTCTGTCCTCCATGCTGCTTAATCCTCGTGAGGTTGAAACAAGTCACTGATTGTCTCAGCCCCTGCTGTTTGT
The DNA here is from genome assembly GCA_039707465.1 of Rhabdophis nuchalis. Classification (NCBI taxonomy): domain Eukaryota; kingdom Metazoa; phylum Chordata; class Lepidosauria; order Squamata; family Natricidae; genus Rhabdophis; species Rhabdophis nuchalis. The sequence goes on from CM077643.1 coordinate 128,334,183, forward strand.
GGTTCCCCCTCCCCCCTGTTTTGGCCCAATTTATGTCACTGAGCCAGATGATTGGCAATCTGTGTACCTTCTTTTATCCAGCAACTGCATTGAAGACTTTTTCCTCAGTCTTTCTTACTAAGAGATTCTGACCGGAAGCTTCATTTTTACTGGTTTTTTATTCTATCCACACCTTCCAAGTTGAATGTGCTTTTAAAGCAGGCCTGTCAAGCCCGCAGGCCAGATGCGCGTCCCATGCTAGCCATGGCCACGCCCGGTTTAGAGAAGGGAGAAAAAGTCCCAATACTTCATGTGGCGACGATGGGACGAAGCACGTTTGACACTCCTGTTCTAAAGTATTAGATATATCATGAAACCAGAACTGTGGTAAAAATCCATTTATCAGGAGAGAATGTCAAATTCCTTTTATAATCCATCAGCAACATTAAGCCTGATGGATATCTCCTATATAATTTGAGGTATTTCCAGATTTTACACATATGCAAAATGTGGCCGCTTTGGAAATAGAAATAGTGAAATTTAAATGCCAATCTTCTACTTAATATATTTTTCTTCAATCGTATGTACATATCCCAGCAATCTTTCATTTTTGTCACATTTATTTTTAAAAATCTTCTCTGTTCTGCAGGTAAATCTAGAATTTATTAATCTTTCTGCGAGGCTTGGCTCTTAGCTAACATACAGGGTGCTCCGTGTCATTAGCCTTATTCTACTATTGCCATTAATTGCTAGATTTTTTTTTAGGCTTCTTTTATGACTCACAGCAAGTTTAGGAATTTTGATGGAGACTAAACAAAACTGGTGGTAGCGCTTTTATTTAACAGAACTGATTTCACATCTTTTTCTCTTTTCCCATACCCTTCCCTTTAACTCTTGGTTTTGGTAAGGTTTAGCTTAATTTTTTAATGGTGTGAATTGAACATTTGCTCACTGGTGGAGAATTATGTTTGACCTTCATTTTTATTCTTTGTTGATAGAGTGTTATTCATCACATTTTCTTCAAAAGGAAAAAAAAGTAGGCTAACTTTTCATTGGTTAAATGTTGCCAGTGTGAAATTGGAAACAGTCATAGTTATGCATTGCCAGTTTGATTGCTTTGCTTCTGTTTCGTAGGTCGATGCTGGTTAGATGCCCTGGAATTGGCCTTGCGCTGCTCCAGTCTCTTCAGGCTAAGTGCTTCTAAGCAAGCGAAAGATGGAGATCTGAATTGCTCAAATGATTCTTCACACGCTGGGCTGTACAACTTGCTCCACACGGCGACAGTCTCAGATCAGGAACTTTTCCAGTAAGAATGAGCTTCTTTCAACTGCATATATTCTGAAGTTGGAAATGCTTCCTACATAGAAGTGGTCTACCTCTCCTCCCAATTAACCCACTATTATCTCTTGTCTAGTTGGTCAAACTATAGTAGAGTGATTTCTTTCCTTATGAAAAAGAAAAAGGAAAGGAAAAATAGGATAGACTTGGGGTAGGGAAGTCGGCTGCATTGCTGCTTCTCCATATTATAAATTTCCAGTATTTTCTTTTGGGAAATTTTTAGCTAGTTGCACCAAAATGTTATGCACGTATATTCAAAAGTGACACTTCTAGCAAAGAATGCATATATATGTAACCTTAGATGGAATCTATCTAGTTTCTTCCACTAATAAAATTGCTTCTGGCACTAGAACCTGAACAAAACATATATAGTCATCTAAACAATATTCTTTGTTATATTTTTTGTATTCTATTTTCTGTAACAATGTTAGAACGTATCATCCACTTGCTGCTTTGGAATGAGTTCTGGATTCTGTATTCATCCACCATTTCCCATGTCTGCATTGCCCATACTAGCAAGAATGGATAATGGCCATTTGTTTAGATCAGGCAATTGTTTTTGCCACATGGCCACACAGAAAACTGGCACTGTTGTGGACAGCCAAACTAATAGGGCTGCCACTGCAGTCACTACCGCCACTATGGCCATTGCCATGGGCCGCACTAATATAGCCAAAAGGCCAGATGTGGCTCATGGGCCATAGAATGCCCAGATTTCGTTTAGATGGTTATAAAAACGTTTCAGGGATAAATCAGGAAAGACTAAGGCTTTCAATCTAAAATAGCACCACATTCAAAAGTGTCTTTCTTCCGAATCTTAGTGACTGGGGAATGACAGTAGAGAATTACTTTTGCTTTTATCTCCTTTTTTCTGGATTCTTTGAAGTAACTTGCTTGGCCACTTTGGATGCTGATGTCTTTGGTCTGATTTAGCTATGTATCTGCAGCATTCAAATAAACCTTCACAATATAATCCAGAAAGTAAATGTTCAGACAGATGATCTTCCAGAATATCTAACCATTCTAGATGTATCAATTAAGGTATCATGTGGGGATAAATCCTCCAGTTAAATAAAGTCTCCTTAAGAAAAGTAAGCTAATTAAGATGACATGATCTCATTATTAGGTCACTTAATTACACTTAATGCTTTTTCAGATTATTTAAGATAGTCTTGAAGAGAAGAGTCACAGACATGATGATTTAAAGAATCAGTCATTCATTGTTGAATCGTTTTGCTCCTCAGCGTTTATTGCACCTCTGTGTTGGCTGATTACTTTCTCAATTAAGGCTGTTTTGAGTGAAAAATGGAGATTAACGCACCCCTTCTCTGCTTGTTATTATTGCACACATATATCGTCCAGTCCAAATGGTTTGAATATTTCCCTAATAATGAAAGTTTCCTATTGATGAAGAATCCTGCTGCCAGCTAATAAAGGGATTCTTTACCCAGCATTTTGATTTTATAGTTTGAATTATGCCTTACTACATCTATTATATGATTGTAGATTATTTTATTTCATAATCTATCATAAGGTGCTAGATCAGTGATGGCTAACGTTTTTCAGACCAAGCGCCCAAAGCGTGTGCTCATGCCCAAACCCCCCAAATACAATACGTGCACAACCCCTGCACATGTGCCATAGGTTTGCCATCATGGTGCTAGGTCATTCCCCAATCCTATTATATTGTTACCCATATCAACAAATATATTACACACTTGATTTGGGGAAATCATCTATTTTCCTTTAATTAAATTTTTGGTTGTTAATGTCTATCTGACCATTAGACAATCACCAGCTCCATATTTCAAAGCAGGTGGAAGTTCTAAAATAAGGAAGTTTGATCAATAGATTGCTATGGAGACAGTCTTCTGAAATAGGGGGTGTGCCTATATGTTCTGTGTTGTGTTCACATTCTGAGAGATGCTTCCTTCAAATTCTGGCAACATATTGTATAGCTATAATAATTAAGGAGAATCTGAATAAAGATTTTGTTTTTTCACTATCGTTCTATTCCAATTATAGCAGTTTTTCTTTATTGTGAGATGCAAAGATTTCTCTGAACCTAAAGAATCAATAATCAACCATCTTTTGCAGATGAAAGAAATGTAAATATATCATGTTGAAGGAAATGGCAAGCACTTTTCCTTCTAATGATTAATAGCCTGAGTTTAACAGCCAAGAAATACTCAGTTCCATTCTTAATACTGGTTATGAAACCTGCCAATAATCCTAGAGACAAATAAAATAGGATTGGATTTCAGAAGTTGTTCTGCCAGCTTATGAAAGCCAGACGTGAAATACGTCCTCTGTATCTATGTAAGTTTGCTACTTAGCATAGCATGCAGATTTACCATGGATTTTCGTGTGACTCATGTGGAAATCAACTCCATCTAGAAGTTGAGAAACTCAGGTGATATCTTCCTACACCTTAGGAAAAGCTGAGAGGCGATGATTTGGCATATTATGTTAAATGAGATGCATACTGTATGATTAAGAAAATCAAGCTTACCATGTCCTGCATGTTGGGAAGAGTATTCCTTCTCTATTATTTTCTCCATGTATTGTTACTTTGCACAGTATCATCATGAAAAATATGTTCTCTAAAAAGTTTAAAAGTAGGAATTTTTAAAAATGTTGATTGCATGTCCAGAAAGCAGTAAATCAGTCTATGACCTGGACCAACATGGCCATCAGTATTCCACCTTTCCTTAAACTGTGTGTTTATATGGTCTTGACACAGAGATAATCTTACTACACTTGATTTTTATTATTGAAATACGTTGCTATTTTTTTTAAAATAGATTCTAAACTGCTCCTAGTCAATGTTTTCAGGTCCATGTATTCTGTGTTTATTCATGAGGTTTTATGTTAGATAAGGAGGGAAAGTGTAGATACAAAGTTTCCCAACATTATTTCTTTTTCCGACCAGAGAAAATCCATTAAGAAAGAAAGATGCAATAATTTTTGGCTGGAAAATGTTAGGAGTGCCCATCTATAAATATGCGAAGCCATTATCCACTGTGATTCTTTTCTGAAATGCATCAAAAGTAAAGGGCAACTCGGCTAATATAAACAGAAGTAGGTCCATTGAACTACTGTAAATATATAGCTTGGCGTAAAGTCAGAAGTCACTATATTTGATCAGTATGTGACTGTAAACCTTCCTAGCAAAGACTTTCAGACTCTGGTGAGGTTTTTATGAAAGCAGTCTTACCAATTGCACATTTTCAGGAGTGATTAATCTTTTTCCATTTTTCAATTGTGGCTTTGGCTTAGCAAACAGTGGAATTAAATAATGGGGTAACCAGCATTCACACCTCTCTGTTCTTTATGCTTGGATATTAATGTTGAATGGTCAGATCAAACTTGAATACAGAGCAGGGCTAGTCCAGTAAGAGGGAGATCGCAATGATGAAAAGTAGGATCAGATATAGATGGTTACTAAAAGAAAGATGTATACTTAGCTTCACATTCACAAATGGTCCTTGCTCTGTTTTGTTTTATAGTGCTTTATTTATTTCCATGGGCCACCACTTACTAAATTTCACTTAGGGCCCAGATTCTCAAATGAGAGTGGCTTTGGCCCCTGATCTTTTGAGTAGATCACGTATTTATGATGGATCTTAGATTCAAGTGATAACCATTTGTAGCATTCCCAGCCAACTTCCAAAGTCAAGGGAGAAGCCAGATTTGCTTAACAACTGTAGTGATTCAATTTAACAACCCCAGCAAAAAAGTTCATAATATTGGGCATGATTCACGTAACACCCATCTCACTTAATGATTAAAGTTCCGCTCCTAGTTTTGGCTAAGGACTAATGTCCAGAAGGGGTGGGGTGGGGGAACCAAATACCACCAAACCATTTGTGGTATTAACCAAAATATAAGAGAACCTTAGTCAGAGTTTTCTCAAGGATTTTTCTCCAGGGAATATTTGCTGTAATGCTCAGTCTCACTACTTGACTGAATAAACCTCCTATTTTCAGAGGTTCCAAATGTTTTGAAATTAAAACAGTACAACCGTCTGTTTGTTTCAGTCTTAATGATTCAGCTCTAGAAAACCATCACTTGGAGAACGATGCTTTTTCAGACAAATCTGAACGAGACAACCTAGAAGAGTCTGAAAATGAATTGCATGAGAATAGTCGAAAGACAAATGAGAGTGAGAGTGATCAATCTGAAATCCATGGGGAGTTGTCTCAGGAAAAGAAAGGGACGACCTACCTAGAACAGAACTATGAAGAATTTGGAGAGGTAATTACTCATTTAATCTATCTACTCACATTGTTTGCCTTGTGTTTGCCATTAATGCATTCTCTTGCAACAGAAAATTGTTCTATATTACAGGTAGTCCTCAATTAGCAATCTCTCATTCAGCTATTGTTCAAAGTCATGACAGTACTGAATGAGTGGTGGTTATGACCATTTCTCAAAGTTCTGGCCATCCCAGCACCTGCAGCCACACGATCATGATCTGGGCACAAATGTCTTACACTTGCAATAGTTGCAGCATCCCACAATTGTGGGATTGTGATTTCCAACCTTCCCTGCTGACTTCAAACAAGCATAGCCAATGGGAATAAGTCTTCCCCCACCAGTGTACCCTCACTTGGCGCATCTTCACTCACACCATGCCTCGTCGGCAATGTGCACACTCTCACTCAACCAAGGAATAGAACAGTGGCTTACAGAACAGCAAACACCACTCCTTCTCCAAATATCATGATTTAGATGCTGGCTTGGAGAAGAAATGAGATGTGCAACTTGGAGAACAGTACGAGGCAATGAAATGTCTGCAGGGAGCATAGACTAATTTAAAGATTAGCATCAATTTATTTTCCCAGACACTGATGTAAAAAGAGCAGGGAAACTGCAGGTAGTCCTTGACTTACAACCACAATTGAGCCCAAAATTTCTGTTGCTAAGCAAGACAGTTGTTGAGTGAGTTTTGCCCAATTTTATGATTTTCTTGTAAACAGTTGTTAAGTGAACCACTGCAGTTGTTAAATTAGTAACATGATTGATAAGTGAACCTGGCTTACTCATTGATTGCTTGTCAGAGGACTGTAAAAGTGATCTGGGACACTGCAACCGTCATAAATGCATGCCAGTTTCCAAGCATACAAATTTTGTTCACATGACCTTGGAGATATTCCAATGGTCATAAGTCACTTTTTTCAGTGGTGATGTAACTTTTGAATCATCATTAAACAAATGGTTGTAAGTCAAGGACTACTTGTACTCACCTCCTTTGAGAAAATATAATCCCAGTTTTCTTAAAAATCTAAAATGTTTAGATATGTATCCATGGCAATCACCTATAGCCTGAATAAAGTTTTAAGGTGAATTCATTGAAGAATATTAAAATATATAAATATGTATACCTTCCTCTACAAGTTTAAGCTTCTGGTATTTTAATTATGTAGTTGACTTCCTTATCACTCATATACAGATTACCGAAGGCGGTAACAATTCTGTGAAATTGATGGAGTAGTGACATATTAGAGTGGGGAAAAAATAGGCACATATTTATCTTAAAAGTCTTATTTTGTACAAAAAGGACTTGATTTTACACTCCATTTAGATGTGCATGTGTGTGTATTGGTATGGACTACCAAGATCTATGCCTCAATAAAAATGCAAATGCAGCTGGTGTAAGTGCTGGCAGATCAGTTTGCATCATAGCTTATAGCAATATTACAGGCATCTCTGTCTGAAATTTCCATTATCTTTGGCGGACCAAGATGGATGGTAAATAATCAAAATCAATAGGAGTAAGAAAGGTTTCATTCCTCACTGCAGACATGTTTCCTTTTATCAAACAGAGTTCTGCCGTTTGGCACGTGGCACACTGCTTAAATACCTGCAGTGAACTTGCTCAGGGAGCGGCATTTTGCAGATCAATATTGGTGCGAGAGATGTGCAGGCTTGTTCTAGTCAGGCTGGCTGCTTGAAGCTGTATGATTCCTAGAAGAAGGCTATCAGGCCTGCAGCCATCTTTTCTTTTGGATCTTTGGCCTGCCACACTTTCTATTATTCTGCTATGCATTTTGTTTTGTGGGAAAATGGGAGGGGGGATTGTAAGGAGCTGCATACTATGTAGCCATAACAAAAAAAAGCCAAGGTCATCCTTTGCCTCTGCACCTGACCGGAATTGGATGGGTGGAGCTGCTAGAATGGCAGTGAGAGATTGGACCATGTGATGGACTTGTGGGTGTGGGGACAAGATCTTGAACTTTCAACTAGGTGGGAAAAACTGGGAAGCTTTCAGATTTGGGTTTTCCCAGATGTTCCAACCTGGCTCTCTTAATAAATTAGAACTTTGAGCAATACTTTGCGTTGGACTCTGATTTATTTTTGGATGCCATTTGGAACCCTGATACTGGCTTGGATCCAAACTTCACTTCTTTTGCAAAAAAAAAAAAAAAAAAAAAAGGAGAGCAGGAAGAGCTGCCTTCTACAACCTGATCCCTTTACATATACTGGATTTCAGGTCCCATCATCTATAGCCCAGCAACGGTCTAGCAGCTCTTAAGAACACCTGGTTCAAGTCCAGCTCTATAGAAGGCACCAGATTAGGGAAGACTTGGACACATGTCTTGGAAGTTTTCCACAGCAAAGGCTTTGCCTATAACCATCGTGTTGTCACAGCTAAAGTTGTAGCTCTGTGTGTGAATAAAATAAATTGCTCAGTCACAGTTTCTAGCAAAACGTCTTGCTCTAAAATCTCACTTTTATTACAAATGTTGGACTCTGTCCTCAGTAATGTATGTTTCTGTTGAATTTTATGGCTGGTGTTAAAAAAAAGCATCCTATGCGAAGGATGCCTGGATCTGCATAACTTATTCTAGGTTATACATAGTTCTCAACTTAAGAGCGTTCATTTAACAAACATGAATAGTTATGATGGACTTCAAAAAAGCTACCTAGGGCCCATCCTCAAAGTTATGACTGGTAGTCTCTCCCCCCCCCCCATCACATGATTGCATTTCAGACATTTGGCAACCAACTGCCATTTATAACTGGTTACAGCATTCCATGGTCATGTGACCACAATTTGAAAATATTTTTTGTCAGTTTGTGGCAGAAAATGCCAAAAAAGTGCCTGTTGGATATTCTAGAGTCACTTAATTATCCTGTGGTTCGCTTAACATCTAAATATTTCACTTGACTGTGATAATTCATAAAAATAGTCATAAAATTAAGCTTGATTGCAACAACATATGACCAAAATTCCAGGTGCATTGTGGTCATAGGTGAAGGATTACCTCTATATGTTCAGCCACTCAGAATCAATTTCTGGATTCTCTATGAATCAAAATGTTAGCAGAATATTCAAGAATTCCCATAAACAAAGGATAATATTATTTTACAAGCTGATGTCATAATACAGAAGGCATCTTTCAAGGATGCTAACTCTTCCACTTTGAAGAATTCTTATTTAGTAAGGAAGAGAACATCTTCGACTGATGCCAAACTATCCCTTTAATTTCTTGCTTTCCCTTTAACAAAGCTTCAATCTTACCGAAAGATTTTCCTCATCAGACAGGTGAATGTTCTCAAACCGAAACTGTGTCTGACGAAAATAAGAGTTTGATGTGGATTCTTCTGAAGCAGCTACGGCCAGGCATGGATTTATCCCGTGTGGTTTTGCCCACTTTTATCCTAGAGCCACGCTCCTTCCTCAACAAACTTTCTGATTATTACTACCATGCTGATCTACTTTCCCAGTAAGTAGTAGCTTTATAGCTGGAAAGTGCCTATCTATGAGATGATGTATAAGAGTAACCATATGGCTAAACTCCTAAAGGAACTAAACCCTGACTGCTCTTTGGAAGGACAGATACTGAAACTGAAGCTCATATAGTTTGGCTACCCATTGAAAAGAGCGGGCTCATTGGAAAAGACTCCGATGTTGGGAAAGATTGAAGGCAAAAGGAGAATGGGGTCACAATAGATGTGATGGTTAGATAGTGCCAATAACACACTGAACATGGATTTGAGCAGCCTCCTGGATACAGTGGAGCAGAGGGGGGTGTAGCATGCTGTGGTCCATGGGGGTCGCAAAGAGTTGGTCTTGTAAATACGGTATCAAAAGTCAGCAGTTAAAAATACAATAAACCTATCAAAATCTTCTGTTCAAGACCAAAATGCTAAGTCAGTTAATAAATAGAAAGTGGAGATATAATAAATAAAATAATGAAAATAATAGATGGGATATCATAAAACCCACAGCCCATTTCCTTCCCAACCAACTTAGCAACATTTTTATATAGTGATATTGTGGAATCTCTGCAAGTTCCAAATAATAATTTCTTTTTTAAAAAACTGATAATAGCTCATGACATCATTTCATCTAGTGAGATTTCCATGATCTTATTTTTGAAATCTTTCAAAATCTCATATGATTATTTTTAAGAGGTAAATGAATAAAGTATCTCAATATTCCTGTTATCAAATATCTTACAAATGTCAGAGGCAACATTTATAAATGTTATAAACTCAAAAAGAATTCTACAAAAAAGAAAAATGATAAGTTCCAGAATTCTGTGTTTGTGGGACTATGGTTCAGTCAATGGTCTTTCTTATCTAATGATGGAACTAATCAAATCTCAGATATTCAGAGGTATCCAGACATATAAGCATTTACTGTATAAGAACTCCTCTGTGAATTCTGTAGCTGTGCATTGAAAATGCTTGGGAATACCCTGGGAATACCCTGAAGCAAATGGTGAGCCACTGTGTGAATTTTGAATTTGAATTTGAATTTTATTGAATTTTTATACCGCACCTTCTCCCCAGCAGGACTCAGGGCGGTGTACAGGCAAACAGTAAAAGTCAGTTAGTAAAAATTAATGATAAAAACAAGTAAAATGCTATTAAATATATATTAAACAATACGCCTAATTTTCAAATTTTGATAAAAACCCTATCTAAAAGCAAGTTAAAAACTATGCCAGGCCGGCCGTACGAAATAAATGGGTCTTCAAAGCCCGGCGGAAAAGGCGCAGGTCTGTGATTGTGCAAAAGTCAGGGGGTAGGTCATTCCAGAGGGCAGGAGCAGCCACAGAGAAGGCTCTCCCCCTGGGCGTTGCCAGCCGACATTGCCTAGCCGACAGCACCCTGAGGAGGCCCTCTCTGTGGGAGCAGACTGGTCGGTGGGAGGTATTAGGTAGCAGGAGGCGGTCTTGCAAATAGCCAGGTCCCATGCCATGGAGCGCTCTAAACGTGGTTGCAGTAGTCCAGACGGGAGATGACGAGGGCTTGAGTGACCATGCATAAAGCGTCACAATCCAGAAAGGGGCGCAACTGGCGTATCAGGCGAACCTGATAAAAAGCCCTCCTGGCCACGGCTGTCAAATGATCTTCCAACGACAGCCGAGAGTCCAGGGGGACGCCCAAGTTGCGGGCCCTCTCTGTGGGAGCTAGTGATTCGCCCCTAATAGCCAGAGATGGCACCACCTGGCTATATCGTGACGCCGGAAGCCACAGCCACTCGGTCTTGGATGGATTGAGACGGAGCCTGTTTCTCCCCATCCAGACTCGCACGGCCTCCAGACACCGGGACATCACTTCCACGGCATCGTTGGGATGGTCCGGGGTAGAGATGTACAGCTGAGTGTCATCAGCATACTGATGGAACTCTACCCCAAAACCACGGATGATCTCACCCAACGGCTTCATAGATGTTGAACAGGAGAGGGGAGAGGACCGACCCCTGTGGTACCCCATAAGTGAGGCACCTTGATGTCGACCTCTGCCCTCCTGCCAATACAAATTGCGACCGGTCGGAGAGGTAGGAGGAGAACCACCGTAAAACGGTGCCCCCCAACCCCTCCAGCCGGCGCAACATGATACCATGGTCGATGGTATCAAAAGCCGCTGAGAGATCTAATAGGACCAGGATAGAGGAATAACCTCTATCCCGGGCCCTCCAGAGATCATCCACCAACGCGACCAATGCCGTCTCTGTGCTGTGCCCGGGCCGGAAGCCGGACTGGCATGAGTCCAGATAGACAGTTTCCTCCAGGTGCTGAGGGAGCTGTCGCGCCACCACACTCTCAACAACCTTCGCAAGAAATCGAAGGTTGGAGACAGGACGGTAGTTGGCCAACACAGCCTGGTCCAGGGAGGGCTTCTTGAGGAGGGGTCTCACCACCGCCTCTTTCAAGGTGCCCGCTAACTAGTGAAATCGGCGCAGCGTCATTACTTCCAGCTCCCAAGTCCTCCGCCCGATTTCTCCGCCTGCTACTTGCCGCCCATTCTGTCCCGAGGGGTGAAAAAAACCCCATCGCGGCGGCGAGATGTTCAGCTTGCTGGGCCAGGCCAAGGAGATTAAAAATTTGGCCAGGCAGCCCCCCTACAACCAAAAAAAGCCCCCGGCTCCTACAGCGTCTCCAGGTCTGTTGCCTCCATCTTAGACATGCACAAGTTGGTGAGACAGAATGCTGGACTGGATGGGCTGTGGCCTGTTCCAGCAAGGCTATTCTTATGTTCTTAATGTGATCGCTCTCGTCTCTTAACTTGTCACTCTGAATATTTGAAAGAGGCAGTTGAAATTTGCCATATTTTGCTCTCTTTTTTTTGTTCTGCAGCTTAACATCCAATCTTACTTCATGATAATTTTGATTTACTGTATCTATTAAATTTATGTGCCATCCATCTCATAATCTAGCAACTGTATTAATTTAAAAAATGAAAATAATACCTTTTGTACCAATAAAGCCTACAGCTTATGTCACACATATGAAGAAATAACTGAAATGGTCATTTTAATTCTTCCTGCAGAGCTGCTCTTGAAGAAGATCCATACTGTCGAATCAAGCAAGTCTTGAGATGGTACCTATCTGGCTTTTATAAAAAGCCAAAGGTATGACAGTATAGTACAGTATTCCTTTCTTTATGCTTTATTCAAAAGAATTGTGAACTGTATTAAAGATTTACAAATCTTCAAGAATGTTATTAGGGATCGGCCATGGAATTTTCCAGGTAGCACCACCACCATTTTAAAGGAAGTTTTTAAACACCATTTCTTTGCTTAAGAATTCCCCTGAATAAGTTTTATTTCCCTGTCAAATTTACATCTGGAATTCAACTGGATTTAAACATTTTAGAGTTTTATTGTTGTAGGGTTATTCACAAGCTCTCTTGGGATGGGTTTCTGTCTATAAAAATGACATTGGAATATTTAAATCACACTAAGTAAAATTAGAAGGTATACCAAATGTGTGAAGTGTTCTTGGATGTGCATGGTGCTCTCAGGTTGTATCTGATCTCATAGACCTAAATCCATTTTGACTATAAGCACAAGTGTTGTATTAGAATATGTGACCTTAGAGCAGTGCTTCTCAAATAGTGGGGCGGGCCCCCCAGGGGGGGCGCGAGGCTCCGTAAAGGGGGGCGCGTTTGACCTCGGCAAAGGATTTAATTTTTTTTTAATTTCTAATGCACTTTAAATCTTTTCTGCTACAGTTAATAAAGCTATTCTTTGTTGTAAATTGATCCACATTTCTTTCTTTTTTTATTCTCTTATACGTTAATAAGGATACAGTGTTATGCAGAGGTGTACTTATAACAATTTTATAGACAAATGATACTATTTACAGTCGTGCGGGGGGCGCGAAATGTTTTCTTCTTCCTAGGGGGGCATGACAGAAAATAATTGAGAAGCACTGCCTTAGAGGGTAAGGTGAAAGGATAGCTGAGAGTTGGGCACATGCTTTTTATATAGAAGATAAATAATTATGTGTGATTTATCCTTAGATGAATTTGGAAAATTCATGAGAGAGCTGCTATCAGTTTTGTCTTGGACAGACTCAGTAGAAAACAACTTATCTTCCTGGAAGGAAGATCCACACTGCTATCTGAATTAAAAAGATGTTTCCAAGGGGATTAGAATGCAGAATCTATATACAACTGCAGTTAAATTGCCCAGTGATAGCCAAGACCAGTGACACTCAATTCTTATCTCCACTTAGTATGTGATCCTCATGGTCTCTCTCAGACCAGCTTACCTCATGAGCGTTTATTATGAAAATGTATAAATGATTTTCATTACTATCAGTCACATGTTTGGAAACTCATTCCAGTACATTTATTTGGGAAAATAAACTGTGGGTCTAATGTTATTAAATTCCTGTTTTCCAGGGAATAAAAAAGCCATACAATCCCATTTTGGGAGAGACTTTTCGTTGCTGTTGGTTTCATCCACAGACAAACAGTCACACATTTTACATAGCAGAACAGGTAAATCTGAGGCTTCCTTCTATACCAATGCTATTTAGCTATATAGCAAAACTTTGTACATGTTTTTTTACTTTATTGCCTTCCATTGCAGGTTTCTCATCATCCTCCAGTATCGGCCTTTCATGTCAGTAATAGGAAGGATGGTTTTTGTATTACTGGCAGCATTCTAGCCAAATCAAAATTTTATGGTAAGGCATCAAATCAGACAGACAGAGCTCTAGTTCATGCATGTTGGTAAACCACCATGTGGGTTGCTTGATTTTGACTTAGTGTATCATATAACACACCTCTTAGGGCAACTAGGCCATTTCAAATTGTTCAATAAATCATAATTGAAAAGAAACCCTGGCTAGCATAAATGTGAATGCAGCTGGAGAAGAATTATGATCGCATAACACTTGATTTGCCTTTTTTCTAAAGCCAAAATCAACTTTGATGCCAGTGTATGTAGGAATAAAGCATATTGCTAAATTTTAACATGTAGAGGTTCTTTCGTATGTATAGACATATTGCAATTTGTTCTTAGAGGAAAAAAATATTGAGAGTCACTTTTCACACATTCCTTAAAAGGAAATAATAAAAAATGGGTATATTGTATCTCCTTAAAACATGTCCCTCGAAGATGCTTTTCAAAAAGTTGTTTTTCTCTTGTTTCCTTTGTCCAATATTAAGAGCGACAATCATGCCATTTGTATTCATCTGTTTCTACAGGTAATTCACTTTCGGCATTATTGGATGGCCACGCTAAGCTCACATTTCTAAATTCTGGGGAAGAGTATGTCATTACAATGCCATATGCACACTGTAAAGGTGGGACATTGCTGGGATTCTGGAGTGGGGGGGTGGGATTGTATGTGCTACGTCCTTTTCTGTCTTGGATTCCATTTTCTTCCTTAAATAGATCCTCATTAAGTTTTTTTAGCTATAGTATGTAGGAAATTTGGATGAGGTAGGAGTCTGTTGTTGTTGTTTTTATTGTTGTTGTTTAAAAAAAACCTATAACATACAAAGCCTTGTCACCCACCAGTTATGTTTAATTGCAAAAATGGTAAAAAGAAATCTGAATTTTAAATAATGTGATGCAAGACTGTCCAACAGATAGCTTCCATGCGTTAATATTTCTCTAGGATGCAAATTACATCTGTTGAAATGTCTTCTACAAAATTATTTGAAAAAGGCAGTAGTTTGGGGATTTACCTATACATGTCCAAATACAGTTGAGTTCGTACAAATTGGGAAATTTAACATCAAGTTGTAAATACGCTATTTCCAAAAAATTAGTTACAGTATACAAATGAAGATAACCCAATGCCATCAGAAAATACATATTGAGCTATAGAGGCAGCAAGGATTGAATTTGTACTCAGCATTTGTTGCTTTGTGATATCAAGAAAACCCCTCCCAAACAGAAAGGAGTGTAGCAGTGATGGGTTCAAGGATCTGAAATTATCCTGCATTCTACAGATTGAAGGAGATAAACTTTCTGTCTGTTCCTGCTATATGCGTGGTAGCAGTTCTTATTTATGCTTTGCTTGAATGTGCTGAACAACAGGACCAAGTTTCATTTTACTGCAACCCAATATTTTTTTTAATTAAATCAGTATTTTTACATTTTCCTTTGGTGTAAGTCATAATGAATGAACAGGGCTGCCTTTATAGCTTGATGTATGTAATCTCTGCATAATTGAAACTCTGTTAATAGTTGTATTTTTTTTTCTGTTTCTAGGAATTCTGTATGGTACCATGACAATGGAGCTTGGAGGCAAAGTTACTATTGATTGTGAAAAAAGCAATTATCAGGCAGAACTGGAATTCAAATTAAAGGTATTGGACACTCTGTTCCATTTTCAACTTGTCTCCAACATTCCGGTTCCAATTTTATCTCTTTATGTGAATTTTACAGGGCTAGTTTTAAAAATCATCCCAATGCTTTCTCAATAATAATGATTTGTTTTTATTTGGGGTGTTATTGTAATTTTTATGGAAGTTTTAACTTTTATGCCTTTGTATAGCCTACTAATAATTACTATGATCCCCAAGAGTCTCTTTGACTACCAGTAATGGGCCTTAAATTCATTACAGAATATGTGCATTCACACAAGAGTTTCCCATGGTTGGTGCACATTTGGTATTCTCCAAACAGCATGCAGATAAAATTTGACTGGTGTTTGAAGTACATACTAAAACAATCAAATTAAGTACTTCATGTCACTAGCTGAAATGTTTGTCTGTTTGATCTATATTTTGGTATCAGAAACAATATAGAATTTTCCCTGGAATTATAGAGATATTATATTTTAGTTACCTATCTAGACACATTTGTGTTCTCAGCCAAATTCCCTCTCTGGACTAAAATCGTTTTTTCTTCCCTTTACATTCCTTAGCCGTTTTTTGGTGGCAGTACAAGCATTAATCAAATTTCAGGGAAGATTAAATCAGGAGAAGAAGTGCTGGCAAATCTTGATGGACACTGGGTAAGAAATCATAATATTCTTTAATGACAGTTTTAAAATGCATATATGAATTGAAGAGCTGCCATTGGAATGCTGTGTTCCATGATGCTTCCAAGAAGAGAACTCAGTTTAAAAGAAAAATAAGTGGAATAAAATTGCATCAAACAGCTGTGTAGATGTAGATCTATCTATGCTCGTTGTTTTTGCTAGCCCAAATTCTGAAATCTTAACTTTGGTTTCCATGAAATAAATGAACACCAACCAAAATCCAGTGTGGGAGTCAGTTATAGTATATTCACACGCTTCCTGGAAAGTCATAATAATAATAATAATAATAATCTTTATTGTCATTGTAATCATATTGTAATAAAATTACAATGAAATTGGTTCATTGTCAGCACAGATCTTGAACACTTCAGCTTCCTAAGCATAACTTTCATATGATGAATCCTAAATTGGAGGGCTTTGCTTGAGTTAACAGACTATATAGATTGTCTTTGAAATGGTAATGCCCCTACCATTTGCTTTCCTTTCATTCTGACAGGCATAAGAACTATAGCTACTATTAGTAATATTTATGTGGCTGCCCACTCGCCTTAAGATGGGCAACAAAACAAAATATCAAAGCAATCACAAACTTAAAAAAATAGAACATTTCAAAAAGCAAAGAAAAAAACAACCAGTCACCCGTTCAAACATCACATTCATATAACTCATGAATTCAACACTTCCTGACCTCCCAACTGAGAGAAGAACTGAGTCTTCGGGATTTTGTGAAAGGCCAGCTGTGTTTAGACTAATCTATTTTTGAGAAAATGAATGTTCTAAAGAGCAGAGAAGACATACTTGCCAGGTCTTGCCAGGTCATACATTTTAACTGATAACATCTAGAGCTGTGATAGCGAACCTTTAGCATATGTGCCACAGATGGCATTCAGAGCCCTCTCTGTGGTCATGCGAGCCGTCGCCCCAGATCAGATCCAGTATGCATGTGCACATGCCTCCTGGCGGCCAGTTGATTTTTGGGTCTTTGCTGTGCATGCGCAGGGGACAGGGCGTATGCGGGAGATGTGCATGCATCCATGGGGGTGGGTCACACGTGCATGTGCAAGGGGCAGGGGGGCGTCCCCTCCGCAGCCTGTTTTTGGTCTCAGGAAGCCACAGGTAGGCCTGCTAGGCCAACATGGGGCATGGGGGAATGCACAGGGGAGCCACACGTGCATTGCATTATGAGTGCCAGCACATGCACGTGCACACTTTCAGCACACGACAAGAAAAAGGTTAGCCATCACTGACCTACAGCATGTCCCTCCTGCCAGTCTAATTCAGTGAATAGAGAAAATCAGAAAATGGCATTCCCTCAAACATTGAGGCCCATGCCATGAAAGCCTTATTGTTAATACAGGTAGTCCTCAACAAACCTATTGGAAGCCAGTGCCTATTATGAAGCAAAGGTGTAATTGGTGCATCCCAAAGTATGCCTATAATAGTTCAAGCTGATGGATTCTGGACCAATTGCAGCTTTTGGATGGGTTACTGCGACTCCCTGAATTGCTGTTGTTAAGTGATGTAACATCACACTTCATAACCTATATTGCTTAGTAAAGCATTACCAGCCCCAACTGCAGTCATAGATCAAGAACTACCAAATTGGGGTTTTTTGTAATGAATAACTCAGATACGTGACACCAAGTATCTGGGATTTATCAAAATAATATAAGATTGGCTCTCATTCCAAATATGTAACCATTTATAATTCATCAGTGGAGGAAATAACGATGTAGGAAAAAATAAGGGGGGAAAAATCTCTGTCAATAGAGAAGAATGGAATTCTTTTCTTTAGTTGTTAATCCTGTCTCAAGATATTTCCTGCTTGTTTGAAACTAGTACTAAATTGTGTTTTTTTTCTTTTTCCAGGATGGTGAAGTATATATAAATGATCTGAAAAATGGCAGTACAGATATTTTTTGGAACCCGACCAGTGAAGTCCGAAAACAAAGACTGAAACGTCACATTGTCTTGTTTGAAGAGCAGACAGAATTTGAATCTGAGAGGTAAGGTAGGCAGTCTGATGTAAGAGGGTGACGGGAAAGAATATCACTACCCTTGATTGCATTTTGGGCAATGTAGTTTTATAAAAGTTGATACGTGTCTAATTATATTAGATTATGAATTAATTCATACAAAATTAAACTTGTGTCAGTTTCTCCACTCCTGGTGCAGTGGAAATGTTTTGAACCAGGGCCTAGTTATATACGAGACCGCCTCCTGCCCCATACATCCCTCAGACCAATACGCTCCCACAGAGAGGGCCTCCTCAGGGTGCCGTCGGCCGGACAATGCCGACTGGCGACACCCAGGGGGAGAGCCTTCTCTGTGGCAGGTCCAGCCCTTTGGAACGACTTACCCCCTGAACTTCGCACCATCTCTGACCTCCGCCTCTTCCGCAAGTGTCTTAAGACACATTTGTTCCATCTAGCCGGCCTAGCGTAGCCCCCTATACTGACTTTTAGATAGTTTTTAAATTTGGGGATTTTAATCTGGTTTTAGCACAGGTTCTATTGAATTAGTTTTTTAAATTTTATATGATGTTTTGTATGTATTTTAATTTTCCTGTGCGCCGCCCTGGGTCCGTTTGGAGAAGGGCGGGGTATAAATTGAATAAATATATAATAAATATATATACAGATTTCTTCCTTTTTTTATTGGACTAATATGTCGTACTGTAATCCTGCTAGGTTTATTACAAATGGAATTATTCCTTCATTTATCAATAGGTTAGGTTTATTACTTATTTTATTAATTGTATAAGATTGCCCAAGATTATAGTGACTCTGGACAGCACACAGTAAAATTAACTGTAAAATGCTTCCTAAAAACCCAAACACCTGGAGGAAAAACATATTCAAAAACATATTCAAAACAAATAAAATATACAGAGCATACTATCACTCTAACCCACGGGTGTCAAACTCACTGTGTCACATTGACGTCATGTGACATTTTGCAACATTTTTCTCATTTGCGGAACTGAGGTGGGCGTGGCCTGCACGTGACATATCCGGCCCACCAGTTTGACATCCCTGCTCTAACCCAAGGCCTAGATGAAGAGCCAAGATTTCAGAGCTCTTTCAAGTGGAGTCAAGGTGAAGACCAATGTCTCTAGGGGAAGATTGTGTACCAAGGGCCAGATGTTGCAATAAAGAAGGTACACTTTACATCAAAGTTCAGTTGAAGGGATCTAGAATATGTCAACTCTCCTTTGCTTGAATAGGCTGGTCAGAAAATATAGAAGGCAGATGGTCCTTTAGATAATAATTTTTAATACCATAGAAATACATATATAATTTATGGGTGTTAACCAACAAGTATTACTTGGAATACTGCATCCAATTTTGGTCGCTACGATGTAAAAAAGATGTTGAGTGCGGAAAAGAACAACAAAAATGATTAGGGTACTAGAGACTAAAACATATAAAGAACAGTTGCTGGAATTGGATATGTCTGGTTTAATGAAGGAGTAGGGGTGACATGATAGCAGTGTTCCAATATCTCAGGGTTTGCCACAAAGAAGAAGGAGCCAAGCTGTTCTCCAAAGCACCTAAAGGCAGAACAAGAAACAATGGATGAAACTGATCAAGGAGAGAAGCAACCTAGAACTAAGGATAAATTTCCTGGCAGTTAGCACAATTAATCAGTGGAACAACTTGCCTCCAGAAGCTGTGAATGTTCCAACTCTGGAAGTTTTAAAGAAGAAATTGGACACTCATTTCCTACCTGAGCAGGACTAGAAGACTTCCAAGGTCCCTTCCAACTCTGTTACTCTGTTAACAGTTGAATTGTACCTAGAAACCAACTGGTAACCAATGCAACACAAAATTGCCCATGCCACCACATTTTGGGTCAACTGTAGCTTCGAAGTGGTTTTCAAGGGCAGATACACATGTGGCGCATTGCACAAGATGACCAAAGCATGAGTGAGTGTTTGAAAGGCCAAAGATGCTGGGGGATCTTTATAATTTGTAGCTCGGCTGGAACTATAGGGACCAGTTGCAAATTACATGCATTCAATCCTGTTGTATCTTTGTATTGTTGCAGAATGATTAGTTGTTAACTGAGGACTTCTATATGCATCCTCTGGCAGTTCAGAAGGTTCATTGACATAACTTAACCAAGTGTCCACTTCTCTTTTGTTTCCACTGAACTGTAGGGCTATGCTGGCCTTCTGACTAACTTAATGTTTGACTGTTTTCAGACTCTGGCAGCATGTAACCAGTGCAATTGGCAAGGGAGACCAGCACAAGGCCACTCAAGAAAAGTTTGTGTTGGAAGAGGAACAGAGACATGTAGCACGAGAACGGAAGGAAAATGGAACAGAGTGGAAGCCCTTGCTCTTCTGGCACAATGCTACCACAAATGAATGGCACTATAAATATGAAGAGTGAGTGACTTATAATTTTCAAATTGTGTTCCATGTTCAAGAATTTGATGGACTTTTCTGGGAATCTTGCGTTAACAACAACAAAAAGTTCACGAATACAGCCAGTTTTCAATCACTAGAGCTTTGTCTCCTGATCCAAGTGCCGTTTTTTGTTGTTAAATCAACAAGTTTTACAATCTGAAAAATATTGAAAATGAACCGTTAGTAGTATTCTATTCTTTTTTAGATATTGCATTTATCATCTCTTGCAATATACCTTATAATTGATCAGTGTCTTTTACCATTTCCTCTATTGTAAGTGCCTAATTATAAAATTGATGTGACTGGATCTCCAGAAATTTACATTAATATTATGCTGTTGCTTATTGAGTTACAGTTAATCATGTATTTAATGATGCCTTTTTTTGAATAACATTGTTACTCATTTTTTTATATGGTCTTATGCCTTAAAAATCACTGGATCTTTTCTGATCCACCTGAGTTCAGCAATGAGCATGTGTATTACTAATTGTAATCTGGTGGATTTTTCATAAGCTTTTTTTGTTAAAGTTTAAGGCCTTGGGATCCTTTGAATGATATTGCCCAGTATGAGAAGGACGGCGTACTTCAAACCATGCAGAGGCACTTACCCAACAGAATGTCAACTCACAAGAACATGTGCATCGGTAACCAAGTTGCACGACACAAGGTAATTAGTAACTAGCTCTGCTGGCAGGGTGCATTTTCCAAAATATTTGGAAAATTGGAGTACTTTTCTCCAGTCTGTTTCCAGAATGGTGAAAAGCCAAATCAGATTGTGATTCCATGACCAATTCACCATGAGTCCATTCTGAAGCAAAAATGGAATAATGTGGAATACTGTGGAATTATGTAATCTCAACAAAAATGCAAGAAGAATGGCAGTTAGACATTATAATACCAGTAAGTGGTTGATATGCAGGATTTTAAAACTGGTAGGTTTACATGGCTTAATGGCGGGGGAATTCTCCACACCACACCTTTGTAGATTCACCAGAATTATTTGGGAAAAGATTTGTAAGGTGGTGAGTGGATACAAAATGTGAAATACATGTAAAGGAAAAATTTAAAGGAAATTTAAATTTAAAGGAAAAATATTTCATGATCTGCAAATATTGATACCTTAGAAAAACAAAAATGGAAGAAAGAAAAACGAAACTGGGTATCCTGCAAAGAAGGTTAGCTATAATCCTCTTTAAAATATTAGACATTTAATCAGGTTGTGCTATAATATGTTGTTGCAAGCTTCCACTTATAGTGCTTCCATTGCTCAAATGTAGATTTCTAGTGCCATAATGTAGCAAATCTCAACAGCCCATCAAGAAAACACTTATTTCAGCTCATAATTTGACAAGCAAACTCCAATAGAAGAGAGTCAGTCCAAATGTGTGCTAAGTCTTAAATTTTATAGCACACCTAAAGTCTCTAACTGTGACTTGTATCTTATGAGCTGTTCGGTATTTCTTTACATTCAGAGTCGACACCGCAAAGCCAGTGATCAACCCTCCAACAACAGCCAGAATACTGAAAGTAGCTGTTCAACGCCCGAGTCTGTGCAGGAACTCTCAGATGATGAAGGCAAGTACTGTATTTTGCAGTTTGTGATATTGCCAATACCCTAACTAAGATCTGTAGGTATGTCACAATATTTCATCCGCCTTCCTCAGCCTAGTGACTATTTTGGAGCAATGAAAATTATATGTATCTGAAAAGGCACTAGTTCAAGGAAAGCATGGCTATTTTATCTAGGGTATAGTGGTCACTGAATAATATGAAATAACCCAATTTTTAAAAAAGTTAGCAATAAATTGCCTGGATTAAAAAAAAATATTCTTGGTTTCAAGTGTCAGAGGCCAAAATATATTTTTGAAAAGTCTTTTTAATGCTTTACATCATCTTCCCAACCTACTCCCTTCCAGGTACATTTGATGTCAATTTGCATAGTTTTCAGCCAATCTGGTCTTTTATTTGTTGAAGTCTTAGTATATCTGGAAAGCACCAGTTGAGGAAAGCACTTCTAGTGTACTGTGTTGATTTGTGGTCTCTAGAATAAATGCCATGAATTAGACAAGCTAATATTTTAATGAGATAGCAGTGTTTATAGTATGACCTCTTAGTACATTTAGAACCTTTAGAAAATTTTAAAACCTGGTGCTTTCCCCCTTCTAAGGTTCAAAACATGCACTTCATTGTATTTGTTTTTGTGAGGTAATTTGTACGCTACATTTGGCTCAGGTTTTTGAAGATAGGGGAGCTGCCTACAAGACTCTTTAAGGCAACTCGCCACAGGAAAATCACCACAGGACAATCACCCCATGGGATAACTCAATGTGATAAATGTTAACCGCCACTTTTTTTTTTTTTTACATATTTGCCATTTTTGTCAGTGGAAATAATGTCAAAAAACCCAGTGGCAGATAGCATCACATTGAGTTATCCCACTGCGAGATGGCCACGGCTTGGGCCATGGTGAGTTGGCCGTGATGATTTGTCCCATTCTGATCTGCAAAAGGTATATCTGAGTCTTTCCTTTGAATAGATCTATCAGTGGGGAGACTGGTTAAAAATCATGACATGTACACATAATATGACTTACATGCATCAACTGCCATGACCCAACTGCATAATTGCATAATTTGAGCAATGACATAATCATACAAGTATCATTTTGACACATCATGGCTTGTTAGGGACACTGCTATTTGCAAGACCTAGAATGATACCAGAGTCTAGTGAATTTAAAATTAGTTTTGTGGTCCATTACAATTTTTATAATGCCTTTCATTATCTACAAGCATATCCTCTACAGCAGGGGTATCAAACTTGCATCATGCGCTGGCCACGCCCACCCCCATTTTACCGAGGGGGGGAGGTTGCATTACATATTGTGACAAAAGGGTGATGCCGTAAGTTTGACATGCCTGCTCTACAGAGAAGGGAAATTAAAAAACGGAAAAATGTAATATCAAATTCCTTTCTTTTTTTCCCAAATCACATTGTGAAATCCTATCACTTAATTCATCATTTCACACAGGCCTTGGAAGCCCATGTACTCAATGTGGGAAGGAAACCAGCCACTTGAAGGAAATTCACACTGCTGTCTTATCACTCCAGAGAGCCCAGCAGGACATACATAAGTATGATATTTCATTAGGAATGCAATGCTTTGTATGAAAAAAGAATCAGTTGTGAGGTTCTCATTCACTCGCAAAATGGCTGCCAAGGTAGACTTAGCTGAGGACAAACTATTTTACCTTGAGTATTTTGGACAGCTTCAAGCAAAGCCCCGGCAACAGCTACCCACCACGGCCCATCTATGGATTTAAAAAAAATAAAATTCAAGTGGAAAAAAACTGTGAGGCAGAGAGCCTAGCAAATATCAGAAGAAATGTTCACAGCAGGTGCTCCATTATGTACCTGAGGAATGAAAATAGTTGGCACAAAATCCTAAACTGTGGCTTATAATTCACACTGGCAGGGGTTCATACAACCTATGAACCATAAAGAAGGCATAGGTCTGTGATGGCGAACCTATGGTACGCATGCCACAGGTGGCACACAGAGCCCTCTCTGTGAGCACATTAGCAGTCACCCCAGCCCAGCTCTACTGCGCATGTGCACACACCTCTCGCCAACCAGCTGGTCTTCGGGTTTCTGTCGTGCATGTATGGGGGATGGGGTGCATACGCAGGGGGTGTCGTGTGCATTGCATTATGGGTGCAGGCATGCAGGCACACGTTCGGCACACAACGGCAAAAAGGTTAGCCATCACTCGCATAGGTTGACTGAGCATGTTATACAAATCCAGTCAAATGGAAGCGGCATGCTTTTAGAAGTACTTTGGGGAAGGGGCAGCCTATTCAACTTTGCTGCAAAGATTAGAATTGGTGAACAGAGAAACCATGGAAGGTGTGACATTATTTTAGGTTTTTCTAAAAAGAGGGGGAGGGAAGTATGTGTCAAGGGTTTAATTCTGCATGGATGCTTTGCTTTTTGTGTAGGATCTGTATCTGTCAGTAACCATTGGTGATTTGAATACTAATGGCTTGATTTTGTTTGTTTTTCTTCCAGAAACCTCACTGCGTTGAGCAAGGAATCTCTCTACAGGAGGGGCTTACCCCCAAATCTTGTGGACTCTCGCTGTTGGTTTCTTCTCTGCATCTTTCTAACTTGTCAGCTCTTCATTAATTATGTCTTCAAATAAAACACTGCATTGAGCAGCAATAAAAGTGAGGAGCTGTAGAAAAGGGGAGACTTAATTGCAAGGGGCCCTTTGAGGCACCAAGCACTTTAATACACAACCAGGAGTGGAAGGAAGAGAGAGAGGAGAGAGAGAAAGAGAGAGAGCCAGGTTAGGCAGGGAACCTGCATAGTTTTGTTCTTACGATCAGTGTCATTGCCTTTTTCCATGTACATTCACAAGGACCTCTTTACCTGTATGGGCCTTAATGCTAAAGCCAAATGTAGCTTTAATTGTGCAATTTTGTTTTCTATGTCTTGTCATTTTTCTGACGCAGTTAAGCGTTACCAGCCAGTATTGGTACATCCTTTGAAGCATTGTATGCATCTACTTCTTTTGTAAAATGGTTCCCACTGACTTGTTTTTTTATCTCTTCTCTTGTTGAGGGAGGACATTTTAGCATCCTTTAAAATGTCTTCCAGAATCATTTAATTTGCATACATTAAGCAACCATGTGAAAATTCAGCCAATGGGTATAGACAGCACAGTTTCTTGGGTCTTTTGGGGTGTGCTGTCACATCTAAAATCCCTACGAATAGCACATCACATTCCACAAATATGTGCAATTTCTTATAGCCTGCCACTTTTAGGAAATTGGAGGCCTTCGAGGTGCAATTAGCTGATGCCCTAAATTATGTCAGTGAGCCAAATAGGCCTGCATATGTGTCAGTTTTCTGTTTTTTTGTTTTTTTTTAATTTGGGCTGCAAAAAATCCAGATGTTTTTCTGAAAAGCAGCCAAGATACAGAAAACCTTACTCATCTGGATTTTTCAGCCTGCGTAAGATAGCCGTCACACACACAAACACACACAAACACGATTGAGACATAATAAGTGTTACAGAAAACAATGCCATTGAAGTGTATCATTATTTTGAGATGAGCATGTAAGCACTGCGTCTATAGGTAATTTTGTATGTCACAAAATCCCTGGGATTCACCAGGATTCCCTTTTGTCACCCAGAGACCTTTTATCTATTGAAGCACACAAGGCAGATACCCGAGCAGTTGCAAATCACTGCTTCTGCATATTTCTAAAATGATTACTTGCAATCAATTTGTTCGGCTTCCCTGTATTTTCTATCAAAAATGATTGCTCGTACAGTGTTACATAATATCCCACTATCTTGCATAGGGCTGACTGACTGATTGAAGGCATCTTCAAATCTTGTGTGCACTTAGGTACATTTATAGTAAGGGTTTGCCACTGCATCCTCCGAATCTGTTGATAGTCTTCCTATTTTTACACCATTTTTAAAAGATTTGCAATATTTTATGTAGAAATGCAGCCAGTACTAAGCTTTTCTTTTCTGGCCTGAAGTAATTCCAAGTGGTAAGTACTGCTATATATATATAGCAGTATATATATATATATATATATTTATGTATGTATGTATGTATACAGCCTTAAAATATTTAGTGGTGTTGCCAGTCTGGGCTAACTTTCAATGTAAATGTTTCCAGATTTTTAACTATGTTCTTTGTGATGTTCCCGTGTTAGGGGACAATTTGTGCTTGACACATTGAAATAAATTACAGAATTTTCATTATAGCTTTGTATGGCTGAATCATTGTACATGGAGCGTGTCCTTATGTTCTTCACTTTATTTGAGACACTTTAAAATCAAATGGAAAATCCTGGGCACATCACGTGGATGCTGTCTGCTAGAATTTAGCAATGAATGCAACTCCTCATTCTGGATAGTTTTATTTTCTTAGCAGCTGTGTTACCATATGCAAAGAGTGAATTATGCTGAATTATGGTTTTGTGAATGAGCCATGAAAGGCTAGATTCATTGAATGTTGTACAGGTAATCCTCAATTTACAACCACAGTTGGAACCACAATTTACATTATTTTCCGATACACTTTTGCTATGGTGGTTAAGCAGATCACTGCAGTTGTTAAATGAATCACACAGACATTAAGGAAGTCCTATTTACCCCATTGACTTTACATGTCAGAAGCCGGCTAGGACAGTGGTGGGCAAACTCATTAGTCAACAGAGCCAAATACCAACAATACCACGATAGAAATTTCTTTTGAGAGACGGAAGGTGTGGCCTGTTTTGTGGGAGTGGCTCAGCAGTCATGTGACTGGGTGGGCGTGGCCAACTTGGAAAATGTGAAACTCACTTAACAATGGTCTTGGTTAGCAACCAAACTTTTAGGCTCAATTGTGGTCATGTTCTTTTTTTTCTTTCTTTCTCTCTTTCTTTCTTCCTCACTCTCACTCTCTCTCCATTTCCTTCTTTCTTTCTTTCTCTTTCTCTTTTTGTCTCTTTCTCTTTCTTTCCCTCTTTCTCTTTCTTTCTTTCTTTCTCTTTCTTTCTTTCTCTCTTTCTTTCTTTCTTTCTTTCTTTCTCTCTCTATCTCTGTCTCTCCTTTGTCCGCCCATCTCTGTCACTCTGTGTGTGTGTGTGTGTGTGTGTCTCACATTCAAGCACTTAATCACTCATTCTGTGTCTCTGTCTATCTTTCTCTCCCTCCCTCCCTTTCTGTCTCTCCCTGTCTCTCTGTGTGTCTGTCACTCTCTGGTTCCCCCCTCCCTCCTTGTCTTTCTCTCTGTCTGTCTACTCCCCACCCCCCGCGGAGCCTCCTCAGCCCAGCCCACCGCGCTTACTCACTCGCTTGCCTTAGCCTGGCCTGCCCGGCCGCCCGCTGCACTTGCTCGCTCGTTCACTCGCTCAGGCTACTTCCAGGCTCCGGGGGGGGGAAAGGAACGGCATTCAGTGAGTGACCCACTGGACGCCGGTTCCCTCCAATTGCCCTGGAAGTAGGCTGGCTCGCACGGCAGCTCGTTCGCTCGCTCAGGCTACTTCCAGGGTTGAGAAGGCTCCGTGTGGGGTGGGGACCCACTGGACGCCGGTTCCCTCCAATCGCCCTGGAAGTAGCCTGGCCCACCCGCCTGCTCGCTCAGGCTACCTCCAGGGGTTAGAAGGCTCCGTGTGTGGGGGAAGGAACGGCGTTCAGTAGGTGACCCACTGGATGCCGGTTCCCTCCAATCGCCCTGGAAGTAGCCTGGCCCGCCCACCCGCTCGCTCAGGCTACCTCCAGGGGTGAGAAGGCTCAGAGTGGGGGGAAAGGAACGGCGTTCAGTGGGTGACCCACTGGACGCCTGTTCCCTCCCCCCGCCCGCGGAGCCTCCGCAGCCCCTGGAAGTAGATGAGTGGCCGGCATGCCGGCTGCGGAGGCTCCACGGAGAGAGGGAGGGAGGGAATCGGCGGCCGGTAGGGAGGGTTGCTCTGGCGGGTCCCAGGAGTCCCACCCTCGGCGAGGGTGGAGGAAGAGCCGCACTCGAGGGGCCAAAGAGCTGCATGCGGCTCGCGAGCCGCGGTTTGCCGACCACTGGGCTAGGAAGATCAGAAATGGGAATTACATGATTCCGGAACGCTGCAACCATTGTAAAGACACACGTGTCACCAAATGCCTGAATTTTCATCACATGAGTGTAAGGACGGGATTGTTGTAAGTGTGAGGACTAAATCACTTTTTTAGTGTCACTCTAAATGGCACTAAATCAATGGTTATAAGCTGACAAATATCTGTAAAACCAAATAAGCCCCTTCAGAAATTGGTGCAACTGTTTGAAATGGTCAATTTCTCTACTGAAAAGAGAGTTTCAAATACTATGTGTTGATCTAGATTAAAACGTTATTGAAGGAAGTTTATAACAGATAAATGTCAGGACTCTTGTTCAGATTTAAGTTAATTTAAAAAAATAAATGCTGGTGATAAGTGTCAGATCCAAGTTTGCTTCCATCTTCCAATATTGTATCAACAATTCAGTGGTGGGTTTCTGCAGGCTCGCACCTACTCGCGAGAGCCGGTTGGTGAAATTTAGAGAACCGGTGAGAGGGGGTTCCACCGGCGTACCTGGAAGTAAATCTGGCCCGCCGCTGCTAGTGACCCAACAGAAAGGAAAGGAAAGGAAAGGAAAGGAAAGGAAAGGAAAGGAAGGAAGGAAGGAAGGAAGGAAGGAAGGAAGGAAGGAAGGAAGGAAGGAAGGAAGGAAGGAAGGAAGGAAGGAAGGAAGAATTTATCATCACAATTGAGTCCAAAATTTTGGTTGCTAAGCAAGAGCGTTGTTAAATGAGTTTCACCACATTTTACAAGTTGGCCACTCCCGCCCTGTCACATGACTGCCAAGCCACACCCACAAAATAGGCCACACCTACAGAGTAGGTTCTAAAAAATTTGAAACCCACCACTGCAACAATTATACAAGGAATCCTTTCACACCTCTTCCTTTCCTTCCCAAAATCTATTTGGATTTTTTTTCCTGATATTCCAGAACATTTGAGTGAAACTAAGCAGATGAATTACCAATATAATGAGACACAAACAACGCTATGTTGTATCTTGTATGTCTTGTTCTTACCAATTACTGGGTGAAGCCGTCCATTGGCACAGCTTAAGTATCATTGATATGATGATACTCAGTGGTTCATCTTCACCTCATGATAATGTGACAGTGCTTTTCCAGCTTTTAGGGGCTGTGCTTAACCCTAACCCTTAACCACTGAATGGTTATGGATTTTACAACCCCATGGATCTAGTGACTTCATCATTAATCTTGAGTTACACTGCCTCATTCAGAGGTGTGCCCAATCTATGGGTTCTCTTCAATTCCTGCTCCTATCTGAGGAGCTGGTAGTAGCCATGACCAGGAGACGTTTGCACAAAGTATCTGGAGTCATTTGCACCCATTGGTGGATCCTGCTCACAGTCACCATTAGTCATTTCCCCATCAAACTATTGCAACATACTCTACGTCACGGATCTCAAACCCATTGCATCACGTTGCCATCCCAGTAGGTTTCCAGATGCAATTCACAATGCTGTTGTCACTTGGGAAAAGATGAGTAGTGGGATTGCCTCTCTCCAGTGTTTTCTGCCCTCTACCAAATTGGGAATACCATTGGTACAACAGATGTGAAATAGAAAAGGCTACCACCCAGTCCACTTAATTGCACCTTGCACCCTTTATTCCTTGTATTAAAACGGGGGTGTTAAGCTCGTGGCCAGCGGGCCAGATATGCCATGTGCTGGCCCAGCCACCACCCGGTTTAGCAAAGGGGGAAAGCATCCCGATATATCATGTGATGCTGCCATTATGATGTGAGTTTGACACCCCTATTATAAAAGGAAATTATGGTTGTTACTGATTTAATCTTCAATTTGATTCAGTCTGGGACTGGTAAAAACTGATCATACCCTAAGGATACAGATAAATCTTCAAGTGCTTCAAGGACCCTCTAAAGCAGAGGTTCCCAAACTTGGCAACTTTAAGACTTGTGGACTTCAACTCCCAGAATTCTCCAGCCAGCAGAGCTCTGCTGGCTGGAGAATTCTGGGAGTTGAAGTCCACAAGTCTTAAAGTTGCCAAGTTTGGGAACCTCTGCTCTAAAGGATGCAGAAGTCCAGCTGTCTGCAAGGAATATAAATTCCCCACTATCCTGTCAGAACTGTAGGTTACCAAAACAGCCTCTCCAACCACCACCAGATTGCTTCAAAGCCCTCCCAGATTGAATAGAATAGAATTCTTTATTGGCCCAGTGTGATTGGACACACAAGGAATTTGTCTTTGGTGCCTATGCCCTCAGTGTACCTAAAAAGTCAAGATACATTCGTCAGGAATCATAAGGTACAGCACTTAATGCTAGTCATACGGTACAAATACGCAATCAGGAAACACATAATATAAATATAAATCATAAGGATACAAGGTCTCCTGCTTGGGCAGGGGGTTGGGCTTCCAACTCTGTTAATCTGTTAAAGTCACAAAGTTACAGTTCTGCAGTCATAAAGGGCAGGGAGAGGAGGAGGAGACGGGTGATAGGACCGATGAGAAGACTAATAGTAACAGTAATGCAGCCTTAGTGAATGGTTTGACAGTGGTAAGAGAATTATGTGTTTTAGCAGAGTGATGGCGTTTGGGGAAAAACTGTTCTCGTGTCTAGTTGTCTGGGTGTGCAATGCTCTATAGTGTCATTTTGTGAGTAGGAGTTGAAACAATTTATGCCCAGGATGCGAGGGATCTGTAAATATTTTCATCCTGCACATAAATTGTCTTCAACTTCAAAAAATTGTGGGGAACAAACTTAAAAATGACATTATCAGTTGTATGCAAGGAAAATCAGTACAAAATGTTTTACAGATGGCACCTGGCTCCAACAAGGTTAGCAAAAATTTCAACAAATACCTCCCCAAAATGCTGGACATGTGAATCAATACATGGAACATATTGCCACCTATGGTGGACCTGTAAGGAGACTAAAATTTTTTGGAAAAGGATCAAAAATTGGCTGGAGGCAATAACAGGAGTTAAAATAGAATGGAAACCTGAAGTCTTCCTATTAGGAATAGTGTCTGCGAAATATTAAAAAGAAATCCAGTATTTAATAATACATATAATTACGGCGGC
Organism: Rhabdophis nuchalis; assembly: GCA_039707465.1. Classification (NCBI taxonomy): domain Eukaryota; kingdom Metazoa; phylum Chordata; class Lepidosauria; order Squamata; family Natricidae; genus Rhabdophis; species Rhabdophis nuchalis. The sequence continues at coordinate 128,365,325 of CM077643.1, forward strand.
AAGGATTGCTTTTGCCCAGAAATGGAAAAATAAAACTAATTCCAAGCGAAGATGAAATAATAAGAAAGGTTATGGACTGTGCTGAAATGGACAAATTAAAGAAAGAAACAAGAACCAATGAAGGAATACAACAAAACTTAAAAACAGTAGTTGTGAGTAAAATAAGAGGGTTTAGAATGGTGAAATCCAAATTAAATATAACAGAAGGGGAAACAATATAAGATGAGCAGCTTCGATTAACAATTGCTATTAGAAAGAACAGGACGTTCCTGTTCGTATCGTATGGTGTAAATGTAGTGTCTGTCTAAGTTTTGTGTGAGTGTATTTTATATGTATTTTATGTTTGTAAATAAAATTTATTATTAAAAAAAATAATCTTCAACTTCAACTCCTAGAATAAGCTTTCCTCCCCAGTGCGTACCCCTTTGTAAGCCGGCGAGAGATCAGTTCTTTCCCTTCACACACGCACCCACTCAACCACACAGAATCGCAAAGGCATTTAAAACACCAGGCAAAAGTGCTCTGATCGTAAACAATCCGGCGCTGGCCCACCCGAGGGCGCTGCAAAAGAGCCTGAGCGGGCCACAAATTAAAAGCCGCGCTCCGAACACAAAAGGCGAGCATTCTCGCTGAGCTCCAGACGGCGATCCTCGCCGATCCAGCCGCTTTTTGGCTTTAACCCGGAAGGAGACGCGCTTTTCGGCAGCTCTCCGGCGGCTGCTCGGTGAGTCGGCTCGCTCGCCCCGGAGATGGCGACGTTTTTTGGGGAGGTGGTCACACCCCCGTCCCGCGCCGGTTTGGATGACGAGGAGGAGCTCGCAGAAGAGCGCGAAGAGGCGCAGGAGGACCGTGAGATTCGGCTGGCGCTGGAGAGGAAAAGGTGGCGAGCAGGAGGGACCCGCGAGCGAGGAAAAAATTGGGGAAGGGAGTGCGGGGGGGGGGGGAGAGACTCCTCGCTTCCGAGCAAGTTCAGAATATTGCATTTCTTTTTTTAAAGATTGGCTCGGAGGGAAGGGTTGCTGCCCCCGAAAAACGCACCTAACTGTAGCTGGGAAGGGGTGCTATAGCGCACGTGGATCTGGCATCGTTTGTTAGTTGATTTAGATCAGATTTAACAGAGTTGGAAGGGACCTTGCAGGTCATCTAGTCCAACCCTCTGCCCAAGCAGGAGACCCTACATCTGCCTCTACCTAGGATCGAACTCAACCACCTGCAAGAGGTCCACCTCTAGGCCACAGCAGCTTCAGTGTTCCTTAAAGGGGGGATTCCCTCCCCCCCACAAGAGCCTTTCAGGAGTCCACGAGATCAAAATTATTTGCCAGCCTATGTTGGGGAATGAAATATTTAAGCAATACAATAATAAATACATTACAATCCCATCAAATGATCATGAGAAGCGGGGTAGCATCAGCAAACGCACCACTTTTCCTTTTTAATATGCTAACTGTCGACTATATGCAAACGATAATTCTTTTGGGGTTCCCCCATAATTTTTCTTTAAAAAATGAGAAGGGGGCTCATTTGGGAACAAAAAGTTTAAGAAGTTTCAGTCTATTAACTTGCTGGATGGAGATTGCACAATGTGATAGGCAGGAGCTGTGGACAAACAGGGTTTGTGCAATTTGCTAAGCTTCAAAAAAGCAGCCAGCATTATCCTTCACCAAGCTTAGCATGGGATGTGAATGTAGTAATAATAATTTGTAAGGCACACGTGGATGAAGTGCCTGTCAATCTAAGTTCTGAGTATGACATTTGATTGGTGCAATGAATATATGAGTGATAAACTTCACAATATAATATGCAAATACATGATGGAGTGGACAGTGAAATAGGTTTTTTTAGCACAATACTTAAATGATTCCTTTTTTCGGCAAAGAAAAACCCATCTCGCCTGGATATATCCTTAGTGCCTGGCCTGATTCAATTAAAATGAGCTGTGCGTTCCCATTAACTCTGGAAGGGCGCTTGTGATCATTAGAAGTGTGGGAGAAATGTTAACATTGCCTTTTTTTTAAAAATGATCCTCTTATTTCAATACTAAAAATTAAGCACAAAAAATCTCTCAAAGAGAAGTAAAAGCTGCTTCATTAGGTGGGGCGATTTGCAGTATGTGACCGATTTTTCCTTTCTCTTGTTTCTGTTTCCTTTTCTGTTGGGGTCTTCCGTAGCTGTTTTTCAAACTCAGTTACTATTACAGTAACCACACCATGAGGCAGAAAAGACACCAAAACCCCACAACCAAAACCCAACACACCAAAAAACCTGGGGCTTCATAGAAGTGCATGTAGGTTTTGTTTTCATTTTATGCTTTCTTTCTTTATTGTGGTTTATTTTTAATCCAGCCTTCTTCGCTTTTACAACATATTGAACTATTCACTATGCATTCTGGATTCATGCAACACATTAAGCTTACCTGTGGTTACCTAGCCTACGTTCATGGTCTCATGTATTCTTTTCAGTGGTTAGTGGTTTTTTTTTTAATTTCCTTGGGGAAAACAGTACAGGAATCATTTCTTGGGAAAGCAGCCTGAAAGCTGCTCTTTGTATCAGTGAGTGGAAAGTGAAAGCATTTTTAGTCAGTGCTACTCTTATGGGCGCTTAGAGGTTTTCTTTGTATTTAGTCCATTGTGATAGTGTGATGTACAAATAGCTACCAGTAGAAGGTAGCAATTTGGTCATTTGCTTGCAGATGTTTCATTACCCGATTAGATAACATCTTCCGTGCGATAGAAACACTAAACTTACAGAGCACCAAAGATTCCACCCTAAAATTGCTTTTCTCTGAGGTAACTCACTTGGTTTTTTTTCTATAGCCTTTTGTTCAGGTCTTTTTAATCATGTCCCTTTTCTGATAATTAGAGACGTTTCTATCACTTGGAACACCTCAAATATAACAGCAGAAGAAAAGTTTCCCTGCTCAAAGTTTATCTTGGGTGTTGGAGGCAATGCAGTAGGTGAGTAGTGCAAGAGGCCATTCTTTCTTTCACCACTGAAGGACGGGTCATCCACGACTTACAGGAGTTCATTTAGTGACTGTTTGAAGTTACAACGGCACTGAAAAATGTGACTTTGGGCTGTTTTTTCCCATTTATGACCATTGCAGCATCCCCAAGATCATGTGATCAAAACTCAGATGCTTAGAAATTACCCAACATCGATTTGAGCTGAAACCGGAAACCTTCCTTTTAGGACTTAAACCCCCAGATATAAATATGGAGATATGGTTTCTGGCGTTGCACATAATTATTGCGGCAAGATTGGCATTTGCCCAGGAATGGAAAAGTGATCAAATACCGACGGATAGGGCAGTAATAAATAAAATTAATGAGTGCGCAGAGTCGGATAGATTAAAATTAATTAAAGGGGAAAAGGATTCAGAATTCTATAACTCATGGAAGAGGTGGTATAATTGGATACAGGAACGACCGAATAGTAACAACTGAAGCAATAATATATGTTTAATTCGGATAGTGGTGAATAATACCAATAAGAAATTTAATGATGAATAAGAATTGACAAAGTAGGTAGTTTAACTAGATGGGCTGTATATAGTGTAAATGCTGGTGTTAAATATTAGGCCTACTATTAGGACTTTATTGTTCAGTTTGGTTACTTATATGTTGCTGCTTTCTCGCGTTGTGACGGCAAATATGTTTAAAATTATGTTTGTATGATTTTTTTTATAAGAATAAATAAATTTTGGAAAAACTTTTAAAAAAAACTCAGATGCTTGGCAACTGACTCATATTTATGATGGTTGCAATGTCCCGGAATCATGTGATCAACTTTTGCGACCTTCTGACAAGCAAAGTTAATGGGGAAACCGGATTCATTTAACAACCGTGTTACTAATGCAACAACTGCAATTGTTAACAACTGTGGCAGGACAGGTCGTAAAATGGGGCAAAATTAATTTTAACACATGTTTCACTTAATAACAGAAATTTTGGGCTCAGTTGTGGTCGTAAGTCGAGGATTATCTGTAGCCTGTGGGATCTTGTTGGTTCGTTTCTATCAACTGAAATAATTTGTGGATCGTGGTCTCTGTGCAAATAGAAATGCAGTGCTTAGTTTTGCTAATGATTGCTAATATAGATTCAGAACAGTCTAGTGATTCATCTAATAAATCTCATTTGGTCCATCCACAGCATTCTTGTCTTCATTTATTTTGAATTCTGGAAGCTGGGAGCTGGTTGGATCTGCCCAGTTATGGAATGAGTGGTGCAGAACATCAAAAGTAACAAATCTTCTTCCAAAAGATTCATACTGTTGCTTTTATCGGTCAGTTTCAGATCCCACAGTAAGTAGTATCTCTTACCATTTGGGTGTGGAGGCAGAGAAGTTCTATCAAAACTTTCAAAATTATTTTAAAAAGTAAAAAAAATAAATTTTAATTTAAAAAATTAAAGCAACTCAAGCTCAATTCTTGGTGATTTCTTAGCACATCTGTGTAGACTTCAAATTAATAATCATTCTTCGCTTTTAGCTTCTGAGCCCTACAAAGGCTTATACACAATTTGCACAGTTGCTCGTGGATACTTCTGCCTTTTCATATTTAAAAACAAAGCAGTTTAAAATTAGAGTACCATTAATTAACCATTAATGCACTCCTGCACATTTGTATTAATGGCAGTTTGAGAGTTGACTCTTTTTAGATACCGCACTAAGCTTAAACAGGAATTTCTAACTGAGAATTCTTTATGGGAATATAAGTAGTAGTTCTCCATACGGACGTCAGGTGTCATCATCTATATGCAGCGCTGTTTGGTACTTAAATTATAGTCTCTTTCAATTATCTCATGTGTCAGTGAAGAAGAATCATGCAGCAATGATTAAGGATGTGCCGGTTGGAATATTTGTCCAAATTCAGTACAGATAGTCCTTGACTTACAACTATTCATTTAGTGAATATTAGAAGTTACAGTGGCACTGAAAAAAGTGAATTATGACCATTTTTTTACACTTAATGGCATCTCCAGGACCATGTGATCAAAATACAGATGCTTGGCAACTGGCATGTATTTATGATGGTTGCAGTGTCCTGGGGTCATGTGATCACCTTTTCCTATTATTTGACAAGCAAAGTCAATGGGGAAGCCAGATTCACTTAACAACCATGTTATGACCTAAACACTGCAGTGTTGTGAGTTTTGCGCTATTGTATGATCTTTCTTGTAACAGTTATTAAGTGAAACACTGCAGGGCCATATACAAGTTGCTCAGTTTGTCTTGAAGAGCCAATGCAGTGGAAATTTTGGGCTCAATTGTGGTCATAAGTTAAGGACTACCTGTGTAATGTTCAGTGCAAGCATATAGAAATTCACTTAACAGGTTATTCGGTATTGAGTGAAATTTACCTCCAAAGAAATACCCAGAAGGTAACAGCTTCTGGTGATGGGGAATTGATTGCATTTGACATTCATGACTCTTTCACTAAAATTAATGTATTTCTCATCCTTTTAAGATTTTACTGTGCCAGTGCAATTGTTATGTGGCCGAAGATCAACAGTTTCAGTGGCTTGAAAAGGTAATAAGGAGGGACATAGCACCAACAAGACCAGGGTCAACTCACCAAGCCCCTTCCCTTTCTGAATGCATGTTTGATTATGTTTTAATAAATCAGAGCATTAATTGGAGATTGCATTTATCTAGCAGTTCTAGATAAATCTAGATGATAACATACGTTCTATCAACCTAAAAGAAAGGAAAGAGGCATTGTTAGGAGTTATATAGCGATTCAGATTTGAAAGCAAAAAGATGCTTTGAAGTACATATCCCAAAGGTGCTTTTTTCAGGAGACAACTAGACTTTCTTGTTCTTTCTTTTGAAGACGTTTCAAATATAATTGCAAGGAATATAAATCCTTCCATTCTCCACCATCCAGTCAGAGCCCAAGAAGCTTCTTGGACCAGAAGCTAAACGTCTTCAAAAGGAAAAAAACAAACCCAAAGACCAGTTGCGTCCTGAGAAAACCACCTTTGGGACAACCATGACCTGGATGACTTAGAATCCCCATAGACTTTGGAGTGCATATGTACCATATTTCAGGGGTCTCCAACCTTTGCAACTTTAAGTCTGAAGGACTTCAGCTCCCAGACTTCTCCAGCCAGCTTTGCTGGCTAGAGAATTCTGGGAGCTGAAGTCCTTCAGACTTAAAGTTGCAAAGGTTGGAGACCCCTGCCATATTTTCAGAAAGCACACATGTGCAGCTGCTTCTCTTCCTGGCATTGCAAGGCTCAACGGCTATTCATGGATCATGGGAATAGTCGTGCTTGGTTTAAATTACAGTTGCGGAGATGTATTATTGCCTGTACAATTGTGTGTGCTCCATAGCCCCTTTATTTCATTAGAATTTGAACCACGCACAGCCTCACTTCTTCACATATAACTGTATTAGCATTAAAAATCAAATTGGGGCATGGGAAGATTAAATAAATAATAAATAAATAATTTAATTTATAACCCGCTCTCTCTCCCTGAAGGGACTCGAGGCGGGGCACAGGGAAATTAAAAATGCATATAAAATCACAGACAATACAATATTAAAAAAGAATTAAACGAAACCCTGTGCTAAAATCCCCAAAGCTAAAACAAACCCCTAAAAACCCCTGAAAACAGTTAAGTTATCCCAAGCCGGCCAAGCAAAAGAAATGTGTTTTTAATTTTTGACGGAAGGAGCAGAGGTCCGTAGTTGTTCTAATATCGGGGGGAAGGTCGTTCGAGAGGGTTGGGCCCGCCACAGAGAAGGCCTGTCCCCTGGGCGTCGCCCGCTGGCACAGCCGAGTGGACGGCACCCAGAGAAGTCCCTCTCTGTGGGAGCGAATCGGCTGCAGGGATGTATGGGGCAGGATGCGATCCCGCAGATAACTAGGTCCCGTGCCATGGAGCGCTTTAAAGATAATAACCAACACCTTGAAGCGCACCCGAAAGACGACAGGCAGCCAATGCAGCTCACGCAGGAGCGGTGTTACATGGGAAAACCTAGAGGTTCCCATAATTGCCCGCGCGGCTGCATTCTGGACAAGCTGAAGTCTTCGGGTGCACCTCAAGGGGAGCCCCATGTAGAGAGCAGCTCCCACTATCTTGGTCTGGCAAGAATGGATATGCCCTAGCTCTGTGATGGCAAACCTATGGCACGCAGAGCCATATTTGGTGGCATGCCAGCTGTCAGCTCCATTATGCCCGCTGATTTTTCAACCTTCCGGAGAGTCAAAGGCTGTTTTCACCCTCCCCAGGCTTCAGAAAAGCCTCCGGAGGCTAGGGAAGGTGAAAAACAACCCCAACTGGCCAACCAGAAGTTCATTCCCAAACTTCCGGTTGGGCCATTGGGGCCATTTTATGCCCTCCCCAGGCTTCAGGAAAGCCTCTGGAGGCTGGGGAGGGCAAAATACGTTCTCAAAGGCCCAACTAGAAGTTTGGAAACAATCCATTTCCGGTTACTGGAGGGCCTCTGGGGGGCCTGGGAAGGCCATTTTCACCCTCTCTAGGCTTCAGGAAAGCTTCCGGAGCCTGGGGAGGGGGTCATGCGTGCATGGGGGGGTGTCACGTGCGCATACGCAGTTGGTTGGGGAATTGAATGGGTGCACATATGCACAACTTTGGCACACCATAAGAAAAAGGGTTGTCATCAGTGCCCTAGCTACGTGTTGCGAACCTATGGCACGCGTGCCACAGGTGGCACACGGAGTCATTTGTTAGGGCACGCGAGGCATTGCCCTGTCAGCTCCAGCTGGCCAGCTGACTTCAGCCTTCTTTTAAGGTCGTTTTTCACCCTCCTTGAAGCCTCCGGAGCACAAAAAACTGCCTTTACAGGCAAACTGGAAGTTCAGGAACAGACTGCGAATAACGGCCCTACAGCCAAACCGGACGTCACTTCCAGTTTGCTTGCAGGTCAGTTTTTTGCCCTCCGGAGCCTTCAGGGAAGCCTCCTGAAGGCCGCTGGAAGCTCTGGAGGGCAAAAATGGCCCTATGGACAAACCGGAAGTCACCATTCCCAAACTTCTGGTTTGACTGTAGGGCTGTTTTTTGCCCTCCGGAGTCTTCAGGAAAGATCCTGAAGCCTCCGGAGGGCCTCCAGGGGTACAAGGGAGGCTGTTTTTTTACCTCCCCAGGCTCCTAGAAAGCCTCTGGATCCTGGGGAGGGCAGAAAAGTGTGCCAAAAACAGGGTGTAGCATGCGCGCATGCATGCTGGGGTCTCGTGCATAGCATTATGGGTGTGGGCCTGCCCGTGCACGACCCCCCTGCGCTCCCCATGCTTTTGGCACGCGATCCAAAAAAGGTTAGCCATCACTGCCCTAGCTCATCTCTCAGGGGATTTTTCAGCAATGTTGGTGTTTTTAATCTTCCTTTTAGGTTTTTGGATGCCTGTTGCAACTTGATTTGCAAGTACTGGTTCTTTCAGCATGTCCTGTAACAGATTATAAAACCACTGAGTCTACTCTGACTCTCCCTTCACCTTTTCTGAAAGCATTGAAGACAAGACAGTTCAAAGATAAAGTTTATTGCTCTCTTCTAGAACAACCAAACATTATCCGGGATCTCCCAGCAGCAGGTATTTCATTCCATATTTATGCACATTATATGTAGTTAATTAGTTAATTTTTAGTGGTACCAAATTTGATGTAGTAACAATAATGTCAGATCCTTTCATATTTTAGCTTGTGCATTTCCTGGGCTAACAGAATGCCTAGTATTTTTTTTCCAAGGAGTGTATAATATAAATAAAAGTATTATAACTTACCCTAGAAAGTCTTACTGAATCACTAGACTTTTAATTTTGATAGGTTTTTTTTACGTTTACTTTTACTTACAAGAATGCTGGTGACTCCCTTGGATTATTGTTTCAGAGTTATTTACCAGTTTTTTCAATACGTTTAACAATGGCAGAGCTACTAAGGTGCTTGAAAAGTTCTTATAAAAATTCAGTGAGGTATTCAGACATGTATCTGCCTTAAAAGTTGCCCATGTTGAACTGTCTAGCACAGTCAAACATCAGAAGTTTACCATAGGAAAGGTTTTACGACGTTTTGTGTCACACCGTAAAATGTTTTATAGTCATTTTTATGTCATAAAATGATTTATAAAATTTGCCAAATTTCAATTCCATGAGTTCTAGATGTTGGATCCATTCTGTAAATCAGCCCCTTTGAGGTATCTTAGTTCAAAATGTAGTGAGTTAGCTCACTAAATTTTATTAGCTTTACCTCCCAGCTTAAAAGTTATAATGGGTGAGATCCAATATATTTTAACAACAGAACGTGATCCTTTCTTTGGTCGTCAAACATGTGTAAAAATCAGATATTAGCATTGCAGGTTAAAAGTAACAATTTGTGTAACAAAGTAAAATAATAATTGAGCTGAGTTCCCTTTCTAGGGTAAAATGAAAGATATGTGCTGCAGTCTAATGAATTGGTAGTTTGCTGTTAACCAAAGAATGTATTATTAACTGTTTTCCTCTCTTTTCCATTTAGTTCTCAGTTACTGTCAAGTGTGGCAAATCCCCGCAATATTTTACCAATGTTACACTGATATACTCCAACTGGACTTAGTAACTATTGAAACCTTCAAACCTGTCTTATCATCCAAAATTCTAAAAAGTTTAATGGAGGTAAAATTTAGTTATCACATTGAATAGCAAAGAAATGGGTGAATTGTAGGACCTTGCCTTTGGGGAGATGGGCAGCTATGTAAATTTGATTAATACATAACACCAAGTCCTTTCAATTATACTTGCATTTACATGAATTTAAAGCGATACATGCTGGTAATTTTCAAACATTTGCATTCTTTAATCCAATGGTGGACCTACCTATTTAAAAAAGAGAAAGTGTGACTGCAGAAGCCAGAATTCTGCAAGAAGATTGAAACTGAATAAAAAGATCAGAGATCACACTGAAGTGTGAGTGGTCCCATGGGAAAGTGGCAGAATCAGCTGGAGACATAAGATTTCCAGCCTGAAGAATGTCATTCTTTGTCACCTTCCTGGTGCATCTCAGTACATCCTCCATTGCCTGCACACAGCATCCTGAGGCAAGCTGGGGGGGGGGGGGGCACACTTTGCAGAGCATAGCACCGACTAAGTCATCCTCAAAAGCTTTTTCAGCTGCAGGAAGATAATGGATTACAGGCAAAAATGGTTAGTGACCCATCCTTTCACTGGGTAGTTTGCCCCAGGGCCAACAAGGTTAGTTTTTCTGAGGTTGACCAAGATCAGTTAAGGGGCTGCTAACTGCTGTGACAATAATTAAGTGCATTATAGTTATCTGAATGCTGTTAGATTAAATTTTACTTGATTAAATCAACATGTAATCTTAGATTCTCTGGAGATGCTCATAACAAGTGAATAAGGTCGCTAACTCTCAAATAACCGACCATGAAAAAAAGAGAATTCTATTTCCTACTTGCGCCAAACAATCTTCTCCTTATATTCATGGGAGCGTTAACATGCTTACACAAGTGCCTAAGAATGTTTTTTTTGCCTATTTGCCAAGTTTGGAAATAATTTTAAAAATCATTTTGTGGGAGAGCTGTGTGATTTTTGGAGAAGTTGGACAGCAAATAAACTTACCTCTGCTGTAATTGTGCCTATTCTTATGTGACAGAAATGCAGTGCAGATTGTTGCATCTGACTAGATCAGTGTTTTTCAAAGTTGGCAACTTTAAGATATGTGGACTTCAGCTCCCAGAATTTACCAGCCTGCAAGTTTGAAAAACTCTGGACTAGATATATAAAAGAATGCCCAATTAAAATAATAATGTTTATAGTAGATTTAAGAATGTTCAATTGTATGTTCAGTTAAAAGTGTTTTCTTCTTCTGTTGCTGTCTTTATTTAGTAAAGTATAAAAAGATGAAATGAAAACAGTTGATTAGCAATTTATAGAACTTTATGTGCTGCATTTCACAAATGCTTCACTTACGTGTGGTTTGTTTTATATGTAGGTGTATACTTTCCCTGCAACAATTATATAGTGAAATCCCTTCAGATCAGAGGTGAAATACTTCTGGTTAGGACCGGTTCACCTGAACCGGTAGTAAAAGTGCTCCTGGTTCACTCGAACCAGTAGTAAAAAAAATGAAACCAGTTCGGGCAAACCGGTTTTTCCGATGATCAGCTGTGACGCGTGATTTATATTAGCTAGAAAGCAGAATTTCCTGCTTTCTAGCTAATCTAAATTGTGTAGGTCAGCGGATACCTCCCCCCCTCCTTTGCAGTCGCTCAGTAGCAGCATAGCACACAGACGTTCATTACGCCAGTTTTTGATGCTCTGCGCATGTGCGGGAGGTCCTGTACATGCACAGAGGTGGTGCTCGTGAGCGCCCGTGCTCACATTGCTACCAAACCGGTAGCAAAGGTTATTGGATTTCACCCCTACTTCAGATGTTGCTCTAACTTTATTTTTATTTTGTTTTTCTCAGGATATTTCAAGAAGCACAGAAATATTGACAAAATTGGTGATACCTAATGACATTCATAACATCTACACTTGAAAATGATTTGTGATCCTTCAAAATTTGATTAAGCTCTTCTGCATTTGTAAACTGTAGCTACTTTGGAACACAGGGCTCTTCATAAGTGGGGCATGCTCTATTTTTTGTATCACTGGTCATTTGGGGGAGGGTTAGACTGATTAAAAAAATTAAAATATGACCTTTTTATTTTACACAAGGGAAAGAATATATATTTTTCTTAAGAATATTTTATGCATTTTGTTTCCTACCCACAAGTTACTGTTACCACTAGACATATTGCTGCAACAATTGTGATAGATTTGAGGGGGGAAAGCAAAAGGGGGCAGAACAGTTTCTTAAAATCAGTGGTAACTGCTCAAGCATGGTGAGAGGAGAAATGCACACAGCAGAAGCAGCATGAATATTTGAAAGCAGAGAGCTGGTTTTAGATGATTGAGTCAGAAAAACATTAAGGAAGCTCGAACAAAAGAGAGAAGGTTTTGGAAAAAGAATTCTTGAGATTGGGGAAAAGAGAAATGATGTAACAGAGGTTGTAATTACAGCGTATATGTTCACACAAAGAGCAGTTATATTACGTAGGTTTTGTTGAGCTTGATAGTGCTTGCTTTTGATTGCAAGGCTTTGACATTTTAAATACATGCTTAAAAATCTCCACTCAGTTAAACTACAACATTTAGCTGATAATAAAAATACACACTTTGCAAACCGATTGTTGTGGCCCACCAGCAGACAGATTCAGACAGTGAGGAGGTTGGGGAGGAACATGGGCCAGTCCTGGAGGCCAGTCCAAGGCTCTGACGTCAGCTCTGCATCGGAGACAGGGAGGGGGCCAGGGCCGTCTGACAGTTATCAGCTGCCTTCAGAGTCAGACATCAGTGAGGCAGATGAACAGTTGGAGCCTGTTGCCAGTGTGCGCATGTGCAGAGTTGCCAGATGAAGGGAACAGCTAAGGAACAAGGATCGACTTGGGAGTAAGGCCACTGGTGGACGGTGAATGGCTCCTCCCATAGGGAATAAAAGAGAAGGAAAAGGGGAGTGGAGTTTGCAGGAGACAATTAGTTGAAAGACTGTGAGAGGAAAGACTTTGCTGGAGAGGAATTCACTGTAAATTAAATAAAAGGGGTTTATCGGGATGGGGACTCGGCTTCATGCTGCTGGGGAAGATGAGGTCAGAACCCAGATGTTTAATCCACTACAATGGATTGCATGAAGGGTATGAAGCCTGTAAGGTAATTCTACTAAAACACACTCATTATTGGACACTGCAGTTAAATGAGTAACGCAGTTGTTAAGTGAATCTGGTTTCCCATTAACTTCGCTTGTCCGAAGGTCACAAAAGGAGATCACGTGATCCCATAATATTCCAACCGTCATAAATGTGAATCAGTTCTCAAGCATTTGAATGTAAATCACGTGGCCATGGGGATGCTTCAACAGTCGTAAATGTAAGAAATGGTCATAAGTCACTTTTTTCAGTACCGTTGTAACGTCAGTCACTAAATAAACTGTTGTAAGCCGAGGACTACTTATATTATCCCATTCACCTTCCCAAGAGGTATATATGAATGTGGAAAAATGTCAGGACTGAGGAGGTAACTTAAATACATTTATTGCCCATTTTTCTGTGACTGAAAATATATGTAGAAATACTGAAACGTTTAAATAATGCAACCATCACAATGCTAAAAAGTGCATACTGGATTATAGGCTTTCAAAATGACAGTCGAGGGAAGGTACCCCTTTAGAGCAGGGGTCCCCAACCTTTTTTGCACCAGGGACTGGTTTCATTTTAAAGAAAGTTCCGCGGACCGGCCGGCATAGAGGGGGAGCGGGGGGGAGGGGGAACAGGTGGTGCATGCACACATGGGGGGGAGGGTGAGTCAGCTCACTCGCCCCTCTAGGGCCCCCAATGGCGTGAGTAGCCGCACCTGCGCTCTCCCGCCCCCGGTGCGCGCTCTGCCCAGGGGGCTGCCCCATCCTCCCTCCTCCTCCTCTCCGGCCCTGCGGCCCGGTTCCTATCAAGTCACGGACCGGCACCTGTCGGCGGACCGGGGGTTGGGGACCCCTTCTTTAGAGAGTCCTTACCTTGCTGGTTTGCAGGACGGTAGCAACCAAATTCTAAGTAATGCATTATGTAAATCCAGAAAAATGCTGTTAGAAGAAACGTCCTTCTGGGTTCAGTTCCAAGTGGGGAAAAAGACACTGGAAACATGGAGGCTGCTTGGAAAAATGGTTGAATGGTAGACAGGATCACATGCCTTGGAGCTCCTGGTGAAAAGGGCTGCTTCAAGATGTTGGGTGAAGAAGAAAAAGGGCTGAGATGCATGTATTGTGATTGGTTGTCAGACTCCCAGGGGCCAGGGGGGTCTTAGCTAACTTTGTAGGCTGTCCTGAGACCCAATTTTGTTTGAGTCTTGCTGATGTAATCTTCGCAGGTGCCATGTGAGATGATAAAGGGCTAATCCTACCTTTGTTATTTAGAATAGACTGGCTCAGGCCTTAATGACCCATTGGCAAAGGTCGGGGTGCAGGGTGCTGCTTTGTCCTTAAAAACATGATTCTCCTTTTCTCACCCAGGAAATATAATATTCTGCCTTTTTAATATTTCCTAAAATATTTTATTTTTCTAGGAAAGGGAGGAGTGAGTGCTAACTTCCTACACCACACTTAATTAGATATCCAGGCATAAGTGGGTACAGATGCGGCACTTACAGGGCCACAATGCTCAAATAGGGCAACCCATACTAACAATGGCATTTGAAGCCTCAGGATATCCCAGAAGCCATCACCACCTGAATTAAGCTTCATGTGTTCAGGTATGATCAAATATAGTGACCAACTATTGAGCTGTGGATTAATAAGAGGTGTCAAACTTGTGGCCCGCAGACTGGATACGTCATGCACAGGCCACACCCACCCTAGCTCCACGAAGGGAAAAACTGATACGTCACATGACATGCGTTTGACACTAGTGATTTAAAACAAAGGGAGCTGCTCATGAATACTCAAAATTGTGCCTTCTATGGTGCTGTAGACAATAGTGTTGATAATTCTTTGTACAATACTCTCATGATTTCTCCATGTTCCTGCTGGCCACACTCAGCAGAAATCCTGGAAACCTTCCTTCTACCATACTGTAGCTGAGAAAGGGTGTTGTGATTGTGAGAGTGGACAGTGGGCTATAATGATCAGGATGACCTCTTACTACTGTAACGCTCACTACATGGGGCTCCCCTTGAGGTGCACCCGGAGGCTCCAGTTAGTGCAGAACGCGGTGGTGGGGTGGATTTTGGGAGTCTCAAAACACTCCCATGTAACACCTCTCCTGCGTGAGCTGCACTGGCTGCCTGTGGCCTTCCGGGTGCGTTTCAAGGTCTTAGTGACCATCTTCAAAGCGCTCCATGGCATGGGACCTGGTTACTTGCAGGACCGCCTCCTACCACATATCTCCATTCGACCTGTCCGCTCCCACAGGGAGGGCCTTCTTAGGGTGCCGTTCACCGGACAATGCCGGCTGGCGACTCCCAGGGGAAGAGCCTTCTCTGTGGCAGGCCCCGCCCTCTGGAACGACCTGCCCCCCGACCTCCGTACAATCACGGACCTTCGCCTCTTTCGTCGGGCATTAAAAACATACTTCTTTCATGCGGCCGGCCTGGCTTAGCTGTTTTATGGCTGATTTTAGTTGGGTTTTAATTATGTTTTTAGCACGGGTCCAAATTTTATTTAATTCAGTTTTAACTACTTGATTGTCTATATATTTTTATATTTTTATTGTTCCTGTGCACCGCCCTGAGTCCCGTCTGGGAGAGAGGGCGGTATAGAAATACAATAAAGATTAAGATTAAGAATAGCAGACCATGTTGGAGAGTGGGCTCTTCAAGTAAGAGTCCTGTTTACATTTAGGTGAAGAGTGACACTATCAACTGGCTATGTTTGCATAGTGTGATTATTCAAGTTCACCCTGTTAATATTAACTATGGCTCATAAGTTGTTCCATTCTGCCTGGATACCTGCTACACTAAAATGTGATAGACTAATTCATGGTTCAATGTATTGTGTGAGCTCATTTTGGCACAATTCCCTAAATCAGTGATGGCGAACCTATGGCACGGGTGCTACAGGTGGCACACGGAACCATTTCTTAGGGCATGAAAGGCATTGCCCTGTCAGCACAAGCGCGCTTGTGTGCGCTGGCCAGCTGATTTAGGCCTTCTTTTGAGGCCATTTTTTGCCCTCTGGAGGCTTCAGGGAAGCTCCTGAAGCCTCTGGAGGTGGGGAGGGAAGGCTGTTTTCGCCCTCCCCAGGCTCCTAGAAAGCCTCTGGAGCCTGGGGAGGGCGAAAAAAGTGCGCCAAAAGCAGGGGGTCACGCACATAGCATTATGGGTGTAGCACACACACGCTCCCCCTGCGACTTCCCCTGCGCTCCCCCCGTTTTTGGCACGCAAGCCAAAAAAGGTTAGCCATCACTGCCCTAAACCATAGCTAATGAACCTCTGTGTGAGCCAAATCTGAAAAAAATCATGAAACCCCTTGTAATGTGTGAACTGGGCTGTTATGGTACGATCCATTTGTGTATCCATGTTGCATAAACATAATAATTAACCTTGGTTGATGGCTTATGTTGTATGAACAGAGTGCGTGGATTTGAACAACATGCTAGACTAAAATGTGAATGTGTTTCCGTATTAGTGTAGCTCAGTCAACCAGGGTTAAAGCAATCATGGTTAGCAAGCACACTCAGTCACTCTGATGTGCTTGTGGATGTACTGTGGATATTCAGAAAATGAAGGTGTGAAGAATTTTGTCCAAACATATTTCAACTTCCTGCTACAACAGTTGTACAGGTGAGATGATTCACAGTTCCTGAGAACTGCTGGACCATCTGAAGGGAAGATGGTGTTCTTTGAAGCTTAAATTCAAATGGAAGTCATTTTTTTCTGCCCTTAGATTGAGCCTAAAAGAGTCAGTTTAGTGTATTGGTTAAACCAGGGGTAGTCAACTTTTTTAGACCTACCGCCCACTTTTGTATCTTTGTTAATAGTAAAATTTTCTAACTACCCACCCGTTTCACAGTAATGGTGATTTTATGAAAACCTAATGATAATGTTTTTAAATAATACTATGAATTTTTTTTTAAAGTCAATTAAATTTAAAAAAAAAAGGAAAGTGCTTCAGTATCGGGCAAAACCCCTACCACGCACCATGAAAGCTGGAACGCCCACTAGTGAGCGGTAGGGACCCGGTTGAGTACCACTAGGTTAAAGCACCAGGCTACAAACCATAAGTCAATACAAAACCAGCTGGGTGATCTTGAGCCCGTCACTTTCTTTCAGCCCTAAAAAGCAGGCAATGGCAAACCACTGTAGAGACTTGTCCGGACTTGTCTAGGTAGTTATCAGCAATCAACGACTTAAACACCCGCGGGCGGACGGGAGAGAGAGAGAGAGAGAGAGAGAGAATGGGCCAAGATAAATTGGATTAGAGGGTCCTTCGAACAGAAAGGGGCAAGGGGCTAAATAAGATGATGGGATGCTGTGCCACCCAATCTGTATCGACTTTTAGCGGGCAATCTTGTCGGAAAGTCAAAAAGTTAGCAGATTTAGGCTGGACGAGAGAGATCCCCACAGAATACTAGGATCGTAGGCTAAACAGGACGGTCGGAAAACACCCACACACACAAACACAGGCAGCGAAAAACCGTTTCCGCCTTTCTTGAAGAAAAGGAACTCTAGTCATTTTCGATAAATCAATGGCACGCCTTAAATAGGCGTCGCTTCTTTAGCGGGCATTGGAGGACGGCAGCCTCTTGTTTTTTTTCCAGTGGGCGGAGTCAACAGTTTTACCCCCAACAATCCCCTGCCTTCTTTTGCGCCCCGCGGAGAGGGGAGAGGGCTGCGCGCGCTTCCTCTGTTGGGAAGACGAGGATGAACTTTGCACGAGCGGGGATTCCCGGGGACGGCTGGTAGGAGTGGAGGGCTACCTCGTCACAAGACGCACGCTCGCACACACACACACAAGACGCAGGCACGCACGCACAGATAAAACACCCTCCGCGCGAAAAAAAGAGCCAGTCTGCGCTAGCCGCGAGACCATTGAAATGGCGGAGGCGCAGGTGATGAGGATGATGGCGACGTGCTTGGCCGCTTTGACTTCTCTGCGGAAGGTAAGGCGAAGGAGCCAAACAAGAAGGCGGGAAAAGCTCTGTGAGTTGCTCTGTGAGCGCCTCCTCGGCCGTCGGGCAGCCGAGAGGAGAGGAGAGGGGGAAATTCCTAAGGAACGAGCCCCGCGGGGCCAACTTCATTGATTCCGCCGGCGCTTGCAGAAGCGGCCGACTCGTACCATGGAGTGGCGGAATGAGAAGGGAGAAGCCTCTTGGAGGAAAGTCCGCCAAAAGTTGTAGTCTTTCACACACACACACCCAAGTCCCCTCAATTCACTCCCCTCCAAATCCTGAAAAAAACCCTTCCCCCCCCCCCCCCCCGGTTAGAGAAGGGCTGCCAGGGAAAAGGGAGGCGAGAGGCTGCTTTCTCTCTCTCTCCTGGATTTTGGCATGTCGGGGTGTTAACTTTGCAGGACTTTTTGATTGGTTCCCCCTCTTCCCCCCCTTTCTTTCCTTCCTTCTCTCTCCCTCTCCCTCCCTTCTCCCCCCCCCCTCCCCCTTCTCTTTCTTTCTACGGTCGCAGTTAGAAAGGAAGTTCAAGAAGTTGTGAAATCGGCAGGCCAGCCGGCCGGCCGACTCCGGATTTTGCCACTCCCGCAACTTTTTTTCTTTCTCTCTCCGCTATAGGTAAACTGTTAGCTGCTGGTTACATTGTGTCACTTGCAGACCGCAAGACGGTCGAGATTAAAAAAAAAAAAAGATGGAAAAAAACCTGAGCGGGAGCTCGAGGGGCGTGGCCTAGCCCCGTTTCTAGTTCTAACAGGTTTTGCAGGTTTTTTGGTCCTCCTTTCAGGATGGCTGCGGTGGGATGAAGCCGATCTTAGCCTTTTTCCCAACCGGTTTCCGTTCTGAAACTCAAAACGGTTTTTCTCCAGCCATATTTTTTTTTAAAGTGGCATACATCTGTACAGGTAGTCGTGGACTTGCGATAATTTCTGTTGTTAAGTGAGACATTTCTGGCGTGAGTTTTGCCCTGTTTTATGATCTTTTGTTGTTGTTAAGGTGAATTGCTACAATTCATAAATTAGTAACCTGATTAAGTGGATTGGCCTTCCCCGTTGACTTTCCTTGTCCAAAGGTTGCAAAAGGGGATCACAATTTCCCCTGGGACACACAAACTGTTCTAAGTAGGAACCAGTTGCCAAGCAGTCTGAATTTTGATCAGGTTATGGGGATGCTACGTAAGTGTGAAAAATGGTGTAGGTCAGTTTTTTCAGTGCTGTTGTAACTTTGAACAGTTACTAAATAAACAGTTGTAAGTTGAGGACTACCTGTACTGAAAATACTTATTGCTATTTGTGACTTGTGAGGTAAAAGGACATTTTGGGTTTAAGACATTTCAGTCCATTCCACAGATTATTCACTCCAAAGAGATGGTCCCCAGAAAGATGATCTGGTTTATGTAACTCAGGGGTCCCCAACCTTTGCAACTTTAAGTCTGAAGGACTTCAGGTCCCAGAATTCTCCAGCCAGCAAAGCTGGCTAGAGAATTCTAGGAGCTAAAGTCCTTCAGACTTAAAGTTGCAAAGGTTGGGGATCCCTGATGTAACTGATTTATTGAATAAACTCCAATTGGCTGAGTTTATGCAACACACAAAGGAAACCACTTTGTGATGGAAAGCCTGTTTTGTGAACTGCATTTTAATTTCGAGTGTCTATTATTCCATGCTAATAAAAGGTTGATTAAAAATAAAATGGAAAGTGATGCGCTTTTAATCTGGCCCTTTAGTTTCCTCAACCTGGTGTCCTCCAAATATTTTAGAATTACTGTTGGCAGAGCATAGCTAAAGCACAACAGTAAAGTGGTATTGTGTATGTGCTAGAAAGGGGCGTGAAGGAACACCCATGGAAGTAATAAGGAAATACATGAGCGAGATGATTCATGTTTCTTGTAAATCAGAGTGTTTCTAACTAGGCAATGCTTTTAACAAAATGTACTCAAAAAGTATAGATAAAATATCAATTTCTCTTCAGAATTTTTACCTTTTTTGACCTTTTTTGTGAAAACAAATCATTTTATTTTGTATCTATGAGTTTTATTAGAAAAGCTGAAATGTGGAAAGAAGGGAGCCATGATCCTGAGGGGATAAAACATAACTATATTTATAACTGCCGCAAAGAAGATTGGAAGTTGCTCCTTTATATCTTTTATTCTCCTTTTCTTTTTTCTTCTTTTCTGTCCCTGTTCTTTCCTATTTATCACTAGTTTTTTCTTCAAATTTGTATTGTTTGTATTGTTTTTATTCTGAAAAAAAAATGCAATAAAAATTAGAAAGGATTTGGGATTTTAAAAAAGAACAAGGAAAATATGTTGATGTTAAAGAACAGTCAAAATTGAGTGTAAGTTTAAAGTAGAATGCAGTTGACTTGATTGGATTAGGCTCAGTCCTGATAAGATTTCAGATTCTACCTTGGTTTACTGAGAATGCATAAAGGCTGTTCTCCTGGGGGCAGGGAGACAATAATTACATAGAATGGTACAGTTCCTTGATAGGCAAAAAACACAAACAAATGCTACAATCTTTATTCTTTTGCACTAGATAAAAACTACCATTTGGTTAAGAGACTATTCTCAACAGATTCCCATTTTCTCATGCTATAATAAAATTAATCTTCCAGTTTGAGGGTCATGTTTCTAAAAAGCAAACAACTCTACACTCTCATATGGGGGAAAGGAAAACTCTAAATTCTGAAAACATTGCACAGATGAAAAAATTGGGAATTTTATTAAGGCAAATCAAAATTTACAAAATTTCACTTTCCTAAGAGCTCCTCATCAAGTTTCAATTTTTAGCACTGTTAATACAGCTGTGTTTAAATGGCATATATATGTTTCATCTACTAGTTTCAGAGGTCAAAGACACAGTCTGCTACTCTACTGGAATGTTTACCTAACTGTACTCACTGTCCTACCAAGTACTATATTTTATATTTTGCTAATTCCAAGCTAATTCAAGATGCCAACATGCATATAACAAATTATTATATACACAATCTGTGAAATCACAGCTACTGGTTCTTTATAGCTAGCGTTGGCCTTCATTCACATACAGTTCATCCCATGTAATGTAGGGAACAGGGTGAATAAAAATTGATAATTTTTTTTAAAATCAGATTTTTAAATTTTAAATTGGGTTATTTTATTTAAATTGGATTGTTTTATTTAAAGCAGATTATTTTGATTTTTATCTAATTTATTTTAATAAAATGCTTTTGGAGTAAAAATCTATCATATTCTATTTAAGATATATCGATAATTTTGTTTATTCAGCATGAAATCGAGCTTAGTTATATAGCACGAGGCTGTATATTCTGCAATATTTACATTTTTGGTAAACTCATTCAATGAATCCAAGGTCTGCAAGCTAAATAGAAACCTTCATTTTGTTTGCAAATAATAATACTAAAGAGTCTAACTACCAGCAAGAATGAGTCCTTATGTTTAAAGAGCATCGGTCATTTCAGATCCATCATGGCAGTGCCTGTTAGTGGGCATCCACTCACCTGCTGCCTGCCACATCCCTCACCTTGTTGTATCACTGCTGCATCACCAACCGTCCCATTAAAGTGAATGGGACTGTGGGTGAATCAACAGCAGGTTAATAATAATAATAATATTTTAATAATAATATTTTATTTTTATATACCGCATCCTCTCCCCAAGGGGACTCGGAGCGGTGTACAGGGAAGAAGGTTGGAGGAGCAACCACTGCAAAACAGAGATGACAGTTGCTCTTTACAAATTATGATTTAAATCAAGTTGATTTAAATCAAGCCTTTTTTTTTACTAGTGATTTAAATCATTTAAATTGTGATTTAAATCAACTTGATGTCAATCAACTCCTCCCTGGTAGGGAATATAATGTATTGATGGGGTATATGTGCAGATCCATGCAGTGTAGCCTTTTGTAATTGACAAACATATTTTCAATGTGCAGATTTTCTAAGTGCCATTCAAGTCTTTTGGGCATGGCAGTGTGTCAATAATCACTGGGACCACCACTGCCAGTTTATGCTGTAACCTTTCAATTGTGATTTTTGGACCTTGATACTTTGTGAGGTTTCCCACTTCTTTTGTCATCTATGATACTATCCCTTGGTATTGCTACATCGATTCCAGAGCCTCCAGAGGAAGAAAAATGGCCCAACAGGCAACCCAGAAGTCTGTTCCTGAACTTCCAGTTTGCATGTTGGGCTGTTTTTCATCATTCCCAGGCTCCTATAAAGCCTCTGAAGCTGGGGAGGGCAAAAAAACAGACATACTGGGCCCACCGTAAGACAGAAAATGGGCTGCTTCCAGTCTCCGGGGAGGCGTGAGAAGCCGTTTTTGCCCTCCCTATGCTCCAAGAAAGCCGTGTGCAGGGCAACGGGGCGGTGTCACTCGCGCATGCGCAGGAGGCACAGCGCGGTGGGGCATTAAATTATGGGAGTGGGCATGCGAGCGTACGCGATAGCAGGTGCGTGCTTTTGGCACCCTAGGTTTAGATAAAAACATGAAAAAAATATTTTTTTCCTTTGTGCGTCCTGTTTTTGGCTCTGCGGCAGTGGTGGGTTTCTGCAGGCTCGCACCTACTCGCGAGAGCCGGTTGGTGAAATTTAGAGAACCGGTGAGAGGGGGTTCCACCGGCCTAGGATGGCCTAGGAATTAAAAACTCATCTTTTCTGTCTGGCCGGCCTAGGATAGTCTCTCTGTCTATGGGGTTTTACTGGGTAGTTTTAGTATAATTCAGTTTTAATGGGAAATTTTAGTGCAGGTTAGGTTTAATTTGTTTTTAAGGAATGTTTGTATGTATTTATTGTTTTTATTCTACCTGTGCACCGCCCCGAGTCCCTATAGGGAGAGAGAGCGGTTTATAAGTATTTATAAGTATTATAAGTATAAGTACCTGGAAGTAAATCTGGCCCGCCGCTGCCAGTGACTCAACGGGAAGGAAAGGAAAGGAAAGGAAAGAAAGAAAGAAAGAAAGAAAGAAAGAAAGAAAGAATTTATCATCACAATTGAGTCCAAAACTTTGGTTGCTAAGCAAGAACGTTGTTAAATGAGTTTCACCACATTTTAAAAGGTGGCCACTCCCACCCTGTCACATGATTGCCAAGCCACACCCACAAAATAGGCCACGCCTACAGAGTAGGTTCTAAAAAAATTTGAAACCCACCACACTTCTGCGGTGTCCAGATGCACGCTGCAGGCGAAAAACGGGTTCGTTTTTGGCCTCCCTAACCCTCTGTGCTTCCCGGTTTTAGCCTCTCCGACATCAGGGATGGCAAAAACAGGGCCCACAGAGGCCAAAAACAGGGCTATTTGTGGTTCTGGATACAGGGGAGGGCAAAGACAGGCCCGTAATCGCTCTATACGATGCACAGATGTTTCCACTCACTTTTTTGGGGGGGGGGTGCATTTTATAGCCCGACAAAATACGGTAAATATATACAAAGGATCCATAAACTTTATATGACAAAACAACAAAGTGAAATAGACAACACTTGAAATATGAAACCTGCTTGCCCTTGGACAACTCACCACAGCCAATTTGCCACAAGACAAAAGTTACAGTAATAGTAAAGAAATGGTGGAATAGAATCATTGCAGAAAGGACACGAAAGGAGGGACAAAATGAAACGTGAATGACAAACATTAAAGTAATTTTTAAAATAATTTAAAATAATTGAATTGTTGAATTGTCCTGCAGCAAGATGTCATGCTACTCTTCAGTTTTAAGTACTTACTCCTTCTCAGTGAGAGGAGTGGCATATAAATGCAATAAATAAATAATTAATAGATTCCTAATCTTGTGCTTTATGAAAAAAAATCATAAACCACCAACACTAAGAAAGAAAGAGGACATGGTATCCAGGTTACTTGCGAGACCACCTACTGTCACCGGTAGCCTCCCACCATCCAGTACTATCCCACAGAGTTGAGCTCCTCAGGGTGCTGTCAGCCAGACAGTGTCAGCTGGCAACCCCCCAGAGAAAGAGCCTTCTCTGTGAGAGCGCCTTCCCTGAGGGCGCAATGAGAGAGGCCTTTGAAGTATGAGCAAAAAGACATTTCCATATTGAAGCAGATTCCAAGAAAAATCAGAGAAGCGAGAAGGAAATATTCCTTCTTGTCAAAAAAATTATATAAAAACGGAATCTGGTTCAAATGGTTAATGCCTGAAGGAATGTTGGTATTCTGGGATGGAGGCAGGATTAGAATTAAAACAACAGGGGAGGCGGAGGCCTTTCTCAAAAAACACTCCTCAATCCTGGGAGGCGAAGAAGAAGGAACGGGAGGAGCCACGGCCCTGCCCACTGGGGGAAGGGAGGAAGAAGACATAATAGCAAAGAGACTCAGATCTCAAAAATAATTAACTTTGAATTACTGTAATTCCTGAAACGGATGTTAATGTAAAACTAAAGATTGAATGCACGAATTTTAAAATGTGATATATATATATATATATATAAATAATACTAGGGTAATCTGACACAACTACAATTGGATAAAACACCAAGTGAACAATATTCATCTTGAAACTGGTCCTAATGTAGGCCCTACAATAGGAAAAAAACTAGCTTAAGCTAATATTTGGATTTTCTTCTCTATATATATATCTTACCACTATTTATTTAACAATATGCTGTATGAAGACCCGGATGTAACCACCATTTCTGACATGGAAGCTCTAAAATATATATTGTAAACCCTACATACCCTTTTCCCTCATTATAATTTGTAAAACCAATAAAATTCTTTTGGGAAAAACAAAACAAAACAGGAGATGGGAAGAGAGAAGAAAATCCAAATATTAGCTTAAGCTAGTTTTTTTCCTATTGTAGGGCCTACATTAGGACCAGTTTCAAGATGAATATTGTTCACTTGGTGTTTTATCCAATTGTAGTTGTGTCAGATTACCCTAGTATTCAGAGACAAAAATAACTGGGAACTGAGTTCGGGGTGGGTGTGGGTGTGGGAAGAGTTTTCCTCATCAAGGAATGTAGCTATTAGGGTTTTTAATAGTTATTTTTCAAGCTTTCAAAAGGTTCTGATTTGTGAAATGACTTTTGGAGTTCCTTTTGTTTCATCTTAGAACAGGGGTGTCAAACTTGGTTTCATTGAGGGCCACACCAGGGTTGTATTTGACCTCGGGGGCCAGACAGGGGGCCAGGGTGGGCATGGCCAGCTGAATAACACTCACAGAGGCTCTGTTTTCAACTGTAACAGCCTCCTGCTGCCTTACCTAAAGCACATGGACCTCCCAAGCTCTGTTTTTACTTGCAGAGGGCTGCAGGAGGCTGTTATGGCCAAAAACAGAAACCGGGAGGCCCATGTGTGGCCCTCCCGTGCTCCATTTTTACTGGCAGAGGCACCACGGGCCAGTCCTTCACTGTTTCCAGGGTGGGCTCGCAGGCCAGTTCTAAGCACCCTGTGGATCAGATGCGGCCTGCAGGCCTTGAGTTTGACACCTCTATCTTAGAAGGTATGAAAAACTCCTGATGTCTCAAAAGTTGCTTGAATCCCAGACTTTCTATTCTTTCTTCACCCGCATGAGATGCCGCCGGCAGTATTCCTTAAATATTAGATGCTAAGAAGCAGTGGTGGAAGATAGTTATTTGTCAACTTCCCCAAAACATCTAGTTGGCCACTGTGGGGCAGAGAATTGTAAAGAGTGAGGAAGATGATCTTAACAGAGATAAGTCAGGAGGAAAGTGGAAGAAACTATTTTATTCTGAGTCTGTGACATGGACAAGTTACTGATACTCATAGCATGTTACAGGGTGGATTTGATTTAAATCAGCTCGATTTAAATCACAACTTTTAAAGAGCAACTGTCATCTCTGCTACTCCTCTGACCCGCTATTGATTTACCGACAGCCCCAATGTTTCAGAATATACAGCCTCATGCTACATAACTAAGCTCCATTTCATGCTGAATAAACTAAATTAATTTATGTATCTTAAATAGAAAACGATCTTTAGATAGATGTTTACACCAAAAGCATTTTATTAAAATAAATTTCATAAAAATAAAAAAATGGATCTAAATTTAAAAAAACGATTTTTTTATTTTAAAAAAACATTGATTTTTATCCAACCTGGCATGCTATACTCATTCCATGAGAAGGACTATATAATATATCTATCCCCCCCCCCCCTGCACACACACACATACAGATCAAATTTTCTTTTGATGATAAAATTTAAATTTAGTTTATCTTGACAGCTTTGCAGAACAATGGCTTGACTGTGCAGGTTCGTGCATCTCTGATTAAGACAAGATAGTATTGCTGGAAAAGTACAATGATTACAAGAAATCTCTCCCTTTCCAAACCCCCTAGGTCGAATCTCCATCACTTTATCAAGTCTGCGATTCTGCTACAGAATTCCCATATGCTGGAATTTGTTGCAAAAATTGTCCTGCGGGTAAGTTCTCATAATAAGATGATAATATGATTTTATATTCGAGTGAAAGAAATGGGGGCTGTCTTTTTTGAAAGAACACAGGAGCTACTGTAAAACAATTAGTGCCAATAGTTGGTGTCTTTGAATCTAAGAAAATCTTTATCATTTTAGACTATTCTATACAGTTAGTCCTTGACTTATGACCATAATTGAGACAAAACTTTATATTGTTACGTGAGACATTTGTTAAATGAGTTGTGCCCCATTTTATGCCTCAGTTAAATTTTTTCTTGCCTCAGTTGTTAAATGAATCACTGCAGTTGATAAGTTAGTGTTGTGGCCCAGCAGGAGCCGGCTGAACTGATGATGGACTCAGACAGCGAGGACCCATATGAGTCTGTCCTGGAAGATGAGGAAGACCTTGGGGAATGTTCAGAGTCAGAGCAGGAACCAGAGAGGCTGGTTGGCCACCAGGAGGCGCCTGAGACATGGAGCAGTGGGGAGGATCAAAGGCAGTTTGTCCCTGATGCTAGATTGAGAAGGGCTGAGAAACAAAAACAGTAACTCCATAGGCAGGCTCACAGGAGATGATTATGCACCAGGTGGTTGTTGATTGGCCCCTCCCAAGAGAGCTTATAGGTGGGGCGTTGGGAGGGGACATTTGCAGGAAACAACCGTTCGGAATTAGTATTCAAGAAAGTCTGTCTGTGCATGCTAGCCATGTTTGTTCGTTTGGGAATACGTAAGTTGTCTGGGCTCTCAGCCAAAGTATTTGTTATTTCGTAATTAAACAGTGGCAAACAGCCAAGTCTGTGTTCTGCTCTATTCACAGGCCGGAGGACAGAACAAGTTAGTAACTCAGTTGTTAAGTGAATCTAGCTTCCCCATTGACTTTGCTTGTCAGAGGGTCGCAAAAGGGGATCAGATGATCCTGGGACACGGCAATGGTCATAAATACAAGTATCTGGATTTTGATCACATGATCATGGGGATGCTACAAAGGTCATAAGTGTGAAAAATGGTGTCACTTTTTTCAGTGCCATTGTAACTTTGAACAGTCACTAAACGAACTGTTGTAAGTCGAGGACTACATGTATTTGTTGGTTGGCAGTGTCTAATATTGCCAGCCAGCTAAGAATTCTGATAATTGTAGTTCCATTTTGCCAGGCATGGGACATGCTAAAGAAGGAGTTTCACCTGAATAGAACATTCTGGATGGGTATTACATGCATGTATTAATCTTTTCTTTGCAATAATATAGAAATCATTTGCCATTACCACTTCCTGAAATGTTCTTTGACTTTCAAGCCTAGCATTTAGTCATGTGGGGTTGGGGTGTATTCTCATTCAAGTTCTAACCTGATCCTGTTTAGCTACTGCTACTTTTGTTGTTGTTTTGCTTTAAAGATTGTCCAAGGTCACTAAATGTTGTCACCTGTTCTTTTAAAAAATAAAAATGGGTAATCATTTTAAGTAGCAAATAAAGACCAGGGAGAGATGGACATCCTTGTACTCTGGTCTGAAGCCAGAAATTAATTCTGGAATCAATTAAATTAATTCTGGAATCAATTAAATTAATTCTGGAATCAATGGAAGGCAAACTGAAGAAAAATTGTAACAATGGAGTGCATAAGTTTTATTTACAGCCCTTCTACAATTTATTTTCAAACTAAGAAATCTAGTGCTTGCACACTTAATGAAAATATACACAGCCTGACCTGGCCATTTTTATTCGCGTTTTGACAATTTATGGCCCCAGTTGCTTGAGGTACGGCACCTATGAAATTTGAATGGAAATTTCTTCTCTTAACATATAATGTGTCTTGAAAAATGTTTCCTCCACCCTGATCTTGCTATCTACGTTGTTGCTTTTTCCAGTTGTGTAATCTGAAAATGGTTGTGCTTCCTCAATAAAATAACTAGATGGCAAATTGCCAGAAGTAGATCCTTTGACAAAACTTGATACATTTTAAAAGAGATAGAAGGTACTGGAAGTCACATAGACCTCTGCATTTCCCCCCCAACTACTTCATTTTATTCCACTTTTTTTCCAAAGAAGAGTCTTATCTTCTCACCCCTTAGCCTTTTAGTTCTGTAAGGCAATTTCTTAAATCTTATCAATGTTTCACAGCCTAAAATCTCAAGGGCTTTACAGATACTCCACCAAATCATTTTAGGCAGATGAATCACTATAGAACAGGTGTGTTGGGAACTGGGCAGGCGAGTGTGCAAAACTTTATTTGTACATGTGCGGGATGTAGGTTGCGCATGTGAAACCTTCCCCCCTCCCTCCACCACTGGTCCATGTAGCCAGAAAGGCTGAGAAAGCATGGGGCTGCTATAGAATACTGATTTTTTTTTTAAATCCTAGTACTCATTAAAACCAATCAAATGTACTCCAATTTGCAAAAACTTCCTTGCTGATTGGATGTTTAATTCTTTGCATCCTCTGAGTGATTTTGTAAGCTTGACTGTGCTACCACCTAAAATAACATGCCCAAAGCTTCATATTGGTGCCTGGTCAACCCATTACTTTTATAGAGCATGGATAATAGTCATTATTGTGCTTCTAGTAAGACTTTGTGGTGTCCTGTAATGAAGGCATCAAGATAGATATAGTTTGCTCCTGATCACTTGCATGGTTGAATTCCAATGTGTCCCAGAATCACAGACCAGAATCAGCAATGGCATAGCAGTTAAAGATTTCTTCAAAAGCAAATCTTGTGAGATTTTGATATCCCTGGGTGAAAATCTCATACATCTCATGCAAGATTAATAAAATGGATTTTGTTAATTCATTTTAATACATGTTTATAAAATTTAATTTGGAGTGCTCAATTTTACTATTTAGGGGTGTTGTCATCATGCCCTACTTCCTCTGCCAACTGTGCCAGTATAATTGTTGTAAGAAACTTTGTGGATATCCTGATTCAAACAAAACATTATTTGGGGGATGAAAAGTCATTTGCTGTGCTCAGTTGTGATAATTTCTAATAGGAAACAGAAAAAAACCTGTGTTTTATATGCTTTTGCATTTCAGTGATAATTGTTGGATGATTTTGACCACAAATGTAAATGATTTTGTTAGCTCTGCTTGGCGGCTTAATTAGCCAGGACTTAAGCAGCAGAATAATGTAGAGTTTAAATATCAAGTAATTTATCAATCAGTAATTAATCCATATTAGTTCAGGTAAATGTCCCATGGTTCTATTGTGAAAGTTCTTCATTAGTTGGCAGTCTTGTTAACATGCAGTTGGAAAACAGTTGGTGGTATAAGCATATGACATGCACAAGCCAAAAATGTATAACTACCTATATTCAAATACTAACTTTCATTTGCTATCCCATATCATAGGTACCTTTCTTGCGGAATCCTGTACTTTTCCACATACACTGGGAATATGTAAACCCTGTATAGATGGAGAAACGTATACTGACCATGACAATGGTTTACTGCAATGCTTCTCGTGTAACGACTGCAAACCTGGTATGGTACATTTTGGACACTATTCCGGAATTGCGCTACTTTTCAGCATCGGATTTTATAAGATTCTGCCACAATCTTATAGTGCATTATATATCGTAGAATTTTGCTTGTCTTTTGCCACATTACCTCCCCATTCCTATTTTGTTTAAACTGAGTAAGGGTTAGTTGAGTGCTTTTTTGTTGTCCAAAGCCACCTGATTTGGAGAGTAAATTTTATTTTTCTTAGGTTTCTCTTCCCATCCCTTTCTTCCTTGCCTGGTAGATAGTTGTATAGTATCAGCTTGAGGTCTAAATTCATCTATTTGCACAGGGCTTCTGAAATTAAGTTGTAATTAAGCCAATCACCCAGAAAGGTAGCTGGTTGCCTTTACTTGGATATATTCAAGCAGAAGTTGCACATTAGTTTAGATTCCTGCACTGCTTGAGTGATCTAAATCAGGGGTCCCCAATGCCTAGTCCGTGGGCTGGCACCAGTCTGCGGCAATTGGGTCAACAAAGTCCCATGTGTGGAATGCAGGCAGCACACGAAACCATGCCCCCTCTGGTTCATGGAAAAACCTCTCTCCATGGAAGTGATCCCTGATGCCCAAAAGTGTGAAGACCACTAATCTAAATGATCTCTTCCATCTCTAATTCTAGGCTAAGGGCTGTGTTTAGGAACCTGACCACTTAGTTGCTCAAGCTTCATTTTTCCCTGCTCCAAAGCTACTCCTGTAACTCGTTCATAATCTACTTCTTAGGAATCTTGGTCCTTTTCTATTTTTTTTCATTGTTAGTATCTCTTGTAGAGTTTGATAAAGAATAGTGTGTGTATTTCTGCTTCTTTGAAAACATTGTCCATGTTGATAAGGTTAGGAAATTCTGTTTCAGATGACAAAATGATAGCACCTTGCACCAGGAAGAAGAACACTGAATGTCAGTGCAATGATGGCTATTTCCGCCCTCAAGGCTTCGAGGAGTGTGTGAAATGCAAGACGCAGTATGTACATTAATACCCTTTAATAATAATAATAATAATCTTTATTGTCATTGTACTAAAATTACAATGAAATTGGTGCCGTTCCATTTTATGATAAAGAGTATGTTACACACATATCAATACTTGGCAATAGATTGATTGCATTTAAGCTAAGTTGATATTTATATGTCATATTATATCCATTCATTCATTTTGCTGGGCTAATAATAAGCCTCTCCAATTGAAACCAACTCTAAGCAGTTTACAGTTCCCATCTTTGTAACTCAGATTTATAAGAAAAGCATAAACAATATGAACGATAATCCAACAGCTGGTGAAACAAATATGTAAAAATTATGTTCAAACAAATTGAAATTCAATATCCTTTTAATGATGCAATAAACCTGACATTAACATAAGAACATAAGAATAGCCTTGCTGGAACAGGCCACATTGGTATATAATCTTTTCTCGGCCAAGCCCACTGCCTTTGAGCAGTATGCCAAGAATTCCAGAATTAAATGTTGGTTTAATTGATTTATACCATGGGATTACTCTCCATGTTTAATTTCTACTTCTGCTACATTAAAGAAAATCCTTAAGTTGCTGCATCTGTAAAAACTCTAAAAGTTGTACCTCAGGCTACTGTGCTTTGGAATATCAAATTGTATATTTAATTCATAAATATGTGATATTATGTAAAGCTTTTGTATAGCTCAGCCTATTAATTTAGATAAGTGTGCTAAAATCGGCCCTAGTGACATTAGAACTAGATAACATGGCAAGAATGGCATATTTAAAAATTATTGACTATCTTATTTGCAGTATTCACTTTTGCATATGCGATTCTGACATATTCCACAAAAACTGCTTTTGCTACAGATTTAACAATAGTTGGGGGACTTTTGATCTAATGCAGCAATCTAAGTGTTGCTTTTAGATTACTTAATACTTTATTGTCATTGCACCTTGTACAACAAAATTAAATGCCATCTTCATTGTACATTATACATAAGAAAACTATAAAAACAAAACAAAAACACACATCTTTCACATTCTATATACAATTGAATTAAAAAAACCTGATATTGCACCTTACAGTAGAATTCAATATAAGTACTGATATAGATATGTGCGAGGACTACAGTCCAGAGAATTCCTAGTCATCAAGGCCCAACACTTCGAAATTCATAGTGCCAGTGCTGTAGGGTTGCATTCTTTTGCCATGAATTTCCTGCATTCGGTTTCACTTCTACTTGCTTGTTGGTTGTGTTTCATTTTTAATAGTGCTGTATTTTCCTGTCTTGCTTAATTACCACACCAAATTTCTGGCAGTCTACAGCATTTGGTCACAAGTCTTTGCACGTGTATATTTAAGGAACAACTAGAAGTTCAGAAGATGGTAAAAATAAGGATTAGTAGGAAATTGGTCAGTGTCAAGTTCTAAAAATAGACTGAAAATTTATTTGGGGCTCACAATTGATAGAGGTGAGGATACCCCCCCTCCCCCATTCCTATCCTTAACAATAGACTTCAAAAATTTGGGCCCACATCTTGTATGAATTTACTAGATTTCTGGAAAATATTGGCACTGAATTGTAGCTCCAGATCTCAAACATTGCCATTCCTGATTTGTATAAAAAGCCATAAAAGGCAAAATAACAGTACTGTAATCAGCTGATCTGCCTCTTAGACCAGTGTGACTTTTCATCATTTCATTTATAGTATTTTTGCCATTGGAGGCAATTTTGGGGAGGGAGGAATTTTTTTAATGAACATGCCTAATTTTTACCAATGTCCCATTCCGAGTTGGGTAAGGTTTGCTGGCCAGATCTCTTGAATTATTCTGTGGAAAATCCCACTAAATCTGTCATACTTCCTCTTCGACCTTCAGCAGTCAAGTCTCACTGTGATTTAGAATGGGCATAATTATTTCATCCAATCCTAAAATAAGTTAAATAAAGTTTTTGTAAACAACAAATAATAAGATTTGAACTGTGTTAGTTTCTGTAAAAACTGGCATGTTTCAACCCTTCAGTTCTTAAGCTTGCCTGCAACATTTATCCCATTTTGTTAAACAAAACTGAATTGTATACAGTAAGTATATTTTTTTGCATGCTAGATTGTAGAAGAAAAACATCTTGATGTACTCTTATCCCAGAGTTCATTGAGACTTTTCAAAAGTCCCAGGCAGCTCTGTTATTTTTCATTCAGTAGATAGATATGCTTTCTTAAATAAACAATCTACCTTTTTTATTAACAATTAATTTCTAGGTGTCCTAAAGGACAGGTGACTATAGAACGCTGCAATGCCACAACAGATATGAAATGCGGACCACCACATTCAGGTTAATATTATAACTGCAAACAATCATAGACCAAATTGTTGTAAGTCAAGGACTACCTATATTTTTATTTAATGACAGTATAGCATTGTATTATAATTCAAACAATGGGAAAGCTACAAAACTAGCTTCAAATGATTTTATTTTACAGTTGTCCATGTGGAAGGAGAGGCTGTTCATGCAGGACAGGAGAAGTGTGAGGTCCCCACTTAATGACTGGACAACTGGGACTGCTGTCATTAAACAATATGGTCAATGCTTCACATAAGGACTTCTTTGTTTATCAGTGAAAATTCCAGCCCCAATTAGGCCATAACCCAAACATTAGCTGCAGTCTATTTCAGAAAAATACCAGGCTGAGAGGTTTCTTAATCTGGTACATTAAAAGAGTATGGCTAGGATGTTTTTCCTTCCCAGAATTACTGTATTTTTCGGAGTATAAGACGCACCTTTTTCCCTCAAAAAAGAGGCTGAAAATCTGGGTGCGTCTTATACACTGAATACAGCATTTTTTTGCCTCCTGAAACTGCCCCCTTCACCAAAATGGCTGTGCATAGCTTTTAGGAGGCTTTCAGAGAGCTCCTGGGCGCTGGGGAGGGCAGAGATGAGCGAAAAACAGCCCATTTCCCCCACCCACCCCCACAGTCCCCAGCAACACTCTGTAAGCTTCCTAAAGGCTATCCATGCCCCCCTTTTTTTAAAAGGGCCCGTTTTTGAAAAAAAATGTCTGTTTTTTGCTTGGTTTTGCCGCCTCCCCCAGGAGCACTCTACAAGCCTCCTAAGGCCTATTCATGCCCCCCTTTTTTTTGTTTGAAGAAAACCAGGCCTGTTTTCCGCAAAAAAACTGGCTGATTTTGGGAGGTTTGCAGAGCACAAACGTTTTAAAAATTTTCTTCTTCAAAACCTTGCTGCATCTTATACTCCGGTGCGTCTTATACTCCGTAAAATACAGTAGTACATTAGTACTGTTTTGTCTCTGTTGGGAGTAAGGAAGCTGATACCCTAACCCTAAACCCCAACCAGCCTTAGTATGATCAGTGGCAAAAGGTTATGGGAGATATAAAGCAAATGATTTGGAAGACACCAGATTATCTTCTGTAGGGATGTGGGCATACATTCTCTTCCTTTGTCTTGCACTGCAGAAATGAAACTTAATATCAGAGGATATTTTGTAAGTTTCTGTAAAGCTCTGACTAATTTTGTTCCCCAAAGCAGTTGCCTGGATTCACTCATTATGCTAAATTGTGATTTGCAAAATTTTGTTTCCCTGAATAAACAAGAATATCCTGGGTATATGCAACATGTTTAACCATAAACAGTTTTCAAACTCAAATGGCAGGGTTCATATAGCTGTACCATTATCTATAAATCTAATCTCCGTTCTTGGCATGTTATGAATGCATACGTAGAAGAGTCTCATTATCTTTAATTTGTTTAAAGGCTTTCTATTTTGTCTTTTAGAAACTTCAGATTCCTCATTTGCAAGCATTTGCATTTGGACTAGTGTTGCAGTGGTTGTCTTCCTTATCGTCCTTGGTATTTTGGCTTACTTCATATATAAACGGAGAAAGTCCCGTTCTGTAATGAACAAAGGTAATTTCCTGATGAATCATTAAATATGAAATAATTTGCTACCTAATATTAAATGAACCAAAGTACAGAAAAATTGGGAGATCCAAAGCAGGGAACAGTGCGTGCTAATTAGTAGTCGGATTTGCACATTTTGTTTAGTTGTAGTTTGCTTAACTAAGGTTGGTTGAATAAGTATCAATTGGCTGGATGTTCAGATTGCACTAAAATATAAATCATAGCATATAGGATGTAACAGCTGGATTCACGCAACATGCTAAGCCAATTGGAGAAATGTATATATTTGTTGGAGGCCTATGGATATATGAGGTTGAAGCGTTTTCATGTGAATTACAAACTGGAAGCTAAAAATGCTTGCTTCAAAATTTGATTATTAGAATTGATGTATTAACATGAAGTAAACTTTTATTTTAAAGAATCCTCACCCATGGGACAAAGATTGCTTATTTCCTCTTACCTAGGGGTGTCAAACTCAAGGCCGAGGGGCCAGATCCGGCCCACAGGGTTCTTAGATCTGGCCAGTGGGGTTACCCTGGAAACAGCAAAGGACCGGCCTGCAGTGCCTCTGCCAGCGAAAACAGAGCTCAGGAGCTCCCAAGCTCCATTTTTACTGGCAGAGGGTTGCAGGAAGCTGTCACAGCTGAAAACAGAGCTTAGGAGCCACCGCAGACACCACCGACACAAGTGATGTCGAATTGTCTTCCCCCCCAGGTCAAACACAATCCTGATGCGGCCCTCAATGAAATTGAGTTTGACACCCCTGCTTTTACCCATTAGCTTCCTTTCTGCTAACCCACGGTCCATTGCATAATGTTGCAATCCGGCTTAATCTTCTTGCAGAATGCAGGATCAGAAATTTTAGCGGAAGAAGTACAATAATGAATAGCTATACATTTAATTGGAAGACCAGGGCCAGTAACAGAACTGCTGGAATGAAAGGAATCATCAGGTTATCAAGTCAGCTTTAAATAAGCGATCCCTTATTATCGCGCAATTTTTCCCTGTACAAAGATTTGATACCAATATTGCTCATTTACTGATGGTACAGGTAATCCTCAACTTATGACCACAGCTAAGCCCAAAATTTATGTTTCTGAGTTAAGTGAGTTTTGCCCTATTTTATGATCTTTTTTGCCATAGTTGTTATGTGTATCACTGCAGTTCTTAAATTAGCAGCACAGTTGTTAAGTGAAGCTGGCTTCCCCATTAACTTTGCTTGCCAGAAGTTCACAAAAGAGAATCACCTGGCCCCAGGAGACTGCAACCGTCATAAATATGAACCAGTTATCAAGCATCCGAGTATAAAACCTATGACCATGGGGATGTTACAATGGTCATGTGTGTGAAAAACAGTCATAAGTCACTTTCAGTGCTGTTGAAACTTTGAAAGGTCACTAAATGAACTGTTGTGAGTCAAGGATTACTTGAAATTGATACTAGAAATTCCATCACTAAGTAACACAGTCATAAGGCGGAACATCACGGGCCCACCCCAACTTATGAGAGTAGTCCTTGTGACCTTTATTAGGCAAATCCCATCAGGCTGCAGTATTCAACAGTCAAGTCATCACCATTTGCGACATCCCGCCAGCTTCCCCACTGACTTTACTTGTTGGAAATGTGCAGTGAAGATCACAAAAGGCAATCGCATCATCGGAGGAATGCTGGGATGATTGCAGCTATGAGGACCTGTCATAAACCCTTCTCATTCAGCACCATTGTAACCAAACAGTTCCTGAGTGACTGAATGCTAAGTGAAGACTAATGTATATATATTTTTTCTTTACCTTTCTCCCCAGTAAAAGAAGAATCCACAGACCATTTGGTAAGCATTTGTGTACTTAATTATTTAAGGGAATATAACTAGTGTTCATAGCTTGCTTCTGTCCATCCAAAATGATGAGAAGTTCACAAGAAGCAACATAGCCAGCTTTCTTCTCATATGTTAGTTTCATAAAACTGAAAAATTTATTTTCACGTACAACAATCAAGGTCAATTAATGATGCACTTGAGAAAAACAGCCTTGTTTTTCCTCTTCATTACAAGCTGCACCTTAGACAGGTTCTAATACCACATGGACCTCTAGCTTTCTTTGTGCCCCACCAGCGTATTTGCCCTCCAGATTAATTTTTAATGTCACATGGGGATATCCAGAATGTTAGCACTCAAATGTTTCTACTGTCACAGCACCAATTAGATTCGAACCCCCAAATAATTGCCATTGATAAAATCCTATGTGGCTTAGGTCAGTGATGGCGAACTCGGTGCCAAAAAGGTTGCGCAGAATCGCACGCGCATACACAGTCGTTGGGGCAGCACTCCGGAAAAGCTGAACTTCCAGGTTCCAGCACACATGCGCACCTGACAATCAATTGGCTGGCACACATGCTCACATCTGTTTTCAGCACTGCTGTGCGCATGAAGGGATCACGCTCCGGAAAAGCCAAACGTCCAGGTTCTGGCACACCTGTGCACCCAACAATCAGCTGGCCAGTGCGCATGCTCACACCGGTTTTTGGCACTGCCCCACACGTAAAGGACAGCTGAACGACATATGCACATGCGTGCCAGAAACTCAGAAAACAAACAGGCAAGGCCCTGCATGCCGGGTGACATGGCTTTCCATGCCACTTTGGGAACGCATCCCATAGGTTCACCATCACGGGCTTAGATCCATATTATGTTAGGATCCATCTGTTCCAGGTGAAATCTGCTTAGCTTATGCATTTGGGCAGAAAGCAGTTGCTTAGGAACTCATTTCTGCAAAGAGTAAAGGAAAAAGAATATGTAGGCAAGCTTTCTCTGTAGCTGTCCCTCTGTTTTGGAACATTGTAATCCAGGGAAGCATTCATAATTTCTCACTTTAGGGGCATAGGGACGAAGTCATTACTGACCTAGGCCAGGGGTCTGCAAAGTTGGCTCTTTTAAGACTGGTGGACTTCCAACTCCCAGAATTCCCCAGCCAGCCATGCTGGCTGGGGAATTCTGAGAGTTGAAGTCCCCCAGTCTTAAAAGAGCCAACTTTGCAGACCCCTGACCTAGGCGATAAACACATAGGTGGAACAGAATTTAACTAAATTAAATGGAGAGGCATTTTTGATGCGTAAGGTTGTATTATTAACATGCATCTCCATTTGAACATATCTAGAATTTCAGAGGTGTTCTTTTTAATACAATTACTATTTCCTACCAAAAAGAGCTATTTCTTTATTTTGCAGATACCTGATAACGAGAATAGAAACTCTGCAACTGAAGCCACTGCTCCTCCTCAGGACAGAGTGCCTGAAACTGCGGAGAGAGAGAATTTGGAGATGGGTAGAACGGAACAAGTCCTTCCAAATAGGCCATCTGTGTCATCATCACTTGAGGCTGCTTGTTCAAATGGGCAGTCCAGGGGAAGGAATGATGTAGGTATTTTTCAGTAGAAAATTGCTAGATAATTAATAGTTACTACTGTTCTGTATGTTTTTCCATAGCAGAACAGTTTGAAATAGTATGTGTTCACTAACAGGATGGCCTTTTATGAATATACTAGCTATACCCGACCACGCGTTGCTGTGGACCAGTCTGGTTAAATGGCCAACCAATCTGTGTGTAGATCTACACCTGCACACATACACACAACCACCATATAACCCCCAACCTACCTACTTACTGTATTTTTCCCTCTCTATCTATACCTCTACCTACCTACCTATCGTATTTCTCCCTCTCTGTCTATCCCTCTACCTACCTACCTACCTACTGTATTTCTTCCTTTCTCCCTCTATCTACCTACCTACTGTATTTCCCCCTCTCTATCCCTCTACCTACCTACCTACCTACTGTATTTCTCCCTCTCTATCTATCCACCTACCTACCTACCTACCTACGGTATTTCTCCCTCTCCCTGTTTTATTTATATAGATTAGGCCTGTGGGAGTCAACTCTGCTTTGTTTTGAGAAAACATTACATGCCACAGAAACAACATAATTCTCCTCAAAGTGGTTTATGGTGCTTTTGTAGTCTCTTCCAGTGGATGGCCTGAAGAAGCTTCTCTGCATAAACAACATGTGTGGAGAAACTTCCTTAGGCTATTGAAATTGCTGGATGAAGCCTTAGAAATGAGGCAACATAGCATCCTTACTTCTAATTTTAGATGCCATTGGAGATTTAAAGCAGATTTAAAAAGATGGTTTACACAGATATTTACTGAGGGAAAAGCAACCCCTTGAAGTTTTGAACAGCCATAAAAACATGTAAGATAGTTAGAGAAACGATCATTATAACATAACAGATAGAATTTCATCTAAAAATACCAGGTGAAACCTGCAGTATTTTGAAATAGCAGCAGAGGGCGCAATATAGTAACATATAGTAAAACGACTTGCTTAAATAATAGGGTTCTAACAATAGATGTTGAAGGATTTAGATGCTTTTGTCTTGCAAAGCCATTTGCCACACTAGGAATTTGCTGTGCTGGAAATAACCGGATACAGGCAGACATTAAGCAGTAAAAAAAAAAAGCTAACTGCTTGCCTTGATCTGCTATGTTGACTGCTAGCTAAAAAGGTTCACAAGGAAATCCAAACACAAACAGTTTTTCTAGGGTGTGCCAATATCATGACTAAGATCAGTTTTGTCAGCTCCTGAGCAACTTTGTGGGAAGAGATATTTCCTGAGGTATTCTGACCTCAAAATGGCCACCAAACCTCAAAGTCAATTTCCATGTTTCTCTGCTTTTTTGCCATCCTGTCCCTTAAAGTGAGCTTTATAAAATAACCCCCGTCTTTAAAAATTAACACATACACCCATTATGATTTCATTGAGGACAGGAAAGATTTGTGATGATGTTCTTAATGTGCATCCAAGCGTTTATAGAAACTATTGATATATTCCTTTTAGAATCAAAATACATACAGCTTAAAGCAGAAAACTTATGTTTCTGCACAAAAATTCATGGCAAAACATTCTTTTACAGTTACTATTTTAAAACTATTGTTTTCTGTTGCATTGCCCTGGCCCTAGCATTTTCTGCAACTCTCATTAAGGATTCCTTCAGAATTCTCCAGCAGACTGCAAACTAATTCCATACTGTCAATTATTTCACACGAAAAAAATACAAACAATTGAGAAAAACATTCTTGCTTCACAAGGGCTACCTGGAAAGACGCATTTATTTCTGCAACATGGGATTTGCATACTATTTTGGATTAGCTGCATAAAGAAACATATTGCACAAACTTTCCTACTGGGTGCGAGGGAGATAGTCATAATTAAATTTCCTATTAAGCAAAGAAGGTGAAGAGCCCTCTTAAAAGTTAACAAGTTTATCAGTTTCCCACTTACAGATCTGGTTAACAAATAACACTAAACTCCAATGTGGTCTTTTTTTCATACCAGACGTTACGTCCGCTGTCAGTGTAGTGGCGAAGAGCTTCCAGGCTAACAGGCTGTGATCTAATTGATATCTTGATGTTTTGCCAGCAACCGTGTCTGGCATTTTCAGAGGCAAAGTAATCTGCTGTGCAGTGTACTTCTTGTCAGGTCAAAGGCAGCTGCACAGAAATTGAATGCGCTCCCTTTACTTCTGAAGATGCTAGTCATAGTTGCTGGCAAAATGTCAGGATATCAGATAATTAGACCACAGCCTGTTAGCCTGGACGTTCATCGCTATGATGTGATTTGTTTGCTTTCAACTTAGCATGTGATACATGGTTTGTACTTTCTTTTTTCTAGTAGTGTCCAAAACAGAACGGAATCATCTTATGTTGAAGTTTAAGGTTTAAGCAGAATCTGGGAAACAGAAAGGTTGCTTGAAATTTGTCGGGCGCATTTGGAATCCATTGAATAAATTTCACTATGTTTCTCTGATAATCTGTTTAATTCAGGGCTGTCAAATGACTGCATCAGGGTTGTGTTTGACCTCGGCGGGTGGGGTGTGTGGCCAGGATGGGCGTGGCCAGCTCGATACATCCCTTAGACCGATACGCTCCCACAGAGAGGGCCTCCTCAGGGTCCCGTCGGCCGGACAATGCCGACTGGCGACACCCAGGGGGAGAGCCTTCTCTGTGGCAGGCCCAGCCCTTTGGAACGACTTACCCCCTGAACTTCGCACCATCTCCGACCTCCGCCTCTTCCGCAAGTGTCTAAAGACACATCTGTTCCATCTAGCCGGCCTAGCGTAACCTCCATAACTGACTTTTAGATAGTTTTAAATTTGGGGATTTTAATTTGGTTTTAGCGCAGGATTTCATTGAATAAGTTTTTTAAATTTTATATGGTTTTGTATGTATTTTTAATATTCCTGTGCGCCGCCCTGAGTCCGTTTGGAGAAGGGCGGGGTATAAATTGAATAAATGAAATGATGTCACTTGTGTCAGGGGTGCATGTGGTGACCTGAGAGTTCTGTCAGTGAAAATGGTCTCCTGAGCTCCGTTTCACAGCGACGGCATCCTGCAACCCTCTGCCAGTGAAAACAGAGCTTGGGAGGGCGGCGTGCAAAACCCCTGAGCTTCATTTTGCTGGCAGAGGCACCATGGGCCAGTCCTTCACTGTTTCCAGGGTAGCCCCACAGGCCAGATCTAAGCCCCCCACAGGCCAGATCCAGCCCTTGGGCCTTGAATTTGACACCTCTGGTTTAATCTCTTAAAAAAACAACAACAATTTGCTGTGTTGAGTCATGTTTTATGTTTTTTTAATACTTTGAATTACAACAGATCATCCTTTTTTTTAATTTTTCAGGTACGGAGCTCTAGCAAACCCGGAGTAAAGTTTAATACTTCGTGTATGCAAAGTAAGTAGTTCAAATAACTGTTTTACAGATTATCATCCAATAAATCATATTGAACATTTGTAACCCAAGTGCAAAAAATACGTTAACATTGACAATTAGATTACATTTTTAATTGTTGATAATTTAATCTTCTAAACCAAATAAACAGCAAAAGAAGCTTCTTGAGCAAGTATGTAAATGATGCACTCATCGGACATCATATTAAGAGTGGCATAATAATTCTGTTCAGAGTGCAAGGGAATACTTAAATGTCTCAATCATCTTTTTGAAGTATTAATTCCATCCAATATTTTTTAAACTGCTCATGCTACTAGTTGGATTCTCAGTTCCCATAAGTCATGAGTGCCCAATCCCTAGATTGTGGCCCACTACTGAGCCACGAGCTGTTTGGAACTGGGCTACAGAAGTGGTGGGTGACTGCGCATGAGTGCGCTTGCTCTCCATTTGCACCAGTGGCAAACGTGAGTGTCTGCTGCTCGCGAAAATGGAGATGGGTGCACTCGTTGGCGGCTCACGTAGAACTTACCAATTTTTTCCTCCAATCCTTAAAGTAATGTTCCAGCATCAAGTATTTATTTTCACATTGAGTTATTTGGAGTCATATATTTCAGGTCAATAGCTTTATCAAAATAAACTACAAATGGTTATTAAGGTGAATTCTCACCCTAAACTGCAATTGTAATTTGCAATTAATAGATGTTACAACTTAACCTTATTATAGTTAGGAATGTGCAGTTATAAATTTGGGGGAAATTATCGCACAAGAGCAGCTGCAGCAGCACACACTCAGATCCACAGAACATTCCACTACACAGCAAAAATCAGAGAATGCACTATGTGAGTGTACTGTTTTATCTCCACATACACAAGGCAGGATGCAGAAGCTAATCAAGACTGGTATGCCATCTCAGTGAAAAGCCTCCTTGCCTCTCTTTGCTTCTATGTGTAGAATTCTCAGCATTCAGCCCTTATGTCAATTTCTACACTGTCATCATCAGGATCAGTTCTCCAAAAAGAGGCAAACTGAATACAAATTTCAGCTTCCTCATTTAGTTCCCAACAACAATCTCCACTATTCTGGAAGATCCTCAGACTTCTAAAACAGTTTTTTATGGGGAAGAATAGGAGAAGTTTTTTTTAAAATGCAACAGTGAGGGCATCCTGTGAGCAGAGTTGTACATATGGCACAGTTTCTCAACCTTTCTGGCTTTGCGGACCAGCAGTGGAAGGGGGA
Organism: Rhabdophis nuchalis; assembly: GCA_039707465.1. NCBI lineage: Eukaryota > Metazoa > Chordata > Lepidosauria > Squamata > Natricidae > Rhabdophis > Rhabdophis nuchalis. The sequence continues at coordinate 128,407,734 of CM077643.1, forward strand.
GAGTGGATGGTTCTGAAAAGAATTTTGGTATTTGAATAGCCTCCTCTTTGTCTTCTCTTTGGCTAGGAAACATACTTTTTTTTAACAAGCTAATATCCCGTTAGTGCATTTTTAAAGTTATTTTTTGCAGTTTGCTATAATTATCCCAATTGTTGTAACCTATCTTAAATGGCATGAATTGGTGTGTGTGTGTGTGTGTGTTGCTTTTGTCATATAAGGTAAGCCTTGACCTACAGTGACCATTCAAAGTTACTGAAAAGCGATGAAAATAGTGACTTCTGCTTTTCACTACTGTTGCCGCATCTCCACGATTTCATGGTCAAAATTCAGATGCTTGGCAAGTGGTTCATATTTATGACGGCCAGTGTCCTGGAGTCATGAGATTCCACCTTCTGACAAGCAAAGTCAATGGAGATTACAGATTCACTTAATGACCATGTTATTAACTTAACAAATGCAACAACTCACTTAACAACTGTGACAAGAAAAGTTGTAAAATGGGACAAACTCACGTAACAAATGCTTCACTTACCAATATAAATTTTGGGTTTAGTTATGGTTATAACTCAAGGACTACTTGTACCTTTTTTTTAAGAAAAAGAAGGAACGCATGCTTTTGAAAATTAAAAGTTCAGCCAATGCAGCTGAAAGCCAAATATATACATTGAAGAAAAATGTGACGTTTGTCCTGCAGGTCATTTGAAATGCCATATAAGTATATAAACATGTGAATCGTGTAAAATTCTTTTTTTTTAATCTAACTTATATTTTTATTTGCATTGCAGCATTGGAGAAGGCTTATTTTCAAACAAAGGACATAGTGGTATCAAATTATTGGGAAAGACTTATGAGGATGTGCGGCTTATCATACAATGATCTACAGAGCATAAAACATGATAATGCTCAACATTTGGATGAACAGCATTATCAGATGTTAAGAACTTTGCGAGACAGGAATGGAGTTGTTGCTGCTTTTAATAAAATATTTGCCGGACTGAAAGAAATGCAGCTTAATGGTATTTATGAAAATCTAATAAATGAACTTAAAAGCAAAGATTTAATAATAAAGGAGACTGAAGACTAATTTAGCTTTTCTTTCTTTCTTTTTGACTATGCAAAAACCGGACAGAGAAAAGTCTGTCTTTTTATGCATCAATTTTCTTTAGTGCATGTTCCCTTGGCTGAGGATGTGTAAACTGACAACACAGTTGTTGAAAGAAATATGGATCCCATTTGGGAAATAAAATACTGCATATCTGAATGGGTAAATTTTGCAACATTCAAACTTTACAATGGATAATGCAGGAAGCAATAAGAGCTTGGTCAGTGTTTGGAAATTACAGGTTTTTGTGTGATTCTGTACTGTCCTTTATAAAAATGCTGTTGTGACCAAAATTCAGTATTCAACAATACGTGAACTGCTAACATACAGCAGGCTGAAGATGGATACAATAGTTTTCTATGGAATCGGAATCATGTAACCTGTTGGACAAGTGGAATTTGAATATGTAAAACGTCTTGAAATATAATCCACTGGAATCAGGCTGGAACTGTGTTCGCATTTGCTACTTTAGTATGAAATGACTCATTGATTGTAATACTTCATTTGTGATCTGATATACAAAGAATGCGCAGTGTCATACGCTGTAACTTTTTGTACATATTTTCTAATAAAAAATTAGTTCTGATTCCTTTATTGTGTATGTTAATGGGAAATGGGCCAGGGAATGAAATGAAATTTGAGTGGAGCAAGGAATAAGTTTAAATAGTATGGATAGCATTTGTACATTTCTAAGAATTCCACATAGTTTGACTAGGAATACATACCACGTGAAACTCTGTGGTTTGTTGAATAAACTGTAGTGATCTGCATAGTCACCATCATTGGCTTCCTATCTTATACTACTGTGAAAACAAACCACATCATTGCTTAGTGTAAATCTTGCCATTATTAAATTTATTACTAGGACATAATTTCATTCTTATACACTAAGCACTATACAGTTGTTAATTTTTATAATTATTCTTAATTTTGGAAGCCAATTATACCAATTACAAAAAAAGTGCACAATATGAAAAGTTTCAGAATATTATATCATATATGGGATATTATTTGGGTCCAATTGTATCATAAAACTGACAGATGTTCTGCCAGCAGAATAAATTATTACGTCTACTAATACCTTGCACGCAATTGAAAGCTATCCTGAATGCTTGGGGAAACCCCCTGAATCAAATTTGAGAGGTTATAGAAAAAGACTAAAACTTGCACTGAATACAGGTAGTTCTACAACAATTCAATTAGTGACCATTCGAAGATACAACAGTACTGAAAAAAAGGGATTTATGACCATTTTTCACTTGTGGCATCCCTTGATCAGGGGATGAAAACTCAGATGCTTGGCAACTGATTCATATTTATGACGGTTGCAGTGACCTGGAGTCATACGATCACCTTTTGTGACCTCCTGATAAGCAAAATCAACAGGGAAGCCAGATTCACTTAGGAACCTTGCTACTAACTTAACAATTGCAGTGATTCAACGTGCTTGCTTAGCAACAGAATTTTTGGATTCAATTGTGGTTGTAAGTCAAGGACTACCTGTATAAGAAATATATTTACTTAAAGCTACCTACTAGACCTCTGAATGTAAAAAAATAAATGATTAACTACTACTAGAGTAGTAGTATTTTATTACTACAATTTATTACTCTGGAAGACAATCAAAACAATGGATACTTCTCACTTAGAAAAAATTTAGAGATGCATCATGGCATTGTTCACAAACAAAGTAAGCAATGTTGATTTGTAAGAAAAAAATTCAGTTCCTTGTTAGATAATACCTCCATTAAAAGTAACGCAGCAAAACCCCCTAATTTTTCAGTGTCCTGTTTTGTAATAAGTTTGATCAAAGTTGTTTTTGACTCTACCAAAGAACTACAGGGGAGTTTCAGGAAAAAATGCCTGAAGGGAAAGTGATTTGGGATGAAGCTGAAGTGAGAGAAGGAAGGGATGAAGGAATATTTTTAAAGATTCATCTGGACCTGGTGCTGCTATTGCAGAATCCAATCTGGGTCTGTCACCGGCTTTTGCACTCAGGCTGGAGCCCATCCTTAGGGAACTTCTCTCTAGCAGGGTGTGCACATGTTACAACCTCTGCTAAAGAGAAGTTCCCTGAAAGTAGGCCCCAGCACAAGTCCAAAAGCTACGAAGAATAAACCTCTGGTCCCAGTGACTGTCCCAGACTGGATCTTGCAACATTATCTCGGGACATGTATATTTGGCTTCATTCATGATACTGATATGACAAAAGAATAGATTTGAAACATACTATGTTCATGTACGAGAAAGACTGGTGAAAAAAATCATAAATGCTATGAGAATGTTGAAAAATAATATTACTAAAAATGGGAGAATGGAAAATATTTTTAAGGTGCACAAATTATGGTAGAAAAGTAGTGCTAAGTGTTACAAGAAATGCTTGTCCAAAGAAACAAGCAGTTAAGACTTAGAAAATAAGCTGCTGTGAATTCCAAGTCCTGCCTTAGTAGTGAAAGCCAACTGGGTGATTTAGTGCCAGTCACTCTCTCTCAACTCAATTCACATCTCAGAATTGTTGTTGTGGGGAAAATAGGGAGAGGAAGATGTGTTGGATATGTTAACTATCCTGAATTATTTCTGAAAAGAAATAATGAAAAGCTGTTTCTGGAACAGCTTGTCTCCAGAAGTTGTGAATGCCCCAACACTGCAAGTCTTCAAGAAGATGTTGGATAGCCATTTGTCTGAAATGGTACAGGGTTTCCTGCCTAGGCAGGGAGTTGGACTAGATGACCTCCAAGGTGCCTTCCAACTCTGCTATTGTATTATTGTATACAATAATAAAGGTGGGATATACTGCAAGTAAATGAATAAATAATGTAAGATTTGAAATAAAATGTTTAGAAAATGATGTATTGTTGGTATTTAACTCTAGATAGACTGGCAAAAACGTAGAGGGATTTTGAAGAAATGTTGGAAATGCAACCAAATTCCAAATACATTCAATCATCTGTGGTGATCTTTTAAATCATACTGGACAAATATATTGACAATACAGAAAATATTTAAAACATAAATATTAATGAAACCTGAAGCTTTACTTCTAAATATTACGGAAAAACCAATCAAAAAACAGTTTGGGACATTATATCTTTACTTGGTGACCACTGCGAGAATTGTAAATGATAAGCCAGGGGCCTCCAACCTTTGCAACTTTAAGTCTGAAGGACTTCAGCTCCCAGAATTCTCCAGCCAGAATTAAAGTTGCAAAGGTTGGAGACCCTTGTGATAAGCATTGGAAGGAAAGGGAGATGCTGACAGTCGAAGAGTGGATTTTAAAATTGACTGAATCAGCAGAGATGTCAAAATTAACTGCTCTGATTAGAGACAATAGATTAGATAAGTTTATAAGAGACTGGAAACCATTTGTGGATTTTCTACTTGTTAAATATAATGACAAATGGTTAACAGATTTGAAGATTAGTTTTAATTTTGGGGTAACACCTATTGACTGTCCACACACACACGTCTCTCTCTGTGTATATAATTTCAACGTCAGGGATATTTGTTTATATAATTATATTTTTATTAAATACAGATGGAAAAGTGTGTAACTATTTGTAGAGCCTGTTATGAAAGGGAAGGGTATATATTAGATTTTTGATGCATCTTTCCGCATACAGCCAGCGTGGATTTTCTTTATATTTAATGTTAGATGCACTTCATATTTGGGGGAGTGGGTTTTATACACATGGTTTTTCTCTTTGTTGTTAGTGTTGGATATTTGTTAATCTTTTCTTTGTTTTGTATTTTCTTTTGTATTAATCTTTGTTTTGCATTTTAGGCAATAAACAAACATTTGAAGGAGGAAAAAATTACGTAAGAGTGTTTCTGTTTATTTGCTATATGCAAATCAAAGCTAGATACATCAGAAGAAGCAAAAAAGGATTACTAGGGAATGGCGTGTTTACGTATGTCTCTGTCTGTTAAACCAGGGGTCTCCAACCTTTGCAACTTTAAGTCTGAAGGACTTCAGCTCCCAGCAAAGCTGGCTGGAGAAGTCTGGGAGCTGAAGTCCTTCAGACTTAAAGTTGCAAAGGTTGGGGACCCCTGTGTTAAACAATAGGAGTCGAAAATGAATAGGTGCTGAATGACCACCATAGGCTGAATACAAGGGGGAATGACCAATATTTTAAATATACAATGAGGTGTTTGAGCATATATAGATCATAAAGGGGAGGACAAATAAAGCTGAGCTTGGATGGAGCTGATAAGAATCTGAAACAAAGCTGGGAAACAAGTAAGGATGGTTTCTAAGGATAGGAGAAATACCATACATTAGATTTAACATTCTTCTACTAATCTCACACCTTCAGTTTTTCAGGCTTAATATGTCTCGCTCTTATTCATCATAACAAAATGATAGTCTGACACGGCAGTGCGGATTTCAAAAGGCAGAGGGAGAAAAACAACATGAAGTTCCAAGTTTAGCAAAGTGTGGTAAAACTGGTTACAGACTTAAGTGGGCTTGATTCTACCAGGATTATGTTCACACAACACAAGGAAACAAACTAGCTAGCCACAGTCTAGTGTTGTGTGTGCTATGTAAACACAGCTTGTATGGATATCTTATAGTTCAGTGTGTCATCCAAGCCTATAATACTGGATTAATGAATGTTTTATAAGTGAAATGTTTACGCCACCAATTTTATTCTGGGTCACAATCATATTAAGAATGGATAAATGTGTTGAGCAAACACAGACTTAATATTTTGCAGGTTTCATATTATATCTTAATAACAAACCTGTGGCTTAGGTAAGCAGAGGTGCTATTTTAAACTTTGCTGTGGTTGAGAAGGTTCCTGTAAATTATAGCTGAGTCCCTTTAAAGTCAGAACAGCATGCCAGGGAAGCGTAAACTTGCAATAAATTGCAAATGTAAAAAATATGTGGAACAATATGTAAAATATTACACTGTAAAGCATAAAATAATAAACTAATTCTTTGTGCCTAAAAGCAGGTTTCTTCTCCCATGTTTTGGGCTATTGTGCTTGTAGCCCCAGACGGTGTACATGTGTGTTATTGATGAGATTTGCCATCTATTTATCATGTAAATTGTTATTTTTATATTGCTTGAATTGTTTGCTGCCTAGAAACAGATTGAAGTTGGATGATGGTTCAATCAGTCAAAAAAAAAATACTGATGAACAGAAATCCAGGCTGTCTTTATTTATAAAACTCAGGTAAATTAAAGTATATGGTCATAAAATGTTATTTAAGAAAAGGAAAATCTATTTATTGGAAAATAGCTTCAACTTTGAGGGGGAAATCTGCAGACTTGATTTGCTCAGTGTATAGGTATCTGAACTAATATAATAAATCACCATTAGTCAATTGCAAAAAGCAACTTTACTCCAGTTTATAGTCTGCGATGGTGCCTTTAATACCAACAGCATCAAACAACATCTGTCTATCCCCAGTCCTTGGGAAAGGCTGGATAGGAGGTGCATAAATAACAAATTGTCTAAACATCTGGCTGACTGATACTATAACAATAATGAAAGCAAAAATAACACCAATAGCAAAATGGAGCTATGGGTGCAGTTCCGAAACATCTAGTTCTAACAAATCAAAGCTATTTGCACCTATGATGGTGGATCCATTTCTTTCAGTTTATATCCTCGAAAAACTCCTGGCTTGCAACAAGTGTCATATCTGCCTACTGTGTGTGTGTGTGTTCCTCCGCATACATTATTGCAATTGTCTACATACGGTGCTGCTTCCTAGCCTTTTAAAGACTGCACCGCCTGTGCATCGTCAGGTTACCTTGCGCCCACCAGAAGTGACGATCAGAGGTGGAGCTAGGCTTCCGGAAACGGTCTTGGTTGCATCAGCTTGGTCAGGCAGAGCAGCGTCTGTCAAGAAACGGAGAGGGAAGAATGGCAGCAGCCGGTAAGCCTCGGCGTTTGGGTTCCCCTTTCTCAATAAAACGGGGCTTTGGTGCATTATGAAATGTCCCGGAATTCCATTCTCGAGTCGTATGGAAAGGGCGTCGCGGGGCCATAAAAGATTGAAGGCGGGCGGAGAGCGCTTGCTTGATCGGCCGGCTCAGGTGGTTTGGCGCTACAATTTGTGACACCGCATCATTAGAAGCATCTGGGCTGTAGGTAATGTGTGCTGTGAACGGACAGCGAGTAAGGACTACTACAGCTATTGATTTCAGAGACGGAAACTTAATCTGGCTCCGTGATCATTCTAACTCTGTCTTAAAAATAGGGTTGTGTTTTTTTTATGTGCCCCCCGCCCCCAAACGTGGATTTTTAAGGTTGAAGAATGTAGTGGATTGCCATTACAAAACACAACCATTGTGCTGCCACTGATTTTAAGCAAGACTGTTTTTGGGAAGGGAATCTCTTTCACTTTTGTTTTCGTTTTCTTCGCGACGAATCCTCCAGTTGAGTAAATCGAAAGTCAGTAGCTGACGAGATTGCCTTTGGGGAACCCTAAAGGCAGGGCATATATAGCCATTATTTTATCGCTGCCTTCTTGACAACAAACCGTATCCAGCTACAGTTGATGTTACCTTTAAAGAGTGATGGAAGTCTTCTACGAAGCCAAGTCATAGCTGTTCATAGCAACAAATATATGTTAGATTTCACAAATCCAGGGAGCAGTCATATCCTGTGGCTATACAGTCCAAATCTTTTAATCTTTTGGGATAGGAGTATTTGGGGTTTTTTTTTAAATGAAGATCAAACTTGTATATATTATTCTAAATGCATTTTCATAATACCTTGGTGATGAACATACGTATAAAAACACTATGTCCTAAATTTAAAAAAAAATCTCAGAAGGTGATTTTTGTTTCTTAGCTGAAAAAAGCTTTAATTTTAAGAATAGGCCACAAGGTCAGCTTGATATATTACAAACTAGAGCTTGCTCAATTGATTCTGCAAATAATTAAAGTTATGAAATTGCTTCAGTATACTTCTCTGACATAGACATTTATTAAACAGGTATAAGCTATGTTTAATGTTACGCTGACATGTATGTTTGTTGGTTAGATATAACTATTTAACTATTGAGATAATACACCAAGCAGAATTTACAATATTCTTAGAACCAACATTAGTACCATTTACATCCTACAGTGATGGACTACCATGAACCTTGTTACAAGCAGTGATAATACTGTACATCATAGGTTTCACCATGCAATTGATGTTTCCTGACTAAACAATTGCCAATGAATAAAATAATAAGGATTTTAGTAGACACAAATAAAAGCCAGAAATTTTAAGAAAAGTTACTTAAAATTAGGGCTACTCACTCCTATCGAAATGTCTTTCTGTATAAATACATGTTGTCTTCAGGACTGATTCCTAAGGATCTGATATACATTTGAAACTCTATTTACAGCTGTTTTGTTTAAATAACTAATGTTTTCCCTTTGCATTTCAATTTTATAATCAAGTAAACATACAGTTAATGCCCTTAAATTTAAACCTAACCATTTCTTTATAAACATATAATTAAGCCTTAGAGAAAATATACAGGGCATTAATTAAAAATGAAAGCTGTTATCAGTTTGCATTCCATAAAGTATATGCAAGTGAACTATTAGGTAGCAAATTCAGAATTGCAAGTATTGTTGATATCCTACAGTAAATCATTTATACTTCAAGTAGTTGCCTAACTTCCCTTTTTAGTTAGAAATGTGCCCTTTTTGCATGACTTCATTTAGAATGATCCCTTGTTCTAGAAACAGCAATGCCTCTGTTTTGTGAATGATAGTGTTACACTGGAATAGATATAAAACTAGGGTTAAATAATTCACAAACAGCTGTGAAAGAGTGTAGTATGCCAAATATTAGACAGGATTGTTTCTGGTTTTATATTATCCCATTGCTAATATCAAGGGTTCATGTTGAATACATTTGCTTTATTAATAATAAATTCATCTATTTACATGAGGATCCTTTTATGAACCCTTTCATATGTGCATAAAAGAGAGAGCCAGCACGTTTGGGTAAAAGCAAAAGGACATAGCATTTCACATTAAAATGTTTGTGATTCTGTTGGGAAACTACTGGCTAGGCAGGGAGGAGGGGTCAATCAAGTAACTAGCCTTGAGTCCTTGTGCAACTAAGCCCTTTGGGTCTTATCTGCTTGTTCCCAAGTAGACTGGATAAATTCTTGTAATATAGGTGAAATGCATTAAAGTAGCCAACGTGAATCTTTTATGAGTAGTTTCCGTTTTGACAGGTTGTTCCTATTGTAATAACCAAGCAGGGTTGTGGAAATAAGGGCTGTGGAAATCTTCTGAAGTGGTACTTTTGAATATATTATTAAGGGAAAGATGTAGATAGAACATTAATTTAAAAATAAGGGAACTATTATTTTTCCTCAGTTTTGTGAAGGAAGAATGACTGTTGCGTACACGGAAAATGCTTCTGTTGTGACTGCATGTAAATGAAATGGCAGCCACTTCATCTTGATTGTCAAGTCACCTCAAAGAACAATGCTGCAACTGAAGCATTTTTGGGAATAATCTGCCCAGCCATAATAATTTATTTATTTATTTTATTTTATTAAATTTATACCCCGCCCTTCTCCTTGTTAGGACCCAGGGCGGCGCACAGGCATCTTAAAAACCCAAAATACAATAAATATCGATTAAAATGTAATTAAATTCATTAACCCGTGCTAAAAACCCAATATTAAAAACCCTACCAAATTACAAATTTCCTTAAAACGTCAGAAACGGGGGGCTATGCTAGGCCGGCTTGTTGGAATAAGTACGTCTTAAGACGTTGGCGGAAGAGGCGGAGGTCCAAGATTGTGCGAAGGTCGGGGGGGTAGGTCGTTCCAGAGGGCTGGGCCCGCCACAGAGAAGGCCCTTCCTCTGGGTGTCGCCAACCGGCATTGCCCGGCCGACGGCACCCGAAGAAGACCCTCTCTGTGGGAGCGGATCGGACGAAGGGATGTATGGGGCAGGAGGCGGTCTCGTATATAGCTAGGCCCCGAGCCATGGAGCGATTTAAAGATGGTCATCAGTACCTTGAAGCGCACTCGAAAGGCCACAGGCAGCCAGTGCAGCTCGCGCAGGAGAGGTGTTACGTGGGTTTGCCTTGGGGCACCCATAATCACCCGCGCGGCCGCATTCTGTACTAACTGTAGCTTTCGAGTGCACCTCAAGGGAAGCCCCATGTAGAGAGCGTTACAGTAATCCAGCCGGGACGTCACAAGTGCTTGAGTGACTGTGCGAAGGGCTCCCCGGTCCAGTAAGGGGCGCAACTGGCGTATCAGGCGTACCTGATAGAACGCCCCCCTGGCCACGGCCGCCACACGGTCCTCCATGGATAGCCAGGAATCCAGGAGGACGCCCAAGTTGCGCGCACTCTCCACGGGGGCCAGTTGTTCGCCCCCAATGGCCAGAGTTGGACTTATCTGGCTGAACCGGCGTGCCGGAAACCACAGCCACTCGGTCTTGGACGGGTTGAGCTTGAGTTTGTTACTACCCATCCAGATCCGTACGGCCTCCAGACACCGGGACAGCACCTCGACGGCATCGTTGGGGTGGTTTGGGGTGGATATGTAAAACTGAGTGTCATCAGCGTACAGATGGTATTCCACCCCAAAACCACGGATGATCTCGCCCAGCGGCTTCATGTAGGTGTTGAACAGGAGTGGCGAGAGGACCGACCCCTGAGGAACCCCACATGTGAGGGGCCTCGGGGACGACCTCTGCCCTCCTGCCAACACCCATTGCGACCGACCAGAGAGGTAGGACGAGAACCACCGTAGAACGGTGCCTCTCAGCCCCAACCCCCCCCAATCGGTGCAATAAGATACCATGGTCGATGGTATCGAAAGCCGCTGAGAGATCTAATAGGACCAGGATAGAGGAACAACCTCTATCCCGTGCCCTCCAGAGATCATCCACCAACGCGACCAATGCCGTCTCAGTGCTGTGCCCGGGCCGGAAGCCGGACTGGCGCGGGTCTAGATAATCAACTTCCTCCAGGTGACGGGGAAACTGTTGAGTCACCACACTCTCGACAACCTTCACTAAAAAGTGAAGGTTGGAGACGGGACGATAGTTCTCTAACAGAGCCGGGTCTAGGGATGGCTTCTTGAGGAGGGGCCTCACCACCGCCTCTTTCAAGACGGTGGGCAAATACCCCTCACTCAGAGATGAATTCACAATGCCCTGGAGCCAGCCTCGTGTCACCTCCCAGGATGCCAGTACAAGCCAGGAGGGGCACGGGTCCAATAAACATGTGATGGCTCTAAGGTTCCTCCGCAACCTGTCCATATCCTCGGTAGTAACAAAGTCGAACTCCTCCCAAGGTGTAATCTCAAGACCAGCACCGGACGCCACGACCGGACCACTAGTGGAGGGCAACTCGTTCCGAATTTGAGTGATTTTGTCCTGCAGGAAAACTCCAAATTCCTCTGCTCGACCCTGCAGAGGGGCTTCCCGTGGCCTCAGGTGAAGGAGGGACCGGGTCACCCCAAACAGGGCGGCAGGGCGGTTTTCCGCGGACGCGATAAGGGTGGCACAATACTCACGTTTGGCCACTCTTAGCGCCACTAAATAAGTCCTAATATGGTCTCTCACTAGTGTTCGGTCAGATTCGGATCGAGAAGATCTCCACCTACTCTCTAGGCGTCTCTTGCGGCGTTTCATCTCCCGAAGCTCCTCGGTAAACCAAGGAGCCTGGGTGACTCGACGCCGCATGAGAGGCCGCAAGGGCACGACTCGGTCCAAGGCCCCCGTGGCCGCACTATACCATGCGGCCACTAGGTCCTCAGTCGAGCCGTGGGACAGGGACACAGGTACTGGCCCAAGCTCCCTCTGGAACCTTTCTGGGTCCATCAGGCGCCTGGGGCGGAACCAACTCGGTGTCTCCGGTTCCGCCTCCCCGCGGTGGGGTGTGACGGTTGGAAAGTCTATCCGAAGGAGAGAGTGATCTGTCCATGACAAGGGTAAGATGACTAAATCCCCTGTTCCAAGATCACTAATCCAGTATCCAGAGACAAAAATCAGATCCAGCGCGTGTCCTCCCTCGTGAGTGGGCCCCTGAACTACTTGGGTCAGGTCCATGGCCGTCATGGAAGCCATGAACTCCCGAGCTGCCTCGGATGTTTCGCCCGCCGATGGCAGGTTAAAGTCCCCCATGACCATAAGTCTGGGGGTCTCCACCGCCATCGCGGTGATCACCTCGAGTAGCTCGGGCAGGGCTGCTGTTACATAGCGGGGAACCAGGTATACAACTAGCAAGCCCAACTGCCTCTCTAGGCCCCACTTCACGAAGAGGGACTCACAGCCGGTCGTCTGAGGCACAGTGGTCTCCTTCGGCTCCATAATAATGATAATAATCCTTTCACTATTGGGGCAAAAGAGTTTAATGTACTTATTGGGGACGTAGTGTGTTGTAGCATTGCAACAAAATTCTATAATATCATTAGACTTACAAAACTGTGTGTACATTGTTTGGAAGAAAAACCTAGATATCGAAGATATAACCTAGACTTTGGAGCAGAAAACAGGACCTCTTTAAAGCTGCAACCTAGTTCTCACTGGGTGAAGACCAGGGGTGAAATTCAGCAGGTTCTGACAGGTTCTGGAGAACTGGTAGTGGAAATTTTGAGTAGTTCGAAGAATCGGCAAATCTGGCTGGCCCCCAGACTGGAGTGGGAATGGAGATTTTGCAGTATCCTTCCCCTGCCATGCCCACCAAGCCAAGTCCACAGAACCAGTAGTAAAAAAAAAATTGAATTTCACCACTGGTGAAGACCATTTCCTTTGCTGGAGTAAACTGATTTTCTAGATACTGTACATTTCAGTCAGGTTTCAGCTAGGATTTAGTATTGAGATAGCTTTGGTTGTGCTTATATATGACCTGTGGCAGAGCTGTGATGGAATGGTGCATCCATCCTTCTGCTCCTGGATCTCTTACCAGCTTTTAATACCATCAGCTATGGTATTCATGGATTGGGGATCTGGGACACTGATCTATGGTGGTTCTTTTCCTTTCTTTGGGGCCAGTTCCAGGAGGTCTTGATTGGGAAGGCGAAATCACTCCTTTGTCCAATCCTTTGTGGAATTCCACAGGGTTTTATTCTATCTTCCCACCTTTGCAACATTGAAAACATTGGATAAGGTCATATGGGTTTGGATGGGGAGGAACCATCTCTGACTCAATTCTACTACTAAGTCTTATTGTTTGCATTTTCCCATTCAAAAGGGGTGCACACTCTGGGAGTCCCCCTGGACTCATAGGCCCTGGTCATGGACAGGTGGCAGCTGAGGCTTAGAAGGCTCGGCTATATCCTTTTTGTAAACTGGGAGGCCCTCCAGACAGTCATTCATGCCCTGGTCATCTCATGGCTTGACTACTGTATGCTATATGGAGCTGCCCTTGAAGATTACCCAGAAGTTTCTGGTGCTACAGAATACAACGTGAGCAGTGTTGGGTATGCCTCCCTATGCCCATATAAAACCTCTGCTTTGTCAGCTGCTTGCCTTTTTGCTTCAGGTGCAATTCAAGTTTGAGTTTTGAGTTTTATTTGATTTATATCCCGCCCTTCTCCAAAAGGACCCAGGGGGGCGCACAGGAATTTAAAATAACATATAAATATACAAAATACAAAATTTAAAAAGCTATTAAATATTTCAGACCTGCGCTAAAACCAATTAAAATCCCTATTTTAAAGCTATCTAATTCTAGTCACAGCGGAGGCTATGTTAGTGCTGGTTGTCAAAGTGCTGGTTGTCACCTATCAAGCCCTCCATGGCATATAGGGCTTGGTTACTTGAGTGACTTCCTATCTCCCATAGTATCTGTTCGGCCAGTTCTGTCTAGCAAGGTTGATGCACTCTAGATCAGGGGTCCCCAACCTTTGCAACTTTAAGTCTGAAGGACTTCAGCTTCCAGACTTCTCCAGCCAGCTTTGCTGGCTGCAGAATTCTGGAAGCTGAAGTCCTTCAGACTTAAAGTTGCAAAGGTTGGGGACCCCTGCTCTAGATCCCTTCAATTAAACAGTCATTTTAATGCCAGAAGCGTAGCTTTTCTGTAGCGGCACCTTTCCTTTAGGATGAGGTTCCCCCTCCCCGAGTTCTGGTGGCCCCCATCTTGCTGATATTTCAAAGGGCCTTGAAGACCTGGTTCTTTGGTCAGCTTTGGTGAGGTTGAGTGAAGCTCCCTTTGGATCGTATGGGTTTCTTTCTCCCATTTCTTTTTGGGGTTTGCCCTCCTTTATTCTTGTACTTGTGTCTCTTACTGGATTTTTGTTTTCTTGCTTGTAATGTTTTTACTTCTGAGGTGCTCAGAGTCGTTGAGAATCAGGCAGCAAATACATTAAATAAATAACCAGCATGAATTCTGTCATTACTTTTTGGGCCAATTTCATTGATGAATGATACAGTCTAAATCCAGTAGAGTGGGATTTTATAACCATCTCTTGTCTTTCTTGCCCTCAAGCACTAAATTTATACTGATAATGCTTTCAATAATTATTACACTATAAATGAGGGACACTAGATGTAAAGTGAGGAGGGTTTGTTTAATTTTAATACTTGGGTAGAAATTATGTCTTTACCTTTTATAGTTTATTTATTTTACTGGTTTCTTTGGTTGTTGCAATCCAGCTATTTCTACATTCGTTATTAATGTATTTATTTGGAGAGGTGGGAGAAAAGTTGAATTGATAGACACTTCTTTAATAATAATAATAACCGCCTCCTCTCCCCAAAGGGACTCGGAGCGGTGCACAGGGAGATTAAAAAGCAAATACAAAATACATAAATAGTTAAAACAAGAATTAAACGAATTATCCCTGCGCTAAAAACCCTCTATACTAAAACTAAACTATACCCCCTAAAAAACCCAGTTAAAACGGAAGACTAACCTAGGCCGGCCAAGCAGAAAAAGTATGTTTTCAATTTTTGACGGAAGGAGCGGAGGTCCGTAGTTGTTCTAATTTCGGGGGGAAGGTCGTTCCAGAGGGCTGGGCCCGCCACAGAGAAGGCCCTTCCCCTGGGCGTCGCCCGCTGGCATTGCCTAGTGGACGGCACCCGGAGAAGTCCCTCTCTGTGGGAGCGGATCGGCCACAGGGATGTATGGGGCAGAATCCGATCCCGCAGATAACTAGGTCCCGAGCCATGGAGCGCTTTAAAGATGATAACTAACACCTTGAAGCGCACCCGAAAGACGACAGGCAGCCAATGCAGCTCGCGCAAGAGCGGTGTTACATGGGTAAACCTCGAGGTTCCCATAATTGCTCGCGCGGCTGCATTCTGGACAAGCTGAAGTCTTCGGGTGCACCTCAAGGGGAGCCCCATCTAGAGAGAATTGCAGTAGTCCAGTCGGGATGTCACGAGGGCATGAGTGACTGTGCAAAGGGCATCCCGATCCAGTAGGGGACGCAACTGGCATACCAGGCGAACCTGGTAGAATGCCCTCCTGGCCACGGCTGTCATGTTGGTATGTTTGTTTGGTATGTTTGTTATTAATATAACAAATTGTGGGAGATACCATCAAACAAATCTTGAGGGCAGTTAGGATATTCCTGTAGATACCAGTAGAAAGAAAAAGAGAGGTGTAATGACAAATTGTCAGTCCCATCACAGCTGCTGAATTCTAGATCTGAAAAGACTAATTAGTTTCTTGTCTTTAAGCACACTTTGTTCTTCTCTCTTTTTTCTTTTGCAGTATTCAGCCTGCATCTGCTATCCATTTGCCTTTAAAGATGCATTTGAGAAAGAATGCAAGCAAATTCAGAGCTGGAAACCAATTGTAGTGTGGTTTTGCTGGGTTGATTAGGTAATGAGGCCAAATGCAGAACTGCCAGCATGCAAGCCTTGGGCCTTTTAAATTAATAAGTGTTAGCCAACATGGAGGGGATGGAAATGTTTAGCATTTGGATAACATGGATTAGCAATTTAGTCTTGTATATTTGTGAGGTGGGAATAGGGATGTATGTTTAAACATAAATCCCAGAGGCTGAGTCAGTTTCTTGGATGGTAAATGAGCATTGATTAGCTGATGGCAAGCACTTTTTTTTTCTTTTTACCATCCTATAATCGCTTTATTTGGGGTGGAATTGGGGCAATTGAATGGAGCTCAGCATTTACTGGCCGGGTGCCCTTCCTGACTCCTAGTTGGAGTTTGCAGCAGATATTTTCTCGCTGCATCCTGATAGAGAAGCATCTGCTGCTGCCTAGGATTGAACACTCAACCTTCCAAGTGAGAGGTGAGCATTTTCACCTCTAGGCCACCATGCTGCTCCAGTTGATGGCAAGCACTGATTGATTGAAATTCTTTATAACTTCTATAGAATTTCAAACAGATTTGTTCAATGCATCTGGAGGTCTGACTTGATCTCAAATACTTTTTCAACTGCATTTAGAATATTTGGAAGAGAGATCAAAATCTGAAACTCTTCTCTAATAGGTCTGGGTTAGTTTAGTTTTTTTAATTTACATTTATATCCCGCCCTTCTCCACAAAGGACCCAGGGCGGCGCACAGGAAATTTAAAAAACATACAGAGTACAAAAATAAATACACAATTTAAAATATAAATTAAACCGTCTTATCCTATGCTAAAAACCCAATTTTAAAATACCCAATAAAACTATCTAAAAGTCCCCATGGGAGGTTAGGCTAGGCCGGCTTGTTGGAATAGGTATGTCTTTAGACATTGGCGGAAGAGGCGGAGGTCGGTGATGGTGCGTAATTCGGGGGGTAGGTCGTTCCAAAGGGCTGGCCCCGCCACAGAGAAGGCTCTTCCCCTGGGTGTCGCCAGTCGGCATTGCCCGGCCGACGGCACCCTGAGAAGGCCCTCTGTGGGAGCGTATCGGTCTAAGGGATGTATGGGGCAAGAGGCGGTCTCGCAAATAACTAGGCCCCGAGCCATGGAGCGCTTTAAAGATGGTCGTCAAGACCTTGAAGCGCACCCGAAAGACCACAGGAAGCCAATGCAGCTCGCGCAGGATCGGTGTTATGTGGGAGCATCTAATGGCTCCCATAATCACCAGTGCGGCTGCGTTTTGGACTAACTGTAGTTTTCGGGTGCACCTCAAGGGAAGCCCCATGTAGAGAGCATTACAGTAGTCGAGTCGGGACGTCACGAGAACTTGAGTGACTGTGCGAAGGGCAGCCCGGTCCAGTAAGGGGCGCAATTGGCGCATCAGGCGTACCTGATGAAACGCCCCCCTGGCCACGGCTGCCACATAATATTTAATACTTGTAGACCGCTCCCTCTCCCCATAGGGACTCGGGGCGGTGCACAGGAAGAATAAAAAACAGCAAATATACAAACATTTAAAAACAAATTAAACCTATACCTGTGCTAAAAATCCCCATTAAAACTAAATTAAACTAAAATAACATTCCCAATTAAATATAATACCCCATAGACAGAGAGACTATCCTAGGCCGGCCAGACAGAAAAGATATGTTTTTAATTTTAGACGGAAGGAGCGGAGGTCCGTGGTCGTTCTAATGTCGGGGGGAAGGTCGTTCCAGAGGGCTGGGCCCGCCACAGAGAGAGCCCTTCCCCTGGGCGTCGCCCGCTGACAAAGTCTAGTGGACGACACCCGGAGAAGTCCCTCTCTGTGGGAGCGAATCGGCCGTGAGGATGTATGAGGCAGGATCCGATCCCGCAGATAGCTAGGTCCCGAGCCATGGAGCGCTTTAAAGATGATGACTAACACCTTGAAGCGCACCCGGACATGGTCTTCCATGGACAGCCGGGGATCCAGGAGGACGCCCAAATTGCGCGCCCTCTCCACGGGGGCCAGTGTTTCGCCCCCAATGGCCAGAGTTGGAGTAATCTGGCTGAACCGGGGTGCCGGAAACCACAGCCACTCAGTCTTGGCAGGGTTGAGCTTGAGTTTGTTACCACCCATCCAGATCCGTACGGCCTCCAAACACCGGGACAGCACTTCGACGACATCGTTGGGGTGGTCTGGGGTGGATATGTACAACTGAGTATCATCAGCGTACAGATGGTACTCCACCCCAAAGCCACGGATGATCTCACCCAGCGGCTTCATATATGTGTTGAAAAGGAGGGGCGAGAGGACCGACCCCTGAGGAACCCCACATACGAGGGGCCTCGAGGACGACCTCTGCCCTCCCGTCAACACATATTGCGACCGACCAGAGAGGTAGGACGAGAACCACCGCAGAACGGTGCCTCCCAGCCCCAACCCCCCCAGTCGGCGCAATAGGATACCATGGTCGATGGTATCAAAAGCCGCTGAGAGGTCTAATAGGACTAGGATAGAGGAATAACCTCTATCCCGCGCCCTCCAGAGATCATCAACCAACGCGACCAATGCCGTCTCGGTACTGTGACCGGGTCGGAAGCCGGACTGGCGCGGGTCTAGATAATCAACTTCCTCCAGGTGTCGCGGGAACTGTTGGGCTACCACACTCTCAACAACCTTCACCAAAAAGTGAAGGTTGGAGACCGGACGATAGTTCTCTAATAATGCCGGGTCCAGGGACGGCTTCTTGAGGAGGGGCCTCACTACCGCCTCTTTCAAGACGGCAGGTACGGACCCCTCACTCAAAGATGCGTTGACAATGCCCTGGAGCCAGCCTCGTGTCGTCTCCCAGGATGCCAGTACAAGCCAGGAGGGACACGGGTCCAATAAACATGTGTTCGCCGTAAGTTTCCTTGACAACCTGTCCATATCCTCGGTGGTAACAAAGTCAAACTCCTCCCAAGAAGGAACCTCAAGACTAGTCTCGGACAGTCCCACAGGACCGCTGTCGATGGAGGGTAGCTCATTCCGAATCCAAGTGATTTTCTCCTGCAGATAAATCCCAAATTCCTCTGCTCGCCCTTGTAAAGGGGCTTCCCGCGGCCTCTGATGAAGGAGGGAGCGGGTCACCCCAAACAGGGCGGCAGGGCGGTTATCTGCGGATGCAATAAGGGTGGCACAATACTCCCGTTTGGCCACCCTAATCGCCACCAAGTAAGCCCTAATATTGGTTCTCACTAGTGTTCAGTCGGCTTCGGAGCGAGAGGATCTCCATCTGCTCTCTAGGCGTCTCTTGTGGCGTTTCATCCCCCGAAGCTCCTCAGTAAACCAGGGAGCCTGGGTGGTTCGACGCCGCAAGAGAGGCCGCAAGGGCGCGACTCGGTCCAAGGCCCCCGTGGCCGCACTCAACCATGCGGCCACTAGGTCCTCAGTCGAGTCGCGAGTCAGGGTCACAGGAATTGACCCAAGCTCCCTCTGGAATCCATCCGGATCCATTAGAAGCCTGGGGCGGAACCATCTAGGAGTATCTGGTTCCGCCTCCCCGCGGTGAGGTGAATCGATTGGAAAGTCTAGCCGAAGGAGAGCGTGATCTGTCCATGACAAGGGAGTGATGGCTAAATCCCCTATCCCCAGATCACAACTCCACTGTCCCGAGACAAAGATCATATCCAGCGTGTTTCCCCCCTCATGAGTAGGGCCTAAAACTACCTGGGTCAGGTCCATGGCCGTCATGGAAGCCATGAACTCCCGAGCTGCTCCAGAGGCTTCGCCCGCCGACGGCAAGTTAAAGTTCCCCATGACTACCAGTCTGGGGGTCTCAACTGCCGCCTCGGCTATCACCTCTAGGAGCTCGGGCAGGGCTGCTGTTGTATAGCGAGGAGCCAGGTATACAACCAACACGCCCAACTGCCTCCCTAGGCCCCATCTCACACAGAGAGATTCACACCCAGTTGTCTGAGGGACTGTGGTCTCCTTCGGTTCAAGACCTTCCTTAACTAAAATCGCCACTCCCCCACCCCTCCCTAGGTCCCTAGACTGATGGAAGGCACGGTTAGCACAAACTCCACTCCCCCCTTTAAATAAACTTCAAATATTTGTACATAAACTTTCCCGGCTTTAATTAAATTAATTTGAAGAACTATGATAACAGGATGAACAGGTATCACCCAGAAGACTTTTGGTTATTAAGAAGATGAACATTATCTAACATCTGCCCTGTGGGTCACCTACAGTAATTACTCTGCAAAATCCTTTTTGGGAACCACCTACTCCATTTAATTATAGATGTAATCTTGTTTTTCTAGATCTTGTGGTGCAGATATTCCATGCTACTGAATGATCTTGGGCTGAGAGATACATGTTATTTTAAAACCCCATTTGTCTGTATATACAGTATGAGGGTTAAAATTCTATAGATGTATATGCAGTCCTTGGTTCTGATGACAGCTGTAATCAATTTCCATCATTAAGCATTACATCATAAGGTATGATGTCACCTGGCTGCATTGCTTAGTAATGACAATCCCAGCACATTCTTAATCCAATTGAAGATGCTGTGGAGTATTATACTCCCCCCCCCCCCCACACACACATGGCAAGACTTCTACAGGTGTTTACTCACCCCCCCCCCCAAAAAAAAACAGGTCATCAGAAAGCACTTCTGTTGCACAGGTCTGGATTCTAAGCTCAGCACAGCCAGAGTCACTGGGTAACCAAGTTCAGTAGGTACACATGAAGTCAAAATGGCCAGGATACACGGCACAAGCACACAAAGAATAGAACTGGGCACGTTGCTCCAGCAACACTTGTGTCCTCTGAACGGGGTTGAGTAGGTAATGTGATGCAGCTCTTCATGAGAGGTTGCCTCCTCATGAATAGTCTAGTTGGCCAGCATTCCTCTCTCTTATCCTTTCTGCTCTATGCATGTCCTTGGATCTGGAGGAGGTGTGCACTTCACTTCCTCCTCATTGCTAACAGGTGGCCACTGCTCCCTGTCCTCACCGAGAGCCTCCTGGCCAACTTGCTGTGGCTTGCCTCCTTCAGCCTCAGCCTCCCTTAGCCTACGGCTCCTCCGATTGACCCAGCTGAGGCTGCTCCATCATGCTAACATTCTCTGAACCCCAATCCTTATCAATACTCTGCTCCACACTTTCCTCTGCAGACTCAAACTCACCCTCCTCCTCTGGACTTGCATCTGGAGAGGAGCCTGGGGGAGGATCCATGACAATAACGGAAGAGGCAATAAAACCGCACCCTGAGCAAACAGTCTGATGGGGAAGAGCTGTAGGCAGACAGGCAGGTGCTGTGGCAGGTGCTATGGAGTACGAGGTCCCCATGCCCCCTAGGGCAGGGGTCTCCAACCTTTGCAACTTTAAGTCTGAAGGACTTCAGCTTCGCTGGCTAGAGAATTCTGGGAGCTGAAGTCCTTCAGACTTAAAGTTGCAAAGGTTGGAGACCCCTGCCCTAGGGGCTCTTTGGGAGAAGAAGCAGTGGGAGCAGGAATTGTGATCTCGCAGGCTTTCCCAGTGCTTGTTGGAAGCCAGCAGGGAAAGTTACAAATGGTAATCCTGTGACTGTGGTATATGTTGCAATCATCATGATTGTGAACTGATTACCAAGTGCCCAAATTGTGATGACTGCAGGGACAATGTGATGGCCCCAATTTTGGAGACCAATTGTAAATCTCATTCAGTGCTATTGAACTTTGAACAGTCTCTAAACAAGTACTTGTAACCCGAGGAGTTATGTAGCCTCTCTAAAGACATTTGAAGATTTAATTATTTCATGTCAAAAAATCAATCTGAGCACATTTAAGTGGGTAGTAAAGGATTGGAAGTAAATGTGAGTGAGAATAAGTGGAATATTGTGATATTTGTGTATGCAGTGATGCTGCCTCTTTGGCTGTGAATGTAAATTACTCGAAGCAAGTATTACATAGATTGCATGATACAATGAGAGGCATGGGTCTGAAAATAAATGCATTAAAGAACAAAGATATGTGACAGGAAAAATGAAATAAAACATTAAAAATTACACAAAGTAGTGAAAATCTAAAGCAAGTAACTGAATCTCTATTCTTCAGTAGAATGTTTACTACAAAGGGGAAAATGGATGGAGAAAAGTTTAAGATGTGTAAATGCTGGTAGATTGTGGATATCTATTCAAAAGAATGAATGTCAAAAGAAGCAAAAATGACACATTTACATGGAAATAAGAATTGGATATGTGAAAACATAAATGTAAGATGGAAGCAGTGGGAAAAGAGTGTGCAATTAGAAAAGGAACAAGAATAAATGGCTGCTGAGTGACTAAATTGAATTTAGAAGTGAGTGCCAAGTATGAAATGGTTTGAGCATATAAAGAGATTGAGTGAAGAACACCTTGCAGAACTATAGGAAGGAAGATTGGACAGGTCAAGAGGAAGGGACAGATCAAAAATGTGGTTGGATGATGAGATTCTGAAAAAGAGTTGGAAAATTTGAAGGACAAAAGCCCATGTGTGATGTGGCGGATGGATATCATGGAAACCAGGATAGTTTGCAAAAATAGAAAGTATGAAATGGTATTGAATTTAGCTAATTTTCTTTCTTTAAAAAACAACAACCCCATTCCTCAGTTTTCTAAGTCTAGTGTTTCTTACTCCTTTTCTGTGCTTTGCCTAATGTTGCTTATTCTAAAGAAGTATTGCATGGTTATATCCATTCATGTTTTTATATTTTTATAAAGGTAGTAAAATTTCTTCAGATGTTTTCTTTCAAACCTTTAGATGTTTAGCAATGAATTAAGAATTCATAATTTTCCCATAACTGATTAATATACAGTGGAAGACATAATCTTTATTTTGTATATTGTTTCTTTGAAACACATCTTCATGCAAAACCATGATTATTCACACACCATTCAGTTGACGCATACTATACTAGAAATCTGAAGTTGCTAGCTTGTTTATCCACACACTGAAAGGAGAGATTAACTTGATTTCATTTAGTTTTCCTTCTTGGTTGCCTGGAGGTAACCCACTTCTTCAAATAACTACCTTAAAGAGGTGTGGTGGCACGGTAGCTAGAATGCAGTATTGCAGGCTGCATTCCCACTTCCAGGAGTTCGATCCTGACTGTTCAAGATTGACTCAGCCTTTCATCCTTCCGAAATGGGTAAAATGAGGACCCAGATTGTTGGGGCCAATATGCTGACTCTGTAAACTACTGAGAGAATGCTGTAAAGCACTATGAAGCGGTGTATAAGTCTACGTGCTATTGCTATTAACAGTTACTTCCAAAGCTAAAGCTCTCCAGCCTTTTACCCCATTTCCTCCTCCTCCTTTTTTTCATGCTTTTCATTTTTGCATCATTTCCCCAGAGTTTGCTGTGCTGCAAAATTAATGTAGAATGATGCTTTATTTCTGGATATTTTCAAGCAGTGAGATCTGACCGCTTGCTGTTTGCCTCTATCTTTGCAGCTTTTGACTACACTGATATTCTGAGCATTAGTGAAGAGGAACACAGGCTGAAGGCTCTGAATGAGTATCTCAGCACCCGTAGTTATATCCAGGGCTTCACATTTTCACATGCAGATGTGGAAGTGTTCAGGCAGTTTTCGGGCCCACCTGTGGATCAACATTTCCATGTTGTTCGTTGGTTCAGGCACATAGAAGCAATCTATGATGGCAGCTTTGAAAAACATACCTCCTGTAAACTCCAGACAAGTAAGTAACCATTGGGAGTTAATGACTTGCTATTTGCTTATCCCTTTTGTTTAAAGCATTTGTCAGGAATCATTTGGTCACTTTGATTTATATGAGGACTTGCATTTAGTAGCCATAGGCAGCTGCAGCATGTTAACCAGCACAAATGTGTAAGAATGTGCATGAATCTGTGTATATGTATGTATATTCTCTCATTTTCTTTAGAACACCCATGGCCAGAGTTTGCCTGATTAACTTTAGCTGAATCTGGATATGGGCTGAGTCCTTCCCACTTTCTTAATCATCATCTGACACAAAGAAAGGCAGTTGATTAGATTAATTGTTTTCCAGGACTTGCTTCCTCATATTTTAAAGGAAAGGAAACACTTCGGATCTACTCATATAGAACAGTTTCATAGCTGCTTACTCTTAGAAAAAGACAGGAAGTAGAAGCCGGAGGAAGGCCCATGATATGTATTGATGGTTATCCTTGAACTTACCAAAGTATTACTAATAAAGGTGAATATTTATAGCTCAGGGTTGAAATGAGTGATTCTTGGTACTCCCTGAGCTGGCTTGTTTTCTTGCAAATATTTCATTACCCTAACTCAGTGGTGGGCAAACTTATTAGTCAAGAGAGCCAAATATCAACAGTACCACAATTGAAATTTCTTTTGAGAGCCAAAAGGAGTGGCCTGTTTTGTGGGAGTGGCTCAGCGGTCATGTGACCGGGTGGGCGTGGCCAACTTGGAAAATGTGGTGAAACTCACTTAACGACGGTCCTGCTTAGCAACCAAAATTCTTCCTTTTTCTTTCTTTCTCTCTACCACTTTCTTTTTCTTTCTATTTTTCTTTCTCTCTTTCTCTTTTTGTCTCTGTCTATCTCTCTCTCTATCTGTCTCTCCTCCCTCCATCCATCTGTCATTCTGTGTGTGTGTGTGTGTGTGTGTGTGTGTCTCCCCCTCTCTCTGATTCCCTCCCTCCCTCTCTCTCTGTGTCTCTCTGTTTGTCTCTTCCTCCCTCCCCCTCCCTCTCTCTCTGTATGTCAGTCTCCCCCTCCCTCTCTCCCTTCCCCCCCCCCCCACAAGCAGTGGAAAGCCCAGCACGGGTTTTCACGCAGTGAGCGGGCGGGGGGAGAACCCGAGGCCACGGCCATTCAAGCACCGCGGAGGCTGTCCGGGCGCTGCATGCCCACCCCCGTCCCAGCCACACGCGGCGGCCAGACCCGGAAAGCATGGCACAGCCACAGCCCTGGGCATTCCCCCTGCCCGTTGGCTCGCTCCAGGGGGCAGCAGCCAGAGCCCCCCCAACCAACATGCCGGGCCCTCCGCTGCCTCTGGGGGGGGGGGGAAGGAGAGAGGAAGAGCCGCACCCGAGGGGCCAAAGAGCCGCTCGTGGCTCGCGAGCCGCAGTTTGCCGACCACTGCCCTGACTAGTCTAGCACTGATGATGTTACCTAGTTAGGGTAATGAAATGTCTGCAAGAAAACAAGCCAGCTCAAAGAGTACCAAAGACAGCTCAAAAGTATTACTGTTGGAATCAGCAAAACATACCATCAACAGCAGATTTAAGCTTTTCAAATATATCTGGGAATGGAGACACATACATACACGCTTGTATCTTGCTTTCATTTATAAAGAGAGAAGGAAAAAGAAAAGCAATCAAAATGGATAAAAAAACCCAAGAAAACAAAAGCATATTACTACAGTTTAAACATATGAACTGCATTTATATTTTGCTTTCATTCAGTGCGCCTTCCTATTTCCCCCAAAATATCAATCCTATGAGATAAACACACAAAATCACACAACTATTTTAATCACAGCTGTAAAGCCTGACCACACAGAATAATGCTGATTAGTGCTATTACATTAATAGAAAGCCAGTTCATAAACTGAAAGCAAACACATGGCGACAATGCAAAATTGTTAATCTGAGCGTCCACTGTGTTTTCATATTGAGGAAAAGTAGTCTAGTCATTTGTTGCCCTTACAAACCCCTCTCTACTGCCAAGCACAATTCCTGATGTATTATTCGAGTCCTTGGTGCTCTCTGAACTTAGTTGTTTTCTTGCAGACTTTTCATTACTCAAACTAGATAATGTCATCAATGCTTAGGTAAAGGTTCCCCTCACAAATATGTGCTAGTTGTTCCTGACTCTAGAGGGCGGTGCTCATCTCCATTTCAAAGCCGAAAGTCAGCGCTGTTCGAAGACGTCTCTGTAGTCATGTGGCCGACATGACTAAACGCTGAAGGGGCATGGAACACTGTTACCTTCCCACCAAAGTGGTCCCTATTTTTCTACTTGCACTTTTACATGCTTTCGAACTGCTAAGTTGGCAGAAGCTGGGACAAGTAATGGGAGCTCACTCCATTACCTGGCGCTAGGTATTCAAACTGCCAAATTGCTGACCTTTCTGATCGACAAGTTCAGCGTCTTTGCCACTGAGCCACCATGCTGGTTATGGAATTGTGGGAGTTGAAGTCCACACATCTGAAAGGTGCCAAGGCTGGGAAACACTGATTTGGATACATACATCTGTCTTTGGGAGTTTTGAAGGCTGTCCTTTGATTTGCTACTGCAGTTATTTATTTTCTCTCAAAGCCAGATGAGCTCAAAGCACAACTGCTTCCTATATGGAATACTTTTTTTTCAAAAATTGTGTAATCATGACAAATCTTATCAAAGTCTGCAACTGTATTTGTTAAAAGTAGTGAGACGTATTAATTCCCCAGCCCCTAGGAGCACTCTGGAAGCCTCCTAAAGGCTATGCAGTGCCATTTTGCAAAGGGGGCGGGGTTTTGGGAGGCCAAAAATGCTGTATGCAGTGTATAAGATGCACCCAGATTTTCACCCTCTTTTTTGAGGGAAAAGGGTGTGTCTTATACTCCGAAAAATATGGTACTCAGAAAACAAAACGAAGCACCCAGCCTCAGAACATTCCTAAATCCTTGGCTGGATCTGGGTTACCATTTTAGATTTATTTTGCATTGCTTTCATTCTATTTGTATCTCTTTTTATACTCGTGTGCTTTATTGCATCTCCGTTTTTTGCCTCTAAGACTAGAATTTTTATTAAGGGAGGGGTCTGTATCTGAATGTCAGAGCATACGTTGCACGCTGAGGAGTAATGCTAGGAACAACTTAAGCTTGTAACCATGGAGAGCCATGATCATTAGCAACATATTGTGCTAGATGGATCAGTGATCTTGTTCAACATTTAGTGTGTGTAAATCACCCAAATCCAGCTCAGATTTGCTGTATGATTCAAAGAGTCAATTTGATTAGAATTAATGATGTGTTACAGTCCATTAAACCTTCACATTGATTCAGAGTTAGTAGTTTCAATTCATCAACTTCAGTATTGCCACAAACCTTTAAACTAAAGTTTTGCACAGCCCTATTAAAAACAAAGCACTTTTTGTTAAGAGTGAAAATTTGTATGAGAAAAAATAATGTATGTATTTTTTATTTGGATTCATTATAAAGTGACTGTAGGGAAAACGCCCGTGAACCTCCAGTTTGATTTCTAATGAATAAAAAACACATATCAGCTGTTTTTCAGCTTAAGGAAAGTGTAAAAATCCTTAACCAAAAACTGTAACTTAGTAGAAACAAATAATCAAGATAGAAGAATAATTATATGAGAAGTAGGTGAACAATTTTATACAAGGCTTCATTAAATAAAGAAGCTATTTTAAAAAGTAGTATAATTTGAGAGCTCCACCATGCATTTATAAATTCATAGAGGTTTTAAATTACAATCCTGCTTTTTGTCCTGCATAATTCAGTGTAATAATAATATCAGAAAATCCTGATCTCTGGTAGAGTGATGGAGGCTCTTTACAGCTTTCAGAGATGCTTGTGTGAATTAGATTCCACTGTCCCAATGAATTGGAAATTCCTTTTGGGTGGCTATGGAGATTTTCAGTCATCCAGGTCATGGTTGTCCCAAAGGTTCTTTTCAAGAGGTAACTGGACTTTCTGGTTTTTCTTTGAAAACGTTTTGCTTCTCATTCAAGAAACTTCTTCAGCTCATGAAGAAGGTGAAGAAGCTTATTGGATGAGAAGCGAAACGTCTTCAAAGAAAAACCAGAAACTCCAAATGCCTCTTGAAAAAGCGTCTTTGGGACTTCCTTTTGGGCGGGGCAGCTCAAGAGGCGAGTGAGGTCATGGTGTCATATCTGCAGCAAATGAATACATTGTGGGTTGTGAAATGTAAACCCTTTATTCTTTGGCTTGTACAAAGAATATATACAAGGCAGAATATTTTTTTTAAATATTTAGGGGGAAATTCTTAGAAATAGAATGAAATAGGGAGTCTGTCCCAAAATCAATTCAGATGTTCCTTAATTACATTTTTGGAGACAGAAAAAAGGTTGTCATAATACCATGAACATCACCAGCAAATGATGTTGTGTAATGTAGCTTCCTTTGTGATTGATTATAGCGGGATGCATGGAAAGGGGGAAATCTGACGTATGGAAAATAAAAGCAGAAACAAGCAGGTATTTCACCAAGCCCATCTGTGTCTCTGTGCATGTGAGGATGTGCAAAAGATTAAGGGATGAGATCAGCAGACACACATTTTTGCTGTAATGTGATCATAGAGATTGAAGCAGACATATGAAGAAGCACCTGTCTCTGGAGAGGACGGGTTTGGATTTCGTATTGGTCTGTTTCTATTTCATAAACTGAGGATCGCCTGGCACTTTGTGATTGATAAATGTGGGCTACAGATTCACTTTTCTGTTCAATTATTTCTTCTTTGGCTCACTCAAGGACTTTGCTTTCCTTTTCTGTTAGCCTGTTTGCTGAGGTTAATGAGGACATATTTTATCCCTTGTTTTTCTCCTGAATACTTTTCTCTAATTTCTCAACTGTTAAAATGTCAGGTAGAAAACTAAAATCAATCAACCCATTAATTCTGAGTGGGGATTGTTTACTTAGGAGGAAGTGGTTATTTAATATAAATAGCATGAACAGTGTTGCTTATATCTCGTATCTTAAGATACGTTTCACCTCTTCCTGGATACAGTGCGGGAATTTATACTAGTATTGCTTTATTTTGGTTTTGGGTGAGTAGCATTTAAAGCTTTGTAGTTCTAGATTTATCCCTTTTTACTCTGTTCAGCTCTTTAAGCGGGTCTCTGGTATTGATTACTGTATTTCAACATGATTTAAATCTAAATGAGGTTTGAATAAATCAGTACAATATAATTACTTTTTTTTTAAAGAAAATTTTTATTTTTAATATTAAAAACAAATAAAAATATCATTCATCTCGTGCTTTGATAAAACATGTCGTTCGGGTAAACGTTCTGTGCGTCAGTGCTTACAATTTCAAACATATTTATCCATATTTCATCACGTATATATCACCTTTGTTTCACATAGCAACATTTTCATTTATCAAATCAATCTTTTCCCCATAATTATTCAATATATAAACAAGGTATTAAAAAAGAAAGAAAGAAAGGGAGGGAGATCTTCAGATTTTGTGACATTGTTTTTGATTATCTCTAGAGGTTACCATTACCCGTGTCCCTCTTGGCTTGTACTGGCATCCTGGGAGGCGACACGAGGCTGGCTCCAGGAGGTTGTCAACGCTTCTCTAAGTGAGGGTTTCTTGCCCGCCTCCCTTAAAGAGGCTATGGTGAGGCCCCTCCTGAAGAAGCCCTCTCTGGACCCAGCATTATTGGTTAACTACCGTCCGGTCTCCAACCTTCACTTTCTGGCGAAGGTTGTAGAGAGTGTGGTGGCACAACAGTTTCCCCGTCACCTAGAGGAAGTTGATTATCTGGACCAGCGCCAGTCCGGCTTCTGGTCCGGGCACAGCACCGAGACGGCATTGGTCGCGTTGGTAGATGATCTCTGGAGGGCCAGAGATGGGGGTTGTTCCTCCATCCTGGTCCTATTAGACCTCTCAGCAGCTTTTGATACCATCGACCATGGTATCCTATTGCATCGGCTGGAAGGGTTGGGGGTGAGGGACACCGTACTGCGGTGGTTCTCCTACCTCTCCGGTCGATCGCAATTTGTGTTGACAGGAGGGCAGAGGTCGACCTCAAGACCCCTCACATGTGGGGTGCCTCAGAGGTCGGTCCTCTCGCCTCTCCTGTTCAACACATATATGAAGCTGCTGGGCGAGATCATCCGTGGTTTTGGGGTAGAGTACCATCTCTACGCTGATGACACGCAGCTGTATATATCTACCCCAAACCACCCCAACGATGCCGTAGCGGTGATGTGCCAGTGCCTTGAAGCCGTGTGGGCCTGGATGGGAAGTAACAGACTCAGACTCAACCCATCCAAGACTGAGTGGCTGTGGTTCCCGGCATCCCGATTCAACCAGTTGACTCCATCACTGGCCATAGGGGATGAACATCTTACCCCTGTGGATGGGGCGCGCAACTTGGGCGTCCTCCTGGATACCCGGCTGTCCATGGAAGATCAAGTGACAGCCGTGGCCAGGAGGGCATTCTACCAGGTTTGCCTGGTACGCCAGTTGCGCCCCCTATTGGATCGGGATGCCCTTTGCACAGTCACTCATGCCCTCGTGACATCCCGACTGGACTACTGCAATTCTCTCTACATGGGGCTCCCCTTGAGGTGCACCCAAAGACTTCAGCTTGTCCAGAATGCAGCCGCGCGAGCAATAATGGGAGCCTCAAGGTTTACCCACATAACACCGCTCTTGCGCGAGCTGCACTGGCTGTCTGTCGTCTTTCGGGTGCGCTTCAAGGTGCTAGTTATCATCTTTAAAGCGCTCCATGGCACGGGACCTAGTTATCTGCGGGATCGGATCCTGCCCCATACATCCCTGCGGCCGATTCGCTCCCACAGAGAGGGACTTCTCCGGGTGGCGTCCACCAGGCTCTGCCAGCGGGCGACGCCCAGGGGAAGGGCCTTCTCTGTGACGGACCCAGCCCTCTGGAATGACCTTTCCCCCGAAATTAGAACAACTACGGACCTCCACTCCTTCCGTCAAAAACTGAAAACACACTTTTTCTGCTTGGCTGGCCTAGGTTAGTCTTCCATCTTTTAATAGGGTTTAGGGGATTTTAGTAATTTTAAAATTGAGGATTTTAGTGCAGGGATAATCTTTGTTTAATTTGTCTTTTATCTATTCTATTTATGTATATTTATTGGTATTTTTAAATTTCCCTGCGCACCGCTCCGAGTCCCTTTGGGGAAAGGATGCGGTTTATAAATAAAATTATTCTATTCTATTCTATTCTATTCTATAAAACAAAATATTTTCTCCCTCTAAAGAGAACAGTTTATCCAAGTTTTATAATAATATAATATGTATATTATATCCTTTAAATTTCCCTTTTTTCCAACCATTGATAAAACTTATTCCATATTTCATAAAACTGTTCGCTCTCTTGCGCTCTAACTTCAAATGTTAATCTACTCATCTCTGTGCATTCCATAATTTTACAAATAACTTCTTCCTGTGAAGATTTATCCCTTTTTACTCTGTTCAGCTCTTTAAGCGGGTCTCTGGTATTGATTACTGTATTTCAACATGATTTAAATCTAAATGAGGTTTGAATACATCAGTACAATATAATTACTGAGGGAGATTCAGTGTCATGTCCAGCTTCTTCCTCAAAAACTTTGGGTCTTTGTGGTGAGGTGAAAAAATTGGTAGAGACAGTGCCATGTTTCCTTGCAGTAAAGGTAGGATATACAGTAATTCTTCTTATTTTATTCATTTCATTTTTGCCTTTAATTTTGAAGAAAGATTGTATGTTAATTAAAAAAGAAAAATGTGCATAAATTATAATTGTTCCCTGGCATGTAGAATAATATTACTTTTCTAATTTCTCAATTTCTTTGTATAATTCTTTTTTGCAGGCACTACCACGCTTGATAAACCATAATTCCTGATAAACAGTTAAATCCCAAAAGCTTTAGTACACAGTTCAACATTACATTAAGCATCTTTCACATTTATAGATTTTCTCATAAATCTGCTAGCGTCCATTAATATACTTTCCCCAAACGTGCGAAATGATCACATGACCCTGTCATGTAGGTTGCCGAGCCCTCAAATTTTTTATACCTGCAGCATAGAAGAAAATCTGATGCCCATCCTTTCAAATACATTCTTTGGAGAGCCCAATACACTGACCAACATGCTTTTTTTATGAACCAACTTTAATGTCAGTTTTGTAGATGTTGTCTTAACACTTTTAAGAACAGGAATCCATTGAGGGTTTTTTATCAAAAACGGGGTCTTTTCAGAATCCCTTTTGAAATTTCTAATGACAGAATAGGAGTTCCTTGAAAGTTTTTGTGTAACACTATTTTCTGATGACAATGTTGCTTGATCATTCATATGAAACTATAAATTCCTTTTCAGGTAAAAACAAACGTACTCAACCTCACTGGGCGCCACCCCAAGGGACAGCTCAACCCAAACTCTGCCTGTACAACAGTCTCACTCGTAATAAGGTGAACTTGTTTTTCTTTCTTTTCTTTCATCTCTGGATAACATATTCCTCACATCATTTTAGGCGTAGTAGTTTTCTAGGCTTGGAAATCATTGTTGAAATAGCAATACCCCGACATGGCTGTGGAATCAATTGTGTTATAATACAATACAATACAATACAATACAATAGCAGAGTTGGAAGGGACCTTGTAGGTCTTCTAGTCCAACCCCCTGCGTGGGCAGGAACCTTATACCATTTCAGACAAATGGCTACCTACATCTTCTCCATAGTGAGGGGAGGAGTATCCAGAATGGGTTGACCTCTTCCTCTCATTGGTTGGGCTGAGTCAGATGAGCTCTTTGGGCCACGCCCTGGTCACCAGGCCCAACCCAGTTATCGACTCAGCCCTCAACTGGGCTGTTGTGCCATCCTGGAGTTCCTAAGGAAAAAAACTAGAATTTTAACAAAAGAAAGGAAATGAAACACAAATTCTACAATAACTGCCTGAGTGAGTATCTGGAGACTCACAGAACGCCTGGTGGGGCTAGGGGCAGTCGCAGTTAGCCCCCAGGGGCAGCGTACTACCTTGGTCACTAAGGGTGATGTGGGTCACTCAGCGAGGACCGCCAGCCGCTCGGCAATACTGAGCCTTTGCAAGGCCCTTCTGAGCACAGCAGGGGTCTGGAGCAAGCTCTTTTACGAGCGCGCCTTTGCAAGGCCCGTCGCAGCACAGCAGGGGTCTGGAGCAGGCTCTTTTACGAGCGCGCCTTTGCAAGGCCCGTCGCAGCACAGCAGGGGACTGGAGCAAGCTCTTTTACGAGAGCGCCTTTGCAAGGCCCATCTGAGCACAGCAGGGGTCTGGAGCAAAGCTCTTTTATGAGCCACGCCTCCAGAAGGCTGCAAGAGATCTTTGCAGCAAACGCTGCCTTTCAAGGCCGGATTTGAATTTTGGCGCGAATGGCTGCTTTGGATAGCAGGGGACCATGTGCTCCAAGATGGAGGCCCCCTGCTCCTCCGAGGATACAAGCTGGAATCTGAACTCTACAGCTATGACCAGCAGCCCTGCCAGAGGCACAGAGGAGCCTCCAAAAAGGTTTGAATCCTCTTCAGAAGTCTCTTCCAGAAAGGGGGGGGGGGGCAGGTAGCCACGCGGAGCAAATTCCTCCTTCCCCCTCTTTGCTAGCTAAGCTCTGTTCTCATGCAAATGTTGTTTTCTGGGAGACCTTAACGACCGAAGGTTAGACTAATTAGAGTGAGGGGGGGGGGGGAGGATTTGCAGCCTGCTTCCTAGTGTATCAATTTTAACTGATTCGTTGTAAACAGTATAATGGAAGTAAAGATTATTATTATTATTATCTGAGTTTGTAAGCACTCTTCTACAGACAAGAACAGGTTTTAACCCCCCTCAGACTATTTCTACATATGACAAGCAGAGGCTCTAGGATGCATATGCAAGAGGGCCTGCAAGGCTGCAGAGGAAGGATCCCCCCACCTCATGGGAGATACTCATTGACACCCGGGTCTGGGGGGGGGGGCTGCCCAGGAAGGGCAATCGTTGCCCTCACCCCTAGGCTGCATATCTGGAGGGGCAGGCACGAGGGCTAGCCAGATGCCAATCTTGGGCATGGGTGCTAGCAAGATAACAATTGGTAAAAATATTGGAAATTCATATATATGGACAAAGATATAGATATATATCTTTAATTATATTGTTTACTTATGTTAATTTAATTATATATCTTCAATCTTTACTTGACTGAATGTTGGATTACGAGTAGCATTGAGCTGAATGGTTACTCCCCACCATGGGTGGTGGCAGCCTTGCCTTAGCCCCTCTGGGGCGGCATACTGTTCCACTCAGCCCTTACAGCCTAACTGTCACTGGGCAGGGCCTTGGTCATTAGGGCCTATTTCAAATGCTTATGCGCAAGCCACTGGCCATCTATCTTGGCTTCCCCTAGCACAGGTGTGCCCTGCAGCTCCTCACGGAATGGGGTAATGGCAGGATTGTCAAAGCAGCTGCTAGCACCTATACGGAGGCCGATAGCCAGCAGGAGTACAGAGTTCTGTGCAGCCCAAGCCGCTTGCATTTGATTGGATTTCAGCCGGCAGGCTCTCGGAAGCCCAGGCTGGGTGCATTTGTTTGAAGTTAAGTGTGCGCTGTCCCCTCAGCTCCCTTTTTGGCGTGAATCAATGTCTTAATACTGCAATAACGGAGTTGGAAGGGACCTTGGAGGTCTTCTAGTCCAACCCCCTGCCTAGGCAGGAGACCTTATACCATTTCAGACAGATGGCTATCCAACATCTTCTTAAGGACTTCCAGTGTTGGAGCATTCGCAACCTCTGGAGGCCACTTCTGTTCTACTGATTCATCGTTCTAACTATCAGGTAATTCTTCTCACAGAAATCTCAAGCCGCTAGCAGCAGCACGGATATGGGAAGGGGCCACCTCCTCTCCCCTCTGAGGGGGCGGAATGCCACCAGCCTGAAGGCGGCTAAAGATGCCTCCACAGCCGCATCTGGCCCTTGCCAGAGGTTTCCCTGAAGGGGAGGGGCAGAAACACCGTGGCAATCCCGAACGAAAGCCTTCGGCCCAGAGATGAATTTTGAGTGACAAAGCAATTTTGGAACAGGCAGCAAAAACCTCTACCCCAGTTTCTGCTAAATGGCTTCACTAGGGCAATGTGTAGGACTTCCCTCCCCTGGGGGAGGGATGGAGGGGGGTTTCGTACTCCACCTGGGAACCTCCCTTGTTGTTTCAGGGCTTAGGGCTCTGGCCAGGGGTGGCAGTTTCCCCTGCACAGCCCAGATAAGGCAACTAGCCCTAGCTTCCAATTTGCAGGGATGGCAATGCCATCCCCTTCTGACCTAGGTTTTCCCTTTGGGTACACCAATTTCAGACATTGGGCCAAGGCTCT